>CM067560.1:18367754-18976631 GCA_034509755.1 Anisodus tanguticus | reverse complement strand
GTGTGACTCCACCAACCCTAGCTTGTGAAGCCTCTCATGACAACAACCGATGAGCTCACAACCATCCTTCTCGGGGGTACCATAGAACTAGGGAGGACTTATCTTAGTAAACCTCTCAAATATCTTCTACTCTTCATGGGTCATCACTGGCCCAACAATAAGTAGAGGAGAAAAATCAACCAATAGAACGTCATCAATGTGGGGAGCCACATCGGCAGCCGACTGTGTCTCTGTAGTTTGAGACCCTGAGGCAGCCATAACAATAGGAGTCTAAGATCCTACTATCGTTTGAGAATCATCTATGGTAACATGCATCATGCCCCCCGGGCCATACTCTCAAAGTATCCCAAAACACAAAACAAAACATCTGAAGGTCGGGAGTACAAGCAAACCCCGGTGGTGCCTGTGCAGGTCCAATCGCATCCGCTAGAACCGTCTCCTCCTCCAAAATATCCTCAATGTTTGAAGTCACGTCTCTAACAGGTACTTGAGCAAGTGCTGGTGCTCGACCCCTAACTAGTATAGTAGCATAACCTATACCCCTGCTACGCCCCCTACCATGTCCCCTGCCTCTTCCACGTACAATAGCCTTGGTAGCAAATACAGGTGCGGGTGTAAGTGAGGTATCCTGGTCTCCAACACCGATCGATCGCATTCTCACCATCTATAAGAGAACATGAGAACAATGTTATGATACCAATCTGAACAAACTCACACGAAAATAGTGAATTAGATACCAATCAGAATGAACTAGCACAAAGGAAAGAGAGAATTGAAGTTTACTAAATGTCCCATAGCTTCTTGAGGATAGGTACATACGTCTACGTACCAATCCAAAAGATTTTACTAGACATTTCTCTTGTATTTATTAGACCGATGAACCTAGAGCTCTGATACCAATTTATCACAACCAAATCCAACACCAATTTCATCACTAATTGAAGAATCCCTCCTTTTCAACCTAGGGTTCATAAGCCAATTTTCCAACATAAGTCATGATTTCTAGCATGAAATTCCTTAATAATCAATGATATAATCATAAGAGAGTGATTAAAAGCTAACCGACTTGAAGAATCGTAAAAATCCCCTCAAAATACTCCTCAAATCGAGACCCCAAGCTCTAAATATGAGAATGAAATGTTTTAGATCATTTTTGGAGCTTTAAGTCGCTGGAACAATACATCCTTCGTGATCGCAGGCCCCAACCTCGTGATTGCAGACCTTACCCAACCCCACCCAATGAACCTCATCGTGATCACGATGACCAATGGAACTATGACTCGCGATCGCGCCATATGGTATCGCGACTGCGAAAAACAACATCAGTAGCTGGTTCTATGACTATCCTTAATGTTTAGAATATGTTAATCAATAGTGATTATCATGGAGAATTTGTTGGCATTGCTGAGAACCTCATTGTGTGGTTTTGATGATCGTCAATGTAATTGAACATATCCTCAATGAAATAAATCAACTAAACTGAGAGGTTAAATGAGTAGCAAACTAACGCGCAAGGAGAATGAACCGGGTAGGCATGCATATCTTAAAGAGACATGCTCCATCTCAATCAAGTGAGCCTATAGTAGT
This sequence comes from Anisodus tanguticus, assembly GCA_034509755.1. Taxonomy (NCBI): domain Eukaryota; kingdom Viridiplantae; phylum Streptophyta; class Magnoliopsida; order Solanales; family Solanaceae; genus Anisodus; species Anisodus tanguticus. Next base: position 18,975,044 of record CM067560.1, on the reverse strand, counting down.
CAGAAGTATAGATGATTATGATCAGAGATACCAAACAAGAGTTCGTTCTAGTAGCGAATGAATCCAGTTATTAAAACATGTTCCACCTCAGAGCTAGAGGCAAGGAAACCAAGTCTGTGAACTTGTTCTATCAAAGGACTGATAAAATACAGAGTTGATCGAATCAGGCTCAGAGCAGAAATGGCATCAATCAAGTCTAAGAACACTTTCTTTCCTAGACACAACAGCGGGGTAGAGTTGACAGGAACAAATGTAAGGACTAGGTCCAAGAATGTGTTCCTACTCAGAGTCCTACTACGAGTATGATTTGTGTTTTTTTATAATAAAGACTTAGAGTACAAGGTGGTAGGATTTCATGTCATACTTATCAAGATTCCTTAGAGTCCTACAAGGAAACTAAGATACGTGAAGGTGTAAGAATCCTAAACTAACTGAAACCCCATTCTACCATGATGAGCCGTATCATGTAGGGTTTAGGTCAGCCAACGAGATGAAGATAAATTATTATAAATATCAAGTCTTACTGTGAAGAGAATTGAGCACTCATAAAGAAAGAAAATTAGAATATTGTGCAAACATAGTCAATACTATATTGAGAGTTCTGATCCAAGAAGTGTTGTCTAATATAATAAGAAATGATTGAAGTATCTATTTAATAGAGTTTATGTTTTACAGTTTTTGAGTCTAAAATTATATAGTAGGATTGTTTATCGAGTTGTACCTTTATCCTCTTTTATAGAAGCATATTGTTTAGGTAAAAATAGTTAGTCAAATTCAACTTCAAGTTGGGGATCAACTTGGAGTGAGTTCAACAGTCTGGGTAGATTGGTGAGATAGAAATTAGAGTTTATAGTTCCTAGGTTACATAATTTATAACTTGAATTTGCAGAGGCTCACTTTGTGGTAGAGTTGGGGTTAAATCCTACAGAGGTGTAGGTCGTGGTTTTTTCTACTCTTGTGAGCCGGGTGATTTGCACTTAAAAGTGTTGTGTCCTTACTTTATTGTTCTTTATTATTTCACAAACGCTACGCATAGAACATGTAGGGTAACATATTTTATCCTACAAGCAAACATTATATATCACATAGGATAGACAACTAGGTGTGCAGAATATCACAACTATTAGTCAATCTTCTCAAACTTAGAATTTCCAAATTTTAAAAGATGAGTTTTCTTCTGTTATTTCCACCCGATTGCCTCATAAATCTTTCCACCCAATGCTTCAAGTCAAATACACTATAAGGAAGGTGGGAAAAGGATATTTTATGGGATAATATTCAAAAGATTCAAAATGACCTAACAGATCATTACTCCTGACAACTTGTTTTTATCCCCCTATGAGAGTATAGCCTTTCCCCTATCTCCTTAACTTGTTGTGTCAGTTTACATGAACTTATGTTGTAAGAAACAACTTCCTTTGTTCTGTTTGTGGTATGTGAGTAGGATAAATATAGCCTAATCAAATGTATAGAAGTGGAAGCATGACCTTAACTTGTGTAAGCCTGTTTGTAATTAGACTATATTCCCTCATGATATAAGAATTCAATCCTACCATCTCTTTAGGTTGCCATCAGATCAGTATAAGCATTCTGAGTTCCAAATACTCAAAAGAATATGATCCATATTTTTGTTTTCTCATGTTAAAAGATCCTTTAATTATGTTAAGGGATTGTATATCCTATCTTACCTTGTTGAGAGAATATCTATGAATGACTTGTGTAGTTATTTACCCCCACCTCCCTTCTTGCATGGTTAATTGTCATTTAATCATTTTGATTGTGTTCTTGCTACTCTCTAGTAGATACCTGCACTGCTCTAGTTGTTATGGCTTGATGATTCTCTTGAGTCTTAATAATGATAGTCTAGGTATTATATGACACTGTCAAATATATAAAGTTGCATGTGTATGTGTCTTGAATTCTGATTGTGGGTTAACTGGATCATGTCATTATATCTTTGCCCCCTTGTTTCTTCATTTTCTTTTAAGTATGTGAAGTATACCATCTAATTTGACTTGGATATACCTTCTGGTATTCAAAGGTGTATACATTCTGTATACTCTGAGTATACAGAATGTATACCCATTATATACCCTAGTATATCTAGAGTATATAAGATTGTGTTATACCGTGATAGATATGGTTGCGCAAGTTCTCCTTCTTCTCTTTTCTTGGGTGGATATATTATGATATGTCACTGGGTATGCAAAAGTATACACCCTATATATGCTCAAGTATACATGGGTGTATATTATGTATATCTTGAATATAACAGAGTATACTGGGCTGAATTTTCCCCCTTATCATTTCTTTCACATTCAAGTGATACATGGCCTATGATATTCACATGTATGTTGGGATTGTTCAATGTGCTCAAGTGATATGTTCATGTCAAATTCCTTTATTTTTGTTAAGTGTAGATGATCTCTAACCATAAATTCCCTTTCTCCCTTTGCATGAACAACACCTCCGAGGGCCCTAATTGGGCCTGTCAAATCCCTACACCGATTCTGTTGGGCCAGAGGCCCAACACTTGAATTAGATCGAGTGAGTCGCATTTTTGAAGGACCAACAATGAGTGAAAATTGTGAAGCCTTACGTTGGTGGGCTTTGGCAAACCCACCAGCCCATTTACTTACTTTACTTACATTTTGTATTTATATATGTGTAAAATAACTTGGTATTTATTGAAACCTTTATTAGGATTTGGTTAAAATCCGCATAGGCAAACGATGCTAAGATCGTTAGTATGATAAATGTCCCATTTTTACGAGACCTAACCCAACTTTCATGATACGCTTTCTTGAGAGTAATTCGAAACAAACTTTCTCTAAATAGTTTAATAATTTTAGAATTTCTTTAAGGTCGTAATGGATTGATTTGCAAAAGAATATTTTTCAAACCGATTTTCTATGTGCCCAACAGTCTAATAAACGGCTAGAAATTCGAAGAGATGAACTGGATTTCTCTTTTGGTAAAACAATTATGTTTTTACTTTCAAAAGCACAAGTGCAAAAATGATTTCTCCAAATGATAGCTTATTTTTACTTGAGAAGAAATTTGGTTAAAACTTGCCCTTATTTGCCAAAAATAAAAAACGTGGCTTTTCAAAACAAACGAGATACATCAAATCATTTTTTGATCTAATTCAAAGAAAACAAGTAAGTATATATTACTTAAGGCCAAATCAGGGGCGGACCTACATGTAGAGTTTCGAGTGCTCGAGCACCCATTGATCCGGACGCCAATTAAATTTTCTCATCTATTACCATGATCTTATGTTCTGTCTTTCACACTATAAAATGTCAGTTGATTGAGTACAATGTAGATCATAAAGCTTTCTATAACAATCATACAAAAGTGTGAATCAATTCCAAGAAATAATGAAGAGTTTCGTTGTATTGTTCATACTTTCTTTAGCTATTCTATTGAGCTTATCAGTTCCTTCTCTTGGTATGAATTTCATTCCTTATTCATTTTAATCATTCTTATTCTATTCTTTGAGGAGATTCATCATCATGATATATTGAATAATTTTTTCATTTTTATTTGTTCTGAAATTTTAGGGCAACAACCAAAATTATGTCCGACCAGCTTCCTAGAGAGTAAACAGAGTGGAGATTGTAGGATTTTGTTAGGTTCAAAACATACAAGTAGGCACAACGGAAGTTTAAAATTTTATTCTACTTACCTCAACAATTTCTTCTGGTATGGTTATATGACAATAAAAATCTGTAACATAAAACTAGAACACTTACAGGTTGTATTATCTGGAGTCTTTACTTAGGGAGTACATGCGACTATCCCTTCGACTGCAAACACTATGCTACGGTGTATTCCTCTGTCAAGAAAGTCAGGAAATCTTGGCAGAGGTTTGAGAGAGTTTCGTCCTAGACTCTAAGTCTAGAAAGTTTATAGAATTGGTGTAATTCTTGTGTGTATTTAACAAATCAGAGGTACTGTATTTATAGCAAAAAACTAGGTCAAAAATCAGATTTGGACTGGGCTCAAATCTGGCCCAAAACCGAGGTGCAAGTGGCCCAGTCGAACTGGGCCTGCTGTCAGTCAGGCGCCGCGGCTCAGCCTAGCAGGCACCGCGGCACCACATGTCAAATTTCGGTTTCCGTTTATATATTCAGCACATATAATTAAATCTAAAATCCAATTTTGACTTAATTAAATAATTTCCATCTAATAGAAATTTGTCCCATAGTTATTATCAATTTAAATATCTCGATTCCAAATTGAATATTTAATACTTTCTCAATACACCCTTAGACCGAAAAGATAATCGTCATAGTGTGACCCTATAGGCCTTCACATATCGACACTAATCCAATTAAGGTCCATACGGAACCCCTAGACTGCGCCGTATGACGAACTCAATATGTGAAGTACGTTTACATGAATTCAGGAAACATAACCTTTATATGAGATGATAAATTCATTTCATTCGCGACACACTCGATCAAGCTTAGGATTTACCATGTGTCTATCCAAATGGCTTGATCACTTTATCTCATCCATATTAGTCGACAACTAGACCATATTCTAAATATGTCTCTTGCATTGGCCAATGACTTGGTCGACCTAATATCACTGAGAAGTTGAGTGTTCTCTCGAATATCCAATCGAGGAATGAATCCTATTCTTGGCTCAACTACCACCTTAATTTACATCATAATTCACCCAACACAAGCCATATCTTATCCTATAAGGAGTTTAAGCTTAGGACATGGTCAAAGTACATTACTCTGTAAACAAGGTGCGTATTGACCTCAAGTCAAAGGACCTTCATCTCCCATACACTGATAACACTTTAGACATGTATAACAAATAGTTTATCAGCAGGGTATACCAATACTTTCCAAAAGTATCCATGTGTCCATCACTAGTAACTATTACTAGTAGCAGGTGAGACATGCTACATTCTCTAAGAATGTGATGCAGACCACATGTCGACTTATAACATATCATCGATATCCCATTCTCGATGATCATTAGTCGAGGCTATTTTAGAGTTACGCTCTATCATCAATATCTCTCTGTTAATGACAACGTAAGCTCAAGGGATGCACATTAATGAATAATTATAAACAATCAAATAATAGTTCAATAATCGCAAATGCCATAAATATTAATGTTATTAATAATACGAATGTATTCAAGTACATTTGTCCCTAATAATGATTGTCTCTAGGACATATATACTTTCAGATATATCGATTGCTTTGATGAAGCCTTAGAAATTTATCCTGCTAGTGGAATGCCCCAAAAATGCAGGCGTATGCTCTTGCTTCATTGTTTGCCAACCTCAAAAATAAAATAAATTTTATTAGCAAGTTCAAGAGTATAATGTATAATGAGAATAATGGGCACAAACTCCGTGAGATGTGTAAACATGAAAGTTTTATGTTTTTCAATTAATAAAGAATAAAGTTTGAGATATCTCTTACCTAATTATTTTTGTCCCTTTTGCTTCATTTTTGTCCTTTATTTTATTTTTGCCATAACTTTTCTTCAAGGATGATGAAGCAAATGTGCAAAAAACTTTAGTTAAGACTCAGGCAAAGAATTGAACATCGTTGGGCTAATATTTTATGATTGTGAATTCTTACTCAGTAAAGAAATTAAATTGCTTGTTAGTGCTAAATCTTATGGTTGTTTCATTTTATACTAGAATTATTACGACCTTTGGTATTCTCATAGCTATTGTTAATCGATCAAAGTTTGACAAACCTTAGGGTGATGTAGAATTGAGTTTCGTGCATAGCCCAAAAGATGATTTTGATAAGATTTCTTCACTGTGTGTCATCGATTCCAGTTTCAGTGAATGATTAACTTAAGGAAACAACTTAATTGGAGCCTAGGGAGGCTGTTGTAGTTTATAGGTAGATGTTGACTGAACGTGAACCTCTAATTTAATGGTGTTTTTCTTTTCCGTCCGATCCATAGCGGGAGCTTAGTGCACCAGGCGGTTCTTTTTTTAGATTGGGTAGGTTGCAATTGTTAGAGGGGGTAAGGCTAGAGGAGCAAGGACACCATTGTAACAACTTCCGATGGTCATGGATCATTTGTCCTCACAGACACTGGCTTCTTTGAATAGCGAGGTTGTGTTTTACCAGTTTTTGGTGTTAGTACGTGTCATAATACAAATAATCTTAAGTCGCGATCACACCTCCAAACCCGTTGGGCGAGTCCAATATCGCGAAACCTTCACCAAAATACAAAATATGTATGAATAAGTAGTTTAAGGATTAATTTCTACCAGATGACATTGAAGTGGAATTCATAAATAAATTTAAGAATCTGAAACAACATTTTTTCAAAATTTATCTAAGAAAGAACATGAAGGAGTTTAACCTATTGTCTCTACAATGTAGAGTGAAGGAGGCCTTTTCGCATTTTATTGCTCCCCTTCCTCAAGTGGAGAAACACTTTTCTATCCTAAACTATAGATATGAAAGAAAAAGGAAAGATATGAGGGAAGGTGAGGCATTGTGTCTAGAAAAAATTTAGGGTAGTGGTAGGGACATGCTCAGTACCACTGGAAGTGGCTACAAGAGTGATTATTTCATGTTGGAAGGGGAAAATGACATATTCCATTCCTCCATAACCACGCTTTAAAACTCGATCCAACTCTCAAATTATATGATCCTCGTCACCATTCAACCAAAGTAGTCCATGATCTAAAGAGGGTCATAACTTATTAAACTTTTGCAGTGAATTAGGCTATATGATCTTTGCTTGTGGCATCTCTAACTATTTGGTTAGCGTCTTTCACTTAATGAATCAGGAAGAAATCTTCTTTTTCTTCTTATTGTGGAAACAGAGGGAATGAAATTCAAAAATATCAACTGCTTATGATCAAATTTCGATCGTGAAGTTTCTCGTCGAAAGACTCTTACTATACATGGGGATGCAGTATGTCAGAAGGACCGGATTCGAATATCTACATTATACAAATCAAACATGATAAAAAATATATGATGATTAGTGGGTTCAGACATATAAAAAAGTGATGCTCTTGTGGTTACACCTCCCGATTTGTCAGATAAGTCTAACAATAGGTAAATAGCATGAAACATAAGTCTGAATCTTTCACAATGTGAACCAAAGTTTGGAGGGATGGACCGCCACATAATGTTGTCACGATAAAAAATCCCGCCTAGGCCGTGATGACACCTAATCCTACTCCGTAGGAGAACCCATCTAAACATAACCACGATACCAATAAAATATAATAAAAATAATGAAAGAAAAAATAACTTAAATGAAATATTATTCAAGTTATTTTAATGCAAAAATAAAATCTACAACCTCCAAGAACTGGTATGACAAGTCATGAGCTACTAAGATTAGGAAATATAACTCAATTACTAAAGATACCACATCTAATTAAAGTACGAAAAGTATGGTAATAAATTTTAATAAAGCTACAAAGTTTGAAATTGATGATCAAACTGTTATTTTGTATGAGTTATGGGATTACAGAAAGTATGGTTTGGAAGATTATGAAATTAAATTACTTAAGTTTTCCTTGTAAAAGAAGCCTAAGAATCCTATGTGCCTAAGTTGTTCGATTATATGCCTAAGTGAGCTTTTCTATAGAATATTGATTCGATATTAATATCAACCGTTTATATGATATATATAATCACCCGTAAGGAGTGCGAGGACTTGTAGAATGGTTGTATCTTGGTAAACAAGGTATGTAAGGCTATCCCCTTCTTTCAATAGCATGAAATCCAATGTGTTTATCATTTTCAAAAGAAACATTCAAAGCTTATTTTTATTTGTGTATCGCAATTCCTTGTCGGTATGTCTGTTTAGATCAATACTTTAAATCCTTTTTATTCTATTCTCTTAGTCATGGTTGGTTGGTTACTTTTCCACCACATCATAAGCCTTCGGAAAGAAGTGTTCTAAAGAGTTAATCGTCAAAGTCGATCAACAGTCGTTCCAAGGTAAAGTAAAAATGTTCTGAGTTCCAAAGAGGCCTAAAGTGCTATTATTACTATATATATATATATATATTACTCACACCACCATTGCGAATAGCCAGTGAGCAGTTATACATATACATTATACACACCCCGGGCTATAACCGGAGGGCAACCACTTATATATTCATCCATACATACACCTCAGAGTATTACCTGAGGGTAGTGACATATTATACAACTCGAACTATAAGCCGAGGGTAGTTTATATAGTAAGGCCAATTGACACAAGTTTTATTTCGGTTTCAGGTTTCATTGTTTGCCCTACAGGGCACACAGGTTATCAGAATATCATATTGCTTTTATGCCTTTCTTTACAACTTACATTTTCATATTATTTGCTTTATATACCAGTACATTTATTTCGTACTAACGTCCCTTTTGTCGGGGGTATTGTGTGTTCATGCTGCATGTTCTAATAGAGGCTCTAATAGACCATATAGTAGGAGTGCTCGAGTTCAGCCAATATAAGGTAAGCTTTGTCCTTTCCAGAGCTGCCTTGGTTAGATGTCAAGTATGTCAGATATATATAGATATGTACGGTACGGGTAGGTCGAGGCCCTGTCCTGGCCATATGATAGTACATGTACTCGTAGAGGATCATAAACTTATCTAGTATGTGCAATTGTTCCTGTATGGCCTTGTCAGCCTGACTATCTTTTATTGACTTGTGTTACGGCCTAGTCGACCCTGCTATGTATATATATCGAGTTGATCCCCTTGCGTTACCATCACAGGTTGAGTTTCTTCCTTATCTTACAAAGTGTGGCCTTGTCAGCCTTCCCATTGTATTGTTGTTTGTGTTATGTCCTAGTACGGCCTTGCCGACCGAAAGTTCTACTCATTCAGGAGCTTAGTTATTAGAGTGTACGCTCGGTCCAGCATGGCACCGGGTTCCGGTCACACTCCCTAGTTTGGGGTGTGATAACCATGGTATCAGAGTAGGTCAATCTTAGAGAGTCTGTAAGCCATATCTAGTAGAGTTTTGTTTATGGGTGTGTTATGCACCACACTTATAAATAAGAGGCTGCCAGGCATTTAGTGATGGTTATGTTCTTTTCATTTATAGATCATGCAATAGAGCCGAGTTACATAATTTTGAGTCTAATTCGTGCTCTAATCCCTTTTTCAGTCATGCTATTTACTAAGAGAGCTACCGCTAGTCATCGAGCCGGTACTAATAGGGGTGAAGGTATTAGTAATGCCTTGCCCGACAATGTTGATATAGTTGAAGCTCAGGGAGAGTCACACTCCCATGTATCACCAGTTCCACCCCATCAGGAGGATATTAGAGAAGGTGCAGTGCCTCCAGCTCCTCAGGACACAGTACCTTTAGTTCCACAGAATTTGGTTCCCCAGTTCCTCCACCCGAGTCCTCTGAACAAGGAGTGGAAAATGTCATGTAGTTATTAGCCCAAATAGTAGCTACCCAAAAACGTCAGATAAGGGCTTTTACTGGCGCTGGGTCTTTTGATGGCATCGAGAGTTCTAGGACTCAGGAATTTCTCAGGTTGAGTCTGCTAATATTCACTGAGACTGATCCAAATGTGGACCCTCAAGACTTTATTGATAATGTGTTGCGAGTATTGTTGGTGATGTATGCTTCGGAGATGGAGGCAATAAAGTTGGCCTCTTTCAGGTTACGAGATGTGGTTGTTTTATGGTATGAGGTATGGGAGCGGTGTCAAGGACCAGATGCACCTCCAGTTGTATAGGAGGAGTTTTCAGAAGCCTTTATTGGTCATTACTTTCCATTAAAGGTACGAGGACAAAGTGGAGCAATTTTTAAACCTCAAACAGAAGGGCAATAGTATAAGAGAATATAATATGCAGTTCGATTCTTTGGCTAGGTATGCTCCAAATATTGTGGACACAATGAGGGCTCGAATTCATAGGTTTGTAGATGGTTTGAATCCACATTTTATTGGAGAGTGTATGAAAGCTTAACTGAGTAGGGATTTTATTGGAGAGTGTATGAAAGCTTAACTGAGTAGGGATACAAATATTTCTAGAATACAAGCATATGCTCAAGGTGGGCCATAAGTGGCAACTTCGATATAATAAAAGTGTAGTGAGGGAATTGACCAAGAGAGATAGGTCAGCTGGGTCATTCGGAGAGGCAACGGGTAGCTCCAGGCAGTAGTTTCCCAAATCTCCACCTCGGTTTGCTAATAGTATTCCATCCCAGTTTCAGAAGCCATGGTATGATAGGTATGCTCAGTCAGGACCCAGGTAGAGTTTGAGAGATTTTGGTTCTCAAAGGCAGGGAAGTTTAGGATAGATGAGACCTCCATTGCCTCCATGTAGTCAATGTGGTAAAACAGATATGGGACAATATTGTTAGGGTTCTGATGTGTGTTATTTGTGTGGGAGTCCTGGTCACTATATATGTCAGTGCACAATAAGAGGTAGAGGTAATGCAGCTCAGCCGATGAGATCAATAACATCATCTTCATCGAGTGTACATCCAGAGAGTAGTGGCCCACAAACCTTAACAGGCAGAGGTAGAGGCCGATGAGGAGCCTCTAGTCTAGGCGGTTCTCAGAACTGCATCTATGCTTTAACAGGACGCCAGGATTTGGAGTCATCTTCGGATGTTATCACAGGTATATTATCCTATTTTCAGTTATGATGTTTATGCATTGCTAGATCTGGGCTCCAATTTGTCCTATGTTACACCCTTTGTTGCTAGAAAATTTAAATTTGAATAAGAGTTGTTGTCTAAGCCGTACGAAGTGGCTACACCGGTTGGTGAGATGATTGTAGCATGACAAATTTATTAAAATTGTACCGTGATGGTTTGTAATCGCCCTACTTTGGCTGATTTAGCTGAGTTGCTTATGGTTGAATTCAATGTTATTATGGGAATATACTAGTTGACTTTTTGTTACGCGAATGTTGATTGCTGGACAAAGATTGTTAAATTCAATTTTCTAGGCGAGCCGACTCTTGAATGGAAAGACGATTCTGCTATGCCTAAAGACAAGTTTATTTCCTACCTGAAGGCTAGGAAAATGATTTACAAGGGATTTTTTTATCATTTGGTTTGGGTCAGGAATACAGATGCAGAGCCTCCGACCCTTCAGTCTGTCCCTGAAGTCAATGAGTTTCTGAATGTGTTTTCAGATGAGCTTCGGGGTATCCCTCTAGAGAGGGAGATTGAGTTCACTATTAATATACTTCTAAATACGCAGCCGATATCCATCCCTCCTTATCGAATGGATCTTTCCGATCTGAGAGAGTTGAAGGATTTATTGGAAAAAGGTTTTATCAGGCCTATCACTTCGTCATGGGGCGCACCAGTATTTTTTGTTCGCAAGAAGGATGGTTCCCTAAGGATGTATATCGATTATAGGCAATTGAATAAGGTTACTATCAAGAATAAGTATCAACTTCAAAGAATATATGATTTATTCGATCAGTTGCAGGGTGCTAAGTATTTCTCAAAGATTGATTTAAGATCGGGATACCACTAGTTAAGGGTAAAGGAGAAAGATATCCCGAAGACAACCTTTCGAACCAAGTATGGCCATTTTGAGTTTTGGGTGATGCCTTTTGGACTTACTAATGCGCCAACGACCTTCATGGATTTAATGAATCGAGTCTTCAATCCATTCTTGGATGTATTCGTGATCGTATTTATTGACAATATTTTGGTATACTCGCGCACTGTGGCAGACCATGTAGATCATCTTTGAGCGGTGATACAGACGCTCCAAAACCGTAAGCTATATGCCAAGTTTTCCAAATGAGAGTTCTGGTTAAACTCTGTTGCCTTTTTAGGCCATATTGTCTCATCATAGGGTATCAAGGTGGATAATCAGAAGATTGAGGCCGTAAAGAATTGGCCGAGGCCCACGACTCCTACCGAAGTACGTAGCTTTTTAGGCTTAGCAGGATATTATCGGAGATTCGTGGAGGGTTTTTATTCTATCTCCACACCTATGATCAATCTCAATCACAAAGTAGCTAAGTTTCAATGGTCATATGCGTGTGAGCGCAATTTTCAAGAGTTGAAGGATAGGTTGACATCCGCACCTGTGTTAGCTCTTCCTGAAGGTATCGATATGTATGTGGTTTACGGTGATGCCTCCAGATTCGGCCTAGGATGTGTTCTTATGTAGCACATGAAGGTTATAGCATATGATTTGAGGCAGTTAAGAAAGCACAAGGTAAAATATCCGACTCATGATCTTGAGTTAGCAGCGGTAATTTTTACCGTGAAGATGTGGCATAATTATTTATATGGAGTCCATGTTGACATATTCACAGACCATAAGAGTCTACAGTATATATTTCTCCAGAAGGAGGTGAATTTAAGGTAATGAAGGTGGCTGGAATTATTAAAGGATTCTTGACATTTTATACCACCCAACAATGCGAATGTCGTAGCTGATGCCTTAAGCCACAAGTCTATGGGGAGTTTAGATGGTAGTGAAGCCAACAAGTTGGAGATAACTAAAGAACTACGTCACTTAGACAGTTTTAATGTGCATCTTTTGGACACGGATTACAGAGGAGCGATGGTGCAGAATACCGCTGAATCATCCTTGATAGTAGAGGTGAAAGCAAGATAGTTTGATGACCCTGAGTTGGTCCGAATGAAAGAGGGGATTCCTCTGCAAAATAATCTGATATTGGATCTTATAGGAGATGGATTCCTTAGATATCAGGGTCGACTTTGGGTAATAAGTGTAAGAGGGATCTGGGAGCAAATTATGGATGAGATCCAGTAGTCTAGGTATTCCATTCATTTGGGTTCGACAAAGATGTATCATGATCTCTTACATGTTTACTAGTGGAATGACATGAAGAAAGAAATCGCAACATTTGTAGCTCAATGCCCAAATTGTCAGTAAGTTAAGATCGAGCATCAGAAGCCTGGGGGTTTGATTCAGAATATTGAAATTCCTACTTGGAAATAGGAAATGATCAATATGGATTTATCACCGGATTACCCCATTCTTATCGGAAATTTGATTCCATTTGGGTTATTGTCGACATGCTTATGAAATCGGCCCATTTTCTACCCGTTCGCACTAGTTTTTCGGCTGAGGAATATGCCAAACTATATATTAAGGAAATAGTCCGATTGCATGGCATTCCAGTCTCTACCATATCCGATAAGGGTGCTCATTTTACGACTCACTTTTGGAGATCATTTTAGAAAGGTTTAGGCACCCAAGTGAACCTTAGGACAACCTTCCATCCACAGACCGACAGTTAGGATGAGCGCACAATCCAAACACTCGAGGACATGCTACGGGATTGTGTATTGGATTTCAAAGGTAGCTAGGATGATCATTTTCCCCTTATTAAGTTCACTTACAATAACAAATATCATTCCAACATATAGATGGCCTCGTATGAAGCCTTGTATAGATGGAAATGTAGATCCCAGTTGGATGGTTTGAAGTGGGTGAAGCCAGGTTACTAGGTCCCGATTTGGTCTAGCAAGCAATAGAAAAGGTAAGGCTAATCCAAGAGCACTTATTAACTGCCGAGAGTTGATAGAAATCCTACTCAGATGTTCGACGTCATGATTTGGAATTTGCAGTGTATGATTAGGTATTCCTAAAGGTTTCTCCAATGAAAGGGGTTATAAGGTTCGACAAAAAGGGGAAACTCAGCCCCAGATAGGCTGAGTGGCTTATGAGCTTGAACTACCCTCAGAATTGGAAGAAGTTCACCCGGTATTCTATGTATCGATGTTGCATAAATGCATAAGAGATCTCTCTGTATTACTCTTGTGAAGGATATGCACATCACCGAGAATCTATCTTATGAAGAGACACCTGTAGCCATTTTAGATCACCAAGTTTGAAAGTTGAGAACTAACGAAGTTGCCTCAGTTAAGGTGTTGTGGATGAATAACTATATAGAGAACAAGATATCCCCATTTGTTTCAGTCTTCAGGTTTATACCACTACTCGTACGATACAGTCACCTTATTCTTACTTCATTTATCAACCTTAATTTATATGCCTTGTTTAGGTGATAATGTTGGCACAAATATGGTAGATACAACTCAGAGTACTTCAAATGATAGTTAAGATGAGTTATCGGTATCCTTCTTTGATTATTGCATATATAAACGGTCGTGTGAGGCCAAGTTGATGTTATTTTGTTATTATGTTGCCCTGTGTGGCATTGGATATGTGTTTGGGCTATTTAGTAGGTTTTGGATAGTACTGTTTACAAAAGAAACTCTGCCGAATTTCTTAGAATGCTCGAGGGTTATGAATATTTTCAACATTCACGGATGAATGTTCCTAAGGGGGGAAGAATGTTATACCCCGTAGTTTCACATTCCGTCATGTAATCAATTGAGAACAATTTCCGGGAAAGTATGTGTCACGACCCGACCCGACGGGCCGCGACTAACCTCCCTAATGACGTCATTACACTAACCTGTCACACATAATCCAACTAACACTTAATGAGTCTGAAATTCGGCAGCATAACACTGCAATAACAACATATGCCAGGGTAGGCGAGCCGACAAGGCTGCCTTTACCTCCGAATGTACCTGCCTCCTGAGGAGTCACAACTAGCCAACACAATATACAGGCAAGCCGACAAGGCTGCCAACAGATAATATAACATATACACGGGAACACCCCCAACATAGAGTATAATAATATGGCTGACCAAAACAGAGTTATAACCCTTACAAAAGTATAACCCACAACTGTCTACAGACCTCTACAAGAAGGATAATGACATATGACGGGACAGGGCCTCGTCGTGCCCCTAAATATACATAAATCAAAAAGATAGGGTTCCGTACAAAAATGGTAAAGCTCTGGATCAAAGGAGCTTTCCAAACAGCTGCGCAGGAACCTAAACCGGAGGATCACCAAACTGAGCACCTGTACCTGCGGGCATGAACGCAGCCCCCCGAGGAAAGGGGTCAATACGAAATTATGTACTGAGTATGTAACCATGAAATACTGCAAATGAGATCATAAGTAGCCAATGGATAACAGGAGATCAGTATAAAAAAATCAGGATTCAAATCCAACTGTGCCATAACAATAGAAGTCAGTTGCCTTATAAAAATGAGAGTCAAGTCAAGAAAACATGAGTGCCTGTCCATATACATATATATATATATATATATATATGTAACGTAACCCCGCCCACTAGTGCGGGACTCGATGGAATCATATCATAACCCGGCCCATACTGGGACTCGGTAAAGTCATATCTCATCTATGGATCCATCCTACGTAACCCGGCCCTCTAGTGAGGGTCTCGGTGAAAAATGCAAGGCTGTGCATGAACGTAACCCGGCCCGGGACTCGGTGAGGTGAAGTAGTAACACTTAGCACGAGTAGATATCATAAGTAACCATATGCAAGTAAAAATTATCATCTGACTCTCAATAAAATCATTGTAATAATGTCATAATAAACTCTTTGCTGAAAATCATAGGCACTTCTCATAACAATCCTCTTTAGGAATTAAGCTGTATAAGAATCAAGTACGTCCGCCGTACCTTCATTAAATAAAAATCATGCCAAAGAAAGAAGGAATAGTTCACATACCTCTTAGACGAACTAATCAACTCTATATTAGAGTACGTCTCGATTTAGAACTTCAACCTATAATAATGGTAATACGTTCGTCAATTCTATGATCACTAGCATACTTTATATCGAATAACGACTTCTTATTCTATAAAAATTCGGGCAGCACTTCCCCTGTTTATACATGTTTCCACAACTTTCAAACGAGGCTAATAACATCAATAAACAAGCACCAATTAAGGGCACAACCAAAACAACAATAAAGGGAATTTACACACCCACTTCTCATGTAAATTTAGCCTCTTAATCCACCTTAAAAACAGCCCACAAAACAGTCCATGTTCCAACAACAACGAGGGTAGAATGTGAAGCCTTTCTACACCCTTATTCCTTTAGGACTTACCTTAGCAATTACCACACTTAAACATGCATAATGGTGACTAAATTTTCAGAATTATAACACCACAAAACAGTCCCTAAAACAGTCCATATACATCACAACATGTCCAACAATTTCATGCAAGTTCTTGGCCACAACATGTCATAATTCCATAACTCTCATCTTAATTCCTATAATCCAATTTCGGATTTCAATACTTCCATATAACTAATTCCAACTAAATATCAATGTTTCCTTTCAATTTCATCATGCAATTAGTGATAATAATAACAACAATAACCAACGAATCCAACAACACCAAAATCTGTCCCAAATTGGCAACTAGCCCAAAATTGTCACATGCAATGCTTAAATTCCTATTTTTCCTTAACACAAATTCATTACCTTAATTCTAACAACATGAATTCCAATTATATCATAGAAAGAAGAATTTTTATACCTCAAATTCGTCCAAAACAGTCCGCAATTTTTTGCCCACTGTTTGTCCGAAAATTCCCACTGTTTTGTAATTTTTCTCCTCTTTTTTGTTCACTTCTTCAACTCCAATTGACATGCAAGTGTTCTACAATGTTAAGCCATCATCCCTACACATTTTACTTCCAAAATTTCATCCCAAAAATCTCAAATTTTTGGGCAGATGTTCGGCCAAGCAGTGGCTGTTTTGCCACTGTTTTTGGTGTTGTTTTGCTTCTAATTTTTGGTGGAAAATGTAGTCTAGGAAGAGAAGATAAAAACCTCAAATTTGGTTATAGGTGGAGGGTGATTTTCGGCTGAGCTTAGAGGAGAGAATGAGAGGAGAGTTTTTTTTTTTGGTTAAGCTTGGAAAGAAGATGAAGAGGTAAGTGTAGGTTTATAAAAAAAATCTGATTTTTCCTTTTTACACTTTGGCCCCCAAGTTCTTCAATTAATAAATCTTAAACCCACCTCTTTTAATTCCCGAGAATTTCATAAAGCCTCGTGTCCTCAATGTCGAAATTTTATAATACAATACTATTCCATAACTCCATTGGAATACACTCAACTACTAGGATTAATTCTCGTCGTCACATGTATAGCACTAAAGAAAAACTATTCCGGGATAACATCCGTTTATACACTAATTTCCCGTATTAACATATGTAAGCGTTCCTTATATTAAATATCCGAATCTTACTTCCTTAATGACGTTCTTAATTATCGTCTTAATCTTACGAGGTGTAACAATATGTGACCTATTGGAAGGGTAATGAAGGTTTATAGCTTGTTAATGAAAGTACCGGAGTGTATGAAAATTAAACGGAACAAAAAAAATACATTTCGACGAAATCGGAAAGTTTCCAAATTCGACGGCCAGAATTGATGGACCGGACAATTTTGTATGGACCATTAATTTGGGAATCTGGACCGTCAAATCCTCTATAGATTTTATTTTTCAGATTTTGATTTTGACGGTCTAGATTGACGGACTGTATAAATTGTAGGGACCGTCAATTCTAGTTGTCAATTTGCGGTGCAATTTCCCCCTTTGTAGATAAAACCCTAAGGTCGACACTGGGTCATTTTTCATCATTCCACAGATCCTAAACTTCTTCCAAGCTCCTATTAAAGGCTTCCAATCATCTCGAGATCAAATTCAAGGATAAACTATGCCAAATCATCGTAAAGAATCTCGTGGTTATTGTGGTAATCGTATTCTCCTCGAAAAATTGATTTTGGAAAACCTTAGAGGAAAAGTAATCTACTGTTTTGAGGAGATTATAGTGTGTAAAGGTAAGTTTTATCCTCCTCTACCTATACTTGTGATTAATAGATGTTTTGAAACAACTTGTGGAAGGATTTTCGTAGACAAAACTTGTCAACTTGTGGAATCATCGTGGTATGACTTGTTGTGCTATTTTACTTGAAATATAAGTTGAAATTGATAATCAAACTGGTTGTATGAGTTATGGGATTACAGAAAGTATGGTGTGGAAGATTATGAGATAAAATTACATAAGTTTTCCTTGTAAAAGAAGCCTAAGAATCCTATGTGCCTAAGTTGTTCGATTATATGCCTAAGTGAGCTTTTCTATAGAATATGGATTCGATATTAATATCAAACCTTTATATGATATATATAATCATCCATAAGGAGTGCGAGGACTTGTAGAACAGTTGTAGCTTGGTAAACAAGGTATGTAAGGCTATCCCCTTCTTTCAAAAGCATGAAATCCAAAGTGTTTATCGTTTTCAAAAGAAACTTGAAAGCTTATTTTTATTCGTGTATCGTAATTCCTTGTCGGGAGTTGCTCCTTGTTATTCTATTCTCTTAGTCATGGTTGGTTGGTTACTTGTCCATCATATCATAAGCCTTCAGAAAGAAGTGTTCTAAAGAGTTAATCGTCAAAGTCGATCAAGAGTCGTTCCAAGGTAAAGTAAAAACGTTCTGAGTTCCAAAGAGGCCTAAAGTGCTATTATTACTATATATATTACTCACACCACCATTGCGAATAGCCAGTGGGAAGTTGTACATATATATTATACACACCCCGGGCTATAGCCGGAGGGTAGCCACTTATATGTTTATCCATACATACACCTCAGAGTATTACCTGAGGGTAGTGACATATTATACAACTCGAACCATAAGCCGAGGGTAGTTTATATAGTAAGGCCAATCGACACATATTTCATTTGAATTTCAGAGTTTCATTGTTTTCCCTACAGGGCACACAAGTTATCAGAATATCATATTGCTTTTATGCCTTTCTTTACAACTTATATTTTCATATTATTATTCATACTTTACACACTGGTACATTTATTTTTTAATGACATCCCTTTTGCTGCGGGCGCTATGTGTTCATACCGCAGGTTCTAATATGGGGTCTAATAGACCATCTAAGTAGTAGTGCTCGAGTTCAGCCATCAGTAGGCAAACTTTGTCCTTTATGGGGCTGACTTGGTCATATGTCGAGTATGTAAAAAATATATATATATATATATATATATATATATATATATATATATATATATATATAAATGTAAAGTATGGGTAGGTCAGACCCCTATCTTGGCCATATGACAGTGCATGTACTCGTATAAGCTCATAGACTTATCTAGTATATGCTGTTGTTGCTGTATGATATTTTCAACCTGATTGTCTTTTGTTGACTTGTGTTGCGGCCTAGTCGGCCCTGTTATGTATATATGTAGGGTTTACCCCCTTGAGTTACCATCACAGGTTGACTTTCGTCCTTATCTTACAGAGTGTGTTCTTGTCGGCCCTCCCATTGTATTGTTGTTTGTGTTATGTCCTAGTACAGATTTGCCAGTCGGAAGTTCTACTCTTTCAGGAGCCTGGTTATCAGAGTGGTACGCTCGTGCCAACATGGCATCGGGTGCCGCCCACACCCTCTAGTTTGAAGTGTGACATAAATCTTAGTTGAATTCAACATTCAGGGGCGATAAACACTTCTATATAAACACACCACACACAAGATTTGTAACTTAACCACAACCATAAATCACAATATTTTAACTTGTTGGCATTAGAAAGACTGACTAGTGTTAGTTTTGATGATTGACAAAGAAATTGCATAAGGCGAATGAACCAGGTCCATGGAATTATTCTATCACAGAAATAGATGCAGACAAATGCAAATGAAGTAGAGATGAATCACATAAGAGAGAGAAGTTTAATATCGCGCTGCTTACTGCTCACAAAAACATCCAACCTATACTATAGTCAAGTTGTTCGCCTATCTTTCTGATCTCCGTTCCTTCTATTCATCAAATTTTTGGCTTTGACCCAGTGAAAAATGGGGTTGGCTAAAAAAGGGGGCAGGAGCTTGCAAACTTGCTCTACCTCAAAGGGTTAGCAAATGTAGTGGTTGTATGAGCTAGGTTTGCGAAATTGATCTATCAAAAGGGCAAATGCATTACGGAGATGAATGAATCGAGATCAGAGTATAGGTGAAGAGAAATAGACTCAGATCAGCACAAGATGAATAAAACAGGTCTGTCACCATGTTCCATCCAATACCTCAGAAGCTGGTTAGAGCTAGATGTTGTATGTATGAGAGAAGATTGATGGAACAAGTATATGAACATGTTCCAGCTCAAATAGTCAAAAAATTCAAAGGCTGGAGTATCAGGTGCTTGAACCAAGTCCAAGAACATGTTCCAAACAAATCTTAGAGCAACTAGGATTTATGTTCTTTATGGAAAAAACTTGGCACACAAGGCGGTAGGATTTTGTGCAATACTTAACAGGATTTTACACCATACTTATCAAGATATTTTTAATATCCTACAAGGAAACTAAATATGCGAGAAGGTGTAAGAATTCTAATCCACCTCAAACCCTATTCTAACTTGATGGGCCGTATCAAGCACGATTTAGGTTAGCCGCAATGATGAAGTCCAAGAGCTATAAGTATCAAGTCTTACGATGAAGAACTGTGAGCACTCACAAAGAGAGAAATCAGAATATTGAGCAAAAACTATCAATGCTTTATTAAGAGTTCTGATTCAAGAAGTGTTGCCCTACTACATTGAAGTAGATTGAAGAAGTCGTGTTACAGAGTTTATGATTACATTTCTTAAGTATAGATTGTTGTATTAGATTGTTTATCAATTTGTACCTTTATCATCTTTCATAGAAGCATTGTAATTGGTATAAATGTTGTCAAATTCAACTTTTGGTAATGGCTTCATAAGTGGTAATGATTTCTGGTGAAAACATTAATTTTTCAGCCATGGATAGTATTTGTGATGTTGGCATTTAGGATGTTGGTGGTAGGTGTGCTAGTTTTGTACTGAGAGTAGGAAAGCTTGTAGTCTCCATGGTATCTCTTGGAGAGCTTCTTAGGTTTCTGTACGTCTGGTAGTCTGACAGGTATTCTTTCAGTTGATCAATAAGGCTGTTATTTTGTCTGAGTATTCCTTCTAGTTCTTGTATTTTGGTTGCCATAACTTGGTTGCTGCTGATAACTTCATTTATTATATTGCTGATATAGTCGTCAAAGCTGTCACTGTTAACTGACATCCTGATATCTGCTTAAAAAATCAGCTAGAAGATTCTTATTTCCGGATATATTCTTTACGATAAAATCATAACAATAAAAGAATGATTGCCATTTCCTTCTTTTATTCAATTCTGATAATGGGTCTATTTTATTAGTAATGAATTCTCTTACCTGTGTGTTATCAGTTCGGACTACGAATTTTACTGGTAGTAAATGATAATGAAATCGTTTTATTCCAAATTTTACAGCTAATAATTCATTTTCATTGATGTGATAATTCTTTTCATTTGGTTTCCAAGTTCCACCTCTGTATCCGCATATTAAAGGTTTTTCTTTGTCTATATCATCTTTGTCATAAGCTATGAGGACTGCTCCCCAGCCTATGTCACTGACATCTGTAAATAGTTCTAATTGATCTTGTTGGTATTCTATGTTTTGGTAGATTTTTTACTCTTTCTTTGATATTCGTTATTGCTTTATCATGTTCTTCTTTCCATTCAAATGCTTTATTTTTTCCTTTGATCAAATCTTGTAACGGTTTTCTTAAAGCTGGTAAGTTTTTTATATGATCTAAGGCATAGTTTATTATTCCTAGAAACTGTTGCACTTCTTTTTTATTTTCTAGTTTATCTTTAAAATTTTTAATTTTTGTTACTATGTGTTCTTGTAGTTGGAATCCATCTTTATCTATTATATATCCTAAATATTCTATATTATCTTTAAAAATTTCAGACTTCTTTTCTGACAACAAAATTCCATGTTGTTTTATGGTTTTTATAAACTCTTCTAGGTGTTTAATATGATCTCCTAGATTATCACTATATATTAATATATCTTCGACATATACTATACAATACTCTGTTAATTTTTTAAATACTTGATCCATTCTCCTTTGGAATATTTGGGGTGCATTTTTTAATGCAAAGGGTAAAACATTCCACTCATAATGTCCTTGAGGGGTACTAAAAGCTGTTAAAGGTTTTGATTCTTTGGTTAATTTTATTTGCCAAAATCCACTCTTACAATCAAACTTGCTAAACCATTTTTCTTATTTCCTAATCTGTTAATAAGATTCCTTTTATATGGTAAAAAATATCCATCAAATATTGTCTTTTTATTTAATTCTCTAGAGTCTACTACCATTATAGCTTTACCTCTTTTTTGTTTACTATGTTTTCTTACTAGTAAAGCTGGACTGTTATGTGAACTTTTACTTTCTTGTATTATTTTTAAATAGTAATTCTTTTAGTTGTGTCTCGAATTCCTTTTGATCTGCTGGGCTATATCTAATAGGTTTACATCTGATAATGTCATTAGGAGTTATTAACTTTATTTCAGCATATATTTTTTCTTTCTCCCATAATTGTATTGGATTTTCTCCAAAATTTACTTTTATCATTCCAAGGAATTTTTCTTTTAATAGCTGCAAATTATTGTTTCTATTTATCCTATTACATAATTTTAATGTTTGTACTAGTAGTATTCTTTTTTATATAATCCACCTGTTACAAGGTGTTTGTAAGCTTAAGGTGTTATTAGTTATAACTTGGGTTTTAAAGTAATCTAAAAAGTTATTTCCTAATAATACATGTTGACTCATATTATTATCTTGATATATTATTGGTAATCTAAATATCGTCTTGTTTAACACTATCCTTACTTTTTCTGCTATTGTGTCTAATTCTTTAGTTTGTTCATTAAATCCTGTCACTCATATTCTATATGTCTTAGATCTTTTCCACTTATGTGATTCTAAAATTTCTTTTCGTGCTAGACACATGTCTGCTCCACTATCAATTAATATCTTTTGTTTTATCATTTTATTGGATTTGTATTCTACATGAGCTTCTATGTAAATTGCTACCATTTATTCTGAATTATTTTCACTATCTGAATCTGAATAGATATAATTAATCTTCCCTGTTTCTATGTCACTTTCTTCTTCGGTTTGACTAATATAAAAATCTTCATCACTATACCATTTATTGTTTTCTTTTCTTATTTGGTCCAAACTCATAATAAATTGTGTGGTGTTAATATACTTTACTCCTTGTTTCTTTAATTTAGGGCATTTATTAGCATAATGTCACTTTTCATTACAATTCCAACATTTACATTCCTTAGGTGCTTCTTTTGCTTCCAATGGTTTTACATATCTTTTTCTTCTAAATTTTCATTTATTTCTAAACCTTTTTCTAGTATCGGGGGTATTATTATATTTTCTAAATCTCTTATATCTCCTTCTATAAGGTTTGTAATATGGTTTATCATAATTCTTTGTATAATTTTTGTTTTTATTAAACGTTTTATTCTTATATTTTCTAAATGTCTTTTTATGCCTTTTATATTTACGTTCTTTTTCTTGGTTGTCACATCCAAATATTAATCTCTTTTCTGTAAATCCACATATTTCTCTTAGTCCTAATTTTTTAAAAATCTTTTTTAACCTTTTGTTGTAACCTGTATTCTTCACATTTTCTCATTAAATAAGCTCTTAATACTCTTATTATTTCTCCCAACGTATTTTCTTTTGGTTCTAATTGTTTATATTCCTTAGTTATTTCTGTATTATATGGGGTTGGTAAATGATCATAATAAAGTTGTTGGTATATTATTCCTTCATCTGGTAAGAATCTTGCTTCATAATAGAATTTAGTAAAACTTATTGTATATTCTGGTAGTTTATTGATCTTGCAACATTTCATATTGTTTAAATTCATTATTATTTCACATTTTCTTTCTGCTAACACATTTTCTCTGGCTACTAGCCATCTTTCTCCTAGAAATTCTCTTTTTAATACCATATCGAATAACATTAATATTCCCTTCCAATCTTTAACATGATGAAATATTTCTCCTTTCATTTGATAAGCTATGGTTTCAAACCAAAATGCTACTTTTCCAATCATTGTTTTAAATATCAATTCGTACATATAGTCTAAATCACTAGTATGTGCTGAACTCATTAATGCTAAAGACATTCCTACATTCCAATCATTTATTCTTCTGCTTAGTTCTTGTTCATCATAAACATTGTCTAAGTCTAAAAAATATCCGTTCATATTTTTTCCTTGCGCCATTGATCCTACAAATTCGCTAAATTCTGCTCGATGTCCTACTGGTATATGTGGTGGTAATTTAGTAGGCTTTCTTGTTTTGACTTCTAAGGCTGGATCTATCATTTCTTCTTCAGGGTAGTCGTTGGTGTCTTCATTTATTATGGTATCTATGTTGGGTCTGGGGCCACGGATAAACAATAATATGTAAGAATAAAACAGTAACAACTAAAGCAATTAAAACAGTTTCTGGATGTTGCCTTCAATGTTGTGTCAACATCTGAGGCAACATTGTGATAAAACAATTATAAACCTTTATAGAGTAAATGCAGTGGAAAAGTAAAGAGACACAAGGTTTATATTTTCAAGGGTATATATTAATATATCCCTTGATGGTCAATAACCAAATAATTGTATAAGTTATATACAATTACAAATGAATTTCTTTTTACAAGATTGAACAATAAATGCGAAAAAGAAATTTCAAACAAAAATGAAGTCGCAGATGACTTCAGCCTAAAGTTAAAAGATCTAAAAAGATAAATACAACATCTTCATTACTATTGCTTGAAATATAAGCTTGATCTAGAATCCGAGCAGCAGTAGTAATGTGGGACTAGATGTTGTTATACAACTTTAGGCTAAGTGTGTTGATCCAGTTTCTAAGGTGAATATCTGAGAGTTCTCTTGGTAATTCTTCTCCTTCAATTCTGGATATCGATACTCTGAAGTTCCCTTCTATTTATAGTGTGGAACTTCCCTTGAAATCCTTCTTGGTTGGTTGCGGAATTTGAGTAAAAGAAGGCTTCACTTGGACCGGTTCTTGCTCCTTCAAAATCTCAACGTTCGGACTTGGTCTTCACGCTTCCTCTCCAAGCTTTGATCTGTTTCTTTTACCACGTTTTAAACACAACATCATTGTTAGTTTGCCTAGGTCATTTTTTACTCACAGTAACACAACCTGTTTTGGCCAGAAGAATAGGCAAAATCGTTACAGGGATGTTATCAGGAATGTTGTCACAACATCGCAGGAAACATTCTTATTTTCATAAGATGTTGTCCTGAGCATTTACAGATGTTGTCACAACATCCATCCAACATCAACAATCTCCCCCTTTTTGCCTTTCTTCACAAAACTCCATACGAAGCGAAAATGACTAGGATACTGATTCCCGATGTAGTTCTTACATTCCAAGAATCAGTAGGATCAGTGTTATGCTCCCCCTTAACCTGCAGTAGCAAATTTCAAGCACTGTTATATCAATGATTTGATCAGATAGGAGTTATGTTCTGTTAGTCGTGACTTACTTACGGTAACTGCGTAATCAGTCTACAGTAACCATTCATAACAATCCACATCAGGCAAACATATACAAACAGCTTTTGAATGCAGTCACAATGTCTGCAAGAACAAACCAAATGTCTCAAAGTAAAAAAAATACAAACACAAATAATATTCCAAATGTCAGTATAGTCCACTATTCAAATAAACATTCATCATTAAATCAACACTCCATCAGCATAATCATCCTTGACTAGAGTAATCAAGTCACAATATCTTCCAGCCGCTTTTTGTGATCAATCACTCTGTGCATCACCATCTTCATCTCCATGGCTTCAGAAGTAGTTAGAAATCAATCATCTCACCTCCTCTCCCCTGCATCATTACCTGCACCCTTATCAGTAGCAGCTCCCACTGTCTGTCTGCTTCCAGCAGCAGCATCAACATCAGCATCAGCATCAGCATCATCTCCCCCTTTTTGTGAAGAAAGTAAGCCCATATAATAGTTTCTGGCTCACACTAGTTCTTGAATTTGTCTGTCAAGTTCAGCAATGTGTTGTCGTAGCCAATCTTTGGACATTGGGACTTGTCCTTGAGCAATGTTGCCAGGAGTGTCGGCAACATCCTTTGATGTGTTAGTGTCCCATTCATCTTTCTTCCAAGGCAGGTCCATAACCCTGTCCCTGCTATTAACAACTGCTCGTTGTACTGAGTAAACCTCTAAGGCTGGACTTAGCTTTTCTCCTTTTGGAGTCTTAAAACCTTGGTTGAGCAGGATTTGAAAAATAAAGGAGGGGTATGGAAGGGCAGAGTTGCTTTGTTTTTCTGCCAAGTTGACAGCATGGTTGAATATAAGTGTTCCTAAGTCAACTTTCGATTCCTTCCAATCTTAAAAAGCGGTGATGCTTGATCAAGGGTCACTACTTTGTCTCGTTGAGAGAGGGTAGCCGTTGTATATAGCAAGTTTGTGCAAAGTGGCAAACAAGGCAGTAAGTTTCGACATAGGGCTGCGAAGAGCCCAAATAGTGATCAAATTCCATGTAAGGTACTTGATCATTGAATTGAGTTCCTCCACAGTGGGGTTTGGTTGAGGTTCTCTTTTACTAATAATTATCCCAAGGGTGGAGTTGATGATATTAGGTGTAAAATTGTATACCTTGTTGTATAGGTACACTTTCCCAAATTTCTTTGAGGTTGTGTCCTTAACAGCAAGCATCAGATTAGCATAGAACACCTTAATCACCTTCTCACAATAAGGATTCTTACCAGATACAGAGCTTAAGATGTTTCGACTACTTAAGAAATCAACTAAACCATTTTTGGAGAATGAAGTTAGGTCAATCACCTTCTCCCCTCTAACTCCTCTATTCTTAAACCAATTCTAATTGCTGGAGCATGATTTAGTTTGAAACATGGAAGAGTAGGGAATTACCTCAGAATCTATTTCAGATTCTGTGTATACTTGTTCGGATGAGGTGGCAGCAGGTGTTGCCTCGGATGTTGGGGCAACATTGTCTGGGTCCATTTTCTCGTCTGTTGCCTTTAATGTTGAGGCAACATATTTATCAAAATTCCAGTATGTTTTATGGACCCCTTTAGGAATGAAGTTTCATAGAGGTGTGTCATCAGACATCTCTTCTTCTTCTTTTTCCTTCTCAGATTCTGCTTGTGGAGTGGAAGTTGATGTAGTTCTGGAGGAACTGGGCACACTGAAATTGGTGTCAGTGCTGCTGCTTGTGGTAGTATCAACAGGGAAAGTCGACTCTTCCCTGGATATTTTGGCAGACTGGTATTCACCGAATTGGTTTTCGAAAACCCTCTTTGACCTTTGCGTCGGAAATATCGATTTTGAGGCAAGGTTCGAGAAATCAGATGTTGCATCAACATCGATTGGGTTTTCATTATCGCCTGGGTAGCTCACCTGTAATGGCTTATCTGAACCAAGCAGGATCATAGCCTGTGTGCAGTCCTCCTCGACAGGTCTCAAGTCATTGATGGAAGTATAATGCTTGTAAACCTTGTCGTTATTTGCTGGACTAGTCGACATTGTAGAATAATCTTTGGTGTTTGTTGATTTGGGGACACGGACATGGGAGAGGCTTTTGAAAGATTGGGCGTGTTGGAGAAGCTTTAGGTTTTGAGAAATGACGGTGTTGTTTGGGCTGTCATGGTTTAATGGGTTGGTAGTCGGATGATGTGACAATTCCAAGAAAAAAAATGGGAGGTTTTATTATGGCAAAGTATACTTACACTTAAACTCCTTTCCTTAAATTTAGATTGTATAGAAGAATAAAAACTCTTTACACACCTAAAATAGGATTGTCATAGCACATATCATCATTTAAAAAAAATGGTCAACTAGAATTTTTGGACTTCCAGTTAAAAACAAAGACGTTTTAAATACCAAAAACATGAATAAAATAAGATAAGCCAGTTTGATCAATGTATTGGAACACGATGTTGTTGATGATGTTGACAACATTTCAAAGTTAAACAAACATTATGAGACTCCAAGGATTTTCTGATTTGGCAGATAATATTTCCGTACATGTTCCCTATGAGACTGATCGCTGGACTAATGTAACATTTTACCATTGTCCTTAATCAACTTAGTTGAACACATACAGATTAAAAAAAATATTGAGGAATTTTCAACCTTTTTGAACACGTGGTACTCCTATAGAATAGGAACGATACCAAACTTAGAGCTTTGCTCTTTTTGTATACATTCAAATCTTTTAGTAGAGGCTTCGCCTTCATATCTTTTCCTTTTAGAGTTATGCTTGAATCTTTTTTTTTTTTAAAAAAATGCTACATCACTACAACACTTATCCTGTATATTGACTCAACAGTAAATGTTACCCAGAATGTTAGGACAACATTTCGGACATCTACCTAGTCTGTCTTATTTTCAAAGAAAACAGAGACCAAGAGATTTTTTCAAGCTAGAAAATCTCTCATGATTTAAAGGTTTGGTAAAAATGTCAGCCAGTTGAAAAAGAGTATCAACATGTTCGATTTGAACTAGCTGCTTTTCCACTAAGTCTCTTAAAAAATGATGTCTTATGTCTATGTGCTTTGTACGTGAATGTTGAACTGGATTTTTGGAAATATTAATAGCACTCAGATTATCACAGTACAAAATCATGGAGTTATTAGATATGCCATAGTCATCTAGCATATGTCGTAACCAAATCAGTTGAGCACAACAACTTCCGACTGCCACATATTCAGATTCGGCAGTCGAGAGTGATACATAATTTTGTTTACGACTGTACCATGAGACTAGATTATTGCCAAGATAGAAACACCCACCACTAGTGCTTTTTCTATCGTCTACATCACCAGCCCAATCCGAGTCACTATATCCTATTAGATTAGGATTAGTGTCTTTGGAGTACCAAATTCCCAAGTCACTTGTACCGGCAACATATCGAATGATACATTTCACAGCATTAAAATGAGATACCTTGGGACTGGCTTGGAACCTAGCGCAAACACATACGCTAAATATGATATCGGGGCGAGTGGCAGTAAGGAATATAATGCTACCTATCATAGATCGGTATAATGTTGGGTCAACATCTTGTCCAACATCTTCTTTACATACCTGTTGCGCAGAGCCCATTGGAGTCTTCATGTGTTTAGCATTTTCCAGACCAAATCTCCTAACAAGATTCTTGGCGTATTTGCTTTGAGATACAAAGATCCCATCTTCATTCTGTTTAATCTGCAAGCCTAAGAAAAATGTTAGTTCTCCAATCATGCTCATCTCAAATTTTGTCGACATTGCTTCGAAAAAAGACTTTACTAGTGATTCTGTAGTCGAACCAAAAACAATATCATCAACATAGATTTGAGCTATTATTACATCTACACCGTGTCTTTTAATGAATAATATTCTGTCAGCTTCTCCACGGGTAAAACCAAACTCAACAAGGAAGTTAGTTAGACGACCATACCATGCACGTGGTGCTTGTTTTAGTCCATACAAAGCTTTCTTGAGCTTGTACACATGATATGGATGGTGAGGATCCTCAAATCCCTTTGGTTGTTCAACATAAAATTCTTTGTCCAAGTATCCATTGAGAAAGTCACCTTTAACGTCCATTTGGTGCAAGGTAATCTTTAGATAGCA
Organism: Anisodus tanguticus; assembly: GCA_034509755.1. Lineage (NCBI taxonomy): Eukaryota > Viridiplantae > Streptophyta > Magnoliopsida > Solanales > Solanaceae > Anisodus > Anisodus tanguticus. The sequence continues at coordinate 18,945,645 of CM067560.1, read as the reverse complement.
AGCAATATCAAGAAGTAACCTTATTGACTCAATTCTAGCCACAGGAGCGAAGGTCTCGTCATAGTCGATACCTTCTACTTGTGTATATCCTTGAGCAACAAGTCGAGCTTTGTTCCTAACAATCTTCCCTAACTCATCTGATTTGTTTTTGAATATCCACTTGGTCCCAATAACATTTGTGTTGTTGGGTCGTGGTACCAAGTCGCAAACCTCATTTCGGGCAAATTGTTCAAGCTCTTCTTGCATGGCTTGAATCCAAAAATTATCTTTTAATGCTTCCCCAATATTTTTAGGTTCCAAAGTAGATGTAAGACAAGAGAGACTTACCTGTTGATATATGGTGGACATGCACACATACCTTACCATTGCTCGGTAATTTACTGGCTCTTTCCATCTTATACGCCTCTCCTAAAAAACTCCCCCTATCACCTGGTCGAGTGGATGGTTCCTTCTAATCCTAGATGGAGGGTCTCTTCTCACTTGATCATTCAGTTCAGTAGCAGATTCCTCCTAAATTTCGTCCCCTGTGTTCTCTTTTTGAGGTTCAGATGTTTCTTCTGATATTGGGACAACATCTGGGACTACATCTGTTTCTTCTGTGGGTTGCTCCTCTTCAACTGTAACCACAATGTTATTTTCTGAAGATCTACCAGATATATCCAGCAGGTCATCAAAAATAATATTGACTGATTCTTGTATGGTCTTTGTCTAAAGATTGTATATTCGATAAGCATGGCTATTCTGAGAGTAGCCAACGAATATTCCCTTGTCACTCTTAGAGTCAAATTTGGCCAGTTTATCCCTGTCATTAAGAATATAGCACACACACCCAAAGACATGAAAGTACCGCACTTGTAGGTTTCTTTCCATTTAACGGTTCATAGGGTGTCATCTTGGTCCCTGGCCTTAAATAAATTCTATTAGTTATGTGACATGCCGTGTTCAAGGCTTCTGCCCAAAACCTTTTTGACAATTGCTTAGAACTTAACATAACTCTAGCCATTTCTTGTAGAGTTCTGTTCTTTCTCTCGGCAACACCATTTTGTTGTGGTGTTTTTGGTCCCGAAAATTCATAGAATATGCCTTTCTTTTCACAGAATTTTGCATAGCTTTGATTTTTCAAACTCCTTTCCACGATCAGATCTAATTCTGAAAATCGAAGAACAAAACAGATTTTTAATCCCAGAGTAAAGTGTTCTAAACATCTCAAAGGTTTGTGATTTTTCTTTTAAAAAATAGATCCAAGTGAATCTGAAAATATCATCTACTATCGCATAAGAATATCTCATTCCTCCTAGGCTATCTACCTCGATTGGACCCATAAGATCCATATGCAATAATTGGAAATAATGAGACGTGCCTGAATGTTGTCCGTCACGTTGGACAACATTATGAGAAACTCGGGTCTGCTTTCCTTTCAAACAATCTTCACACAGTGTTTTATCTTTTGGATCCAGTCTGGGAATGCCTCTGACAGCTTCAAATGAGATCAGTTTCTCCAAGGTGCCGTAGTTGACATGTCCCAACTTTTGATGCCAAAGTGTCAGGTCACCTACCTTTGCGGAGTTGCAAAACTCTTGTCTACTGACTAGATAGAAATTATCTCCCATTAGGGTTCCTAACATGACACATTTATCTACAGAATCTGTAACCTTGCATCCAAGCTTGTTGAATTTCACCTCGAGATCATCATCACATAGTTGGCTTATGCTAAGAAGATTAGCAACCAAACCTTCTACATGAAGAACATTTTTCAAGGCTGGTACATCCGGAACATTAAGAGTTCCTTTACCAATTATCTTACTCTTACTTCCTCCTCCAAAGGTGACGTATCCTTCATTGAATGCTCCATACTCCTTTAATAGGCTTTTGGTACCTGTCATATGACGTGAGCAACTGCTATTGAAATACTAAGACCCTGTAATGTTAGTACGCAAAGTAGTTATGCACACATTACATTTCAGATTCAATTTGGGTACCCATTCCTTTTTCTTCCTTATGCTTTCAGGTAGGTTGTTTTGAATGTTGTCAGTGATGTTGGGCAACATTGCCGACGACATTTTAGGCAATATCTATAGTGCAGAGTTTTGAAGTTTGTAGCAGTAGGGCATAAGATGTCCTAACTTTTTACAGAAGCTACATACAAACTTCGATCCAATTTCAATGATCTGAGAGTTTCTCGTATTTTCTTTGACAAATTTTATCCTCTCAGTTTGACTATGGATTCTGGAAGTATTTGTTTTGCTAGGAGATTGGTACCCAAGCCCAGCCCTTGTAGGATTATTGAAGTTTAATATTTCATCCAGTTTGGAGGTTCCCATGTTGAGCCTTTGAAAGGTGGTCTCAGCTATGTTCAATCGTGCACAAATCTTACCAAGCTCTAGGTCCCTCTTGGTAAGTACCACCTCTAATCGGTTGATTGTGCATTTCAGATTGCTATTCTCAAGAGACAATAATTTTGCTTTTGAGTCTAGTTGCTCAGATTCAGTGATTAAGGCTTTACACAGATTTTGTAATTCCTTTATTACGTCGTCTTTGGAGTCAACTAGATCCAAATTTATAGCCTCAGATGAAGAAATAAATCCACTAAAACAATTTACATCAGAATAGTCAAAGTATACATACCTCTCTGATGTTGATGACATTCCATATGTTGAGTCTGATGTTGTCGCAACATTGTCAATAACATCTTCATCGTCGGACAGTGAATGTTCGAACATGGCTGCCAGCATTACCTGTGGTTCTTCTTCTTGATCTCCTTCCTCCTCTTCATTCTCATCATCACTGAGAGTTACCCACATAACCTTACCAATTTTTCTAAGGGTGTTTGCACACTCATTAGCATAGTGTCCCCAACCCGAGCATGTATGACACTGCACTCCCTCGAGTTTCTTGGGATTGAAATTGGTACTGTCAAAGTTAGATTTCCTCAGTGGATTGTGATTTCTTTGCTCAGAAGGTGACCTATTCGGCTATTTATTGAAGAGTGGGTTTTGATGTTGTTTGTATTTGGCTTTATTGCGATCAATGTTGATATTTCTCACCATCGAATTGAATCGACGAGTAAGTAAGGTAACAATTGCACCATTTCCCAGTTCTTCCAAGTTTTCTTCCTCATTTTCCAATTCAGTTTCCGAGGTTTGTACTTGGAGTGCCAAAGTCTTGTCTTTATACAGATCTCTTTGTCTCTTCATGTTCATCTCATATGTTTGAAAGATGCTCATCAAGGGATGTAGATCCATAGTAGCAATATTATGGGCCTCTTCAATAGCACAAATCTTAGTATTAAACCTTTCAGGAAGAGATCTGAGAGCTTTATCCACAAGTTGTGTGTTGGTTAAACGAGAACCAAGCACTTGACACTGATTAGCAATGTCAATTAACTTTTCAAAATAGGATTTTATGTCTTCAGATTCTTCCATCCTTAACCGTTCGTATTGGCTCAAAATCATGCGAAGCTTTGTACGTCGTACACTTGAGGTACCTTCACAATGAGTTTGTAAGGTCTCCCAAGCGTCTTTGACCGTAGTACAATTCTGGATTAGTTTGAACATATAGAGATCTACCCATCCAAATATCGCATTTAGGGCCTTTTCATTGAAGCTCGCACTGTTGATCTCTTCCGCAGTCCATTCAGATTCGAGTTTGGTAAGTACATCACCATCCTCGTTTGTTGGGTACTTGGGAATCACATAGCCTTCGGAAACAGATCTCCAAGATCGAACATCAATGGATTTGATGTGCGAACGTAGTCGGATTTTCCAATAGGCATAGTTAGTTCCGTCAAGAATTGGAAGTCTACCAACGTTTTGTATAGCTGAGTCCATAGCCGTAATATTCAAAATCAAACACTTATTGTATCAAGTGTTGGCTCTGATACCACTTGTTGGGTCCGAGGCTACGGATAAGCAAGAATATGTAAGAATAAAACAATAACAGCTAAAGAAATTAAAACAGTTTCTGGATGTTGCCTTCAATGTTGTGTCAACATCTGAGGCAACATTGTGATAAAACAGTTATAAACTTTTATAGAGTAAATGCAGTGGAAAAGTAAAGAGACATAAGGTTTATATTTTCAAGGGTATATATTAATATATCCCTTGATGGTCAATGACCAAAGAATTGTATAAATTATATAAAATTACAAATGAATTTATTTTTAAAAGATTGAACAATAAATGCGAAAAAGAAATTTCAAACAAAAATGAAGTCGCAGATGACTTCAGCCTAAAGTTGAAAGATCTAAAAAGATAATTACAACATCTTCATTACTATTGCTTGAAATATAAGCTTGATCTAGAATCTGAGGAGCAGTAGTAATGTGGGACTAGATGTTGTTATACAACTTTAGAATAAGTGTGTTGATCTAGTTTCTAAGGTGAATATCTGAGAGTTCTCTTGGTAATTCTTCTCGTTCAATTCTAGATATCGATACTCTGAAGTTCCCTTCTATTTATAGTGTGGAACTTCCCTTGAAATCCTCACTGGTTGGTTGCGGAGGCTGAGTAAAAGAAGGCTTCAACTTGGACCGGTTCTTGCTCCTTAAAAAGCTCAACGTTCTGGACTTGGTCTTCACACTACTTCCTCTCCAAGCTTTGACTGTTTCTTTTACCATGTTTTAAACACAACATCATTGTTAGTTTGCCTAGGTCATTTTTTACTCACAGTAACACAACCTGTTTTGGCCGAAAGAATAGGCAAAATTGTTACGGGGATGTTATCAGGAATGTTGTCACAATATCGCAGGCAACATTCTTATTTTCATAAGATGTTGTCCTGAGCATTTACAGATGTTGTCACAACATCCATCCAACATCAACAATCTAATTCTATTTCTGTTTCAAAAGGTTCATTATATTCATCTTCTATATCGCTTTCAGGTTCTTCTTCTATAATTGCATTTACTCTTTGCATCTTTTGTAGTGCTTCTAGTATTTGATTATTTTCCTGTACCATTTCAGAATTATTTTCATCTTCTATTTCTTCCGTAATTTTTGCTACTTGTACTTCATTACCTATTACATCTTCTTTATCTGTGCTACTGCTATCATTAATATTGCTATTTTTTTCATTTTCATCACTGGTGTTGTGTATTCTTCTTACCTTCTTTTTTCCTTTTAACCTTGCTATTTGTTGTTTCATAATGTGTAATTCTTCTTTTAATTCACTCATTTCTTGCTTAACTAGTTCTAATTCCTTTTTTGTTTCTTTTACTTCTACCTTAGTCTTATTTAAGTTGTATTTAGTGTCTTTATACAAAGTCTTGTATTTTTTATACTTCGTCAACCATTCTTCATTAGTGGATAGCTTTAATTTTGTATTTTCTTTTTCCAATTCTATTATCTTTTGGCTTTGGGCTTTATTTTCAAGCTTTAAATTTCTTTCTTCAACATAAATGTTTTCTTCTTTTAAAGTATCTTTATTTTTATTAAGGTTTCTTTAGGATCCTGTTTTTTCATAGGTTCATATTTATGTCTTTCTTTTTCTAATATATCTTTTCCATGATTTCTTATAAATGTGACTGTGCTATGCTCAGTATTACTCATTAGAATTGTCCTTTTTTACTTAATGCTTTTAGACCATCTAGTGTTTTTGCTACTTCTTTTGGTATTTTTGGTTTTATTTGACCAATATCTACCATTATAGGGGTTTTACTTCTTCTCCACGCATCTATTGGTACTATTTCAGGTTGTGTAGTTCTTAATTCAACTATATCTCCTATGGTCTGTTCTTGGTTACTGGGTTCTCCTTCGTCTATCTGTTTCTCGTTACCCTTTCCTTTGTTTACTTGGGCTACTATTGTATTTAGTTGTTCTAGTATTAATTTTAGTGTCGGTACTTCAGATACATTCCACAGTTTTGTTAGTTCTTCTCTTATTAGTTCGCGTGTTTGAACTTGATTTTCTTTTATTTCATCCATTTTTGTGAAAAGGTTTTTTAATTTTTCCTTTATTATTAGTTCCGTCCATATCTCACCGACTTTTTCGTTAAAATTACTCAGAGTTATTTATTCTTTTCATCCATCCATCTCCTATACTTATCCATTCTTTATTAGCTTTATTATTTGTTATTTTTTCTAATTGTTCTATCTCATTTTCCAACCTCATTTCTTTAGCACTATATTCTAAGTACTTAAGCTGCGAATCTATAAATTCTTCTAGTAACATTTGTTTTATGCTTTTTAACTTTCGTTTCTTTTTATTGATCTTATCTTGGATATTCATATTTTATTAACAAATCTTGTTTTACCTTGATCATTTATTTCTATTCCATTATTAGTAATCCTATAATCTATCATGGTTAGAAAATCACTTCCTAGTAATAATTCATTAAAACTATCATATTCTACGACTGCGATGTTTATTTTGTATTCTAAATCTTGAATTTTAAATCTCAGATTAATGCTTCTGGTAACTATTATTTCTCTATCATTTTCAGGGTTATTGAAAGTTTCTGGTGGAATTAACTGACAATCTTTCTCATTTACTTTACTTATATGTACAAAGCTTTTTACGGCTCCTGTATTGATTTCAGTTATACAATCAGATGATGTAATTCCGTTGAATATAATTACTTTAATACTCAATCTATTACTTGTCATATTTACTAAATCCAATGTTTTTGGTATCCTCAAGCTTTCTTGTTTTGTTAATATTTCTCTTGTAATACTTAACCTGGATCCTTCTATCTTTGGTTTTATCCTTTGTAACATTGTTGTGGTTCTATTGCTAAAATCCATATGTATTTCTTCTGCTATTGTTATCTTTGAGTTTTCTTTATGGTCTATTCTTTCTAGAATATCTTGGTACATTTTTGGTACTAAAATATTCATTTCGTGTTGTTTCTTTACATGATGATTTCCTGTTAAGGCGTATACCATTTTTGTTTCTATACTTATGACTTTACTTCCTGGTGGCATCTTTATTCCATATAGTTTATAGTATAATGTTAAAGCTAAGTCTTTATGTTCATCTTTTAACGAGATACTAAAATTAGGTTGTACTGTAAATTTTAACTTTTGGTATATTAAGTTTCCTTTTATTACTGATATTAATGCATCTTGTAAATTTTCTAATATCCTGTCATCCAATATGTATATTTGTATCGGTGTATCTATATTTATCTGAAGAGATGCTTTTATAGTAAATTCTACACCTCCAAAATATATATTTCTGTATCTTTTGGCTTCTTTTGTTGATAATTTTGATAATTCCCTTTTTATTATTTCATCAGTTATTAGATTAATTCTGGCTTTTCCATTTACACTTGTTGTATCTATTATGTTTTCGTGTTTTTGGATTATATATCTTATTTCTTTATTTCTTTCGAACCATTTTGTTTTAAATATCTTTTTTATCGATAATTCTTCTTGTTCATTTTGTATTTTTTGATATGTTTCTGGTTTAAAACTTAATGTTTGTGTTGTTCCTCCTTCATATTCATCCATCTGATAGTGTGTTTTATATAGATCTGTTGCTATCTCTTTTCCTTTATCCATGTGTTAATTCTTCGATATGTTTGTATTGTTCTTTTATGACTTCGTGTAAATCTTTTATCTCACGATCCTGTTTGATTATTTGTCTTAATTTTTTCTCTGTTATTTTCTTAATTTCTTCTCCTTTTGTCTTAGCTGTTCTTCTTTTATAGTTAATCTAAATTTTAAATTGTTAATAACGGCTTCTTGTTCAGCTATTTGCTTAGATTTTTCTTCTATAGTTTTGTCTCTTTCCATTATTAGATCCATACTTATTTTAGAACTTATTATATGTTCATTTATATCTCTGTTATACACTAATCTTTTTTCTGCTATATATGCTAATTGTCCTAACATATTTTGTTGTCTCCTTAATATTTCTTCACCCATAAGAACTAGTGGTTGTGGATAAATCTGTGTTTATATCTTTTATGAATTCATTCTGTATTCTTATTTGTGCTTGTGTTTGTATTATCTGTATATATAATCTTGTTAATTCTTCCAGCTTACAGTTTTTTGAGTCTGGTCTAGTTCTTTTTCTATTGCAAATATTCTTATCCTATACATTCTTTCTAATTCTTTATTTTTCTTTATTTGTTTTAATAAAGTAACTTTTTTCTGACATAACCATTTTGCTTGATTTAACTTTTTAATGTGTTCAAAAGATGAGTTCATTTTTTAATATTGATTTGTTTCAAAGCTTATGTCTCTTATTAGATCTCTTATTATAAGATCATGTACAATTATTTCCGTATTTATTTCTTCTATTTGGCTACGCGTTGCTGCTGCATCTAAACATATATATATATATATATATATATTTTTTCAAATTCTTCTATGTTATAGAATATTTTTTCTTCTTTCCTTTGATCTAACCATTCATTTTGTGCTTTTAATAATTCTTCAGCTGTCTCTTTCATTGTTATTAAACGGCGTTTAATAGCTCTACACCTCCATATCATTTTATTAAACTTTACTATCTTTCTGAAAGAGTGAATTGTTCTCATTCTGAATTCCAATCTTCTGTATCAAACTGTTCTAAATTATTATCATTAGACCTATCAGATTCATATTCATAAAGTTCATATATGTTGTAGATATTAGTTCTATTCATGTTCATAGCAGTGTTAAGATCTGGTTTTGTCCTATTTATGACTCTGATACCAATTTCGGAGCGGATCTCTTCCTCACCTGATAACCCTAAAGAGGGAAGAACATTGGTGATATTTTCACTATTATTTATAATATTATTACGATTATTGCAAAATTTAAAGTAATAACAAACAAGTATTATAAACACAAGTATTATAACCATTTTAATTTAAATCAATCTATAATATCTTCCAGATTCTTAATATCATAATCATAGAAATCCTACTTATCAAAACCATAATCACAGAAATTAACTTATTGAATACACAATTAAAATATACTGGTAAAGAAACCATACCTTTTGCAGTAATCTTCGGATCACCGGAAATCTCAACTTCACCCTGGCAGCCTTCTCCTTTCTTGCTTCTCCGCGTTATGGGTACTATGGCCTAGGTGCTTAGGAGGTTTCTACAGTTCTTTCCAAGAATTCCAGCAAGAGTCAAGGTTTCTGAACTAATATGCGTTTAATTATATATTCTTCAAAGTTTATTTCTTGTTCTTATGATATCTTGAAGTAGATCTTCTTAGATTACGATATTATTCTGTTAGGATTATAGACTGATATAAGGTTTTAGCTAGACATAATTTTTGATTGATATGAAGCTATTAGATTTCTGAATCTTAGAGAAAGAAAGTATTTCTTGAGAGAGTATTTTAGAGAGAGAATATATCAAAGATTGAATTTGTATTTCGAAAACTCTTCCTTCAAACTGATACAATAAGGCTCTTTATATAGATAACCTCAGGGTGCTACAGTGTTATGACCTTTACTGTGCGACCTTTACCGTGGTGCTACAGTGTTTTGCGACTTTGCTATTCCTGCTACTATTCATGCTATAGTACAAGCTAAATTATTACATTCGTCAGAATTCTATCTTTTGCTGATAGCTTCTTTTGTCTTCTTGTGATTCCTTTTTTCAAAGGTTGATATGTTTGGTATCTTTCCTTTGCTTCGTTGCTGTCATCTTCATTGTCCCTTCTTTTTCAGAAGCTGATGTGTTTGGCATCTTTCTTCAGCTCCGTTGCTGTCATTTTCTCCGTCTCTTGTCTTCTTTGATATCTTTTTTGATAATATTCTTGCTGTTATGCTAATATCATTTTATGCTTATGTGATAAATCACATTGGGCCAAATTGTTATGCTATTATGCTGATATATTAGGCATTACGTAGTTGAACTACATGATCCTTGATGGACTAATATGATGGGTTTTAATGTAATAAAACTACATTATTCCCCACCAGGTTGTTATGCTATTAAGAGAACGGATCACTGGATCCTTCTTCTTTTATGCTCATAACTTGTTTCATACTCATATCTCTTAGAGTTATTGGCTTCCTTTTTTGTTTGGTTATGGCCTGATATTGTTCCATTGTTTCTTTGGCATGTTTATGCTTTAAATTTATTATTCTGTTCATCATATTGGTGAGTTCTACTGTGTCCTGTATTATTATATCGTGATTATAATATATGGTAACTAGTTCTTCTACTTCTCCTCCTTTGGTAGTCCCAATGATGCTTGTCTTTCTTGCTTTGATCATATCTTCTAGTCTTCCTGCTAGGGTTGTTAGTCCAATGGCTCTTTTGTTTCTTAGCCATCCTTGGAACTGATTTATTTTGCATGGCATTTCTTTATTGGAATCTGTATTATCTCCAGTAATGCTAGTATTCCTTCCTAATTTGAAGAGTTGACATAAAACAATGGGTTTTCCTGTCAAGTCTGTAGAAGCATCAAATATTTGTATTCCATATATTCCTGGTCCGAATGTTTCTCTCATAGATTGGACTGATTGATATATGGTATTTGGTAGTTTTGATATACTTTTGAGGGTATCATCTACCATGATTTTGTCTAGAAATCCATATTTAAAAAGTTTATACACAACATTTGGATCTGTTTTCTCAAGACATAAATATCTTGGATACTTACTGAATCTTGAGGCTCGTAATATGTTGGGGTTGGATTTATAAGTGTAATATTTGGTAATGGCTTCATAAGTGGTAATGATTTCTGGTGAAAACGTTAATTTTTCAGCCATGGATTTTTATTTGTGATGTTGGCATTTGGGATGTTGGTGGTAGGTGTGCTAGTTTTGTACTGAGAGTAGGAAAGCTTGTAGTCTCCATGGTATCTCTTGGAGAGCTTCTTAGGTTTCTGTACGTCTGGTAGTCTGACAGGCATTCTTTCAGTTGATCAATAAGGCTGTTATTTTGTCTGTATTCCTTCTAGTTCTTGTATTTTGGTTGCAATAACTTGGTTGCTGCTGATAACTTCATTTATTATATTGCTGATATAGTCGTCAAAGCTGTCACTGTTAACTGACATCCTGATATCTGCTTAAAAAATCAGCTAGAAGATTCTTATTTCCGGATATATTCTTTATGATAGAATAATAACAATAAAAGAATGATTGCCATTTCCTTCTTTTATTCAATTCTGGTAATGGGTCTATTTTATTAGTAATGAATGCTCTTACCTGTGTGTTATCAGTTCGGACTACGAATTTTACTGGTAGTAAATGATAATGAAATCGTTTTATTCCAAATTTTACAGCTAATAATTCCTTTTCATTGATGTGATAATTCTTTTCATTTGGTTTCCAAGTTCCACCTCCGTATCCGCATATTAAAGGTTTTTCTTTGTCTATATCATCTTTGTCATAAGCTATGAGGACTGCTCCCCAGCCTATGTCACTGGCATCTGTAAATAGTTCTAATTGATCTTTATCTGTTGGTATTCTATGTTTGGTAGATTTTTTACTCTTTCTTTGATATTCTTTATTGCTTTATCATGTTCTTCTTTCCATTCAAATGCTTTATTTTTTCCTTTGATCAAATCTTGTAACGGTTTTCTTAAAGCTGGTAAGTCTTTTATATGATCTGAGGCATAGTTTATTATTCCTAGAAACTGTTGCACTTCTTTTTTATTTTCTAGTTTATCTTTAAAAAATTTAATTTTTGTTACTATGTGTTCTTATAGTTGGAATCCGTCTTTATCTATTATATATCCTAAATATTCTATATTATCTTTAAAAATTTCAGACTTCTTTTCTGATAACAAAATTCCATGTTGTTTTATGGTTTTTATAAACTCTTCTAGGTGTTTAATATGATCTCCTAGATTATCACTATATATTAATATATCGTCGACATATACTATACAATACTCTGTTAATTTTTTAAATACTTGATCCATTCTCCTTTGGAATATTTGGGGTGCATTTTTTAATCCAAAGGGTAAAACATTCCACTCATAATGTCCTTGGTTATTTATCATCAGTTGGGCAGACACATACTTATCACCAGGCTATGTATGGTTGGGCAGTTTCCACTAAATAGGTAGGTAGATGAGCGGTTAAGTTTATAACATGATATAACGTCATAGGATTCAATTATAAGACAAGTATGAACATTAGGTTTAATATGGCCCTCAATGGCATTTCAGAGGTTTAATTTGACTCGATATCCCTCTCTTTTACGTTGATGTATTATCATGTTGTATTTCCCCCTTATATATTCAGTACATTATTCATAATGATGTCCCTTTGCCTGGGGATATTGTGTTTCATGCCCCGCAGGTTCAGGTAGGTGAGGAGAGGATTCACCCCGATAGTTCGTGTACAGATATCAACTTTGGTTGGTGAGCTTCTTCTCTTCTTGGAGTATTGCCGAATCAGAAGTATGTTTATATTTTTTTGGTACTTTAGGTATGTCGGGGGCCCTGTCCTGACTTATGTATTATATTGATACCCATTTTGGAGGCTTTGTAGACGAGCCCTGTGTTGTATCATTTGTTCGATGCGGCCTTATAGGCTCGGATGCTGGTAAGAGATTAAGTTGGCCTTGTCGGCCTTAGTATGTATACATGCCTAAGTTAGATTCTTCTATTTGTAGGAATTGGTGTCACATCATGTTACAATTATTCTTTTGGGGCCTCATCAGCCCATACAATTGTCTATTTATGTTATGATATACAATTGGTCTCTCAGGCCATCCAAGCGTCGGGTGACGGCTACACCCCCTCAAAGTTGGAGTGTGATAAACTTGGTATCAGAGCAAGTCTGCCCTAGGGTGTGTACAAAGCCATGTCTAGTAGAGTCTTCTTTATGGATGTGTTGTGCACCACATTTATAAATAGGAGGCTATAAGACATTTTAGGATTTGGTTACCCTTTTTTTCTGATTCCAACTCGTGCCACAGAGTTGAGTCTTGAGAACCCAATTCCACCTTGTACCGGTGATGAGTAATGAGAGATTCTTACCAGGATAAGGTATGCACCAGATGTGTGAACATTGTATTAGAGTTTTTAAGTCTGAGTAATAGCCTCCTTATCTCGTAAAGAAGGTAATGAAAACTTTAAAAGGTAAAGTATGAGTTTCAAAACATAGGTAGAGTAAAGAGAAAGAAGTTCAGGGTGCCAGAATGTAGAAGACTGTACGAAGAATAATATTCAATGGAAATATTACGTAATCTTTGAAAGAAGCGAGAATGTCAATAAAAGGACGATACACGTTTCAGTGGGATGTTCGAGCAAATGTGAGGGATGGTTGCGAATCTTAGGTTAATGTAGGATAATGCGACAAGCCCGTAGCCAAGTAAATTTAAGTGGCGCAACGGAAGCATGGTGGGTCAATTCTGAATGCGTGACATTTTATCCAGGTAAATGATTCATGAATCCCTAGTATAAGAAGATGGTACTTAAGTAAATTGTAGAATTGCAAATGAGGTTGTATTTGAGTTTCAGAGTTTCAATACTCGCCTTATATGGCATCCAGGTTGTTGATGCTTTCATTTATAGCTTATGTCTTCATATCTCTCTTATTCTTTTCTTTACATGTTACAGTTTCATACTGTTATTCATGATTTACATACCAGTATATTTCATTAGTACTGACATCCCTTTTGCCAGGTGCAATATGTGTTCATGTTGTAGGTTTTGATATGGACACACATAGGCCACCATAGAAGGAGCTGTCGAGTTCAGCCATCAATAAGTAAGCTTCGTCCTTTCCGAAGCTTCCTAGTCAAATTTAGAGTATTTTTTACGGAGTTATGTATTATAAGGGTAGGTCGGGGCCCTGTCCTTACCATATATCAGTTCAGTTACTCGTAGAGGCTCATAGACTTGATTTTGTATGTACAGTTGTTGATCTATAGCCTTGTCAACAAAGTTGTCTTTTGTGGAATCATGTTGTGACCCTGTCGGTCCTGTTATGTATATATATGTTGGACTAGTCCCTCTTGTTCAGATGGTTATTATGTTATATCCCAATACAACCTTGTCGACTGGAAGATCTACTCATATAAAAGCTTAGTCATCAGTGTGGTACGTTTAGACCAGCAGTGCACCGGGTGCTGACCACACCCTAGTTTGGGGTGTGACAAACTTGGTATCAGAGCAGGTCAGTCCTAGAGAGTCTATGAGATATGTCTAGCAGAGTCTTATTTAAGGGTATGTTGTGTATTACACTTAGAAGTGATAGGCTGTTGGACATTTAGAGATGGTTTCTGTTGTTTCATCTCATAGATCGTGTAGTAGAGCTGAGTTGTGAAAATTCCAGTGTAACTCATGCTTTACCCAGTTTTAGTTCTTAAAATAACTAGAAAGACCTTGGTTGACTTGCATTCAAAGCCAACCCATTAAATATTCTGATCAGATTATTGGCATGCCATAGGTACAAGTTTGATATAATCTTAGAGCGCGAGCGACTGCCTTCCCTTATATATGAAGGAAGTGATGTAAGTTCGGAAAGATAAAGCATCGACTTTAGAAATATCGAAAGAGTAAGGTGATGAAGGTACCCAATGTGTGAAATATAAAAGATTGTAACTAGACCGAAATCCAAATAATAATGAACAAGGTATTATTGCCCCACCTTCAGCAGTGGTGGAATCCTAGTAAGAAGTACATATTTCTATTATTGATTTATTGACATCATTGGACGTGGTCTCAAAGGAAGTGGTACCTCAGGATATAGCAAGGATTTAGCACGATCCTCAACATGGACGGTATCGAAGAATAGTATGGGTAGGTAGTGATACCTCCCTTTTGGGAACATGTAAATGATGTATCTGGGAATCATTATCCAAGAATGACCTTAAAAGAATCCAAAGATTAGTGGGCCAGGTATGAAGCCCTTTGTGCGAAAGATAAATGTTTCCCTTGGTGAGACTCCTGTTAGAAAGTAGAGACTATGAGGGAGTTAGACACCGGAAAAGTTATATTGTGATGGTATAGACAGGGATAGAGGGTGAGATTGGTAGCAAGAGAACAACGCAAAGGTAAATGAAATACTAGAATAAAGGTATGAAACTACTAAGAGTCGTAAAATAAAGTATAGAAGGATGGCAAGACGTGGCCAATAAAGATAGAAAGTGAGAAAGCAGTAACAGTTGAGTCATCCAGAAGAAGGTGTTGTGGGATCGAGTGTCTACTGTAAAAACTGCATAAGCCAAAAATCGACGGGACAGGTTGTCAAGAGGATTTAGCCATTAAATCAAGGAACATTAAGGCTGATTATAACCTTCAGGTAAGATGGAATAAGAGTTGAAGACTTTCGAGATGACATTGCGAAATAGCAAAATAAGAAGGTAGGCAGTAAAGGAATAAACTATAAGGAAAGGCAATCCTGAAAGATTAGCAGGAAATGAGTCACTAAGATTGACGTTTTTTGTACTAAAATTAAGTGTGTCATTCATGATCATGTGACACCTTACCTATGCGAACGATTCAGTGACCCTATTAAGGGATATTGCTTAAAGAAATGTTGTGAGTATTTAAAGGATCACATATTTTGATGAACTTCGATTCAACGACTTGATAACCTAAGGAGAAATTTCGAGCGCATGAAGAATGACCCATGGGAGATGATGCAGAGAAGAACCAACATAGATTTGTGCAATAGTTTACCAAGTAAATGTAAGGGTCACGAAGAGAAGTTTTGCGATGACTAAGATTACATTACCCGGATTTGGTGAGAAGTGCCATGAATAACAATGGATATGTACGCACTAATATTGAGACCTGAATGGTAGCGACCTCCCATTTAAATTGGGAGAAAGCAACGACAAGGACCACTAAACGTATGAGATTCGGGAAATAAAGTGTGAAGAGTAATCAATGAAAAAAAGACATATGTAGGCTCAAGAGGAGATACTCAGGGTTTATGGAAGAAGGGTTAAGTCGAGTTACATTGAGAAAAGGTACATGTGAAACCTAGAAGAAGATGAGTTGAACGGCTGGATGAGCCATTAGACGATGCTATGTGTATATTGAGGAACAACCTTAGAACCTGAGACTTTGATCTCGCAAGCGAATGGAAAAAATTCTTGAGAAGTATTTTGAGCAGGAAGTAATAACGAGAAGGGCTAATGTAAAGCGATCGAGCTAAAGCGCTATAGATCTTGAAAATAAAAATCCCATGACTAAATATGATATTATAATGAACGAAATAAGATGTACTAGTAAAGAGCGTGAGCGGTAAACGATTAAGGATATCCAAGATCCCATAAGAATATACGACTACAAAATTGCTAAAAGCAATTGCCGGTAGATACCTATTAAGAACAAAAGAAGGATTTAGTCCACATATAGAAGGGAATGACTCACTGATAATGGTGACGGTTGAGTAAGGACCAAGATTTAATCTCAAAAAAGAGCGTAAGGTTAGTTATACAAGGGACCCCTAAATAATAGAAGATAAAATCAGTCGATGTATGGCAATGTAGAGACTCGGGGTGAACAAGAGGATGATGTCATTTACACCAAGGGAGTGGATAGAGAAGTTAATCCCATGATTTTGGATTGACAACAGTAAGCCGCATTAAAGGTAAAGTCACAAGGACGTTTGATATAAAAATTGAGGGGAGTTTTCTCACTAGTACGTAAATATGTCCCTTCGGACGAGCCGTTATGGCATAAAGGCTTATGAGCCCTCTTAAAGTAAATAAAATTATTGGAAAGGAGAAGAAATTATGTGAACTAGAAAAACCCTGATAATGTATTTAGCGTGACTCTTCTTAAGAGAAAATAAAATGGTTTCAAATGAATTCGACTTC
This sequence comes from Anisodus tanguticus, assembly GCA_034509755.1. NCBI lineage: Eukaryota > Viridiplantae > Streptophyta > Magnoliopsida > Solanales > Solanaceae > Anisodus > Anisodus tanguticus. The sequence goes on along the minus strand of CM067560.1, from coordinate 18,928,962 downwards.
AGTAAATGAGTATCCCACGAATATGATAGAAAGATAATAGTATAGCACAATTCTAGCTGACTGATTGAGAGTCCGAGAAGGAGGACTAAATCACTGATAGGGGTGTCATATAGAACTCAGTGGTACCCCTACTTTGAGGGATGAAGTGTAAAATGATCGTACAAGAGTTCGATCTTATTACCTCTCAAAGAATAAGTTCAGTGGAATATAAGGACAACCTTCAGCGTAACCTAAGATAAGATATATAAATAAATTAGCCTACCCAGAGGCTAAGAAAACGGAACAACTAGCCAAAGAGCTTCAATATATAGAAAATTTAAAGGATCCAATCTCAGGGCTCTGAGGATAACAGAGTTATGCGCGGGAATATTAGTGTTACCCCAATAGCAAAAAGACAAAGAATTAACAAAAGGAAATTGGAAGTTGATGCAATTGGAAGATAGGATTTCCTGGTAATAGAGCTAAATCCAGAGTTAAAGTGAGATATAATTATTTAGCTACTAAGTCGATAGAGTGTCCCAAGTTTAGTTGGGTTACGAGACAAGATTGGAATGAAAATGTTTTATTCCCGCTATGTTATTCGTACGGATTCGATGAGGACATACTACAATCCCAGGAACCTTTACTGATATGGTAATGATGGTAGAACAATGTTAAGTTAAGGCATAGTAGCCCAATGTCTAGCATAAAAAAGATAAAGCATCATGGGCCCAGAGGGCTAGTGTATAAAATACAATTTCCACCTAGAGAGGATAGTGTGGTCTAAAAATAAAGGCTCAGTATGAGTTCATGCATGTCACTCCTTATAGTTGATCGCCAATATATATATACATAACTGACCCTGTTCTTGCCAAAATGGAGATATCGCACAGTTAAGGAATAAGCTAGTTGTCCATTGACAAAAGGTCGTAAGAGTCCAGGACATTTAAGTATCCAGTACCCCAAGTAGAGTGGGGGCTCGGTTGCAATGAATTTCCAATATTCCCAAGAAAGATTTAGAGGTGCGGAGAAAATCCTTGTAACTACTCCAAGATAAGTGGTCAAGCCGAGTGTACAATTCAGACATTTGAGGATGTGATGCATGAAGTTATTCTTAATCTATAAGAGGAGTGGGATGAGCATTTACTCTACTACAAGGTGAGTTTTATAGTAGTTATTAATCTTCATTAAAGTAAATTACTATGGGACCTTGTGTTATTAAGAGCATAGGCCGTCGATCAAATGAGTTGACACGAGAAGAAAAGAATGGTATAAACTTGTGTTAGTCCCGCTAATTCCCCAGCTAACGAGGGAAGCGATTCCCTTCAAAAGTTAATGTTAGTCATGTAGGATTTCTAGGAATCACCTATTGATATGTTATATCAAAAGTTTAAAGAACATCGTTGACGCTAGACTGATTTTTCTTAAAGAGTTGATTACAAGAGGCATGAGGAGATTTGACCAGAAAAGCGAGCTACCTTCAGATACTCTGGGTCGTATAAGATTACTCAAGAGTCTAGCTAAGTCATCTACAAGCTTAATATTTTCTTCAGAATTAGAACAAGGTCATTCAGTTCTCACGTAATGATATTACCGAAGCATATAAGAGATTCCTCTCATATTTTGCATATCCAGAATGTTCAGCTTACCGAAGACATGTCCTATCCGTACATATACCTTAGAGTATACCTGAGGATAGTGACATGTTATGCACCTCGCACTATAAGATGAGGGTAGTTTATACAGTAAAGGCCTATCAAGATAGGTTGTATTTGAGTTTCCAAGTTTCATTATTTGCCTCATATGGAATCCAGGTTGCCGATGCTTTCATTTATATCTTATCTTTTCATATTGCTCTTATGCTTTTGTTTATATCTTACAGTTTTATACTGTTATTTATGCTTTACATACTAGTACATTTCATTCATACTGACGTTCCTTTTACCGGAGGCACTATGTGTTCATGCCGCAGGTTTTAATAAGGACACAGCTAGGCCACAATAGGAGTCGTTGAGTTCAGTCGTCAGTAAGTAAGTTTATTTTTTCCAAAGCTTTCTAGTCAGATATGGAGTATATTTTGCGGAGTTATGTACAGTATGGGTAGGTCCGGGCCCTGCCCCAACCATATGTCAAGTCAGTTACTCGTAGAGGCTCATAGAATTGTTTTGGTATGTACAATTATTGATGTATAGCCTTGTCAGCTAAGTTGTCTCTTGTTGAATCATGTTGTGACCCTGTCATTCATGTTATGTATATATGTGTTGGACTAGTCCTCTTATTCAGATGGTTATTGTGTTATATCCCAATACGGCCTTGTTGGCCAGAAGATCTACTCATATAGAAGCCTGGTCATCAAGGTGGTACGCTCGAGCTAGTAAGACACCGAGTGTCGGCCACACCCCCAGTTTGGGTGTGAAAACTTTGCCAAAATGTTCGGAGAATATAAGAAACACATTACCCGAGTAGTGGTGCCCCAACATTTAAGGATGAATATTTTTAAGGGGGAAGGATGTTACACCCTGTAATTTTAATCATCGAACATGCCTTAAGTTAGGGAGCCTATGATAAGGAAGATGGTGCCTGGTCGACCCAATGATGATATTGAAGGAGGGGACCATTCCCTTGGGAAGATTAAGGAATGATCGAGTTGAAACCCGAAGAAGTCATAAAAGTTTTAGAGTTGCTATTCCCTTCATTCTTGCAATCCTTACATTGAGTGCGGTATGTCAAGACGACGTAATATGAAAGGCGTTATGTTTCCCATAAAAGGATAATGAAGGCCTTGATCCAAGGTTGGAAAGATATCTACAGGATTCTGAGTTACACCCATCGTTCGTGTATGTTTAAGAGTATGGTTAATCGAATTGAGCTCCGACAACCCGAGCCCCATTCCGAGGGTCACTTATGTCATAAATGGATGTTAATAAGGTCTATGGATGGTTATAAGTCATTGAGACCAAATGAATCATATCTTGATGAAGTTTGACAAAGATAGGATGATACGCTAAGCGTTTCGCATCACGGAATCCCATCCACTTCAAGGATGGAGCCGCACCTTAAGACAACCATTTGTCCACCTCACTTCCACAATATGCGGTGGAGGATGCAGCCGCATATTCCCATATGGGAGGCGGTGGCCTGCCTATAAAAGGCCAAATCTTGAATTTTCATTCCAAACATTTCCTTTTCTACCCCTTCACCTCCTAGATGCCTCCAAACCCTCTCCTGAGGTATATATACCATTGAAGAACCTAACCATAAGGTTGGGATGTCAATTCTCCTTCATGAATCTTAGAAATAACTCGGAAGTCTTGGAGAATCGAAATGAACTTTGGTATGGAGAGTCTCTTGGATGTTTAAGGGAAGATTATTGCTATTCTAGGTATTCTTAAGCTCCTCCTAGCTTAACGGGATCTTGAGGTAAATTAATGCATGAAGTAATTGAGATAAATTCTATAGATGAGCATGATAGTTATTGTGTTGGTCGTTGGAAGATTTTGATGAGATCCTTGAGGTAACTACGACTAGGTTTCATAGAGTGTAGTTGTTGTAATCTTGATGGTATTGTTGTTATCTTAAAGGATGTAAGAATAGCTTATGTTTCTATGAGAATAAGATGGGATAAAGTATGAAAGCTAAGTGTTCGACGGAATGTCAAAATTATTAAATATTGAAACTATTGCTTGGATCTTGACACAAATTATCCTTATTGCCTAGGTCAATGATTGTAGGATGATCGAGACACCATAGGAGTGGTGTTGGACATCGACAAGGTATGTTAAGGCTCATTCCTTCTTTCTTTTGGCATGACATATGATTCAATATAACCATAACGACGTCTCTCCAAAAGGAACTCTATTTTTAAGATTAGAGCCTATGAACACCTTTGATTCATATTGATATATTTCATGATTATTATTGTTGTTCTTTATCGGGAATGCTTCCCGCCTCGATGGCATTTTAAATATTATGCCTTCTTATGGTCTATATTGATCCTCAGAGAAATGGTACATACATAGTTATATAATGATAACCGGAGGATAACGACCTTGAGTCACTCTGATCAGATCCATAAGGCCCTTCAGTGTCATTGCATGCATTTTATATATATATATATTACAATATTGTGCCACGTTATAGTCGGTCAGACATGCACTAATATATGCACACCACTACAGTTGGGAGGTTTATGATGATGATAGCCTCAAAGAGTGGCTTAATAATAATAAGATAGGCCCGATGTGTGGCATATATATACATATATACTTATACATAAGTTTTAAATAAAAGTATGCATACTCTTTGCCCATAGAGGCTCTCATAGTATGGGCTCTATTACTCTATTTACAATCTTACAGTTAGCTACAGCTTCGGCTTTATGCCTCATTTATAGTATTGCACTTTTTTTTACAGTTTCAGCATTACATATTCAGTACATCTTTCATATTGACGACCCCTTGATGGGGAGCTATGTTTTATGCCCATAGGTATAGTTAGAGATTCAGGCAATACCTCATAGTAGTTAACTCGACTCAGTTGAAGGTTGTCACACTTCTTTTTTTTCAGAGCTGTCTTGTGAGCTGATAGGTATGGTGGTTGCATATATGTATATAGTTGGATATGGAGAATCCCTATCTCGACCAGATGTTTTTGACATACTCTCTAGGGCTTGAAGACAACCATCTTACATAGTAGTCTTGAGTGGCCTTGTCAGCCTTTCCAGTTGATCGTTGTGTTTGTATTGGTCTTGTTGGCCTTGTTGTATATATATATATATATATATACATATATATGTTGAACCTTTTCTGCCTCTAGGTGGTTGTTTCTTCTGATCATGTAATCACTCATCAGAGGCTTTGTCAACCCATGTATTTGGTGAGTATGATATATAGGTATTTGAGTTGTACCCTCATGCCTTAGAACACCGAGTGCGGGCCACACCCCCTAAGGTTCGGGTGTGAAAAATTTGGTATCAGAGCAAGTCAGTCCTAGAGATGTCTACAAGTTGTGTCTAGTAGAGTCTTGCTTATGTGTGTGTTGCACGCCATACTTATAAACAGGGAATTTAGGATGGTTTCCTTCTTTCTTGATCTAGATCATGCAATAGAGACGAGTTGTAAGTACCTTATTCTTAACCTCACCGTGTTTATGATTTCAGTGATGCCTTCTTCAAGGGATAAACCTTTGATTCAGACTGATCCATCAGAGGATACAACTGAGTAACCCTCCTACCAGTCACTGACCCAGATACGACCATGGGCGCCGAGAGAGACCCCCGCACCATCGATATACCCCCAGCACCGTATGATGAAGATGTTAGGAAGGCAGTGTAGTTATTGACCCAGCTGGTTGCCTCTCAAAGACGATATCACCCCAGTGTGATAGACAATGGTACACCCATAGAAGGGTCAGGGGGTTCACAGCCTAGCGAGCCCGTTGACCAGGGACAACTAATGTTCGGTACATTTCTCGGTCGCAGAGAAAGAAAGAACTAAGGGGGCTAAAGTGGTTGGTGATTATTAGGGAAGACAGAATGAGGAAGGATTACAGATATATAGGTAGCATGATGAATTTTCGCAACAAGTCAGGTACGATTAGAGTTCTCTGGTAAGGCTGCGGCAGGGGTCAAAGCCCTCGATAATTTAGGTCCAGATTAAGAATGATATAGACCGAGCAGGCCTGTCTAGGTCACGTTGTAAGATGTGTGGACGGATGCATGATGGGCCTTGTCATAAGGGAATAGAAGGTTGTTACTAATGTGGTAATTGATGGCACAAGATACGAGAGTGTCTAGGGTTTTCCTACAGAAAGAAAGAGGAGAGCGAGGATTTAGTCTCGAGTTCGGATGCTACTCCTAGTATAAGCAATACTGAAGGACAACACGAATATGTCAAAGGTTTTCCTTTAGAAAAAATATATGCGGCATACCCGTGAAGGAATAAGCAGATACGATGAGTAGTTAAATTTGAAGTTACATGGATCAAGTATTGCACTCTTATTATCTAGTAAATATTGCTCTTGGAGAGACACAGGTTTGGTGTAAGCAAAAAACATAATGCATGCCTAAGAGATAATGCGAATTAAGTGGGAAGACGTCAGGGGAAAGAAGAGGTTGTGTTACGAACATTCAAATAAAAAAGAAAAGTATGGTGAATAGTAAATGAATGATATACATAGAGAAAGGATACTTAAGAAAATATGGGACCCGAATAAGGTATGATGAGCCTATTTTAGATTGTATAGCATCGTTTATAGAATATTCGGAATGAAGGTTTTATAATAAGTAAGGGGTTCCGACATAGTAGACAAGGAGATATTGGATGATGTGGTCGCGTACCATTTGTGAGAGAGCAAATATGAAGGCCAAATAGTCGACCTAAGGAAGTAACAAGTAGTCAGCAGAAATAGAAGTCGGGTGATGCTAATTCTCTGAAGCAGGATGCGGTACAACCATTTCTTATATTGGGGACTAAAGGAATGCAAAGACAAAAAATATTGTAAAATCTATCAGTTTAGAATCCACAGAGATGTAGCATGACGAGGAGTAAAGGTAATAACGAGAACCCTACCAAGTTTAGAGAATTTGTATATCAATTATCGATACCTTAGGGGATACGCACTCAAAGTGGGAAGAATTAACTAAGGATTATTGGTTGGCACGGGAATGACTAAAGGTTATCTCATTATCAATGTAAGCCATTCTGATCTAGGAGACTAATGCATAAATGGTTCGTCAGTTTACACCGTGACAATTAAGGATACTTATGTGATAGAAGGGTAAGCGACAACCTATATTAAAAGGACGATGCACTTTTCGAGGAATTATTTCGAACCATCTTTCAAACGCTCTCTCTATGGCGAACAACTTTTGAGAAACCAGTTCGAAAGAGACTTTGGATGTTAAGGGTTATCCCCACCTCCATCCTAATGGACCAGTCAAAAGTGAAGTTCAAATCACCGGAAGTATACTGTAAGCAGATGTATTGAACTTGGAAAGGAATAGAGATGATTGTCTAAGGATTCATGACTACTATGCAAAGTGCTCCCAGGTCGATACATAGAGATATAATGAAGATAAGCAAGATTCCTATCGAATAACGAAGAAAAAAGTGACTTGAGATAGCGATATCGGATTTGATGTATTAAGTCATGAGAGAATGCTTATAATAATGGTGGAATGTTTTAAAGAGTTGGTTGATGGAGTAGGAGAAAACTTGAAAGGAAAGAAAGATCTCGTTCAAAACATCGGCGACCGTAATACACGAACTTGACTAAGGAGTGAAATGATAGAAAACTGAGTGTATCCTTAATCATGGATGTCTACCCACCTGGTTCTTATGTTTTAACACCAAGGACATCTATTTGGAATCCACTTTAATTTTCGTCATGGTGGAAAATATGAAGGAAGAGAGGGACTTACCGAATCAAACAATTCAGGACCAGCGAGTTCGTCCATAATTTATATCCATAAGGGTGACGATATGACTAAAGTAAGACATGAATGTATAATGATATGAAAGAGAGGTGGAAGGGAAAAATCATAAGAAGAAATGAACTCAACTCACCCTATCATTTTAAAACTCCTGATCTATGATGATCCTCGTACAATGGCTTTTCGTTATATCCCTACTTATGCTACATCATATGAAATTCTAGCTTAAATGTCTTCTATTAGGTGGAAGATCTTAACAAAATAATGAATGACATAACTCAGACATCGATATTCAATGACTCGGGTAAATTACAGTTTACTCTGCAATATTGTAAAGACATTATGATCGTGTGGGGTTGATATTGTACTATATTGTTTGTGTAAGCTTATAAGGTGATAGTTATGGTACCTATCTATGTGACACATTGATATAGTCTTATTTGTAGACGAAACTCTGCCAAAATTTCCTGAGAATATAAGAATAACATTCCCGAGTAGTGGTGCCCCAATATTTTAGGATGAATGTTTTTAAGGGGGGAAGGATATTGCACCCCATAATATTATTCATCGAATATACATTAATCTAGGAATCCTAAGACAGAGAATAGGGCTCCCTTGGGAAGATTAAGGAATGGTTGAGTTGAAACCTGACAAACTTGTAAAGTTTCATAGTCGCTAAGCCCTTCGTGCTTGCTATCCTTACATTGAGTGTGTCGTGTCAAGCTGAGGTAATATGAAAGGATTTATGATGCCCATAAAAGAATAATGAAGGACTTGGGAAAAGGTTGGAAGTATATCTACAGGATTCCGAGTTACACCCGTGGTTCATGCACATTTAAGAGTATGGTTAATCTAATTGAGCTCTGATGACCCGAACCCTGTTCCAAGAGGCAATTAAGTAATAAATGTATGTTAATAAGATCTATGGATGATTATAAGTCATTGGGATCAAATAAATCATATCTCGATGAAGTTTGATGAAGATAGGACAATACACTAAGTGTTTCGCATCACGGAAGCCCATGCGCTTCGAGGATGGAGCCTCACCTTAAGGAAAATATTTGGACACCTCAATGCCACCATATGTGGTGGTGGATGAAGCGAAATATTCCCATATGTTTCGCATAACTACAACTAGGTTTCATGGAGTGTAGTTGTTGTAATCTTGATGGTATTGTTGTTATATTAAAGGATGTAGGAATAGCTTATGTTGCTATGAGAATATGATGGGATAAAGTATGCACACTATGTGTTCGATGGAATGTCACAACAATGAAATCTTGAAACTATTGCTTGGATCTTGACACAAATTATCCTTATTGCCTAGGTCAATGATTGTAGTATAATCGAGACTCCATAGGAGTGGTGTTGGACATCAACAAGGTATGTTAAGGCTCATTTCTTCTTTCTTTTGGCATGACCTATGATTCAATGTAACCATAACGATGTCTCTCCAAAAGGAACTCTAATTTTAAGATTGGAGCTTCTGAACACCTTTGTTCCATATTGATATATTTCATGATTCTTATTGTTGTTCTTTGTCGGGAACACTTCCCGCCTTGACAGCATTTTAAATCTCATGCCTTCTTATGGTCCATATTAATCCTCAAACAATTGATATAGACACAGTTACATAACGATAACTGAAGGATAACGACCTCAAGTTACTCCGATCAGATCCATAAGGCCCTTCAGAGTCATTGCATGCATTATATACACACATATATATGTATATGTATCTATATATATATATATATATATATATGTATATATATATATATGTATATATATATATATATACATAGATGTATATACACATGTATATATATGTGTATATACAATATCGCGTCGTGTTATGGTCGGTCGGGCAATCACTTATATGTGCACATACTGAAGTTGGGAAGTTTATGATGATGATATCCCCAAAGAGCAGCTTAATGATAATAAGATAACCCCGATGTGTGGCATATATATACATATATATGTATACATGAGTTTTAAATAAAAGTATGAATACTCCTTGCCCACAGAGGCTCTAATAGTATAGGCTCTATTACTCTATTTACAGTCTTACAGTCAGCTACAACTTCAACTTTATGCCTCATTTACAGTATTACATTTATTTTCAGTTTAAGCCTTACATATTCAGTACATATTTCGTACCGAGGACCCCTTTCTTGGATGCTACATTTCAATCCCAAAGGTATAGTTAGAGATTCCGATAATACCTCACAATAGGTGACTCAACACAGCTAAAGGTTGTCACGCTCCTTTCTTCTGGAGTTGTCTAGTGAGCTGATAGGTATGGTCATTACATATATGTACATAGTTGGGTATGGCGGGACCCTGTCTTGACCAAATGTTGTTAACGTACTCTCTAGAGGCTTGTAGACAGTCATCTTGTACATAGTAGTCTTGTGTGTCCTTTTCGGCCTTTCTAGTTGACTGATGTGTTAGTATCAGCCTTGTTGGCCTTATTGTATATATATATGTGTGTTGGGCCTTTTCTGCATCCAGGTGGTTATGTATTTTGAACAGGTAATCACCCGTCAGAGGCATTGTCGGCCCATTTATTGTTGAGTATGCTACAGGTATTTGAGTGGTACCCTCGGACCTTAGAACACTGAGTGACGGCCACACCCCCAAGGTTGGGGTGTGACAAATTTGGTATTAGAGCAGTTCAGTCCTAGAGATGTCTACAAGTCGTGTCTAGTAGAGTCTTGCTTATGGGTGTGTTGTGCGTCATACTTATAAACAGGAGGCTATAAGGCATTTTTCTTCATCTAGATCGTGCAATAGAGCCGAGCTATAAGTACCCTATTCTTAACATCGCCGTGTTTACGATTTCAGTGATGCCTTCTTCAAGGGTTAAACTTTCTACTGAGACCGATTCATTAGAGGATGCAACTGGGTAACCCTCCCACTTGTCACTGACCCATATACGACTAGGGTAGCTGAGAGAGACCCCCGCACCATAGATATACCCCCAACACCGTCTGATGAAGATATTAGGAAGATAGTTCAGGTATTGACCCATCTAGTTGCCTCCCAGGCACGATATCATCCCGGTGTGATGGACAGTAGTAGACACCTAGAAGGGTCAGGGAGTTCACAACCTATTACACTTATAAATCCAACCCCAACATATTACGAGCCTCAAGATTCAGTAAGTATCCAAGATATTTATGTCTTGAGAAAACAAATCCAAATGTTGCCTATAAACTTTTTAAATATGGATTTCTAGACAAAATCATGATAGATGATACCCTCAACAGTATATCAAAACTACCAAATACCATATATCAATCAGTCCAATCTATGAGAGAAACATTCGGACCAGGAATATATGGAATACAAATATTTGATGCTTCTACAGACTTGACAGGAAAACCCATTGTTTTATGTCAACTCTTCAAATCAGGAATGAATACTAGAATTACTGGAGATAATATAGATTCCAAAAAAGAAATGCCATGCAAAATAAATCAGTTCCAAGGATGGCTAAGCAACAAAAGAGCCATTGGACTAACAACCCTAGCAGGAAGACTAGAAGATATGATCAAAGCAGGAAAGGCAAGCATCATTGGGACTACCATAGGAGGAGAAGTAGAAGAACTAGTTACCATATATTATAATAACGATATAATAATATAGGACACAGTAGAACTCACCAATATGATGAACATAATAATAAATTTAAAGAATAAACATGCCAAAGAAACAATGGAACAATATCAGGCCATAACCAAACAAAAAAGGAAGCCAATAACTCTAAGAGATATGAGTATGAAACAAGTTATGAGCATAAAAGAAGAAGGATCCAGTGATTCGTTCTCTTAATAGCATAATAGCCTGGTGGGGAATAATGTAGTTTTATTACATTAAAACCCATCATATTAGTCCATCAAGGATCATGTAGTTCAACTACGTGATGCCTAATATATTAGCATAATAGCATAACAATTTGTCCCAATGTGATTTATCACATAAGCCCAAAATGATATTAGCATAACAACAAGAATATTATCAAAAAAGACAACAAAGAAGACAAGAGACGGAGAAAATGACAGCAACGGAGCAGAAGAAAGATGCCAAACACATCAGCTTATGAAAAAGAAGGGACAATGAAGATGACAGCAGCAAAGCAAAGGAAAGATACCAAACATATCAGCCTTTGAAAAAAGGAATCACAAGAATACAGAAGAAGATATCAGCAAAAGATAGAATTCTGACTAATTTAATAATTTAGCTTGTACTATAGCATGAATAGTAGCAGGAATAGCAAAGCCGCCAAACACTGTAGCACCACAGTAAAGGTCGCACAGTAAAGGTCATAACACTGTAACACCCCGAGGTTATCTATATAAAGAGCTTCATTATATCAGTTTGAAGGAAGAGTTTTCGAAATACAAATTCAATCTTTGATATATTCTCTCTCTAAAATACTCTCTCAAGAAATACTTTCTTTCTCTAAGATTCAGAAATCTAATAGCTTCATATCAATCAAAAATTATGTCTAGCTAAAACCTTCTATCAGTATATAATCCTAACAGAATAATTTCGTAATCTAAGAAGATCTACTTCAAGAAATCATAATAACAAGAAATAAACTTTGAAGAATATATAATTAAACGCATATTAGTTTAGAAACCTTGACTCTTGCTGGAATTCTTGGAAAGAACTGTAGAAACCTCCTAAGCACCTAGGCCATAGTATCCATAACGCGGAGAAGCAAGAAAGGGGAAGGCTGCCAGGGTGAAGTTGAGATTTCCGGTGATCCGAAGATTACTGCAAAAGGTATGGTTTCTTTACCAGTATGTTTTAATTGTGTATTCAATAAGTTAATTTCTGTGATTATGGTTTTGATAAGTAGGATTTCTATGATTATGATATTAAGAATCTGGAAGAGATTATAGATTGATTTAAATTAAAATGGTTATAATACTTGTTTGTTATTACTTTTAAATTCTGCAATAATCGTAATAATATTAGAAATAATAGTGAAAATATCACCGATGTTCTTCCCTCTTTAGGGTTATCAGGTGAGGAAGAGATCCGCCCCGAAATTGGGTTAGATCAAAGGAAAGAAGAAAAAATATTCTATAACATAGAAGAATTCGAAAAAATAAATAAAATATGTTTAGATGCAGCAACAACGCGTAGACAAATAGTAGAAATAAATACGGAAATAATTGTACATGATCTTATAATAAGAGATCTAATACGAGACATAAGCTTTGAAACAAATCAATATTAAAAAATGAACTCATCTTTTGAACACATTAAAAAGTTAAATCAAGCAAAATGGTTATGTCAGAAAAAGTTACTTTATTAAAACAAATAAAGAAAAATAAAGAATTAGAAAGAATGTATAGGATAAGAATATTTGCAATAGAAAAAGAACTAGACCAGACCCAAAAAACTGTAAGCTCGGAAGAATTAACAAGAATATATATACAGATAATACAAACACAAGCACAAATAAGAATACAGAATGAATTCATAAAAGATATAAACACAGATTTATCCACAACCACTAGTTCTTATGGGTGAAGAAATATTAAGGAGACAACAAAATATGTTAGGACAATTAGCATATATAGCAGAAAAAAGATTAGTATATAACAGTGATATAAATGAACATATAATAAGTTCTAAAATAAGTATGGATCTAATAATGGAAACAGACAAAACTATAGAAGAAAAATCTAAGCAAATAGCTGAACAAGAAGCCGTTATTAACAATTTAAAATTTAGATTAACTATAAAAGAAGAGCAACTAAGACAAAAGGAGAAGAAATTAAGAAAATAACAGAGAAAAAATTAAGACAAATAATCAAACAGGATCGTGAGATAAAAGATTTACACGAAGTCATAAAAGAACAATACAAACTTATCGAAGAATTAACTCATGGATAAAGGAAAAGAGATAGCAACAGATCTATATAAAACACACTATCAGATGGATGAATATGAAGGAGGAACAACACAAACATTAAGTTTTAAACCAGAAACATACCAAAAATACAAAACGAACAAGAAGAATTATCGATAAAAAAGACATTTAAAATAAAATGGTTCGAAAGAAATAAAGAAATAAGATATATAATCCAAAAACATGAAAACATAATAGATACAACAAGTGTAAATGGAAAAGCCAGAATTAATCTAATAACTGATGAAATAATAAAAATGGAATTATCAAAATTATCAACAAAAGAAGCCAAAAGATACAGAAATATATATTCTGGAGGTGTAGAATTTACTATAAAAGCATATTTTCAGAGAAATATAGATACACCGATACAAATATACATATTGGATGACAGGATATTAGAAAATTTACAAGATGCATTAATATCAGTAATAAATGGAAACTTAATATACCAAAAGTTAAAATTTACAGTACAACCTGATTTTAGTATCTCGTTAAAAGATGAACATAAAGACTTAGCTTTAACATTTTACTATAAACTAGATGGAATAAAGATGCCACCAAGAAGTAAAGTCATAAGTATAGAAACAAAAATGGTATACGCCTTAACAGGAAATCATCATGTAAAGAAACAACACGAAATGAATATTTTAGTACCAAAAATGTACCAAGATATTCTAGAAAGAATAGAACATAAAGAAAACTCAAAGATAACAATACCAGAAGAAATACATATGAATTTTAGCAATAGAACCACAACAATGTTACAAAGGATAAAACCAATGATAGAAGGATCCAGGTTAAGTATTACAAGAGAAATATTAACAAAACAAGAAATCTTAAGGATACCAAGAACATTGGATTTAGTAAATATGACAAGTAATAGATTGAGTATTAAAGTAATTATATTCAACGGAATTATATCAGCTGATTGTATAACTGAAATCAATACAGGAGCTGTAAAAAGCTTTGTACATATAAGTAAAGTAAATGAGAAAGATTGTCGACTAATTCCACCGAAACTTTCAATTACCCTGAAAATGATAGAGAAATAATAGTTACCAGAAGCATTAATCTGAGATTTAAAATTCAAGATTTAGAATACAAAATAAACATCGCAGTCGTAGAATATGATAATTTTAATGAATTATTACTAGGAAGTGATTTTCTAACCATGATAGATTATAGGATTACTAATAATGGAATAGAAATAAATGATCAAGGTAAAACAAGATTTGTTAATAAAATATGAATATCCAAGATAAGATCAATAAAAAGAAACGAAAGTTAAAAAGCATAAAACAGATGTTACTAGAAGAATTTATAGATTCGCAGCTTAAGTACTAAGAATATAGTGCTAAAGAAATGAGTAATGAGATAGAACAATTAGAAAAAATAACAAATAATAAAGCTAATAAAGAATGGATAAGTATAGGAGATGGATGGATGAAAAGAATAAATAACTCTGAGTAATTTTAACAAAAAAGTCGATGAGATATGGATGGAACTAATAATAAAGGAAAATTTTAAAAACCTTTTCACAAAAATGGATGAAATAAAAGAAAATCAAGTTCAAACACGCGAACTAATAAGAGAAGAACTAACAAAAATGTGGAATGTATCCGAAGTACTGACACTAAAATTAATACTAGAACAACTAAATACAATAGTAGCCCAAGTAAACAAAGGAAAGGGTAACAAGAAACAGATAGACGAAGGAGAACCCAGTAACCAAGAACAGAACATAGGAGATATAGTTGAATTAAGAACTACACAACCTGAAATAGTACCAATAGATGCGTGGAGAAGAAGTAAAACCCCTATAATGGTAGATATTAGTCAAATAAAACCAAAAATACCAAAAGAAGTAGCGAAAACACTAGATGGTCTAAATCATTAAGTAAAAAAAGAAAATTCTAATGAGTAATACTGAGCATAGCGCAGTCACATTTATAAGAAATCATGGAAAATATATATTAGAAAAAGAAAGACATAAATATGAACCTATGAAAAAACAGGATCCTAAAGAAACCTTAATAAAAAATAAAGATAATTTAAAAGAAGAAAACATTTATGTTGAAGAAAGAAATTTAAAGCTTGAAAATAAAGCCCAAAGCCAAAAGATAATAGAATTGGAAAAAGAAAATACAAAATTAAAGCTATCCACTAATGAAGAATGGTTGACGAAGTATAAAAAATATAAGACTAAGTATAAAGATACTAAATACAACTTAAATAAGACTAAGGTAGAAGTAAAAGAAACAAAAAAGGAATTAGAACTAGTTAAGCAAGAAATGATTGAATTAAAAGAAGAATTACACATTATGAAACAACAAATAGCAAGGTTAAAAGGAAAAAAGAAGGTAAGAAGAATACACAACACCAGTGATGAAAATGAAAAAAATAGCAATATTAATGATAGCAGTAGCACAGATAAAGAAGACGTAATAGGTAATGAAGTACAAGTAGCAAAAATTACGGAAGAAATAGAAGATGAAAATAATTTTGAAATGGTACAGGAAAATAATCAAATACTAGAAGCACTACAAACGATGCAAAGAGTAAATGCAATTATAGAAGAAGAACCTGCAAGCGATATAGAAGATGAATATAATGAACCTTTTGAAACAGAAATAGAATCAGATAACATAATAAATGAAGACACCAATGACTACCCTGAAGAAGAAATGATAGATCCAGCCTTAGAAGTCATAACAAGAAAACCTACTAAATTACCACCACATATACCAGTAGGACACCGAACAGAATTTAGCGAATTTGTAGGATCAATGGCGCAAGGAATAAATATGAACGGATATTTTTTAGACTTAGACAATGTTTATGATGAACAAGAACTAAGCAGAAGAAAAAATGATTGGAATGTAGGAATGTCTTTAGCATTAATGAGTTCAGCACATACTAGTGATTTAGACTATATGTACGAATTGATATCTAAAACAATGATTGGAAAAGTAGCATTTTGGTTTGAAACCATAGCTTATCAAATGAAAGGAGAAATATTTCATCGTGTTAAAGATTGGAAGGGAATATTAATGTTATTCGATATGGTATTAAAAAGAGAATTTCTAGGAGAAAGATGGCTAGTAGCCAGAGAAAATGTGTTAGCAGAAAGAAAATGTGAAATAATAATGAATTAAAAAATATGAAATGTTGCAAGATCAATAAACTACCAGAATATACAATAAGTTTTACTAAATTCTATTATGAAGCAAGATTCTTACCAGATGAAGGAATAATATACCAACAACTTTATTATGATCATTTACCAACCCCATATAATACAGAAATAACTAAGGATATAAACAATTAGAACCAAAAGAAAATAGGTTGGGAGAAAAAATAAGAGTATTAAGAGCTTATTTAATGAGAAAATGCGAAGAATACAGGTTACAACAAAAGGTTAAGAAAGATAAAAAAATTAGGACTAAGAGAAATATGTGGATTTACAGAAAAGAGATTAATATTTGGATGTGACAACCAAGAAAAAGAACGTAAATATAAAAGGCATAAAAAGACATTTAGAAAATATAAGAATAAAACGTTTAATAAAAACAAAAATTATACAAAGAATTATGATAAACCATATTACAAACCTTATAGAAGAAGGAGATATAAGAGATTTAGAAAATATAATAATACCCCTGATACTAGAAAAAGGTTTAGAAATAAATGAAAATTTAGAATAAAAAGATATGTAAAACCATTGGAAGCAAAAGAAGCACCTAAGAATGTAAATGTTGGAATTGTAATGAAAAGGGACATTATGCTAATAAATGCCCTAAATTAAAGAAACAAGGAGTAAAGTATATTAACACCACACAATTTATTATGAGTTTAGAACAAATAAGAGAAGAAAACAATAAATGGTATAGTGATGAAGATTTTTATATTAGTCAAATCGAAGAAGAAAGTGACATAGAAACAGGGAAGATTAATTATATCTATTCAGATTCAGATAGTGAAAATAATTCAGAATAAATGGTAGCAATTTACATAGAAGCTCATGTAGAATACAAACCCAATAAAATGATAAAACAAAAGATATTTATTGATAGTGGCGCAGACATGTGTCTAGCACGAAAAGAAATTTTAGAATCACATAAGTGGCAAAGATCTAAGACATATAGAATACGAGTGACAGGATTTAATGAACAAACTAAAGAATTAGACACAATAGCAGAAAATGTAAGAATAGTGTTAAACAAGACGATATTTAGATTACCAATAATATATCAAGATAATAATATGAGTCAACATGTATTATTAGGAAATAACTTTTTAGATTACTTTAAAACCCAAGTTATAAATAATAACACCTTAAGCTTACAAACACCTTGTAACAGGTGGATTATATTAAAAAGAATACTACTAGTGCAAACATTAAAATTATGTAATAGGATAAATAGAAACAATAATTTGCAGCTATTAAAAGAAAAATACATTGGAATGTTAAAAGTAAATTTTGGAGAAAATCCAATACAATTATGGGAGAAAGAAAAAATATATGCTGAAATAAAGTTAATAACTCCTAATGACATTATCAGATGTAAACCTATTAGATATAGCCCAACAGATCAAAAGGAATTCGAGACACAACTAAAAGAATTACTAGATTTAAAAATAATACAAGAAAGTAAAAGTTCACATAGCAGTCCAGCTTTCCTAGTAAGAAAACATAGTGAACAAAAAAGAGGTAAAGCTAGAATGGTAGTAGACTCTAGAGAATTAAATAAAAAGACAATATTTGATGGATATTTTTTACCATATAAAAGGAATCTTATTAACAGATTAGAAAATAAGAAATGGTTTAGCAAGTTTGATTGTAAGAGTGGATTTTGGCAAATAAAATTAACCAAAGTATCAAAACCCTTAACAGCTTTTAGTACCCCTCAAGGACATTATGAGTGGAATGTTTTACCCTTTGGATTAAAAAATGCAACCCAAATATTCCAAAGGAGGATGGATCAAGTATTTAAAAAATTAACAGAGTATTGTATAGTATATGTCGATGATATATTAATATATAGTGATAATCTAGGAGATCATATTAAACACCTAGAAGAGTTTATAAAAACCATAAAACAACATGGAATTTTGTTATCAGAAAAGAAGTCTGAAGTTTTTAAAGATAATATAGAATATTTAGGATATATAATAGATAAAGATGGATTCCAACTACAAGAACACATAGTAACAAAAATTAAATTTTTTAAAGATAAACTAGAAAATAAAAAAGAAGTGCAACAGTTTCTAGGAATAATAAACTATGCCTCAGATCATATAAAAGACTTACCAGCTTTAAGAAAACCGTTACAAGATTTGATCAAAGGAAAAAATAAAGCATTTGAATGGAAAGAAGAACATGATAAAGCAATAAATAATATCAAAGAAAGAGTAAAAATTCTACCAAAACATAGAATACCAACAGATAAAGATCAATTAGAACTATTTACAGATGCCAGTGACATAGGCTGGGGAGCAGTCCTCATAGCTTATGACAAAGATGATATAGACAAAGAAAAACCTTTAATATACGGATACGGAGGTGGAACTTGGAAACCAAATGAAAAGAATTATCACATCAATGAAAAGGAATTATTAGCTGTAAAATTTGGAATAAAACGATTTCATTATCATTTACTACCAGTAAAATTCATAGTCCGAATTGATAACACACAGGTAAGAGCATTCATTACTAATAAAATAGACCCATTACCAGAATTGAATAAAAGAAGGAAATGGCAATCATTCTTTTATTGTTATGATTTATCGTAAAGAATATATCCGGAAATAACAATCTTCTAGCTGATTTTTTTAAGCAGATATCAGGATGTCAGTTAACAGTGACAGCTTTGACGACTATATTAGCAATATAATAAATGAAGTTATCAGCAGCAACCAAGTTATGGCAACCAAAATACAAGGACTAGAAGGAATACTCAGACAAAATAACAGCCTTATTGATCAACTGAAAGAATGCCTGTCAGACTACCAGACGTACAGAAACATAAGAAGCTCTCCAAGAGATACCATGGAGACTACAAGCTTTCCTACTCTCAGTACAAAACTAGCACACCTACCACCAACATCACAAATAAAAATCCATGGCTGAAAAATTAACGTTTTCACTAGAAATCATTACCACTTATGAAGCCATTGCCAAATATTACACTTATAAATCCAACCCCAACATATTACGAGCCTCAAGATTCAGTAAGTATCCAAGATATTTATGTCTTGAGAAAACAGATCCAAATGTTGCCTATAAACTTTTTAAATATGGATTTCTAGACAAAATCATGATAGATGATACCCTCAACAGTATATCAAAACTACCAAATACCATATATCAATCAGTCCAATTTATGAGAGAAACATTCGGACCAGGAATATATGGAATACAAATATTTGATGCTTCTACAGACTTGACAGGAAAACCCATTGTTTTATGTCAACTCTTCAAATCAGGAAGGAATACTAGCATTATTGGAGATAATACAGATTCCAAAAAAGAAATGCCATGAAAAATATATCAGTTCCAAGGATGGCTAAGCAACAAAAGAGCCATTGGACTAACAACCCTAGCAGGAAGACTAGAAGATATGATCAAAGCAGGAAAGACAAGCATCATTGGGACTACCAAAGGAGGAGAATTAGAAGAACTAGTTACCATATATTATAATCATGATATAATAATACAGGACACAGTAGAACTCACCAATATGATGAACATAATAATAAATTTAAAGCATAAACATGCCAAAGAAACAATGGAACAATATCCGGCCATAACCAAACAAAAAAGGAAGCCAATAACTCTAAGAGATATGAGTATGAAACAAGTTATGAGCATAAAAGAAGAAGGATCCAGTGATCCATTCTCTTAATAGCATAATAGCCTTGTGGGGAATAATGTAGTTTTATTACATTAACACCCATCATATTAGTCCATCAAGGATCATGTAGTTCAACTACGTGATGCCTAATATATCAGCATAATAGCATAACAATTTGTCCCAATGTGATTTATCACATAAGCCCAAAATAATATTAGCATAACAACAAGAATATTATCAAAAAATACAACAAAGAAGACAAGAGACGGAGAAAATGACAGCAACAGAGCAGAAGAAAGATGCGAAACACATCAGCTTCCGAAAAAGAAGGGACAATGAAGATGACAGCAATGAAGCAAAGGAAAGATACCAAACATATCAGCCTTTGAAAAAAGGAATCACAAGAAGACAAAAGAAGATATCAGCAAAAGATAGAATTCTGACGAATGTAATAATTTAGCTTGTACTATAGCATGAATAGTAGCAGGAATAGCAAAGCCGCCAAACACTGTAGCACTACACTAAAGGTCGCACAGTAAAGGTCATGACACTGTAGCACCCGAGGTTATCTATATAAAAACCCTCATTGTATCAGTTTGAAGTAAGAGTTTTCGAAATACAAATTCAATCTTTGATATATTCTCTCTCTAAAATACTCTCTCAAGAAATACTTTCTTTCTCTAAGATTCAGAAATCTAATAGCTTCATATCAATCAAAAATTATGTCTAGCTAAAACCTTATATCAGTCTATAATCCTAACAGAATAATATCGTAATCTAAGAAGATCTACTTCAAGAAATCATAAGAACAAGAAATAAACTTTGAAGAATATATAATTAAACACATATTAGTTCAGAAACCTTGACTTTTGCTGGAATTCTTGGAAAGAACTGTAGAAACCTCCTAAGCACCTAGGCCATAGTACCCATAACGCGGAGAAGCAAGAAAGGGGAAGGCTGCCAGGGTGAAGTTGAGATTTCCGGTGATCCGAAGATTACTGCAAAAGGTATGGTTTCTTTACCAGTATGTTTTAATTGTGTATTCAATAAGTTAATTTCTGTGATTATGGTTTTGATAAGTAGGATTTCTATGATTATGATATTAAGAATATGGAAGAGATTATAGATTGATTTAAATTAAAATGGTTATAATACTTGTGTTTATAATACTTGTTTGTTATTACTTTAAATTCTACAATAATCGTAATAATATCAGAAATAATAGTGAAAATATCACCGATGTTCTTTCCTCTTTAGGGTTATCAGGTGAGGAAGAGATCTGCCCTCAAATTGGTCACTCTTTCAAAAAGATAGTAAAGTATAATAAAATGATATGGAGGTGTAGAGATATTAAATGCCGTTTAATAACAATGAAAGAGACGGCTGAAGAATTATTAAAAGCACAAAATAATTAAACGCATATTAGTTTAGAAACCATACCTTTTGCAGTAATCTTCGGATCACCGGAAATCTCAACTTCACCCTGGCAGCCTTCCCTTTTCTTGCTTCTCCGCATTATGGGTACTATGGCCTAGGTGCATAGGAGGTTTCTACAGTTCTTTCCAAGAATTCCATTATGAGTCAAGGTTTCTGAACTACTATGCGTTTAATTATATATTTGCCTCCGCATCCTGGACTCATACTAAATGATAGTTATGCCCTTTCGAAACCATCTTCCGAGCCTTAAGGTTGGAAATAAACCTCCATTTAAGTACTGCAACATTGGCCTTCAATTCAATAACAGGTTCCACTGGAAAACTAAAATGGACAACTTTTGTTCAACAATCCACATTAGCGTAAAAATAAGCCAACCAATCAATACCCATGATAACATCAAACTCCACCATTTGTAATTCATTTAAATCAGCTAAAATGTGACGATCATGAATCATCACGTCACAACCTCTATACACTCACCTAACAATCACAGACTAACCCACGGGCATAGACACCTCAAATGACTTGCATAATAATTCAAGTTCTTTACCACACTTATTCGCAACAAAAGGGGTAATGTATGATAATGTGGTGTCAGGACCCCTTTTCAGGAATCGTGGTGGCACCTACATAACCCACTATGTAGGCGAACCACTCCCAAATCAACAACATGATACAATATAAACAAAAGTGAAAGAAACATAATACTCCAAACTGTCTGATAATAATATGCAAAGAAGAAGATAAGTCCAATACAACCAAAATCACCCCAATGAATCTAGTCTGTGAGTACAAGTGCTCTAATACCAAAATATAGTTTAAAAATCAACGATAACAAGTTCCATGCCAAATACATAAGCTGAAGTATGAAATACATTAATCAAATATAAAGCAATAGAGAAGATAAGCAGTCCAGAGCATACTAGAGAAGACATCCTCACCCTGATAGCTGGGAGTCGATCGCTCGCACTCAACCGCATGGTCTCGAGCTAGTAGTCGGTCTGTATCTACATCAAGAAAAGATGCAGCAAGTGTAGCATGAGTACACAATATACCCTTATAGACATCATAGGCTGACAACGACGAAAGTACATAATCAAAGATAAATACCAAGTAATCATATGCTACACAATCCAATAATTCAAATAAGGCATATAATCCACAAAGTTAAAAAATTCCTTATTTCATTAAGAATCTATTCATATTCACCTTATTCAGTTCTCAAGAGTTCTACAATGAGCCAAGTATCGAAACAAGTAAAATCCTTCCATGTCTAGAACTTAGTAAATCATCAATAGTCACTTCAACACAGATTCAATAACAAATAATCAATGATGTGGCATGTATATATATGATATATCATGCAAGGAATATGCAAGGTACCTTTTCATCAACCAGTATGCACACTTCACAGGGGTATGCCATATGAAAGTGAACTATGGGAACCCGCGAAGTCTATATACACTTCCGCTCTAGAATAACTCGTCAGATCATGGAGCCAATCACTTGGCTATAATAATATTATGTTGCAGGCGTGGAAATCTGATCCTCGCGTATCAATATCATCTAAGGGTTTCCATAATATAAGCAATGTTCTTACCTTTCCCCAATCCCTTGGACCCATAAAATAATCATACCACTCCAATATCATATCATCAAAACCATGAGTGTATGAATGCAAATGACATATATAAGACAAGAATCATGATATAATGAGATGTAACCAGATAAGAGATGAAATACCACATTCTTTCAAGAGTTCACAACACATATAAAATCCAAGTACAATTCAAGATATCATATCAAAACATGTGTGATGAATGATCAAATCAATCAACTATGGCGACGAGCCCAAATATGGAAACAAGCCTAAATAATCAGCAATCAGAACCAGCATAAGGCTGATTCACCAAATCATCCCATCATCATAGTTCAACACCGGTACCCACTCAGACGTTCATCATAACCGCCTGAGTGAGACCCCCAAACATTCCCAATACCTCTCAATATTTATAATTAATTACATACTTCTATCGAAATCTCGAAAAACTAAATTGTAGCCTACCTCAAAGCCGAGCAGGAGCGCTACACAATCAAGCCTCATTTACAACCTTTCCCCTCCTTTACGCTTCCCGACGGTCGAATTCTATCCACGCATATATTCTAAACATTAATATATAATGCTTACATGAAATGAGAACATAACCTTAAACAAACAAGACCACAAAATCAACCCCGAACCCACTTCACCAAGACTCGAACTTTAATACTCGAAAACCATTATTACACACTAAGTAATCATATCCTTAAATTAATTTAAAATCTATACACATTTGAACCGTTAATTGAACAATAATAAAAAAGCCCCAATTTGAAACCCTAGAATTTCCCCCTTTTGAAAACAACCTTCCATAATCAAATTAAGCCTAAAACATGATTATCTATCATTACCCAAACCTAATTCACAATAATATCACTTTTAAATCTATAAACCTTCATTAAAATCAACCATACAACCCTCTTATTCTCATAAACACATGAAATCCATTTCCCCAACTTAGTATCATGTTATACCACCATTAAAGAGTTTATAAACATCACTTAAACCAATAAAAGGAAATAATCTATTACCTCAAGGTCAAAAAAACTTCTAAGGTTCTGAATTTACTCCTAGGTGGTGCCGATATCGAGATTTCTATTTTGGGTAAAGAATTTTCTAACCTAGGGAATATATAGGGGTCTGGTACAGTAATTTTGCCTCAGCGGAATTGAATCTGCTACGGTGGAAAACCCTTCACTAGGGTGAGAGTCACTTGACACCTCACCCCTCGCCACGGTGGACCCAATTCTGTAGTGGCAGAAACCCCCTAACTCTCAATCTATGCTTTGGTGAGCTAACCTTTCACCGAGATAGAACCGTCGGAGCATAGACACTAGCAAAAGGAAATCAGCCACAACCTCAATCAAATATCCAAAACACTCCCGAGACCCCCGAACATAAACCAGATATGCTCGTCTAAGGCAAATAGTGCTATGAACTCGCTCGTACCCTCGTATTTCCCAAATAACTGAGCTAAGCCATACTTTTCTAAAGAATCGTCCGAAGAAACCAATTATCTAAATATCACAAATAAAGCCACAAAAACCCTCCGATTACCGCGGAGAATGAATCAATGACTCGACTATGTCTTAACTGACCCTCCGGAACTAAAGGAAGCGACGGAACTCAGAAATGAACCCAACTAGCTAAAAGTCAACTTTGAGTCAACTAACCAACTCTAAGTTTCTAGACTTTGCATTTTTCATCTGAAACTCATATGAATAGACATCGGGATTTGTGCCACCCATCCTCATGCATCACAAACCCTACATGGAGTCTACAAGAAAAGTCAAACAAGCAAATAAAGGTCTTTAGCTAAAAATGACCGGATGGGTTGTTACTTTAGATACCAATTAAATAAGTCATCTTCGAACGGAGAGAACAAACAAAGGAAACATACCAGAAGAAGTGAACAAGCTAGGGTATCTGCTTTGCATATGGGACTCGGTCTCTCAAGTTGCCTCCTCGACAGGATGATGCCTCCACTAAACCTTCACCGAAGCTATCTCCTCACCAGCTTATCTAAAATAGCCACAGGCTCCTTCTCGAACTCCAAATTCTGATCAAGTAATATTTTGTCCCACTGGATAATATAAGAACCATCGGCATTATACTTCTTCAGCATAGTCACATGAAAGACTGGATGAATGCCCGACAGACCTGGTGCAAGTGCCAACTCATATGCCATCTCCCCAACTCTCTAATGAACCTCAAATATTCTGATATACCTAGGACTCAACTTCTCTCTCTTGCCAAACCTCAAATATTTCGATATACCTTGGACTCAACTTCTTTCTCTTGTCGAATCTCATCACACCCTTCATGGGTGAGACATTCAAAAGGACCTTGTCACTAACCATGAACTCTAAATCTCGGACCTTCCGGTCTACATACTCCTTCTGCCTTCACTGCGCTGCCAAGAGATTTCTCTCTAAAGACTCTCTCAACAAATTAATACCCCAATGCCGAACCTCAAACGCATCAAACCAACCAATCATAGATTGACATCTCCTACAATACAATGCCTCAAATGGTGCCATATCTATACTAGAGTGGTAGTTTTTATTGTATGCAAACTCTGGCAAGGGTAAGTATTGGTCCCAATGCCAACAAAATCAATCACACAGTCTCACAACATATCCTCTAATACCCGAATAGTCTTTTGGACTGTACGTTGGTATGAGCGTGAAACAATGTACTGATATCTAAGTGAGTACCCAACTCTCTCTGTAGAGTCCGCCAGAAATGCAACGTAAACTGAGTACCCCAATTTGAGATGACAGAAATAAGAACCCTATAAAGAAAAACAATATCCCAGATGAAGATCATAGCCAACTTCTCTGCTTAGGATGACAATTCATAAATGCAGTTTTGATGACCAGTTGAGATAGATGCTCTACCTCTACCAATCGACGATTGCGTACCTTGTCCAGGAGGGCGTATCAATAAAGAAGAAGTTGTTATTGATCATATTGGCTGAGGCATACTTCTTTCTCCCCTCGATAGACAAAACCTCATATTATGACCTGGCTGCCCATATGAATAACCCACATCTGAACCCTGACGACACTGCTCAAAATGTACTTTGCCCACTAATCATAATTGGGCCATAGAGGTTTCACATGACATGACTCGCCTCTATACTATGGGTCTGATGTACATGAGCTCTGACCCTGACCAGAGTAAGTTGTTTAGTCATGACATTGGTCCTAAAACTGTAGTGGTACACTGGTTGTTGGATAAGATGGGCACCTAGAGAACTCTAGCCTGAACCCACCTCTAAAGTATCTTATATCACATAGTCTAATGCTGACCTATATCCCGCTCTTTATCGACTAGCGGATGGCTCTTATGATCCTTCAGATTATGTGCGTAGGCCTGAATGTGAGCAATAACCATATTTGGATCTAGAGAAGCCATAGTACATTCATTGACCAAGTATGGTTCTAAACCACCCATAAACCGATATACTCAGTCACTAATATCCGCCACGACTATAGGAGTATATTTAGCCAAGGAATTAAATTGCATGATATACTCTCAGATGCTCATCTTACCTCGCTTCAAATGTAGAAACCTATCCTGCCTAGCCCAACAAATATCATTAGGTAGGTACTACTGTAAAAATGCCTCAGAAAACTCCTTCCATCCTACTGATGAGGCATGGGGCCCTCTTGAATGCTCCCAAGTCTCATACCATATGGCAGCAACATCATGTAACCTATATGAGGCAAATTCGACTGATTTAGTAATAGTAGCATGCATAACTCACATGGTCTGCTGCATCTGATCTAGAAAATTCTACGGGTCTGCATTAGGATCAGTCCTTGTGAATACTGGAGGGTTCAGGTTGATGAAGTCCCAAACTCTGGCACTAACAGCTCTATCAACAATATCGGTGGTCTGATGTTAGGCCTATAAGGTCACTAATCGAGTCAATAAATATACAACACTTCATATCTCTAAATCCTAATCAGGAATAACATGAGAAGGAACTGAAGGTACATCAACTCCTCTATGCCCCTATAGAGGTGGTCGGGGTGCTGCTCTAGAAGCCTGAGAGTCAACCTCATTCTGAGGCTCATGTTGATCCATATTAGTGGGCGGCGCCTGACTAGTGCCTTCTCCCACCTCCTCATATAATCTTTGTAATGATGTTTATCATCTAGTAGTAGTAGGCATTGCTGAGAATGTAAAGAAAATATAGGTTACAAATGAGCACTTACAACTCAGCTCTATCACACGATCTAGATTGAGAAGAAAGGTAACCATCTTAAATGTCATGTAGCCTCCTGCTTATAAGTCTGGTGCACAACACACCCATAAATAAGATTCTACTAGACAGTTTGTAGACTTCCTAGGACTGACCTGTTCTGTTACCATCTTTGTCATACCCCAACCGTAGGGGGTGTGGCCAGCACCCGAAGGTCTGAGCAAAATAACTGTAGTAGCTAGAATCTCTAACATGCAATTGGGGTCGACAATGATAAGGCCTTCAAATAATCAGAATGGGATAAGAAGGAACCACCTGCAAGAAGAAAAGGCCCAACAACAGTACATATAAATAACTGAGGCCGACGAGGCCATATCAAGAGTATCGACAACTGATAAGAAAGTCGACAAGGCCTAAAAAGATAAATACACACTGATACTAGTCTACAAGCCTCTAAGAGTACTATAATACAACAACTGGTCTGGACAGGGCCCCACCATACGTAAAATACCAAAACATATATATATATATATATATATGTATATAGATACCTAGCAACTCTAAACAGGAACTCTAGAGGAGTGGAGTGTGACTATCAACCGTTGAGAATGGGTACCCTACTAAGGAGGTATGTCACCCGATCTACCTGTACCTGTAGGTATGAACACAGTGCCCGTAAAAAGGGAATTGTTTTGAAAAATGTACTAAACCTGTAAGGTGGATAACATATGTAAAATAGAATATAATACGAGAGATAAAGGTACATAAATCAATCTGGAACTCAAAAATAGGCCTCAGAGGGCACACAACTAGTGCGACCATGATTATATGTATGTAAGTAAAAATTGGGCACTCTATGGGGCCATATCATATAGTATCATATCAAATCCCTCTGTAGGTGAGCTTATAATAAACTGCTTGGCCAAATAGGACGCGGTGGTATATACCTAACTGATTAGTGGTGTGCACAAATAAGTGCCTATGCTATCAACTATAGCGCGGCGTGGTGTGATAATATATATATATATATATATATATATATATATATATATATAGAGTCGGAGTGACCTATCATCATTATCCATACCTTGACAACTCCATTTGATAGCTTGAACCATGTAAAAAGAGTCCATACAACCAAGCTTAACCTAAGTTTCATAATATTTCAGAATTCAACGACACTATCATATCCTTTTTCCAAAGTGTATGCATCTTGATAAGATCCGGTTCTTTATTGTCATGAAGTTCTGATACGATTTGACTAAAAAAAAATGCAGAATTAAACAACACAAAGTAAGATAGAGTTGATAGAAGAATTAGAGATGAGAATTGATGAAAGAAGGGATTGAAATCAAGTGAATGATCACAAACCAAGGGAGAAAAGACTTGAACTAATGCTTGAATTACCACTTGGATAGATTCAAAGAGAGGTTCAATTAAATAGGTTAATGACTAATCTCTACACTCCATTAGGAGAACTATCCTAACACTACAATCTAGATACTAAGAGAATCAAACTCAATCAATATTCATCAAAGCTAAGGAATGAAAATAAATAAGAGTCCTATTTATAGTTTTCCCTATTACAACAAAGGCCTAATAGTGGCCTTTGCAGAAATTACCTTTATACTAGATATTCTAAGAAGACTAATGATTATTACAAAAATATCCTTAATGACATAAGGGTCTTCTTAGTCTTCTTATGCGTAGTGGAATCATATTTTGAAGCTGGTCTCTTTTCATAAATAGCCTCTTCCACCAAGCTATCTTCCATATCTTAAATAGGGTTATCTTAGAGTTTACCACCCAAGCGATCATCCAAATATCATATTCCCTATTATGTGGGCTGTCAAGCGCCTCTGTCATCAAGGACGTGTGGCATAACAATACACGCTTGAAGCTCTATCACAAATATTATCCCTCATAATCACCCATGAGCCTCCTAGGATCATATCATCCTCCCCTTTTTAAAAAGGATTTGACCTCGAATATGTACCTTGAAAAACCGTAAGAAGGAAATACAAAAACAAGGTCCTCAAAGAATGAGGGTTAGTGTAAGAATAAACATAACTACCAACAATCCAAAGATGCACAAACTACCGCTAAGTCTTTCATGCTTACAATCCTTACATATAGTGCGTTGTGTCAAGCCAAGGTAAGATAAAAGGAGTTATGATTCCCATAAAAGGATAATGAAGGCCTTGTTCCAAGGTTGGAAGTATATCTATAGGATTCCAAGTTACACCCGCCGTTCATGCATCTTTAAGAGTATGGTTAATCGAATTGAGCTCCGATAAGCCGATCCCCATTCCGAGGGACACCTACATAATAAATGGATGTTAATAAGGTCTATGGATGGTTATAATTTATTCGGATCAAAGGAATCATATCTCGATAAAGTTTGACGAAGATATGATGATACACTAAGCGTTTTGCATTAAGGAAGCCTATCCGTTTCTCAAATAGAGCTGCACTTTAAGGCAACCATTTGGACACTTCACTTCCACCATATGCGGTGGAGGATGTGGCCTCATATGCCCATATGCATCACATATCCTCCCGCATATGGGAGGCGGTGGGATCCCTATAAAAGGCCCAATCTCAAATTTTCATTTCAAACATTTCCTTTTCGACCCCTTCAAGTCCTAGACGCCTCCAAACACTCTCCTAAGGCATACACACCATTGAATAACCATTACATAAGGTTGGGATGTGAATTCTCCTTCAAGAAGCTTGGATCATCTTGAAATTTCTTCTGGATTATCATAAACAACTCGGAAGTCTTGGAGAATCGAAAGGAGCTTTGGTATGAATAGTCTCTTGGATATTTAAGGTATGATTCTTGATATTGTTAGTATTATTAAGCTCCTCTATCTTAAAGTGATATTTTTGTAATGTAATCCATGAAGGAATAGAGATAAATTCTATAGATGACCATGATAGTTATTATGTTGGTTGTTGGAAGGTTTTGATGAGATCCTTGAGGTAACTATGTCTAGATTTCATAGAGTATAGTTGTTGAAATCTTGATGGTATTGTTTTTATCTTAAATGAGGTGAGAATAGCTTAAGTTGCTCTTAAAATATGATGGTATGAAGTATGCACGCTAAGTGTTTGATGGAATGTCATAATGTTGAAATCTTGAAACTATTGCTTGGATCTTGACTCGAATTATCCTTATTGCCTAGGTAAACGATGGTAGGATGAACAAGACACCATAGGAGTGGTGTTGGCCATCGACAAAGTATGTTAAGTCTCATTCATTCTTTCTTTTTGCATGACCTATAATTCAATGTAACCATAATGTCGTCCCTTCAAAAGGAACTCTATTACTAAGATTGGATCATGTGAACACCTTTGTTTCATATTGATATATTCCATGATTCTTATTGTTGTGCTTTGTCTGGAACACTTCCCGCCTTGATATCATTTTAAATCTTTTTTTATAGTCTATATTGATTCTCAGACAATTGATATAGACATAGTTACATAATGATAACCGGAGAATAATGGCTTCGAGTCACTCCGCTCAGATCCATAAGTTCCTTCATAGTCATTGCATGCATTATCTATATATATATTTTATGATAACGTGTCGTGCTATAGTTGGCGGGTAGGCACTTATATGTGCACACCACTGTAGTTGGAAAGTTTATGATGATGATATCCCAAAAGAGCGGCTTAATAATCATAAGATAGCCTCGATATGTGACATATATATACATACATACATATATATATATATACATACATATATATATATATATATATATATATATGTATACATGAGTTTTAAAGAAAAGTATGCATACTCCTTGCCAAAAGAGGCACTCAGACTATATGTTGTTTCTCTATTGCTCTATTTATAGTCTTTCACTCATCTACAACTTCAGCTTTATGCTTTATTTACAATATTACACTTGTTTATAGTTTAAGCCTTATATATTTAGCATATCTTTTGTACTAACAACCCCTTCCTGGGGTGCTGCGTTCATGCCTACAGGTACAGTTAGAGATCAGATGATACCTAATAGTAGGTGACTCAACTCAGCTGAAGGTTGTCATGCTCCTTTCTTCTAGAGTTGTCTAGTGAGCTGATAGGTATGGTGGTTGTATATATGTGTATATTTTGGTATGGCGGGACTCTGTCCTGACCAGATTTTGTTAATGTACTCTCTAGAGCCTTGTAGACAGTCGTCTTATACATAGTAGTCTTGTGTGGCCTTGTCGTCCTTTCCAATTTACTGTTGTGTTTGTATCGACTTTGTTATATATGTTACATCCCATATCTTTTTAAGTTAAGTTGCATTGTAGGGACCCGAATAAGGTATGATGAGCCTATTTCAGTTTGCATAGCATCATTTATAGAATAATCAGAATGAAGATGTTATAAGAAGTAAGGGGTTCCGACATAGTGGACAAAGAGATATTGGATGATGTGGTTGCGTACCATTTGTGACAGAGCTAGTATGAAGGCCAAAGAGTCGACCTAATAAAGTAACAGGTAGTCAGCAGAAATAGAAGTCAGGTGATGATAATTCTCTAAAGCAGGATACGGTACAACCCTTTCTTATATTGAGGACTAGAGAAATGCCAAGACAAAGAATGTTGTAAAATCTATCCGTTTAGAATCCACATATATGTAGCATGATGAGGAGTAAAGGTAATAATGAGAACCTTACAAAGTTCAGAGAATTTGTATATCGATTATAGACACCTAAGGGGATATGTACTCAAAGTGGGAAGAATTAACTAAGGACTATTGGTTGGCATGGGTATGATTAAAAGTTATCTCATTATCAATGTAAGCCATTTTAATCTAGGAGACTAATGCATAAATGGCTCGTCAGTTCACACTGTGACAGTTAAGGATAACTATGTGATAGAAGGGTAAGCGACAACCTATATTAAGAGGATTACTCACTTTCTGAGGAATTATTTCGAACCATCTTTCAAATGCTCTCTCTATGGCGAATAACTTTTGAGAAACCAGTTCGAAAGAGACTTTGGATGTTAAGGGTTAGCCCCACCTCCATCCTAATGGACCAGTCAAAAATGAAGTTCAAATCACCAGAAGTATACTGTAAGCAGATGTATTGAACTTGGAAAGGAATTGAGATGATCGTCCATGGATTCATGACTACTATGCAAAGTGCTACCAGGTTGATACATAGAGATGTAATAAAGATAAGCAAGATTCCTGTCGTAACGAAGAAGAAAGTGACTCAAGATAGAGATATCATATTTGACGTATTAATTCATGAGAGAATACTTAGATTAATGGTGGAATGTTCTAAAGAGTTGGTTGCCATAGTAGGATAAAACTTCAAAGGAGACAAAGATCTTGTTCGAAACATCCGCGACTGTAATACACGAACTTGACTAAGGAGTGAAATGACAGACAACTAAATGTATCCTTAATTGTGGATGTCTATCCACCTAGTTCTTATGTTTTAACGCCAAGGGAATCTATTAGGAATCCACTTCAATTTTTGTCGTGGTGGAAAATGTGAAGGAAGAGAGGGACTTACAGAATCCAATAATTCAAAGACCAGCAAATTTGTCCATAATTTACATCCATAAGGGTGATGATATGACTTAAGTAAGACAAGAATGTATAATGATGTGGAAGAGAAGTGGAAGGGAAAAACAGAAGAAGAAATGAATTCAACTCACCCTATCATTTTTAAAACTGATGATCTATGATGATCCTCATGCAACGACTTTTCATTATATCCCTACTTATGCTCGATGCCTATGAAATTCTATATTAAATGTCTTATATTAGGTGGAAGATCATAACAAATGAATGAAATACATAACTCAGACATCAAGATTTAATAACTTAGGTAAACAGTTTACTATGCGATATTGTAAAGAAATGTACGACCGTGTGAGGTTGATGTTGTACTGATATTGTTTGTGTAACCTTATGAGGTGATAGTTATGATACCTGGCTGCATGACAGGTTGAGAGAGTCCTTTTTGCAGACGATACTCTTGTTACACCCTGTAATTCTTCGTGCGATCGAATGTATAGTTGGTCTACTTGAGTTCCGGCAACCCGAGAATCTATCTGAAGGTTATGTATAGATTATTTGAGTATTATAGAGGTATACGGAAGTTTTGAAGTAAAATGTATTAAGACAAATACATCTCGGCAAAGTTCGACAAAAATTAGGCGATACGCTAAGCATTACGCCCCACAAAAGCCGATTCGCTTCATAGATCAGGCCATGGATCAACCATCATCCCTACCTCACTACCTACATATGCGGTGGAATATGCTTTAGCATATGGGAATATGTGTCGCATATGGGCATATGTGCCACATATGGGCCGCATATGAAAGGCAGTGGGTGACCCTATTTAAATCTATGGATGGTGGCTCTTTCATTTCATCTCCAATTCAACCCAAAAGTTTCCCAAACACTCTCATAGACCTTAGAGTTCTTAGGTTATTAAGGAACCATTTCATATAGTATTGAAGACAAATCATCCATAGATCATCATTAAAAAGCTTAGAGAATCTCTTAGAAGAAAGATGGAGTAAGGATCCTCTTGGTGCTTAGAAAGAAGGTTATGGTGCAAGTTCTTTTGGATGATTTAAGATAATCACTTGTAAATCATCTGGAGGTTCAGATGACATAATTAATTAAGTGACACAGGTATGTAAGGCTATCCCTTTCTTTCAATATCATGAAATTCGAAGAGTTATCATTTTTGAAAAGAAACATCGAGAGATTCATTCTATTGTATATTGAAATCTCTTGTAGAGAAATATTCATTGATTATTCCTATTCTCATAACCCTTGTTGTTGATTACTAATTTATTTGATCGTAAGTCCGCAAAAGGAAGCATTTCTCAGAGTTAATTGTCAAAGTCGACTAAAAGTCATTCAAAAAGTAAAGTCAAAGAGTTTATGAGTTTTAAAAGAGGCCAGAGAGCCATTATTATCACAATTTGTTGTCCATACCGCCGATCTCTGTTGGTGTTGATATATTTTTCTTTGGAATTTGATATCATGATTATATATTTGGACACGATTGCACATTCTGTAATAAATACATCTATTAGGATGGGTTGTGCATTCTGCAGCCATACATATATATTGGATTGGGTTGTGTGCCACAACAGGTACATGGACTTCGCGGGTTCCCCATGAGTCATATCTACCTAGGCATAGAGGTATTCCACCTGGAGTGTGTGTTTACATTGCATTGCATATCCATACGTACACCTCATAGTATACCTGAGGATAGTGACATGTTATGCACATCGCACTATAAGACTAAAGTAGTTTATATAGTAAAGGACTATCTATTATTGGGTGTTGCATCTAGTTTTTGGATGAGATTTGTGGGCATTAATTTGTAAAGGT
Organism: Anisodus tanguticus; assembly: GCA_034509755.1. Classification (NCBI taxonomy): domain Eukaryota; kingdom Viridiplantae; phylum Streptophyta; class Magnoliopsida; order Solanales; family Solanaceae; genus Anisodus; species Anisodus tanguticus. Next base: position 18,894,128 of record CM067560.1, on the reverse strand, counting down.
TATTACTTGATAAGTTCTATAATTACTGGTATAATGACTTTAGAGATGACCGAAGCACAGGGAAAATGTTCATGGTTAGTTGGATGTGTATGGTTCGGCAAAATAAGGTAAAGGCTAGTTCTTCGCGGGTGAGCATCATTTAAGGACTCTTGAATACAGTGTTGCTCAATGGGGTTATTTATGGTAACAGATTGATGACGGTGTGATTAATACTAGGGGTGAAGATCTTTTTAGACAACGATGATCAAGTCAGTGAACTTATGGACCAATGTAGAAGAAAGATTATTTCACTTAGGGATTTTTGCAATGGTACTTCGACTAAACAATATGAGAATATTAGCAGGTTTGAGAAATGATCGTTCATTAGTAGTGGTTATGATTTGAACATAAGGTGTGAATTGAGAAATTAAGATAATTTGGAACGAGTAAGGTATCTTTTCGAGAAAGGGGAGAATTTGGATTCAAAGCATCAGGAATTCTTGGGTTAGGTGTGGATTATGGTGGCTTTAGTTTCACACCTTTCAGATCTGGTGAAATTGTTAGTATGCTCGGAGGAGTAGGTATATGGTAATTAATTAAGTTTTATGATGAATTTTCCACGGGGTTTGTGATTTGCGACTAGTGAGAAGTGAATTTCGGGTGACAGATGTGATAAGATTTATGAATTTGTAGATGTGATAATTTCAGGTGACGAATATATAGTGGATTAATAAGAGGGAATATTGAGAATCTCTTCAGTTGAAGGTAAGGAGAGGTTGTGATCGTGGTGGTAGACTGTATTGAAGCGTTGTTGACTAATAGCACGAGCGAGTATTTCAAGTAGTAAAGACTTGGATATAATTGCGCAAGGTAAGATGCATGGATCGTATAGTAGATGTATTAGGATTTGGTAAGGCACAAGGGTTGCTGGATTTGATGCCTTCTTGATTGTTAAAGGATAGTGAGGTCTTACTATTAGAGACTCGATGGGTGGAGGTGTAGTAAAAAAGGCCACAGGCTTGCGTGGAAAGGTTCGAAGTTGTTGGTGAGTTAAGAGAAAGTACAAAGAGGATTTGATGTATTTAGAGTTCATAGGTTCCTATTAGACTTGCACATCAGGAAGAAGTTGAGAAACATGAAGGTCACAATCAAAGTTACATATCGTTGGTACTAAGTTGATGACTTGGATGTAATTCAGCTTTTAGAGTCATGGGTGATGGAAATTGATTGATTACTCATGAGAAAAAGGACGAAATAGGTCACTGCATACTTATGGGAAGCCTAACAGTGATATATTGAATTATTTTGGATGATTATCGTTGATGCAGAAATTCAGCATTTTATTCTGAGTCAGATTTTTTCATTTCAATCCAGGTGGCTTGTGTTATATTGCCTGGAGGACTTATAGTATTCTAGTAAACCACCGACAAGGGTTCGATGGATTTCAATTTGGAATAGAGGTATGACAGTTTTACCAGTTCTCACTAGAGTTTGCAAGTAGGATTCATGATATTTTTCGGATGGCAATAATTCAGACAATTTTAATAGTTTGCACGGGTACTTAGAGATGTATTGAGGAGGTATAAATGGTTATGTGAAGTCTATAGAGTGATTAGTTAATTTTCTATAGATCTGGCATGGTAAGGTAATCAGTAGGTATGCTTATAGTATGGTGATTTGGAGATTCGAGGAAAATTGGACTTGTGACGTGTGTGTATGCGTTTCTAAGAGATATTCACAATAATGGCCTTGATAGTTGTGAAGGAAGGCTAGTAGAATCAGACTGTGTTATCCGGTACATATTGGATTTTGGTTGTGGCTACAACTAAAGGATTATGGTGATAATTGTGGATTCAATCGAACGTGTAAAGAGGTATAGTGGTGATCAAATCAGGGAATTCGAGCGGAGCCAGTTCAAATATATGGGAATCATCGGTTGAAGAAATTTTAGGCATGGAAAGGTGAAAATTTGAGTCATTGAGTTAAGTTAGCGGATGTTTTGACTGATAATGTAAACAAGCGGTACTATCAGTGTATTTCTTGCTCGTGGAGGCTTTCTTGAGGCTTATAATAGAGATTCCTTAGTTGCCGTCAGTGTTTGTACTCTTCTTTATAGTTCACCGATGAACGATTGTCTAATTGGTATTTGATGTAATGACCCGATCAGTCATTTTGAGAACCGACTCTCTATTTTGCGTATCATCTATTCCAAAAGCTCCGTAGAAATTATTTTGACTTGCTTGCAAAATTTGAAGTCAAACGGATGTCATTTGGTTCACTTTGGGGGAAGGTTTCACCATGAAAATTATGGCATTCAATTATTTGGATAAATTGTTTATTTTGGGAAAACATGCTCTGATTGGCGATCTGAAGATTCTGTTAGATTTGAAATATTATTTATGGCATGTAGAAATCAACTGAGCTAATCTTAGAGTTTGTTTGGTTGGTTTTTGACAATTAAATTGGTTTCATAATTATATATACCTAATTATGTTGAAAAGATGGTCACAAAATAAATAAGACCCGAATTCGAATGTTGTGATTTGTAGCAACTTCAATAATCGAATTCTGACACCACCGTATGAGGGAGTTATGACCATTTTAGTTCCGAAGGAAACTGCTGGTTCTGGTGAGTTCGCTGGGGCGGGCCTCTGGTCTGCTGGGGCGGAAATTCCGTGTATAAAAAACCAGACAACGTTCCTTTTTTATTCAAGTTTATTTTCATTGGGTGTCAATTTTATCCGAGTTTGGTTGGGGAAAATTAGGGTTTTGAATCCAAAGTTAATATGTGGAAAATCATGGTTTTGAAGATCAAGATTTTTTAATGAAACCACCAAAGTTTGTAGGAATTTATTCAAACAAAAGAGTTCTATAGAGAAACTAACCAACTGGTTAGGAAAACAAAAACAAAATCAAAGTAGAAAGCAACTATAGTATCTAATAACAATAAGAGAAGCTAGAAATCCTAGAAACTTGACTGTATGCAATTTTTCACACCTCCAAGCTCTCACCGGGTGTAATGGATTCCAGTCTGTGAACTTTCTTCCGTAATCTAGTTTTGTAGCCTTCTTGAAAGTCATCTGTTACTAGAGCTGCATCAGTAAGTACTTCATCTTTGATCCATATTTTATGGATTTGTCAAGTTTGTTCTTAAATAGATCAGCATCCTCCAAATAGGGAATCAATATGAAATCATACTGATACCACCCTACCAGAATTACACTAACCAGTTAGCCAGAACTTGAAAAGGATGTGCATGTGGCTTATTATCAGCTGCATTTTGCTTAGGATTATGGTGGCCACTGTTGCCTTTATTGCATTCTATCTCTTCGTATATCTATTTATCAAACTAGGAACTTCAGCCTTGTCAATGTTGATCAGTTTCCGAGCCATACTAGGTAAAGTATAGAAATTATAGAACTGCTGTGTACCTGCAAAATCAAAGACATGGTTAGTTAAAAAATCTGCTACTGCCATCTCTGAAAGTGTTTTATATTTGTATTGTATATGCCCTCCTCATCCTGTTGATCTTATTTACATTCATAAACACACTCCAAGGTATCTCCCAACTTCCTTCCAGAAACATTTTCATACCTAGGAAGTCTGTTTCCACCAAAACAGGAACTAACTGATGTATAGTGCAGTATTCAATAGATTTCTTTAACGCAATAGCCTAATCAATAAGGCTATTTCCATCTGCAATTTTGCTCCCCTCTATATCAGGAAACTCCCATTTTACACTTCTGCAGGTAATACATGGTTGAAACTCCTCAAAGTAGTCTAAGATGTCAGGCCATTTATGTGGTATCTCATGCCAAGCAGGGAATAAATTTCCAGTTTGAAGATAAAGATGATGGCTTTTTGAATGTGTTTTCTAACACTAGACTATTAAGTTATGGGTAAACTAATTTTAGCATAAATTTTCAATTTTACCCTTGCGGGCTTGGGGTTATCTTTTTGGGTTTGTTTTGTGGGTTTCAAATTAAAGTATAACAATATGGGGATCATTGGACACATTTAAACTCATAGGGTACTATTTTGTCTATATTGAATCTGATTTTTCAATAAAATTACAGGTTTGCCCTTGTGGCTCGGGTTTGGCTATTTTGGGTCCATTTTTGGGTTTTAGGTAAAACTATGGCGATATGTGTATCCTTAGATTCGTATTCTAACGCATAATTTATATTTGATAGACTTTGATCATTCTAGGCTCTCTGAAATGGAAAGGAAAGGCTAAGGTTTGATTATTCATTACTCCAATCGCCATCTAGGTAGGTTACGACTTACCTTCTGGTTAAACTCTAGTTAGTGAAGTGTATGTGTAGTTAGATTCTGTCGGAGATAGCATGTACGCCTTTGGGTACGGAGTTGGGATGGATTACTTAGGTTGGTTATTGTTGTCTGAATGTGACTTGTTGTCTCTTTGTGGTTACTGGATTTGTATGTACATTACATACCGTACCTGTGATATAGTTGTCTCACTTATCTTGATATTATTATGGATAGCGGAAAAAGAGCTAACTGGATACTGATATTATGATATATGTCCAGGTGTGGCACGGTTGGGGATTCATATGATACACTTGATATTGTCATTAAATTGCATTCATCCTCATTTCCATGATATATTGATATTATCTGTGATTGGCGTGATGGTGATAAATGAGAAGGAAACAACAATGATTCTTTTCACATATTAATTGCGTAGTCATTCTATGCTGAGTGATACAGAATTGCTAGCGGGGTGTTCAGTAGAAGAGTTATTCTAGGCTGTGTGATACGGAGTGACTGGTACATGGACTTCGCGAGTCTCTTATGGGTCATGACTGTCGAGGCGTAGAGATATTCCTCCCGGAGCATTTGGCCAATGCATTGTATTTCATATGCATGCATCCTTAATATCTCATTTTACATCTATGGATTGGATATATTAATTTTACATGTGTTTGTGATTATTCTGAGGAATCGTGGGAAACTTAGCAGGCTTGGGTTTAGGTGCTTCACCATAGGCTATGATTCGGTTATTGATCTTTTTGTACTTAAGTGGTTATTGTTAGTCTGTGTTGTGTTGTACTTTATTGTGAGAATGTCAATTCTTCAGTCTCTAACTTTATATATGTTAGATAACTGTTGTCAGCCTATGATACCTACCAGTACATAGTGTTTGTACTGATACTACTCTTGCTACACCCTTTTCAGGGTGTAGAGTTGTTGTAGATATATGAGCGAGGTTCGATTAGCCTTCAAGGATCTCGTGGAGTTCATCTAGACTTATCTTTTTATTTCTCATTCTAAACAGAAGTTGTACTCCGGTTGTAATTGTAAATTTTATTCCAGTTGTATACTTAGAAGCTATTGTACTATTCAGACCAGATTCCTTGGGTAGTTTTGTATTCCGCGTTATCATATATCTATGTTTATAGACTTCTATTGCTCTTATTATTTTATTTATGTTGTTGGATGAATCTGTAAGGAACGAGTTCGTCTACTAGGTGGGAAAAGGGTAGGTGCCCGCACGTTCCCCGATTTGGGACGTGACAGGAATGAAAAAGTGAAATTTCCTAAATGTCCCATAGCCTCCCAAAGATAAGTACGGACGTCTCCACACCAATCCACAAGACTCTACTACACATTGCTCTTGTACTCAAAACTATTTAACCTAGGTCTCTAATACCAACTTTATCATGACCCCTTTTCATGAATCATAGTGGCACATATATAATTCCTCCATGTAGGCGAACCACTCCCGAATCATAAACAGGATAAGATATAAGTAAAAGAGGAACAAACAAAAAAACTACAAAAGTTGTCTTATGATATAATGCGGAAGAAAATGATAAGTCTGATACATCCAAATAACCCCAGGTGATCTAGTTTGTGAGTACAAGAGCTCTAATACAACAATATAGTCTGAAAATTAATGGCATCAAGTGACAAAATAAATACATAAAGCTGAAGTCGGAAGACATGTCTCTAGGTGAAATTATAAAGACATCAAAGGAGATAAACAATCCAGGGCATCTTGGAGAAGGCATCCTCACCCTGATAGCTGGGGATAAACCGCTTGAACTCAGCCACGGCATCTCGAGCTAATCGTCGGGTCTATATCTGCATCAAGGGTAGATGCAACAAGTGTAGCATGAGTACACAACGTACCCTCGTAGACATCATAGGCCGACAACGATGGAAGTACATAATCAGAGATAAATACTAAGTTAACACCAAGTAATCATATACTACACAATCCAATAATCCAGGTAAAGTCACAAAATCCACATATTGGTTCACAAAGTTCACATGTTTCCTTATTTCAAAAAGAGTCCATTCCTACTCACATTATTCATTTTCTAAGAGTTCTAACATTAACTCAAATATTAAACAACAAGTATAAATCTTCCATGTCCAGAACTTAGTCAAGTAATCAATAATTACTTCAAATACAAGTCCATTCACAAGTAATCAATGATATGGCATATATATGTATGATATGAATGCAATGCACATGCCAGGTACCTTTCCATCAACTGGTATACACAAGTTATAGGGGTTTGCCATATAAACATAACCCATAGGGGACCCACAAAGTCCATATACCCCTCCGCTTCTGAATACCTCGTTAGATGACGGAGGCCGACTCTTGGCTGTAATAATATCATATTGCAGGCGTGCAACTCAGATCCCTGCATATCAATATCATCTTAGTGTTTCCATAATCTCAATAGTGTTCTTACCTTTCCCGGTCCCTTAGACCCACATCTTAATCATACAACTCCAATATCAATATCATCAGAACCATGAGTGTATGAATGCAAATGACATATCAAAGGAAAGAATCATGATATAATGAGATGCAACAAGTATAGAGATGAATTATCACATGCCTTTAGGAATTCAACACGCATATACAATCCAAATACAAATCAGGATTTCATATCGAAAACATGTGTGATGAGTAAACAAGTTAATCAACTATGGCGACGAGCCCATATATGGCGACAAGACCAAATAATCATCAACCAGAACCAGCATAAGGTTGATTCCCCAAATCATCCCATCAGCACAGTTCAATACCGGTACCCACTAAGATGTTCATCACAACCATTTGAGAGGGACCCCCAAACACGCCCAATACCCCTCAATATTTATAACTAATTATTTACTTCTATCGAAGTCTTGAAAAACTATATCGTAGCCTACCTCTGTGTCAAAAAAGTGCGCCAACAATCAAGCGTCAGTGATATGCTTGCCCTTCCTTTGCGCCTCATGATAATCAAAGTTTATTCACGCAGATACTGCTCGTTGATATATAAAATTTACACAAAGTACGAACATAACATTTAACAATGCAAGAACACAAATATTGACCCCGGGCCTCCTTTACCAAGACTCGAACTTTAATACCCAAAAATCACAAATACATACTAAGTAGTCATATCTTTAAATTAATTAGAAATCTATACACATTTGAACCTTCAATTGAAAAATAATAAAAAATCTCCAATTTGTAACCCTAAAAATTTTCCACAATTGAAAATAGGTTTCTACAACCAAATTAAGACTTATAACATGATAATCTAATATAATCTAATCCTATTTTATGATGTTAACCCAATTTGATCCATAAACCTCCATTAAAATCAATAACATAACTCTCTTATTCTCATAGAAACTTAGAATCATTTCCCCCAACTGAATAACCCTTTACATCACCATTAATGAACTTAAAATCATAAAATTAAGCCAATAAGCAAAAGAAACTCTTATCCAAAGGTTGAAATTGCTTCTAGGGCTCTGAAAATACTCCAAGGCAGTGCTGGGTTCGAGGTTTTCTATTTGGGGAAATAAAATTTTGACTTAAAGAATATATAGGAAACCTTAACAGTACTTCCGCCCCAACGGAATTAACTCCACTGGAGCGGACCCGTTGCAGCCAACAAAACCCCCATTGAGGCGGTGTCACTTGACACCTCGCCTCAGCGCCATAACGAGCTTGACTCTACATGAGCGAATTCACCCCTGCGGAAAGACCCTCCACCAAGGCGGGAATCCATAATTCCAAAACTCATGCTTTAGCAAGCCAACCTCTGGCTGAGGCGGACACATCGGAGCAGAAACTGGTGCCGCTAAGGCAGACACTAGACACTGCTAATCTACCAAACACCCGAAACACTCCCGAGACCCCCCGAAAAAATCCCAAACATACTCGTCTATGGTAAACAATGCTACAAACTCACTCGTGCCCTTGGATTTTAAAAATAACCGAGCTAAGGGATACCTTTCTAAAGAATCATCCTAGAAAACTAATTATCCAAATTTCACAAATAAAGCCACAAAACATATCCGATTTCCTCAGGAAATGAACCAATGAATCGACTAGGTCATAAATGACTTTCTGGAACTACCAGAAGTGATGGAACTTAAAAAGGAACTCATCTAGCCAAAAGTCAACTTTGAGTTAAACTAACCAACTCTAAGTTTCTATTTTTGGGTTTTTCATCCAAAACTCATATAAATGGACCTCAGGATCCCTACCACCCATCCCCGCGCTAGCATAAACCTCACATAGAGACCACGAGAAGGGTAAAATAGGGAAATAATGGTCCTTAGCTAAAAAAGATCGAATAGGATGTTACAAAAACATTTTTTTGGCCTGCAAAATATTTAGAAGATGTAATATTTATCTGTCAATCTGCCTGTACTAAGAGTTTTACAACAATTTTACATGGACAATGCACATCCTATAAGTACTTCAATGATTGTTCGTTCACTTTAAGTGATTAAAGATTCATTCCAACCTCAATAAGAAAATGAAAAGGTTCTTGCTCCTGAGTACCATATCTTAGTGCCATTGGTGAACTTATGTATCTTGATAACTCTACAAGACCTAGTATATCATTTTTTGTTAATTTTCTAGCAAGATATAGTTATTCTCCTACGCAATGGAATTAAGCATATAATGCGATATCTAAAGGTAACTATTGATGAATGTTTTTTTATACTAACAAAGGTAGTGCATATCTTGTTGGTTATGAAAATGTGGGTTATTTATCTAATCCACTTAAAGCTTGATGTCAAATAAGCTAGGTATTTACATGCGCAAGTATTGTTAAATCATGGTGATCTACAAAGAAGTCCATTGTTGCTACTTCTTCGAATCATGCTGAGATAATAGCTATTCTTGAAACAAGTAGAGAATATGTGAGGTTGAGATCAGTAATACCTTTCATTAGATAAAGATGTGGACTAAAGTGTGATACTAAAATACCCACTATCTTATATGAAGACAATGTTGCATGCATAACCCAATTAAAGAAAGGATTCATAAAAGAGATAGAACAAATAACATTTCACCAAAGTTATTCTTCACACATGATCTCCAGAAGAAAGGTGATATTGATGTGTAGTAAATCCATTCAAGTGATAATCCTGTACATTTGCTCATTAAATCTTTATCGACTTTAACTTTTGAGAATATGGTAAATAAGATAGGAATACGAAGACTTCGACATCTGAATTGTGGTCTTCATCAGAGAGAACAAAATATGTGCTATACTCTTTTTTCCTTAACCATGGTTTTGTCCCATTGGGTTTTCCTGGTAAAGTTTTTAATAAAGCAACTGGTAATGCGTATTACTAAATGGCTACTCTTTTTCGCTTGGATTTTTCCCATTGTATTTTTCTAGTAAGGTTTTTGTAAAGACCTGTTAGGTCATGTTTATTATTTTGCCTACTTTACCCTAAATGACCTTTCCCCTAGCTTATTCATGGTATATTTGACCTACGGGGATGGGTGGCATAGTTTCGGAGGCAATCGAATAAAAATGATGGAAGAACATCTATGTTTTGAAGTTGTAATCTTGGAAAGTATGACTAGAAGTTGACATTTGGGTAAATGCATCCAGAATCGAATTTTGGTGGTTCCATTAGATCAGGAAAGTGAGTTTTAACCTAGTCAGTCGTTGGTTTGGTTCCTTAGAGACTCAGGGGTATTTTAGGTCTTTGGTTGGAAATCTAGCTTTTAAAGAGAATTGGAGTTGACCACGGTCAAGATGGTCTCGCATGATGTTTTGAGTGCACAAGCATGTTCGTTCTATGTTTTAGGACTAATTTACATATTTGATTTACGACTAGGGTCTCGAATGTGTTTTAGGGGTTGGATCAAAGTTTGGAACAAGATTGTGGTTTGTTGGTTTCTGGTGTCTCACTTCTGCAAGTGAGAGAGTCGCACCTGCGCTAGGTGGGTTACAGGTGCGAGAGGGGGGCAAGTTGGGCTAGGAGTGCATCGGTAAAGGTTGACACGCAGGAGTGGGGCCACATCTGCGCACTTTGGAACGGTCCTGTAGTCTTAAGCTAACTAAGTAGACCTCTTATTTGCGAGGCTTGGTTCGCAGAAGTGGGTTAGCAGGTGCAAGAAATAGGGCACTCCTGTGGGAGTCACTGGGTAGAATACATTTAATTCCCCTATTTTGAAGTGAAACATTTCATTAAGATATTTGGAACTTGGGACCTCGGTTTGGAGTGATTTTGGAGGGGTTTTGCAAGATTCTTCGCATGGGTATGTTTCTAATCCTCCTTTGACATTATATCTTAGATTATTAAAGAACTCTATCATAGAAATCATGATTTAGGATAAGGTAATTGGGGTTTATGAACCCTAGGTTGAAAATGGATATTTCTTCAGTTGATCGTTAAATTGTTATTGGATTTGGTTTCTTTTTGATAGTTAGACTCTATGGATCATGAGTAGACTAATTATTGGACTGATTCTCTATTTTTTCCTATAGGGCTTGGGATCCTATTTTGTGTGACTTTTTGGGTCTGAAACCATTATGTAGTGATATGTGTGTCTATGGAATATTCAGCTAACATACAATCCATATTTGAATAGATTAGTATCTTTCGGCGACTCTATGGAATGGCAAAAGTTTTTTTGTGATTGTCGGACTTCAAATAACGCACTTTGAGACTTTCTTAATTATTTAAATCATTGTGGTTGGTTAAAATGACTAATAAAGAGGGAGTAATGGGTAAACTAAGGGGGTATCGATACTTGTGAGGTGAAGAGCACTTGTATCTGGTACTAGTGCCATTATATGGGTATTTGTGTAGATTCAAATTGTATAGTTTGGTCTGAATGTCATGCATTGGGCCTTAGCTGATAGCATATATTGATTGTGTGATTCATTATTGGGACATGAGATCCCTTATTTATTTCTCCTATGATTATTACTTGTATTATCTGTGATAAAATGTTGTCATCACTCCTAAATACTCATTTAAAAGTGGAAAAAAGCTAAAGATTGAGTCTTTAGCTTGGTTGCTTATTGTTGTGCATGTCATATTCATGATTTTATATCGTATCTTGTGCATATTAGACTGTATGATCCGAGGGGAAATGGTTCCGGATGGAGTGATGCAATTTATATGAGCCCAATTGGATAGATACTGGTATTATGAACCTAAATTGGGTAAGTTGTGTTATTAGAAGCCTAATATTGGCTAGGAATCCGAAGGAAAATGATTCTGGGCAGTATATTGAGCTCGCAAGTCTCCATAGTTCATGATTTCATAGTATTTGAACGTGTATATACCGGTGATGGAAAGGCCTTGCGTTTACATAACATTTGCATATCATATCATATCATCTTGTTAGTTACTTATTTGGATGAATTGTCTAAGTATCCTATTGAATCATACAATCATTCTTACCATATTATTTGCACGAACTTGTGTACTTAAAGAATTCTTAGATCTAGGCTTGAAACTTGTGATTATTGTCTTTATCATTACATCATACTAATAGTTGTTAAGTATGGAAGTGGTATTCAGAAGACCAACCCTCGTCTCTGTTCTAACTAGGGTCGGTCGATGATGCTGTTGAGTACATGTTATTTTCTCGTACTCACGCTACACTTGCTTCACCCTTTTGTTTGCAAATTTTGTTCTTAGAATGAGGGGATCTCGAGACTACGTCGGTCGTTGAGGAGGCCATCCGGAGTATTCGGGATTAGCAGCGTGATACGTGGCACCGGATTATCCGCCTATCTTTATTTTCTGTCTTTCCTATTCCTAGACAGTTTATGTATTCAGGTTGTATCCCAGTCGTATAATTCTTTTTCACACGTTCTTGTACTAGTGACACCATATTTTGGGAGTTGTCGTACTTATTCCGTATTATCTACATGAGATTTATTTAAGACTTTAAATTGACTTGTTTAATCATTCCGCATTGATTTCCTTAATTAACTTATTATAAATGGGTTGTGGTTGGCTTACTGACTTGGTGGGAGTTATTGTCATCACAGTCTATTAAATTGGGTTGTGACAGTTTCAATGAGACACATTATCTATTAATGAACATACATGGGAAGTGTTATAAATACATTATATTATGAATGTCCATTTAAATACACAGTTCTATGGATAAGCTTACAAGCAAGAAGGTAGCTTGCAAATAGCTCAAACAGATAGGTTGAAAGTAGCTCAAGTAGGGAGCTTGCCAACAGATTCCTGAAAAGTCTTGCAACAGCTTCCTCAGACTTGCAATCAAGAAAGCACCTTACAAGTAGCTCAAGTAGGTAGCCTGTCAGTAGCTTCTGAAAATTTTCACAGCAGCTTTCTGAAAAGCCTTGCAACTGCTTCTTTTCCTCTATAATAGGAAGTCAATTTAGTTCATTTGTATATCAGTTCAAAATTGAATAATATATCAGCCGCACTCTATATTTATCTCTGTTGTATTTACTTTATAATTTTTATTTTGTAACACTAATTTTATTTTAGTTATTCAAAAATAATATAATATATATACATAAAAGGAGGGGAGATTGTGAAAAAAAGTAATTTTTTATAAGAAAGAAAAACCAGCCCAACAGCTTACGATTGCTTTATCGCATGAAAGACGGAACTTAATGAGTCCAACCAGATCAATGAAAGTTGATATCGACGTCCCTTATATAGTTTATAAATAAATAATTATTTGGAAACTTGATCAAGAGATTAGTGGTTAGGCATTGTTTTTCAATATTTCAAAATATTACTTAATACTAAAATTTTGTAAAATTTTAAATTATATGCACTAACAGTCCATAAAATACTTATCAATTAAATTATTTATGGATAATTGGTAATAAATATATCTGTTAAGCACAATTAATAACTTTGTAAAATTGGCTACTCAAGCAATTCTTTGTTTTATTTGTCTGTTTAAAGCAACTATATCCATTACTTTACGTCCAGCAAGGCCTAAGTAAATGAAAAAGAGATTCACCTAATTTTTCCATTATTAATTTGAGCCTTGACTTTTAATATTTTTGTTCCTGTTCTTCAATCGTTAAGCTACCCCTTGGTAGATTATTATTAATTGCTTAAGGTGCGACTTTATACAATTCAAGATGTACAAGCTACCTAAATATTTAAAAGATTTAGCTCTAGTGTTTGATTCAAAGGATTAAAAATCTTTTAGTCAAAATAAATATACTTGACCTTAAAGTAAGTAAGTGAGAATTGCTCTGATACAAATACTTTTGGGAAATTAGTTGAAATATATTTAAGCTAATTGTCAGCAAAACTTTTTATGGTTAATATATTTAATTTCTTAAAACTAAAATGCTATATTAATTAGTAGTAATGTTTTCCTTCAAAAGTAGAATTTAGTCATGAACTGTTTCATGCAAAAAAAAATCAATTTGTGTTATGAAATAATATTAAAAGTACACCGACAACAAGAAATATAGCAAAGAAGCTAGGGGAGAGATATATATTTTATTGCTCTCTTAGTTGATGTACAAATGAACTGAATTGGCTTCCTATTTATAGAGGAAAGAAGCAGTTGTAAGGCTTTTCAGAATCTGCTGGCAAGCTACCTGCTTGAGCTACTTGCAAGTTATCTGCTTGAGCTACATGCAAGTTGTCTGCTTGATTGAAAGCCCGAGAAAGCTACGCAAGCTGCCTGCTTGAGCTACTTGCAAACTATCTTCTTGAGCTAATTGCAAGCTGACTGCTTGATTGTAAGCTTATTTAGACGACTGTGTATATGAATGGACATTCATAATACGGTGTATTTATACACTCCCCCTTGTATGTTCATTAATAGATAATGTGTCTCATTAAAACTTTACTAGAAAAAACCCGTGAAAATATCCTAGAAGGAAAAATAGTACACATATCTAGTAATACGCATTGCTAGATGCCTCATTAAAATTCTTACCAGGAAAACCCGATGGGACAAAACATTGGTTAAGGGAAAAAGAGTACAACACGTATTTCACTCCCCTTGATTAAAACATCACATAATTCTTGAAGATGACGTACTCCGATCTTGTATACCAACTTATAATATTAGATTGATCTGTCAAATTATCATTAGATAAACTTATTTATCATTTGTATCTGCATCGACATTCTTTGATTGAGCTGCATCAGCGTCATACAATATTTGTTGGAATCACGTCAAGTATATTTCTGACTTGCCCCCATAAATTGTTGTTATCTTTCTCTGATTTGACTGTCATGTAGAACAACATGATATGATAGTACCCTTTATGGGAATAGATAACATGTCTAGATAGAACTCTAAAGTCGATCATATGAATGTGTTGTATATCCAAAAAAATTGACAATAAATGTTAGGATAAACACATTCATGTTAGGGCTTCCATTTGCAATGTGCAATTGATCTTATTTCAGTATCTCTATGTAAGAGAGAAATTATATCATGCTCATAGTTATAGCAAGATAAATAAATGATCAATTGCACAAATATATGATACTTCAGGACTAATCTAATTTTCTCATTTCAACTTCTTTAGTAGATAATCTATTACTTTTGGAAGCTCTTTAAGAGAACCAATAATATTCAAGTCATCAACTTGCACAATAATACTAAAAACTTTAATTATAATAAAGTGACAAGGATAAACAAATTCATCTTTGTACCCTTCATTAATGAATATTTATTAAGGCGATTTCAATACACTATCCTTGATTCATTTAATCCGTTTAAGGATTATAAACAAGTTTTTCAAGAACTTATGATGTCTAGACTGCAGGTCCAATAAGCTTTATTCTTATCAAGATGTATCATTGTCAGGACCCCTTTTAGGAAATCGTGGTGCACCTGCATTATTTCCACCAGTACGCAAACCACTCCACAAATTAACAACATCATCAAGGAGAAATGTGGAAATAACAATATTAATAAAGCTGCCACATCTCTATATAAAAGAGGAACAAAGTTTGGAAACAAACAATACAACCCCCATGAAGCTAGTCAACAATACAAGAACTCTAACTGAATACAAGTCTGATAAAAGAATAATATAGGTCAAATGCCTAAAATCATAGTCTGAAATTTGAACATGTTTCTTGAATAAATAAAAGACACGAATGTAAACAAGAGTATCCAGAGTATGGCGAATGGAAGCATTCTCATCCCGAACACTAGAAGTCCCCCAACTGAGACTCAACTCAAAGTCCTGAACTAGTATAAAGCGATGTATCTACATCCAAAAAGAATGCCACAAGTATAACATGAGTACACAATGTACCCCAGTAGACATCATAGGCCGATAACAACGGAAGATATGTAACATAGATAAATATCAAGTTGACACCATATAGTCCTATACTAGACAGTTCAACAACCCATATAAGTCACATTGTATACATAACAACTCACTCATTAATCAAGTCACTTTGTTCATATAGGTCCCAATCGCAGTCAAGTACAATCAATTTATAGATGCATACATGGATCTTACTATCATAATACCCACTGACTACCACTCTCTTATCCAGGTCATATTCATGCTTAACCCCAGTCACCCAACTTAACACATCAAATAAGCAAGTCAACACTTATATCACAACAATCCTTTTAGAATGCTTTTCAAGAGTATTATACTTAGACTAACCATAATGACATTAACTCCTTTATTATTCTTGGCCTTTAGACTTAGTTAAGTCTCTATACAGTTAGAGTCTGACACACACAGATCATTTAATGTCTACATTTCCCATAGTGACACTTATCATAGACTCTTTATTAGACTCGTTACTCAGTCACATAGTTGATTATCAAACAACAGACAAATGCACATAGTTTCCCCGGATCTAAACAATAGTACTGACCCATTGACATTTTCGACCACAGTAGTAGTTGACATAAAACACTTAGACTTACAAATAATAAACCACAAAGACCCATACACGAGAAAGCCATCCACAAACGGAAACCAAATCAATTCAACAAATTCAATCTTTTATCCAAGTGTTCATAGAAACCAGCTTAACCATGGACATCAACCTTATTCAATAGAATCAATCTATTTTCCAAGTATTCACAGGGACAATCCTAAGCATGGCAACCAATCCACATTTTCAATCAACAGATAATCAATGCATTGAGATATGTATGAAATGAATGCAATGTATATGCCAAGTACATTTTCCTCCTGTATACAGACTATCAAGTTTTTATTATGATCAACCACCTATGGGGGACCCGCGAAGTCCATATACCGCTCCAAAATTTTCCATATGAGCTCAGATCTTCATTGAATAATAAATGTTACAGACGTTCAAGTCATTCCCATGCGTATTATATCCATTGCGGCTCGAGTGCAACTCGAGCCATACGTAATATTATCATCATCTCAATATTTTCATAATCTCATAAATGCTCTTACCTTCCCGGTCTCTTGGACCCATAATATTTTCATACCACTCTCATATCAGTATCATCTGAACCATGAGTGTATGAATGCAAATGAAAATACAAAGTAAGAAATCTGAATGTATGAGATGCAACTAAGTGTAGGAGATGAATATCACATGCTTTAATAATTCAACAACAAGTAATCCAAGTACAGTAAGGATATCATATCAATTATGGCTACGAGACTACATAATGATGACAAGCCTAAATAACAACAGTTAGAATCAACTTAAGGTTAATTCCCCAAAACACCCAATAACACAGTTCAACACTGATACCCACCAAAGCATTCATCATAACCGCTAAGGTGCGGACCCCCAAACACACCCAATACCCCTCAACCTTTATAACTACTACGTATTTCTATCAGAATCTCGAAAGCTAAACCGTAACCTACCTCATTCCAAGCAGGAGCCACGAATAATTCATTTTCAGTGTCGGCCTTGCCTTTTCAGAGCACCTTGAAGTAATCGTAGTCTAATACAGATATATTATTTGTTAATATCTATCTTACACATAATACAAAGACTCAATCTTTAAACAATCAACACTTCAAAACCAGCCCCGAGCCTACGTCACCAAGATCCAAACTTTATTACTTAGAAATCATAAACACATGTTAGAAAATTATATTCTTAAGTTAATTAGAAACCTAAGCTCATTTGGACCTTCAATTGCATAATTTAAGAAAAGCCCCAATTTATGAACCCTAGAATTTCTCCCCCAATTCTATTAGAAAACCCACATTTCTGTCCATTTGGAAACTTGTTTAGAAATCCAATTTGAAGTTTAGAAATAGTCAACCCAAGCCAAAAGTTATAAAGTCCTTTCAAAACATTTACCAAATCCATTAAGAAAACCATAATCCATTTTCATAATAAAAGGGATATCCAAGTTTAGCAACTAGTTTTCCGCAATAAATAGGTGATTAAATTCCAAAAATCTTCACAATAACTTAAGATATAAAGTAGAAGAAATTTTAACTTAAACTTAGGGTTTATCACCTAAAACCTTCCAACTAATACATGATTCTACCACTACTTAATCTAAGATATAAACATAAATAGATGATAAGAGGCTCACCCCAAGGAAGAATCTCAAATATAGGACTTAAAATCACCAAAGACTGAGCTCTACAACCCCAAATATTTGAGAATGAAGTCTCCCCTTCGATTTTTGGAATAATTAATGGACAGGAAATGCCTTTATCGCGATCGTGGTCAAAGGCGTCACGATCTCAAGGACACACGACCCGACCCAAAGAGTTTGTCTTTACGACTGCGGATGTGGTCATGCGATAGCGAGCTTTGCCTTGGGTCGACCCACCCTATTTCTTGTATGTGATCGTGGGCCCCCACCCCTCAAATATGCCCCACCTAGTCCCATCCCTGTGAATGCATGTCACTCTTAGAGAATCCGAAGGAGGGAAATAAGACCACTGAAACTAGATTTTTCCTAGTTCTTTCCCGAACTCTACTAAACACTTGAAACACATTTGTAACCTTTCGAACACAAAAAAATATGCAGACGTATCATAAAATGCACTACGAACTCACTCGCGCACTCAAATTTCTCAACAACCAAGCTAATACACACTTTTCTAAAGAATGGCCCAAGACATTCAAATATCAAAATTTCACAACTTAAGCCATAAAGTACATCTGATTACCTCGAGAAGATGACCAATGACTTGACTAAGTCATATATGATACTCCGGAACTACCAAAAGTGACGGAACCTGGAAACAAATCCATATATTCAAAAGTCAACCTAGTGTCAAGCTATCCAACTCAAAGGCTCTTATTTTGGGCTTTTCATTCGAAACTCATGTAAATAGACCTCGAGATCCGTCTCATCCATTCACGTGCATCATAAACCTCACCATAGTCTACGAGAAGGGTAAAATAGTCAACTAAGGGTCTTTAGCTAAAAATGTTCAGATGGGTCATTACATCAGATATCAATCACCGTGAACTTACTCTTTCGAGCGTTACCAAATAATCTCAACTGGTTGGGAAGATGCGACAGTAATGCCACCATAATCCAAGAAGTTTCATTCTTTCAAATCCCAATCAGTTACTATTTCGAAGAGGCACCTTACTTTGTCCAAATTAGATCCACCATGCATTTATCAAAATTCTTACATTACCATCTTTCGTTTCAATTATACTCAACACTAACATCCAATTATTACTCGAACATGTTCCAGTGCGTACTGAATGCCATCGGCCTCACAACATAACTGAACTGATCCGGGAAATAATAGGACATCGCATACTCTACAACAAAGATCTTCCCTCGCCTCACTCAAACCTTAAACTGGATGCTCCTCTCTATCTGGCATATCTCATGTACCATCCTTAGAATCATAATCCACTAGAAACAAATACCGACATACTCTACTTACTCTGATCAACAATCATTTAGTACCCAAATGATAACCCAACCCATCACTGAACTGATCTATAATCGGAGAGTTGATCCTAAATTACTAAACATACACTCTTATTAACAACCTCATGGAGTATCATCACATACCCTTGCCAACAATCTACAACCGAAGTAATCTTTCTTGTATATTGGCTCATAAGTTACCAACCTAATCATCAATACTCGAAGCTTTCCACAAATAGAATTAGATCAAACCGTCGCCAAACTGTAACCGAATTTATCCCCATTGACCAACACCTTATTTGAGAGTCTTATACGATGTTTTCCTGGACTAACCATTCCCTTATTTTGATGAACCATAACACATCCAATTAACCGTGTAATTTCCATGTCCTTCAGTCAACTCCAAAGTCATTATCCAAGGTCATTATACCCTTAACTATAGAACTTCTCAGGTATTAACCTTTACATATCATGACCACAAATCTTATCCAAGAACTAAATGCAACACCCGGTAATCCTTCACATATAACTCTACTCTTTTTCAGCACTAGAGTCATCCCAATTAGTCAATCACTGACTCCCATTAACCTACAACACAGTCCAACGTATCAACTCATATACGATCTCTTACACTCACTCCTTTCTCAACACTGTGAAATAGTTCACAAATCAAAACTCTCTTTTATCACTAACTTTGAAACTCCAAGTGACCCTATGAACACACCCTTTACGTGAAAAAACGCGATTGTTTACTCCATTAAGCTTCACTCATTACAAGTAACATTTCCAACTAATCTCGAATAGAAAATTGTTCCTCTAAAAAACTCATAACCATTAATTCTACGTTGCTATCACAATTTTGTCAAATTGATGCCAACTTAACCTTTTATAACTTGTATGACATACACGCTTGTACTTCTTGCAACATAACCTAACAAGCATATCAGATACCAATTTTTACCTTCCTATAGCGTAGATTAATCCATCCAATTTTTTTTCTTTCACTTCTAAATTGTTATTCCCATTTTTCCAAAGGTACCACCGAACTGAAGAGTCACAATCATAACCCTAATCAACTGAACCTTAAAATCATATCTGAAGACTACTTGTTCACGCATCTGTATCAATGTAACGCATCTCATACCCTACCACGTGACATCAAATTGAACCACTTACGCATGAATTTAAGAGCATGTTACCACCATCCATAGAATAGGAAGAAAAAGTTTAGATACCAATTTGATTCAACTTATCACGAAAGGAATGAAGAAAGAGGAGTTTCATAAATGTCTCATAACCTCTCAAAGATAAGTACGGACATCTCTGCACCAATCTGCAAGATTCTACTAGACATTGCTCTTGTATTTAAGATCATTTAACCTAGAGCTATAATACCAACTTTGTCATGACCCATTTTAGGGAATCGTGGTGAACCTACATTATTCATACTAGTAGATGAACCACTCCACAAATTAACAACATATTCAAGGAGAAATGTGGAAATAACAATATTAATAAAGCTTTTTCATCTCTATATAAAAGCGAAACAAGTTCATATTGGTTGTTGATTTATGAATATTGTTATGTTATTCATCTTATGATTAGTATTGAATTTGACATTCGTACATGCATTCGTCCTCATTTACATGATACATTGACATTAGATGTTATTGGCCTGATGGTGATTTCTTTATACATTGATATTATTTATGATTGGTGTGATTGTGATAAGTGAAAAGGAAACAATATTGATTATTATGACATAATGAGCATGTAACCATTCTAGGCTGAGTGATACAGAATGGCTAGCGGTGTGGTGGCTGGAAGAGTCCTCTCAAGGTAGCGTGACAGGGAGTGACCGGTATATGGACTTCATGGGTCCCCCATGGGTCATGACTGTCGGGATGTAGAGATATTCTTCCTGGCTGATATATGTACTACATGAGACAATAGGCCAGTGCATCACGTATACATTCAGATCATCCACTCATATCTTTGATTATGGTTGTTGTTTTCATTATATTATGCGATGTGGTTCAGCCTTGATTCCTTAATTATTAATTTATTTGAGATGGTGTTTGCTTGTTAATATCTTACTTATACACTTGATGGATGTTGTAGTAAGCTGCTCGCACCTTACTGCAAGTCTTACATGGGTGTGCTTAGTGATTACTTCATTTTTGTATCTGTTGAATTCTAACTAGATACCCAATACTTGGGTTGTTTACTCTTGGAATATGATAGGGTTTGTACTTGATTGCGAGTGTGTCTATTCTTTAGTTTCACTCTTTATATATGTTAGCTATTGTCGGCTTGTGATACCTACCAGTACATAGTGTTTATGCTGACACTACTCTTGCTGCACCCTTTTTGGGGTGTAGAGTTATTGCAGGAACTCAGCGAGGTTCGATTAGCCTTCAAGGATCTCATGGAGTTCATCTAAATTTTATGTGTAATTATCTTTCTAAACTGAAGTGTATTCAGGTTGTAGTTGTAACTTTTATTCAAGTTGTACACTTAGAAGCTCTTGTACTATTCAGACAAGATCCATTGGGTAGTTGTTTTATTCTCTATTATCATATATCTATGTTTTTAGACTTTTAATATTTTTCTTATATATTTATGTTGTTAGGTGAATCTTTAAGGGATGGGTTCATATACCGAGGTGGGAAATAGTATGTTCATACATGACTTAGTAATTTGGGTAGTAATAAGTTGGTATCAGAGCCCTAGGTTATTTGGTCTATGAGTACAAGACCATGTTTTGTAGAGTCTTGCGGAATGGTACGAAGAGCTCTGTACTTTTCTGCGAGAGGCTATGAGACATTTAGGAAACTTCAAACTCTTTCATTCTTTCATGCTACTTCATTAAAATTGGTATCTAGTCGAATCCAATTGGTATCTAAATTTACTTATTTTTCTCTCTCCCAATTTGTGGAAACTCATTTTTAAATTCTTAGCGGAATGGTTTGTCTATGACGTGTTGCGATATAATACAAGATGTGTTATACTGATTCAGATATGTGACCAAGTTTAGTTCTAGTGATGGTTTGAGGATTCAATTGTGTGAGGTCGTGGTTAGACTTATTTATTATGGGGTTCCCTTGAGAATTGGTAGAGATGGTACAGAGGGTCACATGATCTCTATGTTTTCAATTTTGGGTTGCTCGAAAGTAGCAAAAGTGCAATCATGACTTAATAAGAGTGATTTGTTTGATGATATGATTTGTTTGGGAAAAGTTTAAATATCGTCAAGGTATTATGATAGTTTGCATGGCATGGGTGTACCAATGGCAGATCTATGATTCATTAGTAGCAGGGTATTAGATTTTGATATTTTGGGATGAGTATAAGTTCAGTAAGGATCATCAGATTTGGAAAAAGTATAGTGACCACATGTAATAAAGAGGAGCAGTTGAAAATAAGGACATGAAAGATGACTTTATGAGAAACGTGTAGCGAAGTAAGATTTCTTAGGGTATTTTGGTAAGAGCGCCTTTTGTGTTAATGGGATGGAGGAGTAAGGAAAAGTATTTGGATAGATTAATTTTTGCTATTAGGAAGGGAAAGATTGGTATCTGGCGTGGTTGATAGGATAAGGTTGCAATTGGTACAAGAGTTAATTTCTTCTTCGGTCGTGAAAAGTTAAGTTGGACTTCGGCGTGACTACATTGTAGTGGTTTGTGGGTTCTTTTAGGAAATTGGTTATCGATTCTAGATCGGAAAGAAATGTTACTTGTGACTAATGGAGACTTAAGATATTGAGCAGATGTGGTCATGGTCCTTTAGTAAAGGGTGTGTTCACCGGGTCTTCATGTTTAGAGGAATGATAAGGATATTGTAGGATCAAGAGCTAGTTGATTTGGGAGTTATGTTGCGGTCATACATGGTAGAGTAGACATAAGGGTTCAGTGTTGAGTTGGTATATTTGGTTATGACGTGGGCTAATGGGAGCTATTGGTTGACTAGTAAGAATGACTCTAGCATTGGATAAGTGCAAAGTTTTAGTACTCAAGGAGGTATCGGGTGGAACATATAATATGGGATTAACGTTGAGAGCCTTGTACCTGTTATGTAATTTTTGGTTAGTTCCTACTACTACTGGTGTACTATTCGGTTGAGTTGATCGGATGAAAGGGATAATCATGCAAATAGTTAGAGGAGTTTTGGTTCAATAATTGGAACATTTGAAATGGTAAATCAATGATGAGGTTTGAATTAATTTGAGTTGTAGAGAATGTTTTAGAAATTGAGTTAAGGGAATTTGAGCAAAGGAACCACGGTGGAGATACATGAGAACGTTAGTAGGACTGCATATGTGATATGATGGATTTAGAAAGTATTCAGTTTTAGAGAAGAGTGGGTTCGAGAAATGGTTAGACGGTGACGATGATTGTGATTTGGTTGGAATTAAGGAATTGAATAGTCAAGAAAATTATAGTTGACTGAGAATTGGTAAAAGTAAGGTACATCTTCGGGATTACTTTGGTAATTATGGGTGTGGTGTTATTTTCTTGCGTATTTAAGAAGAGGTGTGATTATTGAGTATGCTTAAGAAGGGACTCTACAGAAATGGACTAAGGGATAAAATGGACTAAGAAATATGATGAAGTTCAGTGAGGTTTCATGATCACAGACTAGTGAGAAACAATTTTCAGGTAACCGACATATTAAGGCTTACGAAAGTGGCTTATGTGGTGTACTATTGGGAAGTTTTGTAACAGTCTTCAGTGGATCAGTTAGTGTGGTTTGAGGAAAAATAATTATGGAAATCCCTGTTATGTGGAGGCTAGAGTTATATTTCTGAGGTGAGACTGTATTTGTGGTAGTATTTTATGTTGCAAGTAATATTGACTGGACAACTTGGGTGAGCACTTTTGGATATTAAGGACTTTGGAGTAGTTGTGTGAGATTTAGAGTTGTAGTTGTAAGATTTGATACTTTCTGAATTGTTATGGGCATATCGAGGTGTTACAATAGGAGATTCGATGGTTAATAGGGTATTATATGAGGCTATAGGTTTTGTGTTGAACAGCTCAGGGTTGTATCAGATTTGCGTATTAGGTAGAAGTTGAGAAAAATAAATATTGTCATCATAAGGTATAGTTCTTCGGTACTAACTGGAAAAATTAGATAAGACTCAGCTTTTGGAGTCGATGGTAACTGATATGATTGATTACGCATGAGAAAGATATTGGAATTAGCCACCATAGATGTGTGGTCGGACTGTGATTGGTTTCAAAAATTTAGAGTAAGCTCGAGTGACTATTGGTAGTATTCAGAGGTTGTGCATTCATTCCGGGTTAGAATTATTCGATTAGAGCTTGATGGACTATGTTTATATTTCCAGGAGGACATATGTGTTTCCAGTAAATCACCTTCACGAATTCGATGAGTTTCAGTTCAGATTTGAGGAATGACAGGTTTACCGAGCTTTATCAGGGTTTGCGAGTGGACTGATAATATTTTACTGAGAGCAGCTACTCGGACAGATGTAATGAGTTACATCGGTACTTGGTAATGATTTAAGAAGGTACTATGGTTTCGAGAGGTCTTTCGAGTGATCAGATGGTGTCATACAGACTTTGCTCAATGGAGTATTAGTGGTATGCGTCCTGTATTGTGGTTTGAAGGTTTAAGAAGACTTGGAACTAGCGAAGTCAACTATAAGTAAGTTCAGTTTGATGGAATTGCTTAGGGTTGATCCGATAAAGCAAGGATTCTTTTCTGGTAAGAATAAGTCATGGTTTCGGGTTTGTCTTTTTGTATTTCTAAGAAATTGTGGTATGAAGAATGTCTTGAGGAGGGTGAAAGAAAGGTTAGCAAGATCGGAATATTTTACTGGTTCAGAGTGGGCTATGATTGTGTCTCTATCTAAGGTTTGTGTTGTTTTGAGGAATATTATGGGACCTATCGATCACTTTCAGATGAATGATTATGTCGAATCTGATAATTCTAGCAAAATCAGTTCTTATATTCGGGAATCAGTGGCGAGAGAAATTCAAATTTGAAAATATGGAAATTGGGTCTCTGAACTAAGTTAGAGGAAGTTTTGATCGTTGAGGTGAATGAGTAGTGATTTGTTCTGCCGTGGAGGCTTACATTAAGGACTCCATAGTTACCTTCAGTTTTTGTACCCTCTTTCTTTATTCGAGGATGAACAAATATTTAATTGGTATCTGCTATAACGACATGTTTGGTCATTATCTGCGTTTTGACTATTTACCCATGTTGACTCGATTCCCGAAGTTATCAAATGATCCTAGAGTAAGTTGAGAAATTTGAACCTTTAATTGTGACCATTTGAGTGATAGTTGACTTTTGAGTAAACAAATCTTTTATAGAATTCTGTCAATTCTGTGAGATCTAAAGGGTCATTAATGATTTGGTGGGATAGTTGGTTCGGTTCCCGAGGCCTTTAGGAGTGTTCTTGACCATTGGTTGGAAAGTTAGCTTAGGCTGTTGGGGGTTGACCCAAAGAATTAGACCTCCGATGGAAATTCTGAGACTGTGACTAAGTCTATAGCGTGTTTTTACATGTGTGTGCATATCTAGTTTGTGTCGGGGAGGTCTCGGGATATTGTCAGATTTTAGGTTGGAATTGTAGAATTATATTTTGCTAGTTTTCTGATGTTATTCGTTGGGGCGGGCGTTACTTCGCCCCAGTGGATGACATGGCCAATGCAGCAGACGACAATCCGCTACAGCAAGAGGTTTGGCTTTTGGCCTAGAATTGCAAGTGCGGGCAGGTTTGTCGCAGACGCGAGTCCGCTGTAGTGGATGATGAGTTTTTCCCGAATCTTTTAAGTGTAATTAAATCCCTTCATTCCCCCATCTCGAAAATAGTTCTCCAAAATCACTTCTAAGGCAATTTCAGGCAACTCTAAGTGGATTTTTCTTGTGGTAAGCTTCTTTCTCCTTGTATTACCTTCATTTACCTTTCTTGAGTGGATTTAATGGTGGGAGCAACCTAGAAATTTGTTGGAGAGGATAGGTTCTACCTAATTAGGGTTTATTTAGCCTAAAAGTGAGATTATTTAATGGGTTTTGCTAATCTAAGCTTGGATTTCACTAAGTAGTAAGTATTAAGAGTGAATCTAGTTTTATTGTTGATGAATTCGAATGTTTGAAAATTAGGGTTCATACCCAAATTGGAGGTTTTGTATTAATTGATGAAGTTAGCATAGTCTTAAGTTATTTTAGCGACTGATTAGTGGGATTGAACCACTAAAATGTTGAATTTCATATTTCATATTCGAAATGACCATTTTACCCTTGTGGGCATATTTCCCCTTTTTTCCTAGTTGTTTTGGATTCAAGGATTAGTATAATGTTATGGTATTTGCTAGTTTCTGTTTCTAACCTAGATCTTAATATTGGCTAGACTTTGAGTACTATCGCGATCCTCAGAAAGGCAAAGCTCAGGTGTGACCATTCATGACTCTACTCGGCATCCAGGTAGGTTACGACTTACTTTCTGGTTAGACTTCGGTTAACGAAGCATATGTAGAGTTAGTTACTATCAAA
This sequence comes from Anisodus tanguticus, assembly GCA_034509755.1. Classification (NCBI taxonomy): domain Eukaryota; kingdom Viridiplantae; phylum Streptophyta; class Magnoliopsida; order Solanales; family Solanaceae; genus Anisodus; species Anisodus tanguticus. The sequence continues at coordinate 18,867,514 of CM067560.1, read as the reverse complement.
GAAAGAATGTACGCCTTCGGGTATGAAGTTGGGATCGATTACTTAGGGTTGGTATTATCATGGATAGAGGAAAGGACTTGACTTGATACTGATATGGTGATATGTGTCTATGTATGGCACGATTGGGATTTGATTATGATTTACACTTGAGATTGATACATGCACATCATTCATACACATTCTATATGATTTATTATTGTGAACTGTGATTTGATGTTAATAATAATAAAAGGGAATGTGAAAAATCTGAGCCTTCCTATCAAGGTGTTTTCTCTGTGCATATTTCGTATGACCTCTCTTGCATATATAATTAATGTTACCTATGTGGTCCGACGGGAAATTGTTCCGGACGTGGCATTGTATAGATTTAGGAATAATTTCATATAGGTAGTTGATTTACGGATGTTGTTATGTTATTCATCTCATGATTAGTATTGATTTTGACATTCATACATGCATTCATCCTCATTTCCATGATACATTGACATTACATGTGATTGGCGTGATGGTGATTCTGTGATACATCGATATTATTTGTGATTAGCGTAATGGTGATAAGTGAGAAGGAAACAACATTGATTCATATGTCATATTGATTATGTAGCCATTCTAGGCTGAGTGATACGGAATGGCTAGTGGTGTGGTGGGTGGAAGAGTCATGACTGGTCATATCTTTGATTCTTGTTGTTGTTTTCATTGTATTGCATGATGCGGTTCAGCCTTGATTCCTTAATTGTTAATTCATTTGAAATGGTATTTTCTTGTTAATCTCTTACTTAGACACTTGATGGATTTGAGGACTAGAGATTCCACCTAGGCTGTTACTGTAGACTATTGAGATCTAGTGTAATTCACCTTATTGCAAGTCTTACATGGATGTGCTTGGTGATTACTTCATTTTTGTATCTCTTGGATTCTAACTGGATACTCGATACTAGGGTCGTTTACTCTTGGATTGTGATAAGGTTTGTACTTGATTGCGAGCATGTCCATTCTTTAGTTTCTTCCTTTATATATGTTAGCTAACTGTTGTCGGCCTATTATACCTACCAGTACATAGTGTTTGTACTGATACTACACTTGCTACACCCTTTTCGGGATGTAAAGTTGTTGCAGGAACTTCAGCGAGGTTCGATTAGCCTTCAAGGATCTCATGGAGTTCATCTAGATTCTCTATTTAATTCTCTTGCTAAAAAGAAGTGTGTTCAGGTTGTAGTTGTAACTTTTATCCAATTTGTACACTTAGAAGCTCTTGTACTACTCAAACCAGATCCCTTGGGTAGTTATTGTATTTTGCATTATCATAAATCATTGTTTTTAGACTTCTATTGTTCTTCTTATTTATTTATGTTATTGGGTGAATCATTAAGGTATGGGTTTGCCTACTGAGGTTGGAAATGGTAGGTACCCGCATGACTTAGTAATTTGGGTCGTGACATTATTAGACTCGTTACCCAGTCACACGGTCGATTATAATAAAACACACAAATGCACATAGTTTTCCTGGATCTAGACAATAGTACTAACCTATTGACATTTATGACCACAGTAGTAGTTGACATCAAACACTTAGCCTTACAAATATTAAACCACAAAGACCCATACATGAAAAAGCCAGCCACACACGGCAACCAAATCAATTCAACAAATTCAACCATTTATCCAAGAGTTCATAGAGACCAATCTAATCATGGCAATCAACCCGATACAATAGAATCAATCCAATTTCCAAGTATTCACAGAGACAAGCCCAATCATAGCAACCAATCCACATTTCCAATCAAAAAATAATCAATGCAGTGAGATGTGTATGATATCAATGTAAAGCATATGCCAGGTACATTTTCCACTATTATATAGGTTGTCAAATTTTTATTATGATCAGCCACCTATGGGGGACCCACGAAGTCCATATACCTATCCGAAATTTCCCATCTGAGCCTAGCGCTTGGCTAAATAATAATTGTTCCAGACGCACTACTCGTTCCCCCGCATATCATAATTGTTGTGGTGTACAACCTGAGCCATCCATAAAATTATCATCGTATCAATGTTTCTATAATCTCATATGTGTTCTTATTTTCACACCCCAACCTTGGTGGGTGTGGTTGGAACCCGATGCCTAAGGCACATGCGTACCAATCCTGACACATGTGACATTTATACTACTTTATGGACCAACAAGTCCTCTAACATATAACCAACTGAATACGGGAAAACCATCTGCACTAAGGAAAAGGCCCAAACCATGCACATATATAAGAAGGCTGACAAGGCCGACATCTGCATAATTAATCTACTGAAGAGGCTGACAAGGCCATACACGGCAATAACATAGAACGCACTGTCTACAAGACTCTAAAGAGTATATTGACAACAATTGGTCAGGATAGGGCCCCTTCATACCCAACTATATACATATGCATATCCATCATATCTATCAGCTTACTATACAACTCCGGAAGAATAGAACGTGACGACCTCCAACTGAATCGAGTTCTACTGTGAGGAAATTATCTACATCTCCATCTGTACCTACGGGCATAAAACACAGTTTCCCCAGAAAGGGACATCAGTATGAAAGATATACTAAATATGTAAGGCAGATAACCAATATAAATATAAGGTACAACATATTAGATAAGAGTACAACATATTACCTAAAACTCATAATAAGCCTTTGTGGGCCTACCTGACATAACCATGAAATAGTATGCATGTATGTAAAAATCAAGAATCTTAGTGAGGCCACATAACTATGTTTGTATCACTAACCGAGAGTCATCAATGATTATGAGAAAACATGAGGCTAAAAAACTATCAAGTCAGGAAAATGCTTTCATAGCTGAACAACAAGAATTGTGAATTGTAACAATATGATACGAAAGTAATCGCAAGCCTTAAATTTAAGAATAGAGTTCCTTTTGAAGGGACGACATCGTGGTTATACTTATTCATCGATCATGCCAAAATAATAAAAGAGTATGATTTAAAATACCTTATTCTTATCGCTACAATCGCTCTTTAATCCCTCGCTCCTCTTTCGGGTGATTATCTACATCACATAACAAGTTGACATCAATAACACATGTAAATTCCATAGAGAAACTTCACTTAGGCACCTTATCGATAATATTGATCATCTTAGGTTCTTAGACTTCTTTACGAGGGGTTCTTATGTAATTAGAATCCACGACTCTCCAAAACACAATTTCCATTGAAAACTCATTTAGGTGTTCTTTGACAACCTTAAGCATAAACGACTCCTTAAGCTTTTCTTATATGGAAAGTTTTAGGTGATTCCATTTCACAATCCCTCAAACCTTACTTTCCTTAATCCATATAATACACAATCAATTCCATCACCTAATTGAAGTCATACTTAGAGTAAAACAGCCCAATAATTCATAATACGAAGAATTCACAAATTTGTGAAGTTTTGATTATGAGAACTTTTTCACAACTTTCTCCAAGTCACCAATTAATCATATTCATAACTAGAGACGGGTAAAACTTACCTTTACATATCGAAATCTCCCCTAAATTGTAAGCCAGCTTGTTTCCAAAATTCTTCAAAACACACTCTTCAAAGAGGCAACAATTCTCACTACAATCACGGGGTTTATGGCATAACTCTTGCGAATTTTTTCTTGATTTCGTTCTAGGATGTTAGAGTATGGTAGAGAGGGTATATGGAGAGTTTTAGGGTTTCATATAGATGAGAAAGGGGTTGCAAATCACGAAATCCCTATATAAACCCATATCTCGATCTGTACCACCATAATTCGATGGTACAATCGATAGATCGTCAAACTTTCAATGGTCCATCGTTCCTCCCATCAAACTTCCAAGAATGTTGACGGCTTACCTTGGGCAATTTGATAGTCCATCGAAGTATTTGAATGTCCGTCAACTACACCGTCAAACTGTTTATATTCATGTTTTCATTGAAATGTACTTTCTTTGATCCGTTTAACTCCTGGACACTCTGATACTTCCATAACCAAGACGTAAACCTTCATTCTTCTTATTTAAGGTTGTACCTTTTCCCGATACTTCCGTATCCATTAACGTCATGACGGAACGCGAAATTACGGGGTGTAACATCCTTCCTCCCTTAGGAACATTCGTCCGCGAATGTTGGAAATATTCTAACTCTCAAGTTTTCCAGAAATTTCAGTAGTGTTTCCTTTGTAAATAGGACTATCTAAAACCTGTCAAATAACCCAACATATATCCAATGCCACACAGGACAACACAACATTATGATAATATCAATCGGCCTCACACGACCGCTTATACTTATAAAAATGAAAGAGAGTTCAGCCATAACTTACATTAATATCTTCCTGTTGACCTTCAAGTTGATTTCAATACGTTTGCTTCTGAATTCCTAATTACATAGGGTACGCATTTCACTTAATAAATCAAATGCAATATAGGAGTTATATCGCATGAATACTAGCATAAACCTAGAATCTGAATTACTCGAGTAGGGCGATTCTCAGGTTCCGTGACCGTTCTGATAGAGTTCTTTTCGAATTAAAATTATTTCTGCCTTTCATTTGATCCGGTTATATTAATATTTCTCTGCTGGTACGTCATCGACTTTCAAATAGTCATATAATTCCTTCACATAATGGTCTGGTGGCTATAATGTATTCTAACATCTGGGATTTTGTCTTTTCTTTCTGTGTTATGATTTGCATTCTAATAGAATTTGGGTGACAGAGTCTATAGGCATGAAGTGTAGGATTATTATGAAGGATTGTGACACAATGATCGCCAGAGTCGAGGATATCTGAATCAACTTTTTCCTCTATTCTTCTTCTTTCTTTCTCGATAATATACTTACATAGTTCATGAATTTAGAGCAGCTTACTATCCATGGAAGTTCTTTTATTAACAAATTTCTTTCTACTTTCACTTGAAACATATACTAAATAAGTTTCTCTAATTGAGACTAGTCTCTGTTTGTGGGTTAGTGCCTTTCACAACTAAATTTGATATTATGATCCTGATTGTACTTCACTGGGATCTTATTTCCTTATCAAGTTGAATCTTGTTTTATCATCAAATCCCTTAGTTCTCTTCCTTGTTGATCTAAGTGTTCTCTCATAATTTATTTTCTCAGATCTGATATCGTTTTCTTGGGTTCTATTCCCTTTTCGTACCTTGAGAGAGTTCTATTTTCTTGTCGTGCATAGCCCCTTATTTATCACCCTGATAACTTATCATTTTAGTAACCACCGACCCTTGTTATGAATTCCTTCCACATTCCACACATTTTTTTTCTACCCGTGTCCAGTGGCTTAAACTGAGTTCCCTATTGGTTACCTTAGGATGAGGCGAGGAAGTCTTTGTTATTCAGAGCTTCTTACAACTGGTTCTTCCATTAGCTTGCTTTCCATAGCGAGCGACTATATAATTGCTTGCAGTAGCCTTCAATATTAGCTTTCTGTTAATTTCAATTGTATAAATAGACTCAGTTGTTGTGGTATAGTCTGACGAGTCACTTAGGTTAAAATATTCTGAACCAAAATAGTTCCTAATGATAATGTGATAGTCCATAATGATATTTGAATTACTCAATAGTCCTTATATGATAATTCAATATCAAGGGCAATTCTTATTGACTACCATTAATCAATATCCTTAATACTCAGATCCTAACAAGGCTTCCATTATTACCTTTACTTCGCGTCACAATACATGTTAATGGGCTTTAGATGGATTAATTTTCCTTGTCGCTTCTCATCATTCTAGTATAAGGAACAATTCCTTTACTTATAGTTGTAAGAGTGGTATCAACTGACTTCTATTATAGCTGGCTACTTGTTACTTCTATAGGGAGCTTCCTTCTATTAATTTCCCTAATTGCTCTCGTTTCACCAGTGTGCGACTCTATGATACATTATCTTTCTATTTTTTACATCAGAACTTCTTACTTTTCATAACATCTCCAACTTGCATACTTTCTTGATGATATTGTATATTTCGATGGTAGGTTCATCCTCCACTAGTTGTACTCAACATTTATTTGAGTATTCTTTCTTAATATACGTCATTACCTAATCAATTTCCTTATTTTCCCCCTTTCCATTAAATACTAAAAATAAGACGTTCTTTTCTGTCCATCGTTGTTGCTTCTTTAGTCGACCCTATTCCTTGAGGGCTTGCCACATTTGCTGGCTCCAAACTTATGATCTTTCATAATTAGCATTTCCTTCATTCTAAAAGCATATAGTTACTTCTTATAACTCTAAAGTTCTTATGTGTTATGCATAATCCTTTGTTGATCAGGTATTGCTTGTGCACTTGTTCTCTTGAAGAGAACCTTGTCGTGCTCCAGTTACCTCCCTGTATTATTCCGGATATGAGTCATCCCCTTTCCTTTATCACTGAAGGCTTTACCCCTGCAAGACATTAGTCTAATGGTTTTCCCTTCGTATTCACCATACTGCAATCAACGTTGCCATCTTTGTTCCTCTAATTGACCTTCGTTGTACTGATGTCATTAACCTTGTGATCATGGCATTACTCTCCTTGTGAAGTCCTTAGTTCATTCGACAGTCAAACTTTTTTCCATCACCTATTCATTCATTTCTCGCTTCCTCATTCGTATCCTTTATCTCATTTCCTTATTGCTTATCTCGGACGATTCTTTACTACCTCATCATATACTCTCGTCGGACTTCGCACATCCTTACTGTCACTTATATATCATTAGGTGTTGTATCGATATTTGCGAAAGGACTAAGTTTTGACAAGTTCAAATTCGGATCGTGACTGGACTTGATCCTTATCACTGATTCAAGCTCTCTCCCCTAAATGGGTAATAGAATATTTCGCTATCCGTCGTTCATTCAATCAATTTGGGTATTACTGATTGGAATCCTTCGAGGATTCCAACCTTAGTATACCTCCGACATCATAATTTATACACGTCATAATCTATAACCTTGCCTATGGAAGCTTACATATTGTCTCTCTACTTATATGCCTATATTTCATTGGTACTCTTGCTGCTTGGAGGTCTTATTCCAGTTCCTTTATCGATTTTCTTACCATTAACGTCTCCCCTTCGATCCTCTTGTGAAATGTATTTCCTTAACTTGGTTAAGTTATCATAACTCTTCTTTCTTAAGTTTACCAGACATTCATTTTGTGTCTCTATTAATTATATCCTCGTTGCTAATTATTTCCACTTAATGTCAAGAATTCTACTGCTTGTCTTTGGCAAAAAAGGTATATCCCTTGCCTTTAATTGACCAATCTCATTTTGTTCAACAGTTACTCCTAAATAGTTTAATCTTTTATGAAGAGATTTGAGATTACTAACCAACGTAAAATTTTCCTGAGTCCCTTTTTCTTTCTTTCACTGTCTTCTAAACAAAACTGTAGGTAACTCATTCTCGGAATTCCTTTTCCTTATTACTCTATCCCCCTTAGTTCTTTGGACTCGTGAATCCTCCTTACTCAAGTCATGATTATATGTCCTCGATGTTCCTGTATTACTCATGATACAAAGTCTAAGAATGTTGGATACGTCTATAATTAATAAATGGTTGATCCTAAGTCATCGGACTTAGATCCCTGAACATAATAGAAATTTCACTTACCTCCTTCAACTCCTAGTATCGATTTATGGTCTATATACATCTTATATGACGGCATCCTTATATCACTAGTAACTAAATGTTCACAGACATAAACACAACTATTCTTAATAAAGTTATCAACATACTTGATTGATTGCGTGATTCTAGGTAACATTGGAATCGGCTAGTCTCTTTGACTCAACCTCAGGTATCTATACACTATGGATCCTGTTCTCTCACCAATGACATTCTTCTAAATCACCTGGGCGTTGTCCATAATGTACATGTCCTCACTGATGGCATAACGACTGAAATCTCTCGAGGCACTCCCTGGCCCTATGGCCTAAAGCTCCACATCCAGAACATAACTCAATGTCGGATAAACATACTCTATCGTCTCTCTCTACATTACTGATATCGTGGTCTACTACTTCCAACATCTTTTGGTGTTTACCTTACTATTACCCGGGAGCTCCAATCTGATGCTTCTCTCATTATCAATTCTTTAGCACCTATATCATCATGAACCTTCCAGATTGTTTACTAGTTACTTCTTCCTCACTTTTACTTGTTAGGGGTGATCCTTGGGTAACGGATGTCCATGATAATGGGCTTCTAGGTCTCTCTAAAGGTCTATCCTGTGAGAGTATCTGAACATGACCCTGCTCTGGAAAGCTAACTAGAGGTACTATTGCATACACAGGACCACTCACACCCAACCTAAATGGAAATGATCGTTGCGCCGATGGTCTCTGTATTTTACGGGCTTTCCTATAATCTGGCACTACAACTGGAATCTGTGGCACTCAAAAGGTCGACTCCTCTGGAATTTCAGTTGGGTCTTCCTTTATAAAAGGATTTTCAGACGGATCCTCCTCCATAGATGGGTCCTCCGATGGATCTTCCTCTATAGATCAATCCTTAAATGGATCCTCTTCCATTTAATAACTCATACTGACCGATCTTCTTCTATTGAATATATTATACTCCCCTCTGATGACCTTATATTTCCCAGATCCGTATTAACGGGTGATTTTCAGCTAGTACATTCTCCCATAATTCTGACCCAATTATTGTTGTTAATACTTCCCTTGGATCTCGGTAATAATGGGAAAAGATTAAGATGAAAATATGGGAATTTAGTGACTTATGACTTTGCTTATATCGCACGATCTAGATTTTCAAGAAAGGTAACATCTTAAATGCTCGATAGCCTCTTGTTTATAAGTGTGGTGCGCAACACACCCATAAGCAAGAATATAATAGACACGGCTTGTAGACATACGTAGGACTGACCTTCTCTGATACCAGTTTGTCACACCCTAACATTCGGGTGTGTGGCCGAAACCCGGTTCCCTAAGGCCCGATCATACCAATCCTGACACCTATGACATGTATACTACTAAGAGGATGACAAAGCCTCTGACATATAACCAACTGAATAGAGGCAAATCACTTGCACTCAGGAAAAGGCCTAAACCATGCATATATATAACAAGGCCAACAAGGATGAAATGTGCATAATGAATCTACTGAAGAGGCCGACATGGCCACACACGACTATCACATAGAACATATTGTCTACAAGCCTCTAAAGAGTATACTGACAAAAATTGGTCGGGATAGGGCCCCACCATACCCAACTATATACATATGCATATCCATCATACCTATTAGCTTACTATACAACTCTGGAAGAATGGAGCATGACGACCTCCAACTGAATCGAGACCTACTGTAAGGAAATCATCTGCATCTCTATATGTACCTGCGGGTATGAAATGCAATATCCCCGAAAAGGGACATCAGTACAAAAGATGTACTGAATATGTAAGGACGATAACCACTATAAACAGAAGGTACAACATATGAGATAAGAGTACAAAAGCAACCTGAAACTAATAACAAGCCTTTGTGGGCCTACCTGACACAACTATGAAATTGTATGCATGTTTGTAAAAATCAAACCACTCAGTGAGGCCATATAAAGTAATATCTAGCCTCTCTATGGGGAAAATCATATGATAATACATGTATATCGTACCCGACCTCGATAATCACTCAGTTTTACCAGCCCAAATGTGGGACTCGGCAATATCAAAATCAATTGCAGATCAGTGCACATCTATGTGTCGTACCCGACCGACTATAGAGAGACTCGGTAGGAAAATAGCTACATATATATAAGTACAATGCAAGACAAACTCTAAAGTGTCTTATGAACCCAATCGAAGTGACTCAAGGTCGTTATCTTCCGATTATCGTTATGTAACCATGTTTGTATCACTAACCGAGATTCATCAATGATTATGAGAAAACTTGAGGCTCAAGAAACTATCAAGTCGGGAAAATGCTTTCACAACAGAACAACAAGAATTGTAAATTGTAACAATATGATACGAAAGTAATAGCAAGCCTTAAATTTAAGAGTATAGTTCCTTTTCAAGGGATGCCATCATGGTTATACTTATTCGTCGATCATGCCAAAAGAATAAAAGATTATGACTTAACATACCTGATTCTTGTCGCTACAATCTCTCTATAAGGCTTATTTCCTCTTTCGGGTGATTATCTACATCACATAACAAGTTGACATTAATATCACATTCAAATTCCATAGAGAAACTTCACTTAGGCACCTTATCGAAAATCTTCACCATCTCAGGTTCTAAGACTTCTTTACAAGGGGTTCTATGTAATTAGATTCCACGATACACCAAAACACAATTTCCATTGAAAACTCATTTAGGTGTTCTTCGACAACCTTAAGCATAAACGACTCCTTAAGATTTTCTTATATGGAATGTTTTAGGTGATTCCATTTCACAATCCTTCAAACCGTACTTTCCGTAATCCATATAAAACAGAATCAATTCCATCACCTAATTGAACTCATACTTAGAGTAAAATAGCCCAATAATTCATATTACGAAGAATTCACAAATTTGTGATGTTTTGATTATGCAAACTTTTTCATAACTTTCTCCAAGTCACCAATTAATCATAATCATAACTAGAGACGGGTAAAACATACCTTTATGTATCGAAATCTCCTATAAACAATAAGCCAACTTGTATCCAAAATTCTTCAAAAGCCACTCTTCATGGAGACAACAATTCTCACTACAATCACGGAGTTTATGGCGTAACTCTTGCAAATTTTTGCTTGATTTTGTCTTAGGACGTTGGATTATGGTAGAGAGGGTCTAGGGAGAGTGTTAGGGTTTGGTATAGATGAAAAATCGGTTGCAAATCACGAAATCCCCATATAAACCCGTATCGAGATTTGCACTGCAGTAATTCGATGGTACACTCAACGGACCGTCAAACTTCCGACGGTCTGTCATTCTTCCCGTCAAACAACCAGGAAGGTTGACGACTCATCTTGAGAAATTTGACGGTCCATCAACTACATCGTCAAACTTCCCAGATTCCTATTTTTGTCGAAATACACTTTCTTCGATCTGTTTAACTCCCCGACACTCTGATACTTCCATAACCAAGTTGTAATCCTTCATTATTCTTCTGAAAAGTCGTACATTTTCCCAATACTTTGATATCCCTTAATGTCATGTCAAGACGTGAAATTATGGGGTGTAACACTTACCTTCCCGGTCTCTTGGACCCACAACCTTTTCATACCACTCTTATATCAATATCCTCAAAACCATAAGTATATGAATGCGAATGATAACACTAGGCAATAAATCAGAATGTATGATATGCAACTAAGTATAGGAGATGAATAGAACATGCTTTCAGAATTCAACAACAAGTAATCCAAGTACAATAAAGGTATCATATCAAGCATGTGTGATGAATAAATACGACAATATCAAATATGGCGATGAGCCAACATAATGTCAACAAGCCCAAATATTAGTAGTCGAAATCAACTTAAGGTTGATTCCCCAAAATTCCACACAACACAGTTTAACACCGGTATCCACCCAAGAGTTCATCGCAACCGCTAAGGTGGGACCCCTTAATACGCCCAATACCCCTCAACTTTTATAGCTACTATATACTTCTACCGGAGTCTCGAAAAACTAAATTGTAGCCGACCTCATTGCCGAGCAGGAGCCATGAACAATCCATCTTCAGTGCCAGCCTCGCCCTTTCGGAGCGCCTAGAAGAAATCGTAGTCTACACATATATAATGTTCGTTAAAGTAAAGCTTACACATAATACAAGGACTCAGTCCTTAAACAATCAAGACTTCAAAACAGCCCCGAACCCACATCACCAAGATTCGAACTTTATTACCCAAAAAACATAAACACATGTTAGACAATTATATCCTTAAGTTAATTAGAAACCTAATCTCATTTGGACCTTTAATTACACAATTTAAGAAGAGCCTAAATTTATGAACCCTAGAACTTCTCCCCCAATTCTATAAGAAAATACACATTTCAATCCGTTTGGAAACTTATTTAGAAATCCAATTTGAAGTTTAGAAATAGTTAACCCAAGACACAAGTTATAAATTTCTTTCAAAACAACTACCAATTCCATTAAGAAAACCATAACCCCTTTTTCATAATAAAAGGGGATTCAAGCTTAGCATCTTGTTTTCCCCAATAAATAGGTGATTAAATTCCAAAAGTCTTCACAACAACTTAAGATATAAAGTAGAAGAATAATCAATTTTAACTTAGGGTTTATCACCCAAAACCTCAAACTAATACATGATTCTAATATGAAACCCCTACTTAATTGAAGATATAAACAAAAAAAGATGATAAGAGGCTCACCCCAAGGAAGAATCTCGAATATAGGACTTGAAATCACCAAAACCCGAGCTCTAAAACCCCAAATATTTGAGAATGTTGTCTCCCCTTTGATTTTCAGAATATTTAACTAGACATCAAATGCCTTCATCGCGATCGCGGTCAAAGGCATCGCTATAGCAAGGAAATGCGACCCGGAGCAAAGAGTTGGTCTTCACAACCACGGATGTGGTCATGCGATCATGAGCTTTGCCATGGGCTGGCCCACCCTATTTCTTCTATGCAATCATGGGCCCCCACCTCTCAAACGTGCCCCACATGGTCCCATCCCTATGAACGCATGTCACTCTTAGAGAATCCAAAGGAGGGAAACCAGACCACTGAAACTAGATTTTTCCTAGTTCTTTCCCGAACTCGGCTAAAGACTTGAAACACACCTGGAACCTTCTGGACACAACCAAATATGCAAACGTATCATAAAGTGTGTTACAAACTCACTCGCGCACTCAAATTTCTCATAGAACCAAGCTAAGACAAACTTTTCTAAAGAATCGCCCAACACATTCACATATCACAATTTCACAATTTAAGCCACAAAGTACATCCGATTACCTCAGGAGTGAACCAATGACTCAAATAAGTCATAAGTGACCCTCTGAAACTAACGGAAGTGACAGAACCTGAAAATAAACCTATATACTCAAAAGTCAATCTAGAGTAAAACTATTCAACTCAAAGGCTCTTATTTTGGGATTTTCATCCGAAACTCATGTATATGGTCTCAGGATATATGCCACCCATCCCCACATATCACAAACCCCATACAGAGTCTACAGGAAGGGTAAAATAGTCAACTAAGGGTCATTAGCTAAAAATGACTGGATGGGTGGTTACAATCATTCACTTGGTAATTATTTCTACATCAGCTTAATTTAAGAGAAGTAGATATTTGAGATCCTCACAATATTATACAATATTATGCGCCATATTGTATTAAATTTATTGCCAATGAGATATCATTTTGTATCGATTCACATTTTGACATAGCTTACTTAGATCTCATCACCTCATTATTTTCAAGTACCTAAACCTCTCTTAAGGTTTCATGAAGTGTTATGTCATAAGCTCTTCAAGAGCACATTGCCTCCTTATTATGATCATTTGCTCCTATTATTTTTCAAGAATTATTACATTTGGAATCGATTGTTCTACCATAATCCATACATGATGTAGACTTTGTCCTTCAGGAACATTAGGAGAATTTTGCAAATGAAATACGAAATAGTTAGGTCATAAATGCTTCCAGCATTTGACTTGAATTATCTGAGGATCATACAGATGATAATTCACAACATATTTCTTAGTTGCTTATTCTTTCCCCCTTATGCTAGAAAAAATAACATATATCCCCACCTTATTTGGGGAATCCATCTGTGTGCGTCGTGGTAGATCCATTAATCATATACCGCACAACAAAAAACTATTAGATAAAAATATTAGGTTCATAACCCTGAACCAATTACGAGGAGAGAATTTATCATAATTTATTTGTCTGAAGCATACAAGAGTCATTGTATGCAATATGTCATATCTTAGACCAACACCTAAAGCTTTGTTCTCATAAGTAGTGGTTGAACTATATTATAGAGGCATCCAATGCCAAATCAACCTAGATATAAACAAGCATTATCAAGCTAAAATGTCTTGATTACTTATTCTGAAAATTATACTTCCAACTCAACTATATTGAGCAGGCAAATTTGTAAATGTCAAACTACGAGTTAACAATAAACGCACATGTGACCGTCTCATAGATGCATCTATTTAAGTCATTACATTGTAGGTGAACAGGCTCATATTCACCTTTTATATTTTCTAAAATTTAGGGAATTCAGTCCAAACATTAGCTGGTATAATCATCTTATCACGAGAACAAGCAAAAAAAAAATCTTGAAGTATCTTTTAGTTCTTCAATATATTTAATACTCAATTAGCATAGCAGATTTAAATTAAGACAGCCAAAATGGTCATGTCCACTGATAGAATTATTTGTACTAGTAAACTTCAAGTTTACCATGATGTGTGCTATTTATTTTAGTAATCTTTTAATTTATTATAACATGAGTTTTTATATCAATAAACTTCTGCTTTATTGAGGCATGTGATCTCACCATCCTCAGGTAATTGTTCACATATGTATTTCTTACCCGCGGTAACATGAAGATATTTAATCTTCAGATCATTTGTAGTATCAATATGGTAACCATTTTTGTTATTAGTAAACTTCAAATTTATGGCAATTTAAATTTCAATCTTAACAATTATGATATAGGACGAATGGTGCTATCATATATAACCTCTTCGAGAGATTATAATTTATTTTTTATAATGATATATTGTTTGAACACTGCTAGTGTCATGATTCTTATAAATAAATAATTAGCTCTTCTGGAGCTCCTAATTATTAATTTTGTATTACTACATATTGTTTAGATACTACTGGCATCATTAAAGAAACACTAGTTAGACAATACTGGTGTCATTAAAGAAAACAAAAATCAAATGGACATTTAAAGGTAATTGTAAATTCATAAACAGTGAAAAGTAAATACTAAGTTCTAAATTTAAGTATTTCAATGTCTCCTTTAGGGAGATTTGTAACGACTCAAAAAGTAGTTTTGCTTGTTTTGCTTAGAAAATCTTAAATTACCCTTATCGACTATTTATTTCCTTGTTTGTGACTTTTGGAGATGGGTGGCACGGTTCTTGACGTAATTGGGCAGCTTTCGGTCCCTTTTTAGAAATTTTGGAAATTTATAAGTTAAGAGAATAGAGGGGTTTGACTCATAGTTTACTTTTATATAACTGCGATTTTTGTGGTTTCATTAGTTCCATTTGATCCGGAATGACGTTTATAACTTAGTCGAGCCTTCGGTTTGGTTCTCGAGTCAACCGGGTGCATTTTGGATAATCGATTGTGAAGTAGTGAAACTAGAACTTAAGGAATGAATTTTGTCAACCCCGAGCCTAAGAGACCTTTTTCAGGAATTCCGGGTATGTGAGAAAGTTTGGAATGTGTTTTATGATGGGAATGCATGTTTGGTTTATATCTGGGGGGTCCCATGAGTGTTTCAGGTGTTTGACGGAGAATTGGATAAGTTTGGGTTATTGCTGGTGTCTAATGTCTGTACCAGTGAGCCTTTGTCCACGTCTGCGTGTCTGCCTCTATGGAGGGTTGGATTCGCAGATGCGATTATTGATCATTTGTTGAGTGTCCGCTTCTATGGAGGCTTTTCTCGCAGAGGCGAGTGCTTCTTTGCGGAGTAATTTCCACCCCAGTGGATATCCAGAATTTTAAGTGACCTCGCCTTAGCGACTGATTTTTCCGCTGAAGTGCATCTGCGCCAGAGAAGTCAATTCTGCTGAAGCGAAATCGTTGTTTCAGTCAGAATATTTAATAACCTAAAACATTTCCATTCCCCAAAAATACCTTTCCCTCGACTAAGAGGAGTCTTATTGAGAATTTCAAGTGTGTTCTTCATTAGAGGTATATTTCCATCCTTAAATAATTGTTTAATCATTTAAGTTCCCTATCTTAGTGTAATATCTAAATTGGGGGAAAGATGGCATAGTTTCATATTGAGAATAAGAGAGTTGAAATCATTGATTTGAGAATGGATTATTTATTTTTTGATGTTAATATTATAAACTAGTGTTGATTCATGTTAGTGGATGGTGTTTAATTGGTTAACTTAATGTTAAAAACCCTTTTGGGATTGGAGATAATTATAGGGTTTGGGAATTGGGGTTTTTTGCCCAATCTTGCAATTAAGGATCCAATTGGGCTTAGTTTTCAAAATTAACTTAAGGATATGATTATTGAGTATGTTATTATACTTTTTGGGTAATAAAGTTCCGATTTTGCTATTATGGGCCCTGGGTTTTCTTGAAGTTTAACTCGGGGATTCTAGTCTTATAAATCGATATGGGTATTGTTGACCCATAATCTCATCTAGTTAACATACATGAACAGAGTGGGCTCGTGAGGAAGCTCATTGAAAGGGGAAAGCTGTTGCGTGATTCTTCATCTCCGAACAAGCAATTTGAGACTTACTAGACTCTAATGTAGCATTTATGTGTTGGTATGCTAATTAATGGGATTAATGGGTAATTGGGGGTCCCGTACTAGTGAGGTGACGAGCACTTGTACGGGTATCGGGAAACTTGAAGGTTAATTCAATGAACTAGTATGTTGTACATGACGGAGACTATGTGTTTAGCCTTCGGGCTATGAGCATGGTGTATAACTTAGGTAGGTATGATTGCTGATTATTTGGGCTCATAGCCATGTTTGATATCTTATTATGATTTGACTTGTCATGCATTCATCACTCTATAACTCGTCTAAATACTTGAAAAGGATTTGAAAATATTGATTTTATTGATTATGATGTTGCATGGTGTACACATATCCATATCATTCATACACATTATTATTGGCATTTGAACTGTTGAGATACTAAGGAAAGGGCTTGAGAGTTGGTTATTAGATATGGTACATGGTACGAGAGTGATAATTGATGATGACACTATAGCCACAGAGTTGGGATCTTATGTTCGGATAGGTATATGGACCTCATAAGTCCCTCATGGGTCACATGATACCTACTACAGGAGTGTATGCATACCGGGTACATATGGCCATTGCATACATAGATATCATTTGCATTGCATTGCATTCATTCATATTCTTGATATGTATTTGATGTTGTGTGTACTCGATGATGATTATTGATAGACCTATGATCTTATGGCTCTTGATAGAAGAATTACTAATACTTGAAGCTTATACTTGTTGTGAGATCGAGTTGTGAGACTTGATGGGACTAGACGCCTTGAATGGTGTTTAGGATAACTTTGGTAACATTTTTTGGCTTAACTCTAGTTAGACATGGTATTTATGGTAAGACTTGTGAGTTGTGATGATACTTGTAACATGATTGAACTATAAAAACTATTGGTAGGTTTGGATAATTGAACTATTTTTATACTTAGTTGACTAACTAGTAGGGAAGTATCGGAAAGTACTAACCCTAGCCACCGTTATAGTTAGGTTCGGTCGATAATATTGTTGGGTACACGTGCTTCCCGTACTCACTCTACACTTTTTGCACTCTATGTGCAGGTACTGAGCCGAATGGTAACGGAGCTGCTTGATCGCAGAGCTTGGAGATTCTCTATTGGAGTCTAGGGTGACAACAGATTCTATCCCAGAACTGGAACTCCTCTCTTATCATTTAACATTTTGTCTTTTACTTTTTAGACAGTACTTTGTATTTCATTTTTAGACATGTATTCTAAATTAGTAGCTTTGTACTCGGGACTACCGGATTTTGGGGTTGGTTTTGGAAGTTTATGTTTTAAGTATCAAAGATTGACAATACTTTTGTTGCTTCTTACTTTCTCGCATTTTTATTTGTATTATTCTGTTTGGATGTTGGTGGTTTGTCCACTGAGTAGGGTCGGTGCCCTCACGACACAATGATATTTTGGTTTGTGACAAGATTAGTCATTAACATCTTAATATTTTGTATCAAAGCGGTAACCACATAGTAATCACATCCTTCAGGAAGACATACATTAATGTTTATTTCCTTCGGGAAATCATAACAACTAACCATAATGTATCAATGTGATTATAGTAGAAATATTCTATTCTGCTTCCTTTTGCCTTAAAATGATACATAATAATATTATTCGAGATGTTGTACATGCGAGAGGTACGTGATGTAATGACTTTTATACCACATGTATTTCCTTTGTTATTTTATCTCTCCATGAGGTAGATTGTGGTATATCTTCATTCGCTTCAAGGAATGAAACATGATTAGTTGAATGTATTTGATATACAACATTCATCTATAGATCATTATTTTGCTCAAGCACAAGATCGAAGACATTGATTCAAAATATTTTTCAGATATTTTATAAATTCTTTCTACTTCAAGAGTAAAGTTTAAAATTTTATCACTTTGGGAGTAAAGTTTAAAGTTTTACTACTTTGGAAGTAAATTTTAAAGGTTTACTACTTCGAGAGTACATTTTAAGGTATTACTACTTCAGGGTAAATTTTAGAGTTTCACTACTTCGGGAATTGATTTAAGATTTATACTACTTCAGAAGTAAAATTCTGAGTCTTACTACTCCAAGCGTAGAATGCAAAGCTTTACTACTTCTGTAGTATAATTCAAAGTCATACTACTTCGGGAGTACAATTCAGAGCTTACTACTTCGGGAATAGAGCTCAAAGTTTGACTACTTCTGGAGTAGAGTTCTACTACTTTGGGAGTAGAGTTCAAAGTTTACTACTTCGGGAGAAAATTTCTGAGTATACTACTTCGGGAGTAAAGCATAAAATATTCAAAATATTTCTACTCAATTATTCTACCTCTTTTGGAGATGATTCATGATAACTTCACAACCAAACACACGTCCATTTTTATAAGCTTTACTACATACTGTCACATTCACTTCATGGAATGGATATGTATTTGCAATATATATCAAAAGTTCTCATTCTTCAGGAATAAAACATAATCATTTGAACGTGCCTTAAGCATATCAGATTGTGATAGCTTATCTCTTTTAAGATATTGCTGCTTAAGGAGCAAATCAAAGGCATACATATGATGTAGAGAATTTTTCTCTAGCACATCTTCCATTGTAGCCACAACAATGTATAGAAACTATTGTCACTTCTGGTAATCACATATTTCTTGGAAACTTCCATTTAGTCATTAGGATTTATGAAATTTACATCATAATCCCTCGTAATATTATTCTTCATGAACAACTTTGAGGTATAAATTTTCCAAAACCAATTAAGTCCACTCGAATCCAATAAAAATGTGTTTGTATAAGAATAACCATCTTCAAGTGATCATATCTATCTTTCAAATTATTCATGTCACGTCCCAAATCGAAGAATGTGCGGGCACCTACCTTTTCCCACCCGGTAGGCGAACCCATTCTTAATCACAATTCAATCAATAATAAATTAAAACTCAATACCATCACATACATATAATAAGTCTAGGATAGAAAATAAATTGTGCGGAAGTAATACAACAATCCCCGGGAATCTGGTCTAGGGTCGTACAAGAGCCACTACTACATCAGTACAAGTTTGAATACTAATACATAGTCTGCAAATACAATACTATCTCGAAATGGCAAATAAGACAAGTAAATAAGAGAGTCATCAGGGCTGCGGATCCTTCCATATGTTCATCCTAGATGCTCGACAACAACGCCTCAGGAATCAGTCACAAGGAGAAGAAGTAGATCCTGTCACATACTCTGCACTCATAAAAGAATGCAGCAAGGTAGTATCAGTACAAAAACTAAGTACCGATAAGTATCATATGCCGACAACAGTTAGAGAACATATATAAAGTGAGAGACTGAAATATAGACATGCTCACAATCAGAAATAATCACCACAAGTTCAAATACCAAGTCTGAATCCAATAAGTATGAATATGAGACTATGAATACACATGCAATGAAATGATACACACATGCTTCGAGCGGAATACCTCTACATTTCAGTAGTCATGACCCATGAGGGACACGTAAAGTCCATGTACCTGTTGCGGTGCACAGCCCGATCCAATATAAGTATATGTTGCAGAACATGCAAACCGGTCCAATATATGTATATGTTCTGAAACGCGCAACCCGATCTAATATATACGTTGTGGCATCCAACCCGATCCAAATGCATGATCATGTATGCATGAATGATATCAAATGCCAATGAGAATATATCAACACCAATGAGAGTGTATCAAGTCAATCATGCCACACATGGACACATAATCCTCATGTCAAGAATGAATCAATCCTTCCTCTATATACAGTCAAGTCTAGTATCATGCACGTGGCGACAAGCCACTAGATCAAATAAGGAAACAACCACAATCAACAACAGTACCAACCTAAGTATTCCATCTCGACTTCATACCCGAAGGTGTAACATGCTTTCTCCAACAATCACTAACTCTACATATGCTTTGCTAATCGGAGTCTAACCAAAGGTAAGTCGTAACCTACCTGAATGTCGAGCTGGTGCCACGAACAGTCACACTGGAGCCTTGCCTTTCTAAGGGTCTCGGTTATACTCGACGTCCAGCCATAAATGAATTCTAAATTTGAAAAAAGGAAGAACAATACACATATTCCTATCCTATCCTTTGAACCAAAACCAACTATGGAAAAATGGGAAATGGGCCCACAAGGGTAAAATGGGTAATTCAAAAGTGGAATTGGTAACCCAACATTCTGGAAGTCTAATTCTACTATCCAATTACTAAAATAACTCAAGAATAGGTCAATTCTATTATTCAAATAAAAAAAACCCCAATTTAGTATAAACACTAACTTCTCATGATCATAATCCTAATCCAGATGAGAGATTCAAGTTATAAATCATAATTTCATGTAATACCATCTTAATATAAGCAAATCACCCATAATACTAATTAGTGAAGCCTAGAATTCGAATACCCAATTAAAAATTTGAGGGTCATCTTCCCCAATTAACCTCTTCCATTTCTACCATAGATTTCAAGCCTAGGAAGTGAATAATCAAAGGATGATGGAAAGAAACTTACCACAAAGATGTAATAGCCTCCAAGACTCTTGAAATCGCCCCTAATTGTGTCACAACCCCTTTTACAGGAATCGTGCAGCATTAATTTAAATAAAGCGAAACAATACAAATACTAAAATATTTGTCCCATAAAATAACGCGGAAGAAAATGATAGTCTGAAACATTCAAAGACACCCCTAAGTGATATAGTCTGGGCATACAAGAGCACTAATCAAAATAGTACAAGTCTGAGTAAATGGGAACATAGGCCAAAATATCGAGTCATAGGAGAATTCTGCTTTACATTCCAAAGAGAATATGTAGCCCCTTTATTTTATATAGGTATACATAGTCTGAATATGTCTCTCCAATACGAACAAAAGACAATAAGATAGAGTATCCAAAGGCATGCTGGGAGGAGTATCTTCACCCTGTATACTGAGAATCACAGCTCTGACTCAGCCACGTAGTCCAGCGGAGGTGGAAGGCACTGAATCTGCATCCAAAAAGAATGCAACAAGTGTATCATGAGTACACAACATAACCCCATAGACATCATAGGCTAACAAGAGCGGAAGATACACAATTAGAGATAAATACCAAGTTGACAAAAAATATTCCTATACTAACAGTTCAATAACCAAGTAAGTCACATAATCACCATGTTGTCCATAGAGTTCAATGGTATATCAGGTATCAAGTAACATGAATAATCCCTTAAAGTTTAGAAATCCAACTACAATACTCACAATCATTTAATGACAAGTCTCAATCATATATTATCAATGACATGGCATAAATATATATGATATGGATGCAATGCCTATGCAAGGTACCTTTTTCAACCTGGTATACAATACGTCAAGGTGTAGTTATGATCCATACACCGGTGGGGGACCCACGAAGTCCATATAGCACTCCTAGCCAACCAACATTTCACACACGCATCTAACTAGAGCTCATGACTCATTTGTTGAGTCTTAATCATGGTGCAGGCGTGCAACTCTACTCCCTGCGTATTAATATCATCTTAAGTGCCAAAATCTGATATTACTCTCACATTTCCGGTCTCTTGGATCACAACATATCCATACCACTCTCACATCAATTCATAGAACTATGAGTGTATGTATGCAATGACAACACAAGGCAAGATATCATGATATAATGAGATGCAATCAAGTATAGAGATGATGTACACATGCTTTCAAGAGTTTAACAACACATAGGAAAATCCAATTCAAATCACGATATCAATCAAAAATATGTGTGATGAGCAAACAAATAATAGCAAACATGGAGATAAGCCCATAAATGGCCACAAGCCCAAATAATCAGCAATCGGAACCAGTATAAGGCTGATTTCCCAAATCATCATGTCGTCACAGTTAAACACCGGCACCCACTCAGACGTTCATCACAACCACCTAAGTGGGACCCCAAACATGTCTAATACCCCTCAATATTTATAACTTATTATGTACCACTATCGGAGTCTCGAAAAGCTAAATTGTAGCCTACCTCAAAGACGAACAGGTGCACAACAAAATTAAGCCTCTGCGATAGCCTTGTCCTTTCTTTACACCTCGTAATAATCGAAGTCTATTCACACATATTACTTCATTAATATAAAGCTAACACAACAAAACAAGACTTTAAAATACCCATCTCGGGCCAACGTTACCAAGACTCGAACTCTAATACTCAAAAACCTCTATTACTTACTAAGTAATTATATCCTTAAATTAATTGAAAATCTATACACAATTGAACCTCCGATTGAACAATAATCAAAAATCCCCAATTTGAAATCCTAGAAAATCCCTTTTTAAAAAAAACAAGCTTCTATAATCAACTAAAGCTTAACAACACAATATTCTAATATAATCCAATCCTAATTCATGATATTAACACCGCTTGATCCATAAATCTCCATTAAAATCATCCACATAGCTCTCATATTCTCACAACATGCATAACTCATCTTACCCAACTCAAATAATATGTTAAACTGCCATTATTAAGCGTAGAATCATAAACTTAAACCAAATAATGAAGGAAACTCTTACACAGGGGTTTAAATTGCTCGTAAGGCTCTGGTTATACTCCAAAATGGTGCTGGTATCGAGATAGATTTGGGAAAGCAAATCTGACGGAGAACTATTTATAGGACCCTACACAGTGTTTCCGCCCTAGTGGAATCGACTCAACTGGAGCGGACCCGTTGTCGCAGAAAACTTTCTGCGGGGGCAAGAGTCACTTGACACCTCACCCCTCGCCACGAAGACCCGACTCTGCTGTGGCAGAACTCCACCGACTCTCAATTCTACTTCGGTGAGCCAACTCTCGTCGAGGCAGACTTGATGGTGTCACCGTGGCGGACCCCAGACACCAACAGATGGAAATTAGCCAAATCCTGCATTGAACATCTAGAACACTCCTGGAACCCCCCAGACACAAACCAGCATGCTCATCTCGTACCCTCAGGTTTCAAAAATAACCGAGTTAAGCCATACTTTTCTAAAAAAATGACCGGGAAAAACCAATTATCTAAATTTCACACATAAAGCCACAAAATACATCTAATTACCTCAGAAAGCACACCAAGGACTTGACTAAGTCATAAATGACACTCTTGAACTACCGAAAGCAACGGAACCCGGAAATGAACTCATCTCGCCAAAAGTCAACTTTGAGTCAAACTTTAAGTTTCCAGACTGCTTTTTCACTCAAAACTTATAAAATTGGATCGGGATCCATGTCACCCATCCCCACGCATCACATAGCCCACACAAAAACAATGGGAAGTGTAAAATAGGAAAATAAGGGTCTTTCGCTAAAACGATTGGATGGGTCATTACATTAGATACCAATTAAACAACCGATCATCCTCGAACGGAGAGAGCGAGCAAAGAAAATGTACCAAAAAAAGTGAACAAGCCATGAAATCGATAGGACAATGCCTTTATTGAGTCTTTACTGAAGCTATCTCTTTCGATCTCAACTTACTCACTTGCCTGTCTAAAATAGCCACAGGCTCCTCCTCAAACTCTAGATTCTAATCAAGCAATATTGAGTCCCACTGGATAATGTAAGAACCATCAGCATGATACTTCTTCAGCATGGATACATGAAAAACTGGATGAACGCCAGAAAGCCCAGGTGGCAGAGCCAACTCATATGCCATCTCCCCAACTCTCTAAAGAACCTCAAATGGTCTGATAGACCTCTGACTTAACTTTCCTCTATTGTAGAATCTCATCACACCCTTTATGGGTGAAACCTTCAGAAGAACTTTGTCACCATTTATGAACTCTAAATATCAGACCTTCCAATTCGCATACTCTTTATGTCTGCTCTACGCTACCAAGAGCTTATCTCGGATCACCTTCACTCTCTCCAATGAATCCCTCTACAAATCAATACCCTAAGAACGAACCTTGAATCCATCAAACCAACCAAAGGGAGATCGACATCTCCTACCATACAAGGCTTCGAATAGTTCCATATCGATATTGGAGTGATAGATGTTATTGTACGCAAACTCTACCAAAGGTATGAACTGGTCCCAATGACCACCAAAATAAATCTCGTAGGCTTGTAACATGTCCTCTAATACCTGAATAGTCAGTTCTGACTGACCGTCAGTCTGAGGGTGAAATATTTTACTGATATCCAAACGAGTACCTATCTCTCTCTGGAAACTCTGCCAGAAATGAAAAGTAAACTGAGTACCTCGACAGATATGATAGAAATAGAAACCCCATGACGATGAACAATCTCCCGGATGTAAATCTTACCCAACTTCTCTGCATTATACGTCGTGTGAACTGGAATGAAATGCACAGACTTGATCAATCTATCCACAATGACCCAAATAGCATCAAACATGCCCAAAGTCTTGGGCCACCACACAATGAAATCCATAGTAATCCTCTCCCACTTCCACTTGGGAATAGGCATCTTCTGAGATACACCACCGAGATGATGGTGCTCATACTTGACCTGCTGGAAATTCTGACTCTGAGACAAAAAATCAGTAATGTCTCTCTTAGTAGCACCTGGATGAATCGAATACCTAGAGTTGTGGGCCTCCTCCATAATCAATATAGTCAAATCTCCCACACGAGGCACACACACTCTACCATTGATCCTCATAACACCCTCACTATCAATTCTTTGCCTCGCCGCTCATCACCTTATATCGGATCTTGCATAACCCCACATCATCATACTGGTGTGTGCCCGAATCTGATCCAAAAGAGATGACTTCGCCTCTACATAAGCTAGAATCTTACCCATATTCAAAATATCAAGTCTCACAAAATTATTGGCTAAATACTAGACCTCTAATGCCAATGGACCCTCTAAAAAAGCCAAACAAACTAACCTCCACATACTGACCGTCTTTCGTCTCAAAGCATCTACCAACATGGCCTTGCCTGGATGATACAAAATGGTCATGTCATAATCCTTTAACTGCTCCATCCACCGACGTTGATTAGAATTTAAGTCCCTGTGATTAAATACATACAGAAGACTGTGGTGGTCGGTATACACCTCACACTGAATGCCATACAGATAATGCCTCTAGATCTTCAAAGAAAACATAACGGAAGTCAACTCTAAATCATGAATAGGATAGTTCTTCTCATGCACCTTCAATTTCCTCATTGCATAAGTGATAACTTTACCCTATGTATCAATACACAGCCTGACCCAATCTTAGAAGCATCACATTACACAGTAAAATATTTTCCCTCCACCGAAATAGATGAAATTGGGGTTGTGGTTAAAAGAGTCTTGATCTTTTGAAAGCTCTACTCACACTGATCGGACCACTGGAAAGGAACTTTATTCTGAGTTAACCATCAAGTGAGAAGAAATAGAAGAGAATCCTTTAACGAACCGGTGATAGTAGCTAGCAAGACCCACGAAACTTCGAATCATTGTCATAAAAGTCTGTCTAGGCCAGTCCCAGACTGCCTCTATCTTCTTAGGGTCAACCATAATCCCATCATTGGACACCATGTTCCTAGACATGCCACAGAGCTCAACCAAAACACACTTTGAGAACTTAGCATAAAACATTTTTTTCGTCAAAATCCCAAGAAACACTCTCATGTGTTACTTATGGTCCTCCCGACTCTTCGAATATGCCAAAATGTCATCAATAAACACAATAATAAAAGAATCCAAGTACTGCTTAAATATCTCATTCATCAAATCCATGAACACTACAGGAGAATCGGGAAGCCCGAATAACATCACCAAGAACTCATAATGCCCATAACGAGTTCGGAAAGCCATCTTGGGAACATCCTCGGCCCGGATCTTCAGTTGATGATACCTGGACCTCAATTCAGTCTTTGAAAACATAGAAGAACTCTAAAGCTAGTCGAACAGGTCATCAATACATGGAATCAGATACTTGTTTCTGATAGTGACCTTGTTCAACTGTCTATAATCAATGCACATACACATAGTGTCATCCTTCTTCTTCACGAACAAGACAGGAGCACCCCACAGAGATACACTTGATCGAATGAAGCCCTTACTTGATAAATCCTAAAGCTGCTCCTTTAATTGTCGCAACTCTGTTAGAGCCATACAGTACAGAGGAATGGGTAACCCAGCTTGAGGTCAATATAGAAGTCAATGTCTCTATCTGGCGGCACACTCAGTAAATCTGAAGGAAAGACCTCCACGAACTCACTAACTACTGGAACAATATCAAAGGAAGGAGTCTCCACACTCATATCTCGAATATGAGCAAGATAATCCAAACAACCCCAATCCACTAACTTCCTAGCCCGAATATAAGAAATTATTTTCCTAGGGGCAAGGCTGGGAACGCCTCTCCACTCTAACCTTAGAAGATAATGCATAGCTAGTGTGACCATCTTATAATAACAATCCAGAATCGCATATTATGGTGACAGCCAATCCATACCCAATATAACATCGAAATCCATTATATCTAACATAACCAGATCTACCCAAGTGTCGTAACCCATGAAAGTAACTACACACCTACGATATACTCTATCAATAATCATAAAATCACCAACTGGTGTAGACACATGAATATGAATATCAAGCACATTACACCATATCTCTAATTTAGCAGAAAAGAAGGCAAACACATAAGAGAAAGTAGACCCTGGATCAAATAACACAGTTACATGTAATGACTGTGTTTGATGCCTCAGCCTCAACACTACCAGGGAATACATAGCAATAAGTTCACCCTACCTTGAACTAAGTACCCTGCTGGAGACCTCGGGTCGAATGAGCTCCACATTCTCCCGATTGGGATCCACCACGACCATACTGATGTCCATCACGGACCGATTGAGATCTTCCCGGGCTAGTATAACTACCACCTCTAGATGTTTGTGTTGAGGTCCTAGGTGCACAAGAGCCACCTGAAAATTGCCTGGGGCAAGCTCTCCTGAAGTGCCCAACCTCTCTACAAGTAGGCCGTTGAGGGCTTTTAAATAGAGATAGAAGAAAATGAGTTGTCATTGTCTAAATACCGAGACTAAGAACCCCTCAATAACTAGCCCCCACTATGTCCATCAGTAATCTGAAGAGCTTCTTGCACTAATCGACTAGGCTGCTACTATTGATATCTCTCCTAATGACCATAACTATGGGAAGTAGAACCACTAAATTGTCCAAAGCGCCTAGGCCTCTTATCGGGCTCATATCTGGGCATTTTGCCCCTCACAGACTCTACCATCCTGGCATGCTCTGCCATAGTCTCAAAAGAGGCTCCAGACACCAATTGAAATGTAGACAACTGGAGTGGAATAAATAACCCTCTAACAAAATATCTCACTCGCTTTGCCTCTGTAGGGAGTAGTAGTGCTACATATCAATAAGGCATAGAAGTGAGTCTCATATTGTGCAACTGTAGAATAGCCCTAACCAATCTTCTGAAACTCATCTCATTTGCTCAAACGCAAGCTTAAAGGCACATACTTCTCAAGAAACACCATGAAGGTACAAACCCATGTTAACGGAGGTGTCCCAACGGACAAACAATCAATAAATTCCCTCCACCACTGCTTTGCATTACGTCTAAGTTGAAGGGCTACGAAACTGACTCCATGAGTCGCAATAATACATAGAGTGTCATGACCCCAAATCACTAAGTCATGTAGGCACCTATCATTTCTCACTTCGGTAGGTGATCATGTCCCTTAATGATTCACCTAACAATATAAATAAATAAGAACAGTAGAAGTTGAAATCATAGATAAAAGATACTGCGGAATACAGCAACACCCCAAGAGATCTGGTCTGAATAGTATAAGAGTGTCTAAGTATACGACTTGAATAAAAGTTACAGCTACAACCTGAATACACTTCTATTTAGAAAAAGAATTAAACAGAAAATCTAGATGAACTCCATGAGATCCTTGAAGGCTAACAAACCTCATTGAAGTTCTTACAACAACTCTACACCCCAAAAAGGGTGTAGTAAGAGTAGTATCAGTACAAACACTATGTACTGGTAGGTATCATAGGCCGATAATAGTTAGCTAACATATATATAAGAAATTAACTGAAGGGTAGATATGCTCACAATCAAGTACAAGTAATAACACAATCCAGGAATAATCAGCCCAAGTATAGAAAATCTAGTCAGAATCTAAGAGATACGAAAATGAAGTAATTACTAAGCACACCCATGTAAGATTTGCAGTAACGTGAATTACACTAGATCTCAGTAGTCTACAGTCATAGCCTAGGCGGAATCTCTAGTCCTTGAACCCATCAAGTGTCTAAGTAGGAGATTAATAAGCAAATGTCATTTCAAATAACTTAACAATTAAGGAATTAAGGCTTAACTGCATCATGCAATACAATGAAAACAACAACCAGAATTAGAGATATGAGTGGCTGTAATGTGAATGTAAATTTGATGAATGCAATGCACTAGCCAACTGTCTCATATTGTACATACATGCTTTGGGCGGAATATCTCTATGTACCAGTAGTTATGACCCATGGGGGACCAGTGAAGTCCATGTACCAGTCAATCTGTATCACGCAGCCTAGAGTGACTCTTCCACTGAACACCCCGATAGCCATTTTATATCACTTAATATAGAATGGCTACGCAATCAATATGTCATAAGAATTAATGTTGTCTCTTTCTCACTAATCATCATCACGCCAATCACATGTAATGTCAATGTATCATGGAAATAAGGATGAATGCATGTAAACTTATTCTCAAATCTGTACAATGCCACATCCGGGATAGTTTCCCTTCGGACCACATAGGTAACAATAATTATATATGCAAGAGGGGTCATACGAAAAAAGCATGTAGCAAACACTATAATAAGAAACCTTTGATGTTTCACTTTCCCTCTTATCATTATTAATGTCAAGTCACAATTCACAATAATGTATCATCTAGAATGTGTATGAATGACTGAAATCTAAATCTATTTATTTTACTTTTTCTCACCAATAGCGAGGACACGTCCTCGGGTTCATCCACGAGTGGCTGGATGTGATATCACATGGTATGGTATGAAATGTGTCACCGTGATAAGGCTGCAAGATTTAGTTTAGAATTTGAGCAATGATTTGAAGACTCGGCTGACTGAGGTTGTGATTCAGATAATTTGGTTCAGTGATATCCCAAAGAAATGAGAGTGATGTTAAGAAGAGGTGCGTATATTGTATAGTAGGTGATGGGAAAGAAGTTAGAGATTTGAATTCATATGGTTAGAAAAATCACTATGTAACAGGCTTTATTAGTTTGAGGACTGCACTTGAGGAGGTTTGACATATCAAGGATGGTTTACTTGAGGGGTGATTGATGTGGGAATACTTTAGTGTCATTTGGGATTATTGTGATAGTTTCGTTACGAGGGCATATCCACGATGAGCCGATGATTTAGTAACAGAAGAGTGCACAGGTTGACATCGTAAAGACAAGCTTAGACTTAAGAGGACAGAGACCATGGTAATGTTGTAAAGAGAATTTGAT
The DNA here is from genome assembly GCA_034509755.1 of Anisodus tanguticus. Taxonomy (NCBI): domain Eukaryota; kingdom Viridiplantae; phylum Streptophyta; class Magnoliopsida; order Solanales; family Solanaceae; genus Anisodus; species Anisodus tanguticus. The sequence goes on along the minus strand of CM067560.1, from coordinate 18,837,510 downwards.
AAAAGGAAAAATACGTGAAAGGTGATCCTTGGTGATGAGGTCAGGAGTAATAGACTTGTTATGAGGTTAGTATGAAGAGTTTTTTTTATCTTACGGGGTTGAGTTGTACTGCAAGAGGATTCAAATGGTTCGATCTTGGTGAAAATATCTTAAAATGGTAGAGTATTCATCTGATAGGAGCACAGGGTATGCTAAGTCTATTAATTTATAAGGGTACGAAAGGTTAAGCGAAGTTTCGATAGAATGGGATTGTGGTGGTGGAGTAAAGATGAGTGGAATGGGAACTCTCTACATAATTCGCTACTGCCCCAGCGGAAGTGTGATAAATTCACTAAGTTATCAACGGAAGAGACTGCTTGGGTATAAAGTGGATGCTAATAGGAGATGGATTATTAGATATTTTGACTATATTGTAGACTATCGAAATGTACAAGAATTGACTAATGAGGATCGATCTAGCGATGTACAAGTGTGAAGATGTATTATTTAAGGAGTTACTAGTAGTTGCACTTAATTGTGGATAAGGAATGTAGGCATTGTACTTATTGCTCAGTGCTACACAAGTTTTCACAAATGATAGTGATACAATTTTTTGAAATTGAAGGAATGAGGAGAATAACTACATAAATTGTTAGAGGCATTCTAAATTGACGAGACAATGTGAGATATGGTTATTTTTGGGCAAGTATCGGTTAAATACCCTTAAGTGAGGTATGAGTCGATAAGGATACTTAAAGTGGTAGATCAATGGTAGATGTTAACTAACTTGAGTTATGAAGTACTTTTAGGGAATTGAAGTAAGGATCAATAATAATAGTTGAAACCAATAAAAGTGAATTCACTATAGTCCTTTGTGTATTGATATTTGGTTGATGGACTTGTAAGATAAGGTAGAAAAAGGATTCTTCAGTTAGGGGATCATAGGCAAGGATACTGGTATGGAACCATGTGAAAGTGTTAGTAGAACATTATGAATGGTAAGTGAGATTTCCCTGTAGGTTATGGACCTGCGGTGACGGTTTGGAAATTACATCAGCGGTAATGGATCTTATTGGGGTAATAGAGGTTGATTAGTGTTTCGGGTGGGAAGTTTTGTGAAGGATTGTTCATATGATGCGTTTGATTTAGATAAGTATCCAGTTTTGAGATACAAGTGAGGCAAGGAAAACTTTTGCTTGTTCGAGTTGTTTACTACTATCTCCAGGATGTACTCAACTATTTTGTAAGATTTACGATATATCAATACACTCTCGAGTGGGTTTGAGAGATTTTGATCGATAGCGGCAAATGGGATTTTGGATAGAGAATGGAAATTTAAGAATTAAGATAAAGGCATATTTGGTTCGAAGCAACAACGTTATTTGAGTAAAGTATTAATTAAGGTAAGATTATATCACATCATTCAGATGGGAGGTAATAATTAAGTATGCATGAAGGTAGTCTACGAAATTTGACTAAGTGTTATAGCAATGTGCCATAGGGGATTTGAGATTGACGACTATGAGGTGCGAGTTTCAGATAACTGACGTGATAAGGTTGATAGAAAGATGACTTGCATTGTACCAAGGTGTTTAATTTCATATCATTTTTGAATGAATGATCTAGAGTTGATTAATAAGAGGGAAGCTTGAGACCTCTTAAGTTTGAAGGTTAAAGTTATATTTTGTGAGTGAAACAGTGTTTGTGATAGTAGACCATGTTAAGGTGTTACTAGCTGGATAGCATGGTTGAGTACATCCAGTATTAATGATGTGAGAGAATCTATGTGTCGTACGGCACATGAATTCCAAGGATTGATACTTTTGGATTTGCTAAATGCGTAAGGGTATTGCAATTGGATATTCAATGGTTATGAAGGGGAAATATGAGGCTTCAGGCCTTGTGTCAAGGTATTGGGAGTAGTGAACGGGTTAAGTGAAAGTGCGAGACACAAGATTCGATGTATTTAGAATATATGGAGTTCTGTCAAATTTTCGTATCAGGCGTGAGTTGAGAACAAGAAGATTTAAGTTATGAGGTGTAGTTCCTTCTCACTAAGTTGATAACTTAGATAGGGTTCAGTTTTTAAAGAAATGGATGATGTCACATTGTTGGGTATCCACGAGCAACGGATTGGGATCAGCCACCACAGACCTATAAGAGTACTATTATTGGTTGTGTGAAGGAATTGAGTCAGTTCGGGTGACTATTGGTGACATTTGAGGAGTGTTGAACCTTGCACCAGGTCAAGATCGTTTACGTATCGCGAGATGGCTTATGGTTACCTTGTCATAATTTATGGCTAGTCCAGTAATCCATTTTGGAGGATTTGATAGATTTATATTTCATAATAGAGATAATGCAAAGTTATCAAGCTTTATTTGGAGTTTGCAAGTTGATTTGATGATATTTTGTTGATCACAACTATTCGGACAGTTCAAATGGTCTATGCGAGTACTTGGTGATGGTTTGGTAAGGTACAAATGGATATGGGAAACCTGGGGATGATCAGATAATTTTCTACAGATTTGGAAAATCAAGATAGTCACTGAGATGACGCACATATTACGATATTTAGAGGTTAAGAGGAATTGGATGATCAGAGTTAGCTCAATAGTTACAGCTCGATAAGACAACTACAAATTTAGAATTAGCTCAATCGGTCTTAGATAAGGTCACTTTTTGGGATGGAAAGGTTGGGAGTTGGCTCAGAACAATCATATTCTTTCTAATAAGATAGAGTCATGATTTAAACTCACGGCGTATGATGACATATTTTCTATGAATTCTTAGTACTAAATATGACTTTGGATGGTGTGGAACAAAGATAAGTGGAAATGGAGTATTTGATCGGTACAAGCTTGGTAATAGATTATGGCTACAACTAAAGGATTGGAGTGTTCATAATGGAATCCGTGGAATCAATCAATTACGTCTCGTGGTGTGGTTAGAATAGAAGTCAATGGAAGTTTTGACAGGTAAAGCAGAAAAGTAGTGCTATCAGCATGATTCCTAAATGTGACGTCTTTCATGAGGTTTATGACAGAGGCTCTTCGGCTACTCGACAGCTTTAGTACTTTTCTTTACCATTCAAGGACGAAGGTGTGTTTAAGTGGTAGATGATGTAATGACCCGTTTGGTCATTTTAGACTTATTTTCCCAAGAATACCCTTCATGTAGCTTTAACTCAGTGTTTATGACTTGCGATAGTGAGTGGCTCGATTCTTGAGGTGATCGGGTAGGTTTCAGACCCTTTTTGGTAAGTTTGGAAAATGCTAAGTTAAGAGAATAGAGGTATTTGACTCATAGTTGACTTTTGTGTAAACGTGTCCTTTTTATGGTTTTATCGATTCCATTAGATCCAGAATGATATTTATGACTTAGTCAAGCCTTTGCTTGGGTTTCCGAGGCAGCCGGGTGTATTTTGAGGGTTGGTTTGTGAAATTGTGGAATTAGAATGCAAGAGTTGACTTTAGTCAAACCGAGCCTTAGAGGCCTTTTCTGATAATTTTGAGTGCGTGAGCAGGTCTGGAATGTGTTTTTTGATAGGAATTCATGTTTGGTTTGTATCTTGGAGGTCCCGAGAGTTTTTTTGGGTGTTTGGCGGGGAGTTGGTGAGTTTTGTGCATTGCTGGTGTCTGGTGTTCACACCAGCGCCTTTAAGTTCCGCTTCTGTGGGTCTGCCTCTATGAAATTCTGGCTCACCAAAGTGAGGTTTGATCTTGAGCTGAGGTTTCGCCTTAGCGGACAAGTTCCTCACAGGGGCAGGTGCGCCTCTGCGAAGATTCCTCTCGCCCCAGCATGTTTGGGATTTTTAAGTGACTACGATGTAGCGGATAAGTTTTCCGCCGAAGCGGGTCCGCTCCAGTGGAATTGATTCTGCCATAGCAGAAGTACTGTTCATAATATAAGATTGATCATCTAGAATCGAGTTCCATTCCCTAAAAATAGTCTTCTCGATAGTAGAGTTTGGGCAGTAGATATTCTTGAATAATCAAGGGAATCCATCATCTAAGGTATTTCCTCCATTAAATAATGTGTATTAGATTAAGTTTTATCCCAAGTATGATTCTTAGATTGGGGAAATAAGAGAAGTGTTGTATTGATAATAAGAGAGTTATATTTGGGGATTAGTTATTGGATTATTGTTGTTGATATTGTAAACTACTGATGTATTAGACTACCGGATGGTATTTATTTGATCAATTGCATGTTCGAAACCCTTTTTGGAATTGGGAATAATTCTAGGGTTTGGAATTGGGGCTTTTTTCCTAATATTGAAATTGAGGATCCAATCGGGTTTAGTTATCAAATTAACATAAGGATATGATTATTTAGTACGTTATTGTACTAATTGGGTAATAAAGTTCGGATTTTGTTAATGTGGGCCCAGAGTTCCTTTGTAGTTTAACTCAGGGATTCTAGTATTATATATCGATATGGGTACTGTTAGACCTGTAATCTCATCTAGTTAATGTACGTGAACTGAGTGGGCTCGCGATGAAGCTCAGAGAAAGGGGAAAGCTGTTGCGTGATTTTTTGACTTCGAATCAGGCAAGTTGAGACTTACTAGACTCTAGTATAGCGTTATGTGTTGGTATGTTGTTAATGATTTAATGAGAGTAATGGGGTATTATTAGGGTCTCGTATTAGTGAGTTGACGAGCACTAATACAGGCACCGGTGAACTTAACTTGGGTAATTAATGAACTAGTATGATATACTTGAATGAGATTATGTGTTTAGCCTTCAGGCCGTGAGCGCGGTATATAAATCCGCTTAGGTTTGGTATGATTGCTGAATATCTAGGCTCGTGGCCATGTTTGATATTATATTATTGATTTGACTTGTCATTCATTCATCACTCTTCATCTCGTCTAACTACTTGAAAAAGAATTGATAATACTAATTTATTGATTATGTTGATTGCATGGTGTACTCATATACATATTATTCATACTTATTATATGTGGCATTTGAACTATTGAGATACTGATGAAAAGAGGCTTTGAAAGCCGGTTTCTGGATATGGTACATGGTAAAAGAATGATGGTTGATGATGACACTACATCCACAAAGCTAGGATTCGATGGAAAACTTTGGATGATTATGACACTATAGCCACAGATTTTGGATCCGATGAGAAATTTCGAATGATGATAATATTATAGCCACAGAGCTGGGATTCGCTGGGAAATTCCAGATGGGTATATGGACCTCATGAGTCCCCCATGGGTCACATGAAGCAGCTACTGAAGCAGCGTGTGTATACCGGGTAAATATGGTCATTTCATACATACACACATATCATCTACATTACATTCATTCATATTCCTGATAAATATTTGATGATGTGTGTACTCGGTGTCGATTACTGGTAGACTTCATGATTATGTGACTTTCAAGGAGAGAAATACTGGCACCTTGTAGCTTATTCTTGATGTAAGATGGAAATATGAGACTGTATGGTAATGATATAAAGATGAGATCTTTATGACCCTGATTGCAAGAAATGTTAATAAAGATGGAATATTTACGTGTTCCTCGGTATAAGAACTAAAATACTGAACTTTTAATGGTAAACTTTTTTTTTTTGGATAAAGATGTAAACTTGAGGATTTAGATGCCTGATTGGGTGTAGGTTGAAACCTTATTGCTAAACTTATCCTAATTGAGGTATAGTTAGAAGACTCCAGTATGATCTTTCAAAAGTAATGTATTTTATCATTCGGTCGGTTGTGGAATCCTTAGTTAGATTGTTGTAATGCTTATAAAATGTATCATTTGACTAACCAAGCAAGAAGAGAAACATTGGGAGTACCAATCCTCACCACCGCTATAGTTAGGGTCGGTCGATGATGTTGTTGGGTACACGTGTTTCTCATACTCACTCTACACTTGTTGCACTCTATGTGCAGGTACTGAGTCGTACGGAAGAGCAGGTGGAGCTTAGCTTGTTAGAGATCGCTTGGAGAGTCCATGGTGAGCTGTTGATGCATTCCCGGCATTGGAACTCTTTTCTATATTTATACTTCTATCATTTTACTTTCAGACAGTATTGTTATTTCACTATTCATACTTGTATTCAATATTAGAGATTTGTACTCATGACTACCGGATCATTAGGGGTTTTCTTCGGATTATGTATTTATTATAAGACTTGTTAATTACTTCTCTTCTAAATTATTAATTTCTGCATTTACTTATGTATTTCTTATAATTGTATGACTGAGGTTCGCCTACGGGTTAGGGTAGGTGCCCTCACGGCATAATGAGATTTTGAGTCATGACAGTAGTATACCATAATTGATCTTATTGACCAACACCTCCGTCGAGTGTCTTCTACGATGCTTGACTGCGAAGAACCAACATTTACCTTATTTTGCTGAACCAAAACACATCCAACTATCCGTGCAAGTTTCTCTGTCCTTCGGTCAACTCCAAAGTCATTATACCAGTAATTGTAGAACTCCTCAAGTATTCAACTTTATCTACCTTGCTCACAAATCTTACCCAAGAACTAGATGCAACACCTGGTTGTTCCTTAAAGAGAACTCCACACTTGTCCAGCGCTAGAGTCATTCCTATCAGTCGATCACTGGCTCCCATTAACCTATGGCGTAGTCCAACATACCAACTCATGCACGATCTCTTACACTTACTATATACTAAACAACTGTGAAATAACTCAAAAATTAACAATCTCTTGGTTTCCACAATCCCTTTTTATCACTAACCTTGAAACGCCAAGTGACCCTACGAACACACTCTTTAGGTGAAGAAACGTGACTGTTTATTTACTTAAGATACACTTGTCACAAGTAACTTTTCCACCTGACATGGAACCGATAGCCATTTACTGAAAGAATTTACAATTCAATAGTTCTCACTCCATAACTATATCTCTGCCACGTCAAAACCCAACTTAACCTTTTATTATCTTATATGAAATTCACCCTTGTATATATTGCAACCTTATCCTGATGAAAACGTCAGATACAATTTTTTCCCTTCATACTGCGGAGATTGATCCATCATATTCCTCTTTCTTGCCCTCTATATTATCATTCCCACTTTTCAAGTATAATACCGAATTGTGGAGTCACAATCACGCCCCACTAAACTGAACCTTCAAACCATAGCGGAAGACTGAATTGGGTCACGCATTTGTATCATAGTAATACATATTATACCCTATCGCACGACGTCATAACCAACCACTCACGTACGAAATCAAGAATGTGCTCCCACCATTAGTGGTAGAATAGGATGAAGAAGTTTCAGATACCAATTTGAATTAAGTAGCACGAAAGAGCAAAAAATGGAAGATTTTCTAAATGTATTATAGCATCTCGAGGATGGGTACGAACGTCTACGTACCTATCCGCGAGACTCTACTAAACATTATCCTTGTACTCGTGAGACCGGTGAACCTAGAGCTTTGATACCAATTTGTCATGACCCAAATCTCATTTGTGTCGTAAGAGCACCTACACTAACCATAGGAGAACCACTAACATTAGACATAGAAAATACATGAATTTAAATGCGAAAGTAGAAGAAAGAAGTATATATATAACAACACTCCTTTGATAGTTATATCGTTCACCAAATACAATTGTTTACTATCCAGAACCTGGTGTCACTCGTACAAGGACTCTAAGATACAAAATAAGGAAATAATTTACAACTATGCCCTGAATGAATGGGACGACCATGAAGACCAAGGCTACCGAGAATGGATGGTCTGCCTTAACCTTCACATGCTCCAAGATGCACCTGAATAGACTGAATACTTGCATCCACGTAAAATATGCAGCAAGCATAGCATGAGTACACAACGTACTCCCATAAGCATCATAGGCTGACAACAACTGAAGTTACGTAACAGATATAAATATCAAGTTGACTCTAAGATAGGTCCTATTCTAGGCAATTCAATAATCACATAAGTCACATTGTTCACATAAGAATTCATGAATCATACAAATCCCTCAGTTCACATAAGGGTCAATCATAGTCGAGTACACTTTGATTTATATAGCACACAGAGGCTTTACTATCAATACCCATCAATCTGACCCTCATCCTAAGTTATGTTCATATTTCACCTACTTATCTTACTTAACACATTAAATAATCAAGTTGACACTTAGTACACAACATTATCGTAAGAATTCTTACAAGGGTATTAAAGTCAGACTGGCCATAACCACATTAGCTCTTTTGTTAACTTTAACCTTTAGTCTAAGTTACGACTCTATCGTTCACGGGCATGACACGTATTAGTTCATTGAACGCCCTCATTATATTCTAAGTAGAAGTCTACACCTTACACCCTTGTTATTAAGGAGGAGGGTCTACACACACATAGCATACGAGTCAACATCTACCACAATGACACCTCACAAGTTCTATGCTAGACACTTTACTGAATAACCCTATCAATCACCAAGAAAACGCACAGATACATGTAATTCCCTTGTTCTACAGGATACTTCCGACAAGCAAGCATTACCGACCACAACAAGATATAGGATCGCATACTTAAACTCATAAGTTGTAAACCACACCACCTAATTCACATAGAACCCACCCAACATGGCAACCAATCCAATTTACCAGAATAAATTCAATAATCCAAGTTCATTACTCATGGAAGTCACCCAAATTCCAATAATCATTCTGAATCACTTCATCCATCAACAACCAGTGTTTCCCTCTACTAAGAGTTACAGGATCGTAGAGTCTACCATTATTTATCACCGAGTACACACAGCAAAAAATACACTTCAATAAGTATAAATGGGATACAATGCTAGTGATATGTATGCAATGGCCATATGTACCTGGTAAACACACATTGTTGTAGTAGCTGTCACATGACCCGCGTGGAACTCATGAGGTCCATATACCCATCTGATCCCATCGGACTCCAGCTCTATAGCTATAGTATCATAATCAATTATATCCATCTAGAATTTCTCATCGGATCCTAGCTTTGTGGCTGTAGTATTATCATCAGTCATCACTCTCATATCATGTACTATATCCAATAACTGGCTTTCCAAGTCCCTTTCATCAGTATCTCAATAGTTCAAATGTCAAATATAATATGTATGAATAATATGGATATGAGTATACCATTCAATCAGTATAAGCAATACAATCAGTATTATCGATTATTTTTCAAGTATTTAAATGAGATGTAGAATGATGAATGTATGACAAGACAAATCACAATAAGATATCAAGAATAAGGAATGAATATCACAGTTTTACAAAAGCTCAATAGCACGCAATTTCATGTACATCAGTTTATCATATCGAAAGCAATGTGATGACTAAACACAAAATATCAACAATGGCGACAAGCCCACATAATAGAGCCAAGCCCACATAATGGTAACAAGCCCAAATAGCAGTAGTCGTAATCAACTTAAGATCGATTCCCCAAATCACCCATCAACATAGGTCAACATCAGTACCCACCCAAGCGTTCATCACAATCGTTAAGGTTGGAACTCCAAACACGCCCAATGCCCCTTAATATTTATAACTACTACGTACTTCTAGCGGAGTCCAAAAGAGTTAAATCGTAGCCTACCTCAATGCCGAACAGGTGCCACAAACTATCTAATATGAGCCTTCCCTTTCGTAGGGCCCCCGAACACGCAAAGTCTACCAAATAAGTATTCTATCGTAGTTAACGAACCCAAAAGAAAAGGGAAGAACCCCAAGTAGATAAAGTAACCCAAATAAAAGGAAATCTGAACCCAAAAGGGAAAAATAGTAACATTTCATCAAAAACATTTTATCCAAAGTTTTCAAGGTCCATAATATTAATCATCAACCCAAACTAACATCAATTTTATCGATTTAACCAAAAAGCCTCAATGTTTATGTGAAAATCCATTTACCAATCCATTTAGGAAATTAGTTTAAAACTCCAACATTCAACTTATTAGTTATTTCCCATCAACACTACATGATTAGAATGAGAAAATCATCTCGAAAATCCCATCTTTAATTGAAGAAATTAAGTTGTCAAAAACTAGGGTTTCAACATTTAAACCCTTCTTCCCCACCAAGTTACCACCATTAAAATCATTACATAAGGACTTAAATAATCAAAAAAGAGCTAAATAATCTTACTCCCAAGAAATCTTTGCTAAATATCTTCAAAAACCCTCATCTACTGAGCCTCTTTGCTTAATAAAATATTTCGGGAAAGTGTGGTTCTAAATGGGAAAGTGGGAAAATAAAAAGGGTTTTCTAATTCAGCGATTTCCGCTTCTGAGGAATCCCATCCCCTTTCGCAGACACGCTTCAGCGAACAAACCATCCGCTAAACAGGAACTCATTAAATATCAACCTCTCCGCATTGGTGGAAGATGCTCGCTTGAGCTAGTGAGCATCTGCGGAAATAATCCCCGCAGATGCGGAGAAAGAAAATAACACTGAGGCTCGCATCTACGGACCAGGCCTCGCCTAGGCAGGCCCACAGAAGCAACAAACCATTTGTTGAAGCGGACACACCAGATATAAAAAAAATCTAATTTCTCTAAGTTTCACCCCGAAATCCCGATATTCATCCGACACCTCTCGGATACGACCAAACATGCATAAATATAAAAAAACAAGCTAAAAACTCAATTGTGCCCTTGGAATTCTCAACGGAGGTCACCTTGACTGGGTCAACCCCCAAATGGTCAAAATTAAGTTTTCGACCAAGGGTATAAATATGCTCCCTAATGACTCGGGAACCGAACCAATCATGACACCAAGTCATAATCGATCCTTCGGACCTCATGGAATAGATGGAATTCTAAAAAAGGTCCATTTACCCAAAATTCAACTATTGGTCAAAAGATTTCAAATTAAAAGTTCCAATTTCCTCAAGTCCTTTCAAAACTCGCCCGTTGACCTAGGGAATCGTTTCACCCATCCCGCGGGTCAAATGCGCTTACAAAGCTAAGGAAAGGGTCAACAGGGGTAAAGGAGTGAAATTTACCTAAAAGAATTATATTTTTAATAAATTTTATTCACTTGATTAAAGCTATAGATCTTAAGATATTTTCTCTGTACTCAATGAAAATTATTGTTCCCACAATAAAAGGGTAATAACGGATTAATTATAAGTCGGAAAGGGATGGAAACTCTTGCCTAATCATAGGGGAAAGAATGAAAGAGAGAAATATCATTAAAAATCGAAAATCGAGTTAAACTGAACCAAACCGACAACAACCAAACCGATTAATATGTATTATATTTGATTTAGTTTAATTTTAATAATTAAAAAAATTAATTAAATTAATTTAATATTGTTTTTAACCAAAAATCGACCAATCAACACGCCAAAAGAGGGGTTAGTCGTTTTTTGGGATCAAAGAGTAATCAGGTTTAAAGTATTAATTAAGGAAGGTCTCAGACGGCTTAACATGATGACAAAGAACCTGGTTGGGAATTTTCAAAACTAAAGTTTCAGTATTCTCTGGCAGACTGGTTACCTGGGGCTGATGACAAGGATAGCCTTCGAATTAAACGTGTTGGCAATATAAACGGCGTACGGAAATTGAGTTTTAAATATTTCATGACAGGCATGTCACGGCTACTGCTGGAATTGGATTTGAGGAATAAAATCTTGGGATTTGAATGTGAGCTCATGATGATGATAAAATGGCAATGGCCAATGAGTTCTACTTTTATTTTCATCTCGAGATTACTTTTTAAAGATATTATGAAGTAATTGTACTGTTAAATTTATAAAATTTAAAGATTATAATTATGTTTTGTTATGAACCTTGTTGGACTGCTATGCATTAGTATAAAAATTCAAAAGAAAAAGTTATTAGCTCATTATATTTATATGAAGTAACATTCGTTATGATTGAATAATAAATTAAAGTACAAACATAATATTAATCATAGTAAACTAAATGAAGTGTGTAGAATATTAATTTTATGTTATTAGTTTAATATAAACATGAATACAAATGGTATACCCTCATTTCCTTTTTGGTTTCAATCTGGTATTCGTTATCTTCATTGAAGTTCGATTAAATTTGAAATGTGTGTTGCAGAGCCAATTTAAGGATAGCATTTTTAATAGAATTTTTTTCAATATCAGAATAAGAACCTAAGAACTCTAATTAAAAATGAAAGAAACCAACCATCCAACACAACCTATGTTACCTATGTTGGTTTATACCCGCACTTGATGCTTCGAATATAGTGTTCTCTTGTACATTGTCCTTGTGCTTCCAATGTTGCCCATGGTTTTGAAGTTTGATGATGATTTATTTTTGTTGGATGAAGTAGACTTGTATGCTTTTACCTAATCTTATCCTTTTGATATCTTGACTAAAGATGAGGAATGAATTTTCTTGATATTCTACAAAGTTCTAAAATTAAAATAATTTTTGACAAAGACATGTTAGAAAACTTGTTGGAGTAAGACTACATTAAAGAAATTGTGATTTTGCATAGGAAGTTGGAAGGCAACTCTCTCCCCCTCCCTATCCAAACCTATTAAAGAGGGAAAACAACACAAACCACACGGGGGTTAGACTTGGGAGAGGTGGGGAATAAGAGTTCAATTCCTATCATTTCATCCACTAATCTGAGAAAAATATTAGAGAGAGGGAACCTAAAAGACAAAGGTTTCATGAGAGAGTTCCTACGTACTACCAGAAAATTTGTAAAATTACTTGGAACTAATATATCTATAAAATACAAAAACTTTTTGTGGCATCTAAAGAATGATTATGCATTAACTTAGCCACAGCATTGAAGTATATCGATATATAAAAGTAAAAAATAAAAAATAAAAAGTGGTAATGGAAGGCATAATTTGCTCAAGAATATCTATAATATTTTTTTCGATTAAGTTGACTTATAGAACTAGGTATAAAACAATTAACTTGTTATAAACATTAAATTTACACGAATAGTATACCAAGTATAATCAGTATCCTTTGGGCTTTTTATTTTGGTCCAAACTAAGTATCTACATAATTAAGAAGATATATATTGTTTATGTTTATCACTATTTAGATAAATTATTTTTTATGTAACTGACATACTATATTAAGTAGGTACCTTTAATTAAAGAAATATCTATTTTCTAAAATAAAATATTTTAAAAAAAAAGTGTGCTAAACATATTTTTTAAGGGTGTGCTAAAGACATTATTACACAGTGGAATGAATAGTTGTCATCATAACCATATACAATCACACCTCTCTATAATTATCTATAGCACCATTTCATTATAACGACCTGATTTTTTCCGGAATCGATTTTTCATATTATATTTTACTTTGCTATAACAGCATTCTACCTATAACAACAATTATATTCATTATAGCGGTACATTCTTTATAAAATTACCTCTCTATAATAGTTGTTGTTCTCAAACGCACACAAGTATACGCGGTCGTACAAGTAATATAGTGATTTTAGAAATCGGATATCGAACTCACAAGGACTTATGATTAACTGTTAACTAAATTAAATAATCTGAATTATCTATACAAAAGAGGAAATCTGTAGGTTGTAATTATAAACTAACTAAAAAAAAGAAAACAACAATGAACATCAACCATGAAAGAGTGGGTTTTATAATAGCAATGAGATTAAATCGATCCAGGGTTATGGGCTACCTAACAATCACGTTATATTCTTCAATTGATTCCATTTCTTAATTTATCTAGTTTACTGATTGACAGGGTTGATATTACAACTAAAAATCTCTCGAGTCCTCTAGTCGTATATTTGTATTACTTTCACGCCTATATCTCCTATGGTCATGAACCTTAACACAAATGCATTTATATTTTTTGTATTCCAACTAAGCAGCGTGATCTAGGTATATCTCTATCCTGATTTTTAGGGATGAGATCTTGCTCTATTCAAGCCTATTACGATCCTAGTATTCCTCTCTCGAGTTCAATATAAGAATCAAAGGAAGTATTTGATTGGTGATCAAGCAACCAAATAATTGAGTGCAAGATTAAATAAATAAACTAATACGATAAGCTAATTAATTGAAATCAATATTTGAATAACAACGTTCATAAAAGAACCATAACCCTAGAACGACAAGTTTAGCTCCTCATAGACAGAGAAAAAACAACAAATCATCCAAAGAAAAATATAAAAAAACTAGTATATGGAGAAGATGAGATAAAACCTTAATCAACTATGGCCTTCACGGCGGCTCCAAGCTCTCCCTAGGTCCAAAGCTGTCTGAACCGTGTACAACATATATTTATAGGGTACTAAAAGGCCTGGGCTTTTTTAAAAAACCAAATCCCAATCAAAACAGAAAAATCGTTGACATTTGTGCGATGCACCCGCGACGCACATGCATCGCAGGTGTGTTTGCAACTTCCAATTTCCAACTTAAGAGAGGCCTTCCACTCTCCATGTACGTGTGACGCATCTGCATCGTTCCTTTACTTGTCAGGCTGATTTCACAAACTTCAGAGAGTGGTTCCTCATGCCATGTGCGAGCGATGCAGATGCATCTCATAGGGTCCTTCACTGATCCATTTTTCCACTAAGTGTTGCTTGATCTCTCCATTATCGTGCCCACGTATAATTTCCTCTAGAATCCATCAATATTGATCGGGTTCAACTGATTTATTCTCGTTGTACCTAAATACGCAAGAAATACCAATATAAGCTCAAATACAACAATTTCACTATAAATTATGCGATTAAAGCACTAAGATTATAGGTAAAGTGACACTAAATATTAGATATTTGTGCCAAATATCACTATCCTACACTTAGACTTTGATCGCCCTCGATCAACTCACTACCAAATATTACACTTCACCAAACACAACAACCACCAATCAGAACATGTCTACTCAGACTTCGGCTAATATGACACTTTCATAAATTATTTTTCAAATCAATTCGAGCAATTTCCCCCTATACTCATGCAAACATGTTTTACAGATAAAAATCACAAACAACCTCCTAAAAATAACTTAACCTCTTAAACTGACTCAACGACGCCACTTCAACAGAAAATACTCACAGAGAAATCAACATTTCACCTATCCTAAGTCAATTATGCGCCCTCACCAAAATAGAGTTGTCCATATCTCACATGATTTTCACTTTTTCTAAACTTAAATAGATAGAATCAATCAAAAATTTCCGCTCACTCTCACAAAGTAACTCACATGCAATATATGACGAACCATAGGCTTTCCCATAGTGTAACCGCTTCACTAATACCAAGGAAGACTTAAAGGGTTGTAATGTAGGCTAAGGGACGGGTAGGATATATTTTGGATGAAATAGTGACTATCCTCCCTAAGCACTTTAATACACACAACTTGACAATTTTTTCCACATTATTTTACTAACCAAACACAACTCAACCAACCAATGCTCATTTATCCCAATCACGCCCACTTTTTTTGTTTCTAACATTTAAGTACCTTTTTGTTTCATACAAGCTAGATGGAAAAATATTTCTAACAATTTCCAAGCTTCTCTTTTTTTTCAAACACTTCCGTCTAGCAAGCATTTTATTTATTAACAAGGTGCACCCACAAATCATTTTCAAGCATCAACATAACAAGCCATTCCATTTTCTTTTACTTTTGTACTCTCTTTATATCAAATACATCATAAAGAGCTCAAGGAGTAAGAAGGATGAAATTAAGGTCAAATAGAACAAAATGGAATAGGCTCATCAATAGCTACCAAAGAAAAAGGATAAAGGCTCAACGGGGCTGACAAGGATAATCATGTACAGGCAGGTAAACTGAGGCTAAATGTCGGCTCACAAGGAAAACCTCTATCTCTCCTAGGTCAACAACTTCATTTAATTTAGCGAACACACCGGGATAGTTTTAGTCATCAATACACAACATGGAGTACATATAGATACCTTACACACACATGGCATATAATTACTCAAGATGAAACCACATCAGCCCTCAATGTAGGCAAATACAAGATAATTCACATTAAGCTCAAATGGGTCATCTAAGAGTCATGAAAACGAGCCTAAGTGTCTCAAGGAAGGTTATTTTCTTTCTTTTTTTTGTTGAACATGCTTTTGATTTTAAACACAGAGGATTGCTCATTATCGTCTTTCACCTAACCCGAGTACCTAGCATTCGACTGGCTTTGAAATTTTGATTCAATGGTTTCCTAAAAAAATATTAATATCCGATTCAAAGGTCCCTCTCGGGAAAGAATCGAGGTCATAAGAAAATTCAAGGGGGCGGATGATATATGCCACTAATGAGGGACTTCAGAAAATAAAAGAAACAAAAATCTTTTAAATTTTTTCTTTTTTCTATTTTTGTTTTCTAAGACTCAAAAACTACTAAAAATCCTACGGCATATTTGTCATCATCCTTAACCTCATAAATTTTACATTACACAGGGACGTATTTCTCACCACACTTAAGCTCAAACATGCTCCTCAACTTCAATTTTTGGTTACTCAGACTTCCCCTAATCTACACAACAAAAATAAAACAAAACGTAACATTATAAAAATAAAAATCTAAAACTATTACACATTTGGTTGCCTCCCAATAAGCGCCTTAACGTCGTGGCACGACGCCATCACTTTCATTACTTTTTCCTCCACCTTGAGGATATGAATGTCACCCCCAATTTCGCATCAATTTTTCTATCACAATTCTGGGCGGTGGTGTGAAAATAAAGGACCCAAGTAGTAGGTGTCGAATCTTGTACTTCTTGGCCCTTATGTGAGGAATGTCATTTTGTCTCTTTGGCATGACAAATTTTAGGATGTAGGGGTCTTGTTCATCATCTATACACTTCTCCACAGGCTTAGAAGACTCGATTTCTATGTTGCCAACCAAACATAATGTAGAAAAATATTTAGGATGAGGTCCAACACTCCCCAACTTTTGTATTACTTTAATTTCGACATTCTCACTTTTGTACCCTTCCTCAACATCAGCATCATCACAAATATTTTTGTTGAATGGTTGGAACTCCTCTTTCCACTCCACAAGCTGACCCGTATCCACAATAATTGGTGGTTATACATCACACGCCTCAACCTTTTTATTCATTTGAGCCTACAGGTCCTGGATATCTGAGCCAAATTGGTTTATCTCTTGTCTTAGCTCAATTCTTCCTTCTACCAATTATGTCTCCATGTTCGTAAGACCATCACAAAGAAACCCATATAATTTTATTTATTGAGCTTGTTCCTCGAGCCAAGATTGGCTCACTATCTCTGCTTCCCCAAAGTTATCTTCTTGCAGGAACTCGCTATCTTCTTCTATTTGAGGTTCATCTTGGGTATTGGCTAAGCTTGTAACTTGCAAATGATTACAAGTTTCAGCCTCGGCTTGCATTTCTGTAAATTTTGCACTAATCCTCTCTATTGATTTCCATTATTCTGAGGCTTGCTCTATAATTATTTCATTCCGCTCTCTTATTATTGCGCTCATCTCTTACATCTGTTTTACAAAATTGCTTAATCGAGCAATATTTTACGCGTCCTCCACTTCATTACTCCTATCAATATCACAAATAACAAGAGAAGCATAATAGGGGCTCGAGGATGGGAAATAAGAGTTAGGACAATCGTTCTAATGGCCATCTTGACCACCACATATACTACAAACATTTCACTCAAAGGATTAGGTAGGTGCACACAACCCATTTTCGGAAATGTTGTGATAGTGTTGCCGCAAATGAGATCTCCCACAAATCCCACTAGGATCACCAAAGTAAGGGCAACCAATATTCGATTACTTTCGTTCCAATATGCCATGTCAAGAAGAATAATCAAAATAGAAAGAAAATAAAATTTTAAAAAAAAATAGAACTTGAATAGACAACAAGAAAAGTCTAATCTAGATAAATAGCTTCTAAGTCCCCGGTAATGGTATTGTTCCCATCTGAAATGTTTGTCGTTTTATCAGCTGACGAAATCGGATGACAAATTGATTTCTTAACTAAGTGATTTGAGCTGGAAGTGGAACTCTAACTTCCAGCAATGGATTCCCCAACTACTCCAGAAAGAGTTAGGATGGTGATTTAATAAACTAAGTGGTAAGAAACATAAATACAGCTAGAGTGCAATAAAGGCGATAAAGATAGAATGAAGATATGTAAAAATCAGTTTTTTGATTGATGGTGTTTTTTTTATTCTGTACAAGTGATCTTACATTTATACTACAAGAAATAAGACGTGATCTCCCTATTTTAGCCACTAAATTACCCACTAAATCCACTAACCAACTATGAGGAGGTGGTGCCGATTTTTGCTCCTTGTTTTCCTCTTGCACGACCGATGACACTTCCTTTTAGTTGTTGATGGTTTGTTTATGTTTATTTGGGTCAAGAAGGTTCTTTGACTTGGTCTTCGAGGCATCCAAATATGTGTGGGTTCCAGTTATTCCTTGGACTTGTGATTCAGCCAGGTTACCGAAATAGCCAATGCAGCTTTTCTAGCCGAGGGCTAAGACTAATAGATTCGGCTACGAGTCAGTTCGGTTATCGTCTTAGAGTTTTGTTGCCTGCTTATTTTGAGATTTCCACCTTCGGCTACCACTTGATTCGACTAAACACTAAAAGTATTTTTGAGTGTTAACAATTGCCCCTACATTAACTCGAGTGCAGCTGTTGAGTTGATGCATTCAAAAATTGCCGTCATTTCGTGTGGCAGACGCGGGTGTCATTTCAATCACTTTTGCCATAAATGCGCGAAATGATGAATTTCTCTAAATTCTTTTAAACTGAGGCATCTAGGCTACTACAAATAAATTCTGACGCATTTCAGCCGCATATTTGAAAGAAAGGAGTCATAATACGTGTCAGCCACATCTTCCAAAAGGAAAGGGGATATTTAAGGGGAGACTTCTTCCAGTGGTTTCTCACTTAGCCATCAGCCGTTCCCAAATTCCTTTGTGCCTCCAAAAAACCCTATTTTTCTCAATTATATAACCATGTCTTCATCTTCTTCTCTATCTCAGAGATCAGATAACGCCGATTTGGCTGATGGTGACCCAACCCCTACATTTACCTTTATCGATGATCAGTTGGTTCTTGCCCCTTATGGTACATCTGAATAGGGCGACCTCCTTCTTTCTCGGCATCTTAGCCCAGTAAACTATGATCTTCTTATTACCTGTGATTGGTTCACTAGTGACCATTGTCTGGATAGACTGCGTACTTGGCCGGCCAAGATTGCCAACTATTCTGGTTGGTTGGAATGAGTGAAGTTGGCCAGAGAGGCCTAATGAAGACGCATAGGTCTTTATGACGCCATTGCGCTGTCAGGGTTTGACCTCTCCTATAACATTGGTCTCGTATACGCCTTCCTTGGTTATAGGTCGACCACTGCCAATGCCTTTGTTTTCCCTTGGGGATAATGACCCCCATATTGCTTGACGTGACGGCGATACTTAGCCTTCTGATACTGGGAGATGAAGCGCCTGTCTTAGGCGATATAGATATTGCCAACTTGGGCATCAAGGTTTCAAAGACTTCTTCTGGCTATGGCCACTTCATGGCCAACAACTGCCGATTCTCGCCTCTCCCAGTCGATGATGTTGTGCATCATGCTTTCCTGCGTTTTTGGTTCAACCGATATTTTGTCTGCACAAGATCTTGTGCAGTCGTGAAGAAACTAGAAATTTATGCGGCGTTAGCCATTTCGGGGGAAGATATCAGTTGGGCATCTCTCTTCTTGACTTATCTTTATATGGCTCTTGGCGATGCCCAAGCAAGGTTAAGGAACTCCAGAAATCCGGATACCTTAGCCGGTCCCCTGTGGTTCCTTCAGCTGTGGATCACCCTGTATTTTCTAGAGTTTATTCCTGATGGTTTTGATGACCGCCACTTTCCATTAAACCTGCCGGTGCTAGATGATACTCTTCGAAAAACACCTTTAGTGTCTCATGACATTTTTACTGCAATCTCCACCCCGCATGATCTGTCTCGATACCATTATACAGATTGGCAACCGGTCTTTGAAAGATGGGCCACCCCCGATTGGGTCCGCCAAGTAGCCGATGACGACCTTACATTCTCTTAGTGGAGAATTATGACCCACATATGGGGGCGTGTTCATCAGTTGTGAAGTCTCCTGCCGATTCTCAGCTGGAACCGACTGGTAGGCGTTCTGAACTGGAGGCCTCCATTCTACACCTTGTTGAACAAGGTTTTGCAAGTTGTAGGTATTCTGCTAGACATTACCAACAGTTGGGGTATATCCCCATTGTTGTTGTCGGGCATAGCCACCAAAGCCTGCAACCTGAGTTCCTAGAACAGCCAACATAACTTAAGGAAAAGGTTGAACAGTGTTCTATGTCTGCTCTCTCCCGACATCAGTTGTTCCTAGAAAGTTTGCGCTTCCTGGATGGTATGGATTGGGTACCGGTTGTGACTGCTGGAATGGTGTCCCACTGTAGACAGCGTCACCAGATAGCCTAGCAAGGTCATAGCCGGGGCCCATCGGTTGTCCAATATTAGTCGCTTGTACCGTAAGGTCGTTTGCATGAGCGTACGCCATAACGGGTGGCAAACCAAAGTGTCCAAATGCTTGAACTGGTCTCCGAGCCATATTGATCTGTCCATACTACAAATTCTCTTGGTCAAGTGGCACAGTTTTCCCCCAGCGTTTGGTGGCAACCATACAGTAGACTGGTTGCCAAGTGACTGGGCTTGTGCTTCTAGGTGTGTTATTGGATGTACCTGAGTAGGTATTGACTGATACACATTCGGCTGAGGAACAACACCTAGAGTCACAGTTACATATTGCACAACGCAAATCGTCAGAGGGATGGCAGAACTAGATGAACCTTCTCTTAGATGCAGTCGATTGGCTTCCAGTTCCCTTTCCTTCTAAACCTCATTATGCACCATTGGCTTGACAATGTCAGCCAACTGTTTGGAGACTTGGTACATAATGTCGTGGATGCCTAAGTCAATCTGTTATCTAATGAATTATGTGGTCATGACAGTTGGACCTTCAGGTTGACTAAGTTCACCCACAACTTGGGTTGATGGACGAAGTGGAGGGGTATCAACCGATGTAGGCATACCCGAAGAAAGTGGTGGCTCGTTTTTCCTTCTGGGAGGATTTTGTTTAGGATGTGGACTGGACTCTGGGTTCATTTTCTTACCAGACGTTAGGCGCATACGCAAAGCGTGATCCTGACCTGGAGAATCAAACTTCGCTATGAAATCACCTATGGTCCCGCTGGGCGTGCCAAATTTGTTCCCATCTGAAATGTTTGTTGTTTTATCGGCTGATAAAATTGCATGACAAATTGATTCCTTAACTAAGTGATTTGGGCTGGAAGCGAAACTCTAACTTCCAGCAATGGGTTCCCCAACTACTCCAGAAAGTGTTAGGATGGTGATTAAGTAAACTAAGTGGTAAGATACATAAATACAACTAAAGTGCAATAAATGCGATAAAGATAGAATGAAGATATGAAAAAATCAATTTTATGATTGATTGTGTTGGTTTTATTCGGTACAAGTGATCTTACATTTATACTACAAGAAATAAGACGTGATCCCACTATGTTAGCCACTAAATTACCCACTAAATCCACTAGCCAACTATGAGGAGGTGGTGCCGATTTTTGCTCCTTGTTTTCCTTTTGCACTACCGACGACACTTCCTTCTAGCTATTGATGGTTTGTTTCTGTTTCTTGGGGTCTAGAAGGTGCTTTGACTTGGTCTTCGAGGCGTATTCGTCCAGGTTATCGAAATAGCCAATGGAGCTTTTCTAGCCGAGGGCTAAGACTAATAGATTTGGCTACGAGTCAGTTCGTTTATCATCTTAGAATTATGTTGCCTGCTTATTTTGAGATTTTCACCTTCGGCTGCCACTTGATTCGGCTAAACACTAAAAGTATTTTTGAGTGTTAACAGGTACCAAAACTTGTTGCTTTTAAACGCACACGCAAATATACACGATCGTACAAGTAATATAGCGATTTTAAAAATTGGATGTCGAACCCACAGGGACTTACGACTAATTGTTAGCTAAATAAAACGATTCAAATTATCTGTATAACAGAGGAAATTCGTAGGTTGTAATTATAAACTAACTAAAATAAAAAGGAAACAACAATGAACTTCAACCAAGAAAGAGTGGGTTTATTTATAATCAATGAGGTGCATGGCTATGGGCTATCTAACAATCACGTTATATTCTTCAATTCATTCTATTTCTTAATTTATCTAGTTTACTGATTGACAGGGTTGATATTACGACTACGAATCTCTCGAGTCCTCTAGTCGCCTATTTGTATTACTTTCATGCATATATCTTTATGGTCATGAACCTTAACATAAATGCACTTATATTTCATGTATTCCAACCAAGCAGGTCTCTATCCTAGCCGCAAATACCGACCCTGATTTTCAAGAATGAAATCCTGCTCTATTCAACCCTATTGCTATCCTAGTATTCCTCTCTCGAGTTCAATCTAAGAATCAAAGGTAGTATTCGATTGGTGATCAATCAACCAAATAACTAAACTCACGATTAAATAAATAAACTAATACGATAAGCTAATTAATTGAAATTAATATTCGAATAACAACGTTCATGAAAGAACCATAACCCTAGAACAAAAAGTTTAGCTCCACATAGACATGGATGAAAGACAACAAATCATCCAAAGGAAAATATAAAAAAACTAGTATATGGAGAAAAAAAGATAAAATTCTAATCAACACTGACCTCCACGGTGGCTCCAAGATCTCCCTAGGTCCAAAGCTGTGTGAATTGTGTACAATATATATTTATAGGGTACCATAAGGCCTGGCTTTTTTAAAAACAAAATCCCAATCAAAACAGGAAAATTGTTGGCATTGGTGCGATGCACACGCATCGTGGGTGTGTTTGCAACTTTCAATTTCCAACTTCAGAGAAGCCTTCAACTTGCCATGTACGTGCAATGCATCTGCATCACGCCTTACTCTGTCAGGATGATTTCACAAACTGCAGAGAGTTGTTCCTCTTGCCATGTGTGTGCAACGTAGATTCATTGCACAGGCTCCTTCAGTGATCTATTTTTCTCACTAAGTGTTGCGCGATCTCTCCGTCGTCGTGCCCACGTAAAATTTCCTCTGGAATCGACCAAAATTGCTCGGTTTCAACTCATTTGTTCTCGTTGTACCTATATACGCAAGAATGCCAATATAAGCTCAAATACAATGATTTCACTATAAATTACGCGATTAAAACACTAAGATTAGAGGTAAAATGACACTAAATATTAGATATAACCAAATATCAACAGCCATACTCATAATATTTGTAAGAAGTATATTATGTATAAAAAAAATATCAAAATATTTATGATAATCATCATTAATGTCATACACATAGTAAATTTCAAGTATAAATATTGGGGAAAAAAATTCTCAGAGTGATCTGATTTAGACTTGAAATTTTTTAAAATCATATATTTTCTATCTACCGATTTTGTATAAATTTGATACTTATTTAATTTAATTTTAAATGCATATGTTTCTTAGATTTCTATTATTTATCGGTATGGTACAACTAGTTATGAATTTATTTGTAATTTATCAGTATTGTAAATTTTTAATTAATAAGATGTGAAAATCAATTGAGATTTTAAAATTAACAAGTATATTATTTTCGTTTATAAAATAAAAAGTATAGAAAATAATTATTTTCGTACTTTCATTTATAACAACTAAATGAGATCTAGAAATCAAATGACAGTATATATATAGTCACGCTTCATTATAGCGGTCATGAAATTCTCGCACAAACGCTTTCTATAAACGTTTTCATTATAGAAAGGTTTTACTGTATATAACTTAAATCTTCCAAATATATATCAACCATTTTCTAGGGCTTTATACTTTCTTCATTTTCATTATAACACAAGCCGGCCGCCGTCCTATGAATCTCAAGATATTATAGAAGACAAACATAAATTGGGAAAGTAAATTAAAACATAATGAAAAATCCTAAACAAGAAATTAAATGAATCCTCCTTACAACGATCGTTCGTTCCCCAATTCAAACTCGGATCAGTTGGCAAGTGGATTCCGTGCCTGGGTACGAAACTCTAAACTAGAAATTCAATCTTAAAAGAGTGAAATCTAGCCTTTTGTCTTTATCCTTTATGGGTCTGGGCTAATTCTTGAAAGCAGCAACTCCATCAACTAAAAAAAAGGCATGTTTGATGAATTCATAAAGAAATTTTGAAAGTTCACGGAGGCCAACTATGATAACACCAAGAAGATTCTAGCCAAACAATGATTACATTTCATAACATATATTTTCAAAAATGAAACTAAATTATTTGGAAAAAATTTAATTATAGCTAAATTAGCGGTTTGAGGTTGTCGTGGACCCATGATTAGAGTGGTAACGAGCTGGCAAACCAAGTCATAGACAGTCTGTTCCTTACCACCCCCACCCCCTCTACACAACATATACATATAAACTCACCATCACCACCATTTCCTCCACAACTTCATACCCACTCCTCAAATTCCCTTCTTAAACTTCATTTCTCAATCCCCTTTTGTATTTTTGCGTTTTTGGGCTCACCGGAAAATGGCCGAAGAAACCAAGAAACCAACTTCTGAGACTACGCCGGAGGTTGTCGTATCTGATGTCCCAATGCCGGAAAAGGAATCCACCCCTCAACCTGAACCGGTACCTGTCCCTGAGACGCCGGAAAAATCTGCTGCTCCGGCGCCAGAGGAAACTGAAACTGATAAGGAAAAAGCTCCAGTTACTGAATCTGCTTCGTTTAAGGAAGAGAGCAACAAAGTTGAAGAACTCCCAAATCCTGAGCAAAAGGCTTTAGAGGAGTTGAAACAGTTGGTTCAAGATGCTCTCAACAAACATGAATTCACTGCTCCCCCGCCGGCCAAGGAGGAGAAGAAACCAGAGGCTGAAACAGCAGAACCTGCAGCTGCCGCTGTGGAACAGGAGAAAAAGGAAGAACCTGTTGCTGCTGAAACCACCACCGTGGCTGAGACACCGGAAACGGCGGAGCCGGTGAAGGAAGAAACACCAGCTCCAGCGGCGGTGGAAACAAAGGAAGAAGACAAGAAAGAAACTCCACCGGTGGTTGAAGAAAAGAAAGAAATACCACCTGTGGTGGAAGAGAAGAAAGAAACTCCACCACCAGCTCCGGTGGCGGCAGAGCCATCGGAGCCGGCGGAGAAAGTGACCGAAAAGGTTGCAGCAGTGGAAGATGACGGTGCTAAAACCGTTGAAGAAATCAAGGAGACAATTGTTGAAGTGACTGCCGCTGCTGCACCACCAGCACTGGTGGAGGAGGAAGCAAAGGAAGATGGCCCACCACCACCACCAGAAGAAGTTTCCATATGGGGAATTCCCTTATTGGCTGATGAGAGAAGTGACGTCATCCTTCTCAAGTTCCTCCGAGCCAGAGATTTCAAGGTGAAGGAAGCTTTCGCCATGCTGAAGAGTATTGTGGCATGGCGTAAGGAGTTCAATATTGATGAACTATTGGAAGAAGATCTGTCAGGACTAGGACTGGAGAAAGTTGTGTACAATCATGGAGTGGACAAGGAAGGACATCCTGTGTGTTACAATGCATTTGGGGCATTCCAGGACAATGAATTGTACCAGAATACTTTTGCTGACAAGGAGAAGATGAACAAGTTCCTCAGATGGCGTATTCAGTTCATGGAGAAATCAATCAGGAATCTTGATTTTAGCCCTGATGGCATATGCACTTTTGTTCAGGTTATTGATCTCAAGAATTCACCTGGCCTTTACCTTTTCAAGAAAGAGCTTCGCCAGGCCACCAACCGTGCCCTTCAGTTACTCCAGGACAACTACCCTGAATTTGTTGCCAAACAGGTATTGTATACTCCTTTTCTCCAAATTTACTGTTTCTAACCTGTTTTCATATCTATTTATTGATACTTATGCTGGGATTTTCATTCTAGTTTTGATTGTTTAGATAAAGTATAGTCTTTTGTGACATTTCTGATCATTTCTGGTAAATAGTGGTTAGAAGATGGTCCATCCTAACCCCAAAAGGAGAAAAAGGGACAATCTTTAGTTTATTTTTTTCCTTTTTCAATCTTGAGCCGCTATACGTTGGTATTTAACTGGACTTTTGGTGTTGATGGTAATTAAGGTGTTCATCAATGTGCCATGGTGGTATCCAGCTTACTACAGGATGATCAATGCACTTTTCACTACCAGGACTAAGAGCAAGTTTGTGTTTGCTGGAGCTTCAAGATCTGCTGAGACTCTCTTCCAGTCAGTACTCTTTACTTCTGTTTTCTTTCTATTCCCGTATTGACCTGAATTCTGCAAATATTGATTTGGGTGTTGGATGTTTTGATGAAAAAATTTCAGATACATTGTCCCTGAGCAAGTTCCAGTTCAATATGGTGGACTCAGCAGGGAGGGTGAACAGGAATTCACCATTGCTGACCCTGCCACTGAGGATACCGTTAAGCCTGCCGCCAAACACACCATTGAATTTCCAGTTACTGAGGTATACTAACTTTTCTGAGTATAATTAGATTTAGATATATTGAGTTATTTGAAGATATTTAGAGATTACTTTGATTCTAAAACAAAAAGAGCTTTAAGTCGATATTCTGATTGGTAGTTGCAACTATTTTGTAACTTCTCTGTTGTTTCAATTCTGTGTATTTATGGTGACAATTTTGGAAATTACAGAAGACTAATTTGGTCTGGGAAGCTAGAGTAGTAGGGTGGGATGTGTCGTATGGAGCTGAATTTGTTCCTAGTGCTGAAGGTGGATACACAATCATTATAGAGAAATCAAGAAAGGTTGCAGCAGCAGATGAAACAATGATCACCAACAACTATAAGGCAGCAGAAGCAGGCAAGGTGGTGCTTACATTTGACAACCAAACATCTAAGAGGAAGAAGCTTGTCTACAGATCCAAGACCAAGCCCTCTGATTAAGACAAACATAATATTATATGAATCTGTTTGTGAGGGCTTTCAAGATCAAATCACAGAGAAATTCCAGTGGAAAATAAGGAGGGTTCTTTTGTTCTTTCATAGTTTTTAAAAATTCTATTTCTCTTGTTGATATTAAATTTTTTAAATTTCGAGTGTGGGATATTTATTTAATATTTGTTAGCATTTTTTTATGGAACATTTTGGTTGTGG
The DNA here is from genome assembly GCA_034509755.1 of Anisodus tanguticus. Taxonomy (NCBI): domain Eukaryota; kingdom Viridiplantae; phylum Streptophyta; class Magnoliopsida; order Solanales; family Solanaceae; genus Anisodus; species Anisodus tanguticus. The sequence goes on along the minus strand of CM067560.1, from coordinate 18,810,359 downwards.
ATTGTTTTCTGCTATATATGTGGAGGAAACAACTAGGGGTTTGCAATGGGATGGAGAGGAAAACAATGTGGAAAATGTATACTGACTCTGGTTGTAATGTGTTGGTTGGAATGTGGACAGAAAACTTCGGTTACTAGCTGTTGATACATTCCTGTAATATTTGTGTAAATCTGGTGTTATTTGTCCTTACTGTTCTCTCTCTTTTTGTGCATGTTAGTGTTAATTAATGTCTCCCCACATTCCTTTGTCACTTTCCTCATAAGAATTTTGTCCCTTTTTCTGTCTTTTATGTGATGATTGTTCCATTATGTGATATTTTACCATACTTGAAATGTCATACAAACTTGGAAGCTCTTAACAGTAAAATGCTCGATTTTGTAGTGTTGTTTTCAGTTGCATTTGGAATAGTGTTTTTCACTACTCTTTTAGTAAAAAAAAAAAAAAGTTTTGAAATGTGTGGTCTAAAATAAATTTTAGATATTTATGGTTGTAAATAGTTTGATAAAGTTAAATTATTTTTAAATATAAAAAGAAGTCAATCTTGTTTGGACGAAGAAATTATTTCTTAAATGTGATTGGTATTAACATTATTTTTTGTAAATATAATGTGAAGATACAAGTTAGAACTTGGAATATGTGGCTTAAACATGGGGAGTGGGACCTATCATTTCAATAAATAGTACTTGCTCAGTTTCGATAAATTGATTTTTTTGGCTTGATTCGAAGCAAGAGTGTTAAATTAATTAATGTCCGGGGTAATTTTGAAATTATATACTCCGTCTGTTTTAATTTATGTGAACCCTTTATTATTTGGGGAGTTTATGAGGTGGTTCTTTGACCTCATTTTCTTACAGTTTTTTTAAATTATTTGAATTATAAATTATCATGACTTATAGTACTTTTAATGTAGTTTCTAAATATATAAATTTTATTTTTACAAACTTGAAAAATCTATGTCAAATTTAAGGTCAAAATTATAACATTTGACCCTCGTACTCCGAAAAAGTTCACATAAATTAAAACTGAGGGAGTAAAAAGTATTTATATAAGATAAGTCACAATAATTAAAAATTTAAAATATTTAAAAAATATAATTAAAGAAAATATTTTTTGACCATCCAAAAAATGAAACGGAGAGAGTACATATATGTATCTCGCATACACACAATGATTACTTAAATATTTTTATTTTTATTTTAATTAGTAAAATTAAATTATTTGATTTGATGTATATATAGAATGCTAATAATAACTTGATGTGACATAAATGTAAACAACATCAATTTGATCCAATCTCGGACTGCCAGATCTCAATTGAATATTGGAAGAGGAGAATTTTGTGGAAGTTTTTCTTATCATATATTTGATATACCCTATTACAAAGTAAATGAACCTATATTTATAGATAATAGAAATGAAAAGAATGTCCCTACTCAAACTAACCAACTCAACAACTTTGTAACTAACTTCTTAACAACTCTAACTAACTCACACTAAATATCTTGTGTACTATGGACTGCAATCATTTCAACACCTCTGCAAGCTAGGTGATGAGAATAAATTTTTCAGACTTGGCTTGGATAACAAATAAGTAAGGTGACCTTGAGTTAGGCCTTTAGTCAGCACATCTGCAGGTTGCTCAGCAGTAGCTACATGCAGAGTAGAAACCAAACCTTGTTGCACCTTCTCCCGGGTGAAGTGGCAATCAATATCTATATGTTTTGTATGTTCATGGAACACTGGGTTGACAGCAATCCGGACAGCCTATTTGCTATCACAATACAGAGGAATAGGCAGCTTCAAACACACATTCAATTATGCAAATAAACCAAAAATCCACACCACTTCAGCTACAATAGAGGCCAAACTCCTATACTCAGCTTCTATTGAGCTCTTGGATATTGTGGGTTATTTCTTGGACTTCCAAGAGATGAGAGAAGACCCAAAAATATAAAAATACCATGTGACATACCTCTTAGTGTTGGGGCAGTATGCAGACAGATTGTTAGAATCCCCTGTAGGCAGGAAAATGCCCGAGCCTGGTGCCTGCTTGATGTATCTAACCACTCTATCAGCTGACATTATGTGTGAGACCTTGGGTTCTTGTATGAATTGACTCAAACACTAAACAACAAAGGTTATATCTGGCCTGGTATTGGTCAAATAAAGAAGTCTCCCAATAAGTCTCTAATAACCAGCAGGATCATCCAAAAGAGGATCACTAATCACATTTCCAGTACCACCACTAGCAATTGCAGAATCATTCATATGTTGATCAAATACAACATAAGTTAACTTGACATTAAACTCCATTGGTGATCCAACAGGATTAGCTCCCGTCAAACCCATATCAGTTATCAATTCAAGTGAATACTTTCTCTGATGCATTACAATACTACTCTTGTTTGTAGCAAATTCAAAACCCAAAAAATATCTCAACTCCCCTAGATCTTTGATCTTAAAGTGTTGTTGCATTGTAGCTTTGGTTTCTCTAATAAGATTCTCAACATTTCCAGTTATGAGTAGATCATCAACATATATCAGAACTATAACTATTTTGTCCTTATCCTTTTTTGTAAGAAGTGAATAGTCTAGATGACTTTGCGCAAAACCAAAAGACATTAGAGCAGTAGTCAACTTAATATTCCACTGTCTTGAGGCCTGCTTGAGTCCATACAATGACTTGAGCATCCTACATTCCTTCCCATGCTCATGTGCAAAACCCTGAGGCAAACTTGTATAGACCTCTTCATTAAGGTCTCATTGCAAAAATGTATTGAACACATACATTTGATGCACAATCCAACCCTTCGCAGCAATAACTAAAATTATTGATCTTACAGTCACCATCTTCACTACTGGTGAAAAAGTATCCTAATAATCAACGCCTTCCTTCTGGTTGTATCATTTTGCTACTAACCTTTCCTTAAACCTTTCCACTTCACCTGTGGCCTTGTACTTAATATTATATACCCATTTGCAGTCTTATTATCTTCTAAGGCCTGAATTTCAGCCTTCATGGCCTCTATCCATCTCTTGTTCTTTGTTGCCTCAAAATATGATTGTGGTTCATGCTCCTCTGAAATTTTAGCTATAAAACTTTGATAAGACACATACAACCCAACATAATCAACTGCATCAGATAATGGATATAAAAATGTCTTCACATTCCTTAAATCTGTTGTAGGCTGAATGAAATATTTCATCCATGTAGGAGGTTTCATGTCGGTAGTAGACCTTCAAGTCTCCAAGGGTGCATGATTGATAGGCAGATCTTGTTGAGATAACACAACCTTAGATTGATGAGGATCAGTATCAACATGTATTTCATCACCATCAGGGTGACGCCCTTGTTTCTGTCATGACCTGATCTGCAGTTGACACCCTTGTTTCTTCTGGCTCTACAATATTTTCATCTGCAACCTGCTCATGTATAGTACCATCTATAGTATCATCAATATATACATCAAGAGTAGGAAAGTAGTATGTGTCAATGTCTATAACATGTGACTCAATATCACAATGCTTGTGCTATTCAAAAGGAAAAATATCTTTATAAAAGGTCACATCTCTACTCACAAAATAGTTTTGTTAGTCAGATCAAGCAGTTTATATTCATTTTGTCTAGATGCATAACCAAGCAACACTGACTTAATGGATCTAACATCAAACTTGTCCTTCTTGACCAAGTTAGTAGCATAACATAAACACCTTATAACCTTCATATGAGATAAGGAATGTGTCTTATTAAACAACTTCTCATTAGGTGACACATTTCCTATTACCACATAGGGTATCCTGTTAATCATATAGATTGTTGCCTCCACACAATCTCCCCAAAACCTTGCTGGCAAATGACTTTGAAATTTGATAGCTCTGACAATTTCCAAGATGTGTATGTGCCTCATTTCTACCACTCAATTTTGTTGTGGAGTATATGGACATGAACTCTGATGTATAATCCCATGCTGACTAAACTCATTACAGGAATTATTAAAGAATTCTTAACCATTATATGATCTAACACTTTTAACAACCATATTAAACTGTGTTCTGATTATTGTAAGGAAATTATTAAGAATAGTAGTCACATCAGACTTAACATGTAACAAAAACACCTAATTCCATCTGGTGTAATCATCAACAACTGTGAGAAAATACCTCATGCCATTATCGGTAGGAATCCTATAAGGTCCCCATACATCAAGATGTAACAACTGAAAAGCAAATTTTGTTTTACTGCTACTATAGGAAATGGCATTCTAGTTTGCCTATCCACAAGGCAAACATCACAATGCCTTATTGTAAAATTGAATTTGTCACCAAAACCATCTATCTTCCTGAGTACACTCATTAGCACATGTCCCAGCCTCCTATGCCAGAGTCCTTGCAATTCAACTGTTGTAATTGCAGTTGATACATGTGCTTGTGCTTGTATCAGTTCAGAACAGCTTCATTTTGACTCTAACATGTATAATCCATCTATTTCCTTACCAATCTCCTTCACCTTCCTAGTGAAGAGATCATGTAGGACAAAGAAATCAGGAAAGAATCTTGCACAACAGTTTAACTCCCTTGTTAGCTTTGAAACTGAAAGGAGATTAAACTTAAAACTTGACATACATAACACATGTTTTATGAGATCACCTCATGTTAATCTACAACTTCCTGTTTGAGTAATTGCTAATGTATCATCAGTAGGCAACTATACTTGTCATGCATTTTCTATTAAATCACTTTTTTCAATCATACTCTTATCATTTACCATATGGTTAGTTGCTCCTGAATTCATTATCCAACTAGGACTACTTTCCTTATTAAATACAGGATTACCTGCCATGTGAGCTCTAGGTACTGGTGCATTGCCATGATGTACACTAGCATATGTATGTTTATTCAGCATTGTAAGCACCTTCTCATACTTATCTGGAGTGCATGATCTCAACAGAAAATTGAGTTGTTCATCTTGATCCTGGGATAGTTGCCTCAATCCTCCTATATTCCTCTGACTTGAATGTCCTATATGTCTACCACAAGGTTGTTGATATGAGCTACCCGCTTCTGCATGTTGAGTACCTAGCATTACTACATTGACATTCTTTTTTCCTTTGAAGTCAGAAGGATAACCTATGAGCCTATAGCAATTGTCCTTAATATGCCCTTATTTTTACAGTAATCACAATACATTAACCTGTAACATGTCTCCCTAGTATGCCCATTCATTTGACAGAAATCACAGAATGCATTTGGAAGATATGGCTTCTTTGGATTATATTGAGGAGATCTGCTAAACAAAGTTGTAGGCTCAACAGTTTCTCCTATGGCTGTGTATCCTCCTATAAATAATTTTTTGCTCTCATTTTGTGCAATCATTGCATATGCTTGATTCACACTATGAGTAGGTGACATCAGAAGGATATGGCTCCTTGCTTGATTATAGCCATCATTAAGTCCCATGAGAAATCTAGCAGTCTCTGATTTGCTAGATGTTCTATATACTCCCTAGGTCTATCACATTCGCATGAAGGTGGAGGAATTATTGAATCAATCTTATCCCATAGATCCTTCATCCTTGAGTAATAACTAGACACATGTGATACACCTTGATGCAACATTGCAAGTTCCTTCTTTAATTGATACACTTTAGATAAGTTGATTTTGTTGAATCTTTCTTTCAAATCCTTCCATACTGTATGTGCTGTGGGTCTATAAAGTATACCACTGAGCAAATTTTTATTCACATTTCTCATGATCCATGAGATTACCATTGCATTACATCGATCCCACTGCTTCACTTGATTTGGACCATAAGTATCTCGTTTGACTGATCCATCGATGAAACCAATTTTATTCTTTGTTAACAGAGTTAATTTCACAGCCCAGCTCCATAAAGTATAATTCTCCATTCCTACTAATTGAATTTCTACTTGTACATCCTCAGGTGTATCAAATGCACTTAAAAAGAGTGGATGGTTATGATCGATGCTGTTCGAGTTCGAACCCAAGCTTTCATCAACAATCAACGATGCAATTGGTGATGTATTTTCCATGATTAATAACAACTATACAAACGATAATGCCGCACTACACTGATTCAAAAAGAAAATCAAGCTACATAACTCTCAGATTTGAAGACGAACCTCTAGAATCGAACCAACTCAGCACTCATACTGAATCCATCGATCTCCGACTGCAATTAGCCGGATAATCCATCGATTCACTTCACTGTTGCTCTGATACCATGTAAACATCCTCAATTTGATCCAATCTCGGACTGCATGTGCAGAGCAGTGCTCAATTGAATATTGGAAGAGAAGAGAATTTTGTGGAAGCTTTTCTTATCATATATTTGGTCTACTCTATTACAAAGCAAAATGAACCTATATTTATTGAAAATGAAAAAAATATCCCTACTCAAACTAATCAACTCAACAACTTTGTAACTAACTTCTTAATAACTCTAACTAACTCACACTAAATATCTTGTGTACGATGGACGACATTCATTTCAACAGTAAATACTGATATATAAATAAGCATTTACCAAGATGAAAATAAGGGGTTGAGAGAGAGTTAGAATCCATCATTGAGTTGAATTAAATCCATTCAGACAACTATACTTTGTCGAGCTTATATAATTCTTTTATACTCCTATCAATATTTAACATGATTTGATGGGATATTGTATTCTAAGAAACTAATTAAAAATTAAGAAAAGGAATAATGGAATCACTTCGGTGGGAGAGAAAGGACTAATTCATCGTAAAAACTGTTTCTCTGTTGAAAAAAGTGGAAATAAAAATGCTTTAGGATATGAAAAGCTGGAGAAATACTGTCAAAGTACTTTGTTAGAAGAAAAGGATGAAAACACATATCTGTATGAAGATCTGTCTTTCGTTTAACATAGTAATCTTTAAGATTTTTTAGTTGTATATAATTTGCTTTAGTTTAAGGTGGAACCTGTAAAAGATGAAACGACAACACTAAAAGTTAGGTTCCTAATCATGATTAGGCTCACCAACTTTATTTATGTGAGGAAATGAGTAAATATCTCAGAAAGTCAATCAAATATCAAAAATTATATAGTAAAATCATCTTACTTTATTTTACATGAGTAATAAAATTACTCAACTTAAAAATTTTCTCTCATAAAATCACTCAGTCATATTTATCATTAAAAAAATAGAGAAAATCTACTAAACCCCCTTAACCTTTGAGTTTGGAAATAATACCCTCTACCCATTTGAATGAGACAATATATCATTTTGATCTTAAATCTAACGGTCAGGATGAATTGACAAATATGATGTATTTTTAAGAGGTAATAAATGACCCTTAATTAGTAGGATTCTAACATGCATTTTTCCGATTTATTTAAGAAAATATGGTATTACATACTCCCTCGATTTCAATTTATGTGAACCTTTTTAAAGTATGAAGGTCAAATTTTATAATTTTGACCTTAAATTTTGATATAGATTTTTTAAGTTTGTAAAAATAAAATTTATATATTTAGAAACTACATTAAAAGTATTACAAGTCATGATAATTTATAATTCAAATAATTTATAAAAAATGTAAGAAAAAAGTGATCAAAGAACCACCTCGTAGGCTCCAAAATAGTAAATGATTCACATAAATTGAAATCGAGGGAGTATAAATTAAAGTTCCACTTTAAAAAAATAAATAAATCAACTATCTATTTATTTTATTTACTTTTCTCTTTTGGTTTTCAATATCCAATTTCGTTTTAGAATATTTGTAGTTTAATTTAAATTTTAAATATGTCTTAATACATTATGTTACTTCATTACTTGCATTATCGCTGGTATATTAACTAGTTGTGTATATTGTATTATATTTTTGTCTTACATATTTAAATAGTTCATTTATTCTTAAAACATTTCACCCGTAAGCATAAATAGCTAAAAAATTACAGTTTGAATATTAAATATCAGATATTTTATAATTTTAAAAATCAGTAAATTGTTAGAGCAAAGGGAGTTTTTATTTTACGCCAAAGGAGTTTACTTGCATAAAAATGTTAGAGCAGTTAGACGAGTTTATTAATTTCTATGTATTATTATCGAGTATTTTGATAAATTTTTCATATTTTAGAAAATATGTACAATATCACAATTGAAGGTCATTTATGACCCTTTAAAAATACATAAATTTTGTCAATTCATCTTGAGCATTAGCTTTAAGATCAAGGGGGATTATTATCTATTTCAATAGGTGAAGGGGATATTGTTTCTCAAACCAAAAAGGTTAAGGGGGTTTAGTGGAATTTACTCTATTTTTTATGGCAAACATACCTGAGTGATTTTATAAGAGAAAATCTCCAAGTTGAGTGATATTATTGATATAAAATAAAATTGAATGACCTTGCTACACAATTCTTTATAGTTGAGTCACTTTTTGAGATATTTACTCTTGAGAAAATCAGTGAACATAATCTTTTATGGTTTGAATAGAAAAAAAATACTTTTAGTATTATTTTTATGTTTTATGTATAAAAATAAAGATCTTAACTTTTATTTATTAAGAATTTATTTATCGACACTAAAAGAATGAATAGATACAGTTTAAATATGGTTAGTTCTTCTCTCATTATCAATGAGTGGTTTTTAGATGTCATGAGTCATGACCCCTAATTTTCAAAGGAAAGTGAAAGAAACCCCACCAATAATGTTATTTGGAAACATCACAGTACAAGTTTGTTTCTCTAGCCGAAAGATTCTTGGTGGATGTTAAAATCTTATGCCTCCAATTCTTGCTACATATTGTATACCGTAAAAATCGGTCTCAGAAATTGGCTGAATCAAAAAGTGACACGCGGCAAGGATGATCAGGAGGTGATGACTCAGTCATGGTGACACCGAGTATCTTCCCTTAGTGTGTCCAGAGAAGAGACTTCCCGTAAAGGAAGGCCGTGGGCAAAGGCATATCGGTAGCACCCACCTAGTTTTGGAAATGCGTGATCGGATATGAGTCCCCAAATATAAGCACGTGGCCGACTAGAAGCAATTCAATATGTGGTCGTTACAAAAGGTCCCCAAGATTTTTTCAGTTTTTATTAGCCTTTATTACTTCTCAATTACCTTTTATTGCAACATTAATATTGGTAATTAAGGGGCATGATTCGTGGATCATGCACCCCATTGTTCTAGTATAAATTAAGGTTGGTCAGTGGGCCGGGTCGGCCTGATCCCGACTCGCCCCGTCCCGATACCCGCCCCGATCCCCAAAAAAAAAAAATCGTTGTCGGGGTTCGAACTCGGGACGAGACCTGGGCTCGTCCCGCCCGTCCCTATCCTGATCCGACCCCGCCCCGTCCCGACCCCATCCCGCCCCGCCAGCCCCCCTCCCCCCTTTGCAAAAATAACTGTTGCAACAACGACCAAATTTTGATTTTGACCGTTGTGCAACGGCTATAACGGTCATTTTTGGCCCCCACCCCATAAACCCCTCTAACCCTTAATATTTATTTTTAACCCCTAAGCTAATATATTTATATTTTAATCCTATTTTTCAACTATAAATACCTTGTGTTTCTCTTCATTTTTCTCACAAATCTTCCTACCATCTCTCTAATCTCTCCACAATTCTACATTATCTACTAAATAGTATTTTTTTTGCTCATTTATATCAAAGTTCAAAAATTGGGAGTGAAGTTGGCAACTAGCTTGAGGATCATCCATCGAGCAAAGTTTCAATTTTCAACATCGATTACACGTCAACGTTACGTCGATGTTTGATACCTTCGTTCCTTCTTTAAATTATTATTGTTACTTGATTTTAATTATCGCACTTAATTTCATTTACTTTAATTATTTATTTACATAATTATAATGGAATGCCTTGGACGTATGATTAAGGGTAAGGGTACTTCTTCTAGTAATCCTGTTTCTAGTCCCGATGATTTGATTGATTTCACTCATATAGATGAAACTGTTTTTTTAATGATATATCATTATATGATGAGGTATATTCTGCATCTGAACTAGACTTTAATAATGACGCTAATGTAGATGACACACCCATTATTGCACCTCAACCTCAACCTCAGACTGAGTCTCAGCCTCAAAATGAAACTGAAACGCCTCCTATTCCCCCTAGTATGAGTCGAGCCCCACACAATGAAAATTAAAATCGGCTGCATGGAATTTTATTGATAGGGACCAAGAGAATCAAGTAGTTAGATGTAAAATTTGTAAAAAATATTTATAAATTTAAAATCGAAAAAGGTCAAGGTGGGATGAGAGATTTATTGAGACATGTACAAGGCGAGCACACAGCTAGGTGGAATCAATACCAGGCTAAAAAATTTGGTGTGCTAGATGAGTCGGGACAAGGTTCACATAGTGTCCCCGACCAAGTACAGGGTCAGATTAACTCGACGACGGGGGAATATTTGGTCCTAAATATGATAAAAACAAAGATAGGGAAAATATGATAAAATTAGTGGCGGTGGAGGGTTTGCCTTTTTCATTTTCTTCCTCTCCTGGTTTTAGTCATTACATTCGAGAAACATATAATCCTGCTTTTAACGATTTTCCTAGATCAACTGCTAGAAGATATTTTTTTAAATTTACGCGAATATCAACAATATTTACGTTATGCATTGTATCATTTTAATGGCAAAGTGGCTATCACTTCTGACATAGGCCGTAGTACTAACGGTAATGATTATTTAATTGTAACATGTCATTGGATATATCATAATTGGTCTATGTAAAAATGTATTTTAGCATATAGATATATTGATGATAGACACATTGAAACTTTTATTGCACAAAATATTCATGAAATTTGTGATTATTATGGAATAATTGATAAAATTATGACTATTACATTAGATAATGCTACTTCTAATGATTATGCTATAAGACTTTTAAAAGTTCGATTAACTCCATGTTTTTCTGATAATTTTCATATAAGATGTGCATGCCATATTTATAACTTAGTTGTAAAAGATGACCTAAAACTTTTTGAAAACATTCTTGATAAAATACAATTTTCTATAAACTTTATTTTTAAAGGTAAAAAAATACAAAGATGCAAAGAGTATAAAAAAACTTGTCATGGTTGTGGATTGCCTTATAGAAAAATTCCTGAAGAAGTAGCGACTAGATGAAATTCTATATATGAACAACTACTTGTTGCTTACGATTATAGAAAACCTATAACTTTATTATTTAACGCCCATAATAAAAATCCAAGGTATATGCTTGTAGATAATGATTGGAAAATGTTTTTAGAACTTATTGGATTTTTAGAGAAATTTTTTCAAGCTACTAAAGAATTTTCTGGTATTTATTATCCTACTATTTCAACTATGTCATTTTATATAGCTCTAATATTTTTGTTACTTAATGAATATATGGAAAAACAAAACTTATAAGGCATCTATTGAAAAAAGATTTTAAATTTTTTTTCCTATTCCCACTATTTATATTATTGGTGTTGTATTAAATCCGACTATTAAAGTAGACGGTTGTAAAACACTTGTTGAAACGATTTATGATTGTATAGCAGTACTTCCACCTCCAAGTCTAAATCAAGAACCAACTCACGAACCAACTAAAGAAGAAGTTACATCTAGCATACACACTGAATGCAAAAAAGTATACATGTATTACCAACAACAAAGTGCAAATAATCAAACGACTTCTGTACCATCTTCTACTACTTTGCTGCAACCTTAAAAAAATATGCGGTTTATGCTGCTAGTATTCAAGGCCTTAGAAATAAAATGTTTAGTGGTTCAACTTTTTCACAAGTTAGCGAATTTGATGTTTATGTTTTACAGGGTGTTATACCGTACGAATTAATTGTCAATGATGAAGGACATGAAGACTTGCTGAAATACTGGAGGGAGAATGAGTAGACATTTCCGACTCTATCAAAGATGGCCCGAGATGTGTTGAACGTTCAAGCGTCATCAACAACGTCTGAAAGCGTTTTTTATGCGGGAAGATTTCAAATAGGAGAGCACAAACATTCATTTCGGGAGACACATTGGAGATTGTCGTTCTATTCAGAGATTGGATTCGAGCGGAGCGTAGAATGTGAGGTTAACCGGAGATCAACGAAGAAGAAGACTACAACTACAACGAAATCTTGTCCGAGGGAACATGAAGCGGCGTCAGACAACTTTACCAACAACTTCCAATTCCAACCGAAGATCCTCAAGACATTGTGATGAAATTAGAAAAAGTATGGTTAACTGTGTAATTTTTTTAATTGCAATTTGCCTATGTGATTTGCAACTTTTGAACAACACCACAAAGTTGGAATTTTGAAATTGTATTACAAAAAATCATATTTCTTTTAAATAATATAAGAGGTACAAAAACAACATTGGAATGTTTTTATTACACTATCTTGTTCAATTATTGAAGTGTTTATATATATAAATTAAGTGTCTAAAAAAAACTGAAATCCCGACCCGACCCCGCCCCGTCCCCCCAACACCGATCCCCTTTCCGGTGGAATGTGGGACAAGACGGGACATCTGCCTGTCCCGCCGGAGACCCGATCCCGACCCTTCCCCACGGCCCGCCCCGCCCCGGCCCACTGGTCACCCCTAGAATAAATTGAGGTTCTCATTCTATTGAAATGATGGTAGTCTAAAAACACATATTTTTAGTTATAATTTGCCTCTTATAAGCTACACTTTAATCGTGTTTGAGCTATAATGGTAGTATTTTATACTTATTACGTGTGTTTTCTTGTGCAAGACTTGTTTTTGAGAAAACACGCATTTTTGGATCTTAAATAAAGGTTGACACTTTGAAGTATGAGTATAAGTTCAACGAATAGATCGGGATCATGTTTGGGGTTCGAGTATCAAGTATGCATGTGAAAAGGGGAAGAAAACTGACCGAGCCGCGCCGCGCCGTGCCTGCACAGTTTACCTGCAAAACTGTCGAAATTGAAGTCTCCAAAATTTATGCCTGGCACGATGCCCTGCGCGTCACAGTAGACAATTTTTTGGTAGTTTTTTATTTTCTGATTCTAAGGGTATTTTGGTCGTGACACTTCTAGGGTTTTCTATAAATACATGAAAAATATGTTTTTGAGGGGACGTTTGACCTAGGAGCATTAGAGGAGGTAGAATAGGATTTGGCGGCCGAATTCGTTTCTTTCCATCACAATTCAATTCAATACGGAAGTTTGGGTCAATCATCGGTTGTAATGTTTTCTAGTTCTATTTCTTTTATGTTTTTTTATTTTATTATAGAGTAGTTTCCTTATAGGATTTTGACAGACATGATGTATTCATTGATGTTTTTAGATTTAATTCTTGTTTTATTGCTTGAATTCATTAATGGAGCTTTGAATTGAATGTTTTTTGATAAAAAAACAATTTTATTTATTACCAAGTGAGTAATTACAGCTCAAACAAAAAGAAAAAGAGAAAACTCAGCACCTCACTGGTTAACATCTTATAGACTACTAGTGCTACATGACTTCTTCACTTCTACGGTAGGGGTAAAAATTGAGATGCTGCATATAACCAGCCAGTTTTGGCGCTAAGCTAGCTCGATAATGAACTTCCTGGATGACTATTCTGGTAATTGCCTTCGATGGTCTTCTCTTCTGCTGAAAGATCCTTGTATTCCTCTCTGTCCAAATATGATAGATTGTAGCAGCCAGAGTCATTAAATAGACTGCAGATCCACTACTATGGCCCTTGCAATGCTTCACTGCCCATGCTACTTCCTCTGTCCAGCCCATGTTAACCCTTTGAATGCCCTGCCACTGTAAGAGCTTATTCTATATCATAGCAGCTACATCACAATGAAAGAAGAGGTGTTGGATTGATTCATTTGCTTGAGTGCATAGTACACATTCTGCTTCATTTGTTATCCCCTATTTGACTAGTCTATTTCGTGTAGCCAGTCTCTCCATGATAGCCAACCTTAAAATAAAGATTCATTTGGGACTGCCTTTGTTATTACACACCAATCTCCTCCATGAGGTCTTTGGGAAATCACCCTAGAGCCTTGTATATACCTCTCTAATTGAGAAGAAATCAAGTCCTTGCATATCAGAGAAAGTATATCCAACTTCCATTAGGTAGTGTTTAGCCTTGAATATTTTCTGCATGACCCATGATGCCTTCTTTGGTTATGTATCCCATACTGATTGCCCCTTTATGTAGTATGTATTTACCCATCTGACCCATAATTTCTCTTTCTCCTTGCATAGATGCCATAAGAACTTACATACTGTTGCTTTATTTCAAAGCTCGACATTCACCAAGTTGAGACCACCAGCAACATGAGGCTGACATATCTTGTCCCACGCAATTAAAGCTTTCTTTGACATCCAGTCCACAAAAATCTTTTACAAATTGTTTCAATGAACTGGATGATTTTCTTTGGTAGAATAAAAATCTGTGCCCAAAAAGTTTAGATGGCAAAAAGAATACTCTTCAGAAAAGTTTCCCTGCCTGCATAAGATAGAAACCTGGTAGTCCAGGATGTGATCCTACCTAGCATTTTCTCAATAAGAGACTCACATTGTAAGGCTGTGAGTCTTTTTGTACTCAAACGTACTCCTAAGTACCTAAATGGAAATTCTCATATAGGAAATCCCAGTACCTCCATGATTTGTGACTCTACATTCTTGCTTGACTCCATCAAAATATATAACACTTTTTTTAGCAGTGATAATTAACCCTGAGGCTGCTGAGAACATCATGAACCTGTTGTATACCACAATGACAAAAGGAAGATCTCCTCTATAAAAGAGCAAAAGATCATCTGCGAACCCTAGCTGAACCAGATTTACTTTAGCACATTCGGGGTGGTGTTTAAATCCATCCATTCCTTTCAAAGGCTTCAACAGTCTAGTCAAGTACTCCATTACATGAACAAATAAGAAGAGAGAGATGAGATTCTTCCCCTATTTCAATCCTTTTTAGCATGGAAAGGAATAATATGTTTGCCATTTAAAATCACTGAATAGGTGACAGTAGTCATACAACTCATAATCCAGCCAATGAAAATATCAGGAAAAATGCCTCCGAAGATAGAAACCTGGTGCCACGTACTACTCTCAAGCCAAGGCCTTGCCCTTGTAAAACGCCTCCGAATATTCCTAGTCTATTAAATATTCTACGTTAATATAGTATTCTAAAACATACAAAAAAGTACAACCTTTCAAGAAACTGAATACCCAACCCCCAAATCGACCCTGGGCCCGCAAGGGTAAAATAAGAACTTTAATGATGCAAAAGCATAATAGCGGTCTAATTAGTCATCACTTTAAGTTTAGAAGTCATCTAACCCCATTTAGGTCTTCAATTGTCTTTTAGATAAAAAATCCCCAATTTAGGCAAACTCGAGAAATTTCCCCAAATTAATGGAATTAAATTAATAAATTGAATATAGCAATAGGTTATTCTATCATTACAAACTTAAATCTAAATTATCACATCATCAAACCTCAATCTTGGTCCCCAATTTCACCCATTAAGCTCTCTTAACATTAGCCATAAACCCTAGGTTTAAACTACCCAAAACATGACAATAAACCTAGATTTGATGATAGAATCATAAATATATAAAGGAAATAAGTTAGAATCCTTACCCCAAAGATGAAATTGATGAAAAACCTTGATTTTCCTCCCCAACCGAGATCAAGTTTGTAAAATATGAGCTATGAAAAGTGATTTTGAAATATGGTCTTTATTTAGGTCTGATACATCGATTCCGCTCCTACGGTGAAATGACCGTATACGCGGCCCAATTTAATGTACCACGACTTTGCTAAAGTAGAGGAGACACCGCAAGGGCAGCTTGCCTCCGTGTTAAACATTCTACAAAGGCGAACTTTCTCAATATTCTCATGGCTCGTATCTGCGGATCAACTTTCGTAGAAACGGCCAAAGCTCGATGGTTCATTGCACCAGAACTAGCAGTTAAAGCTAAACTCCCAAACTTTCATTAAACACTTGAAAGTCACCCGAGACCTCCCGGACATAAACCAAATATGCTACATAAGTATAAATGATGTTACAAACTTGCTCGCGCACTCAGAATTCTCATACGACCAAACTAAGGTCCACTTTTCTACAAATCCACCCAAATTTCCTAATTTTCCACAATTTAGCAAATAAGGACCCAAAACACATATGAACACCTGGAAAAGCGAACCAAAGACTCAACTAAGTCTCAAATGATGTTTCTAACATACCAGAAGTGACAACCCAAAAACGTACTCATATACTCAAAAGTCAACTTTAGGTCAATTCTTTTCATTTCAAAGATATCAAACTTAGATTTTTCTTCTGAAACCTATCTAATGAAGCTTGAGAACCATGCTATCCATCCCCACGAGTCACAAACCCCATTTAGAGTCTACGGAAAGGATAGTTTGGTTAAATAAAGGTCTTTATCCAAAACTGACTGGACGGATCGTTACAAGTTTTATCCAAGAAGTGATGAAGGTATGTTTCTTGGATACTCAATTACTAGTATATCATATAGATTATTAAATAAATTTACCCTCTCTATTGAAGAATCCATTCATGTAATATTCGATGATACTACTTTCTTGATCGAGAAAGGTACAATTGCAGATGAAGAAGAAGGATCCATCACTACAATTGTTCCATCTACTGAATTGAAGAATGACACAAAGTCAACTACTGCACAGGAACAGTCGACTAATGTATCATTTGAGGTAGTACCAAATAAATGTAGGAGTGAACTTGATTACCCAAAGAAGTTTGTCATTAGAAACATAAATTATGGTACTAAAACCAGGGCAGCTAGCAAGAATAGTGTAAATCTTGCTCTCATCTCATAACTAGAGTCAAAGAAAGTTGATGATGCTCTAAATGATGATCATTGTATAAAGGCTATACAAGAAGAGATGGATCAGTTCGAGAAGAATAAGGTTTGGACACTAGTTCCAAGACCTGCAAATGCATTAATCATTGGGATCAAATGGGTATTTAGAAACAAGCTAAATGAAGCTGGAGAAGTTATTCGAAAAAAGCTCGTCTAGTCTGTCAAGGCTATTCACAACAAGAAAGAGTTGACTATAATGAAACCTTTGCTCCAATAGCACGATTAGAGTCAACTCGTATATTGCTTGCTTACACTTCTTAAAAAAGATTTAAACTTTTTCAAGTGGGTGATAAAAGTTCTTTTCTAAATGATTTTATTGAAGAAGAAGTATTTGTTAAACAACTACCAGGTTTTGAAAATCCTAAAAAACCATATCATATTTTCAAACTTTCAAAAGCTTTTTATGGTCTTAAACAAGCTCCTAGAGCATGATATGAACGTCTAAGTACTTTTTTAATTGATCATGGTTTTTCTAGAGAAAATACTGACAATAATATGTTCATAAAAAAATCCACTTCAGAAAATCTTATTATTCAAATTTATGTTGATGATATTATTTTTGGAAGATCTAACTCTTCTTTGTGCAAGAAATTTTCTAATCTTATGTAAGGTAAATTTAAAATAAGTATGATGGGAGAATTAACATTCTTCATGGGACAACCAATTGTGCAATATGACAAAGGGACATTCATCAGCCAAACCAAATATACAAAAGAACTTATTCAAAAGTTCGGTATGATGGATACTAAAGCATTAGGCACTCCAATGAGTCCAGCATGCACCCTTGATACAGATGATGAAGGTAAACTTGTTGATTAAACCAAGTATCGAGGTATGATTGGATCGTTACTATATTTAACTGCTACTCGACCAGACATTAGATTCAGTTTCTGTAGATGTGCAAGATTTCAAGTTACACCAAAGGAATCTCATCTTACAATTGTTAAAAGAATTATTAGATACCTTGTAGGTACATCTGACTATGGATTATGGTATCCTTCTAGTGACAAATTTGTACTTGAAGGCTTCTCAGATGCAGACTTTGCAGGTGACAAATATGACAGAAAAAGTGCTAGTGGAACTTGCCAATTTATGAGAAAATCTCTAATTTCATGGAATAGAAAAAACAAGGATCTATGTCTCTATCAACTACTGAAGCAGAATGTAACACCCCGAACCATGCACTGGGCGAAAAACGACACTCAGTGCCTGACTACATGTGACCGAGCGAATCACATGGCTTGCTAATCATCACGGGCATAAAAACGTGCGATAATAATGGTTTTAACATGTGAAACATTTACAGAAAAATATAGTCTAAAATATAATAGTAAAATTATTTGAGTAAAAAATAATAAGTTTGAAAAATAATGCTGACATGACATGCTAACTAGTCTAGTCTATGAAACCTTTGAAACATGAGTCTGTAAAATTATTTACTAGGACAAGGCCCTGACATACCTCTACTATAAAACATAATCATGAAAATAATAGACTGACACCCCGGATGAGATGGGGCTCACCAAAATAGCTGATACTGAAGCAATTCCTAACGACCAGATCTGTCATCCTGAAACACAACACATGCATCGTGAAGTGTAGGCCCCGTGCAAAGGGACATTAGTACATTTGAATTGTACTGTATGTAAAGAAACTGAAAGAATAAGCAAGCACATGATATGATAGGAACATGAAACTGAAACTGAACATGAACATGATCTGACATAAAAAAACATGTATAAAATCTTGTAAATTGTATGTCTTTATATATGTGGGGATAGCAGTAGTATAACCGACAATATGAAATCACCATGTGGGTACGTGGAGTTTGGTACCTGGACCGACCAGCAGAGCGCTCTCATACCTTGCCGGAGTATGAGACATGAACATGACATGAAAGGATCCAATCAATAATCTAAAGGTATCGTCCTCTGGGCGGAGCGACCCTTATCCTACATTGGCATACGTAGTTTCAGGCTACTTGAGCCTTCTCGGTAATCTATGCAACTCCCAAAATATGAACATAAAAATAGTTGGCTTGTAAGCCCATGAATTTCATAGATATAACTTGTAAACATGATTCGTGATTATAATTTAGCATGATAATAAATATCTAATATAATTTATGTAAAACATGAAAACATACATAATTTCATGGGACTGATCAATAATGATTATAACTTATATTTAGGAACTCATAGAATTTGAAGCATGCTCTCATGGATTACAGACAGGTTCATGACAATTATAATGACCTATCATAAATACAATTGATGAATTGTAATAGAGACATGACATAATATTACGTGTAATTAGGGCTATCATGATAATGGAACAAAACCCTAAACTTATGAAAAATTCGTGTTTCATGGAAGAACGTGGCGTAGGGAAGAACATGGATATTCCAACACGTAGATAGAAGCTCTACATACATTATTCACTCCAAAATGTGTAACAAAAATCTAAACTTTGGAGAAGAACTCAAATCTTGAACCTTGAAACCTTAGGATGAGTTTATCTTGAAAACCCTAGGTTAAGAACAATAAGTTTCGCTTATGAATTGAATACACTTGATTATAATTACGTGGAAATACTTGAAAGAGCTTTACCTTGATGTAGGAGAGGGATGGGAGAAGAGAACCTTCGTTCTAGGGCTTGGAACTTATGAAAACTGATTTTTAGAACTAGGACTCGTATTTATAATGTTTGCAGCATAGGGGAATGTACAGACGTATTGCACGGTTAGTATAATTTCTACGGTCTGTATAAAACAACTGTCATTGAGGTATGACTTTCCAATGATTACCAAAATCTGAGGGGGCCCCTATAGTCAAAATGTACGGTCCTTATAAACTACCGTACATCATAAATTTTGACAGTGATTTGTACGACCCATTTCTATGGCCCGTACCCTATTCTATGATACGTAGAACTACGACATAAAATTGAATTTGTAGAACTGAAAACTGGGTATTAACTTTGACTCCCTTCCTTGGTTTTCTACATCCTAAATTATGAACAAGACTTAGTTTAAAGGTACGATATGTTACAATATCTTCCTCTTGTGATCATTCGTCCTTGAATGATGGATCATGGTTAAGAATAAGACTGCATATGGCCTGAGTACATGAATGTAAAGAAATATGACATAAAACATGGGGACTGAACTGACATGATTACATGAAAATATGGACATGGGGACATGAGGCATGAGTACTGAATACATGAACGTGAAACATGATACATGGATACACAAAGGACTTAATGTGAATACTGAAGGTATTTACGTTGTTCGCTTTATGCTTGCTCTTCAAATAAGTGCAGATATCAGGAATTAATGTCCTCTTCGGTTCCCATGTAGCCTCCTCAACTTTCAGACTTCTCCATAACACTTTCACTGAGACGACTTCCTTAGTTCTCAACTTTTGAATCTGGCGATCTAGAATGGCCATAGGGATCTCATCATAGGTTAGGCCATCCTTAACTGGAAGGATTTGGTAGGGACAACCAATGATGGGTCTCCCACACACTTCCTCAGTATATATACATGAAACACTAGATACATAACAATTAAGTCTTGTGATAATTCAAGCTCATAAGCCACTTGACCAATCCTTCTCAAAATCTTATATAGTCCAATATATTTGGGACTGAGCTTCCCTTTATTTCCGAACCTCATGACACCTTTCATAGGTGAAACTTTCAGAAATACCCAATCATCAACACGAAAATCTAAGTCTCTACGCTTCACATCCGAATAGGACTTCTGGTGACTCTAAGCTGTTTTCAAGCGCTCTTAAATTATTCAACTTTCTCCATGACATGATGGACCAAGTCTGGTTCTAACAATTCTACTTTACCAACTTCGAACCAACCAATTAACGATCTACACCTTCACCCAAGTTGAGCTTTGAACGGTGCCACCTGGATACTTGTATAGTAACTGTTATTATAAACAAATTCAATGAGAGGAAAATGATCATCCCAATTACCTTTAAAATCAAGAACACATGCCCTCAACATATCCGTAAGAGTCTAAATAGTATGTTCTACCTGGCCATCTATTTGTGGATGAAAAGCTATACTGAGATTTACTTTGATACTCAATCCTTTCTGGAAAGACTTCCAAAAGTGTGTTGTGAACTGAGAACCACAATATGAAATAATGGACACTAGGGTCCCATGAAGTCTGACAATTTCTTGGATATACAACTTAGCATAATCCTCTGTTGAACTTATGGTCTTGACTGGAAAAAAGTATGCTAATTTAGTAAGTCAGTCCACAATCACCCAAATCGAGTCATGTCTTTGGGCTGGGTGAGGTAGACATGTTATGAGGTCCATTTTTATCATCTCCCATTTCCAAACAGGAATATCAATATTCTGAGCCAACCAACCAAGCCTTGGGTACTCGACTTTCACTTGCTGACAATTGGCTAAAAAATCTGCCGCATTCCTCTTCATATCATTCCACCAAAAATTATCTTTAAGATCATGATACATCTTTGTAGAACATGGGTGAATAAAATACCTGGAATTGTGTGCTTCTTCCATGATTCATTCTTTACGTCTGTCCACATATAGATACATAACCTGCCTTGGTACCTTAAAGTACCGTCATATCCCATTTGTTCAAAAGTCGTAGTCTTATGCTTGTGAATCCCCTCTTTTAGCTACAATAAATAGGGATCATTAAACTGTTTCTCCTTTACCTCAGCTACTAAGGAGTATTCAGACTTGTTCTAGACAACCACACTACCATCTTCGGAGTCCATGAGTCGAACTCCTAGACTAGCTAGTCGATAAATCTCCTTCATCACGGTTCTCTTATATTCCTCAACATGAGCTAAAGTTACCATGGATCGCTGACTAAGAGCATCTGCTACCACATTCGCCTTTCTCGGATGATAGAGAACATCCACATAATAATCCTTTATCAATTCGAGCCATCTTCGTTGTCTAAGATTTAACTCCCGCTGCTTGAAGATATACTGAAGGCTTTTGTGATCTTTGAAAATATCAACGTGAACTCCATAAAAATAGTGACGCCATATCTTGAGCTCAAAAATCACTTCTGCCAATTCTAAGTCATGAGTCAAATAATTCTTTTCATGTGGCTTAAGTTGTCTGGATGAATAAGCTATAACCTTACCATGCTGCATTAAAACACACCCTGGATTAACTCCCGAACATCAAAATATACAATGAACCCCTTCGCTCTCTCCGACAATGTTAACAATAGAGCAGAAGTCAGTCTCAATTTTAATTATTTGAATCTACGCTCATAGGAATCTGACCGCTGAGATTTGACTTTCTTCTGAGTCAATCTAGTAAATGGAGCTGAGATGGAAGAAAAACCCTCTATGAAGCGCTTGTAATAGCCTGCCGGACCCAAGAAACTTCGTATATCTGAAGTAGAAGTAGGTCTGGGACAATTCTTGACGGCGTCTATTTTCTGAAAGTCAACTTGGACGCCTTCGCCTGAGATCACATGGCCTAAGAATGCCACTGACACACTTGGAAAATGTCATATAGAGCTCGCGATCCTGAAGTGTCCGCAACACTATTTTAAGATATTCTGCATGATCAACCTTACTACAGGAATAAACTAGAATATCATCAATGAAGGCAATAACGAAAAGGTAGAGATAAGGCTTGAAGACCTTGTTTATAAGATCCATGAAAATGGTTGGTACGTTCGTCAATCCGAATGACATGACATAAAATTCAAAATGACAATAGTGAGTTTTGAAGGCAGTTTTAGGAATATTAACTTCCTTAACCTTAAGCTGGGGGTACCCTGATCTGAGGTCAATTTTGGAATAACACTAGGGTTGCTGGGTGCCTCTTACGACATTTACCATAACAAATACTCATGCCAAAGTGGCACCCCCCTGGGTGCCTCTTACGACATTTACCACAAGCAGGGTTGCTGAAGGTACTTTGACCCATACTGGTATGTGACTGAGAGCCTAATGCTCTAAAGTTTTGCCTCTTTTGATCATTCATGAACTTTGGGGCTGGGGCACTAGTTGAAAATGGAGCATGTTCGGATGACCTGTTCTTGAAGAACTGTCTACCTCTACCTCCCCCGTGGCTGAAGTGACCTAAAGACTTGGCTCTCTTATTGAATTCCCTGTCTTTTTCTTTCTGCAAAACATCCTCTTCCTTTATTCTCCTCTCATTACCTTGAACAAAAGTAACCATCTTGGTAATAGTCATTTTCTTATTCTGAGCAGAAATATTAGTTGTATCATACAAATGGGGATCAAGACCATACACAAAATGCCTAACTATGGCCCTCAAGTCTGGAGCCATGTGTGGAGCATACTTTGCAAGAGAAACAAAGTGAATATAGTACTCCTGCACACTCATGCCATTCTGCTTGAGCTTCTCAAATTTTACAGCCTTTGCCTCCCTGACCTTTATTGGAAAAAAAGTGTTCAATAAAGGCATCAACAAACTCATCCAAGTTGCAGAAGATTCATCTTCCTCTCGGGACTGTTCCCAAGACTCATATCATATGTTAACAACATCCTACAACTGATAAGCTTATATCTCTGCTGCATCTAACTCAATAACATGCATAACACAAAATATTTTTTGAAGCTCATCAATAAAGTTATGTGGATCCTCTGTCTTGCTAGACCTTGTTATCACCGGAGGATCCATACGCAGGAACTCACGAATCTTGAAACTAGATGAATTCCACTACATCCTGTACTGGTAGTCATTACCTGATATTGGGCTTAAGCAATCACAATCTGGGTGAGCAGCTGAATAGCTCCCCTAACATTTGGGTCAATATAACTGAGCAGCGAAATTGGAATATGAACCTCCGCAGGTCCTTTGGTATCGGGTGTGGGTGTTGTACCCGAATTGGCTCCCTGAGCCTAAGTATTTTCCTCATGAGCAGCATTAGTAGTAGCCCTCTTTCTTGTAGCAGATTTCCTTTTAGCATGCATTTTATGAAATACGTAATACACACGAGTTAGAAGAATGTCCTGAAGATACATCTCTAACTGCACAATCTAGAGACCATCCTAGATGTCTTGGTGGTCAACTATTTACGTGTGTGGGCGCCTGTACACACACAAGAGAGACCCCACTGGGCACGGTTTTATAGACTCCCTAAGACACTTGAATCTAGGTTCTGATACTAAATTTTGTAACACCTCGAACCATGGTCTGGGTGAAATACGACACTCGGTGCCTGACTGCATGTGACCGAGCAAACCACATGGCTTGCTAATCATCATCGGCATCAAAAATATGCTATAATAATAGTTTTAACATGTAAAACATATACTAAAAAATATAGTCTGAAATATAATAGCGGAATTATCTAAGTAAAAAATGATAAGTCTGAGAAATAATGCTGACATGACTGACATGACATGCTAACTAGTCTAGTCTATGAAACCTCTAAAACATGAGTCAGCAAAATTGTTTACCAAGACAAGGCCCTGACATACCTCTAATATGAAACATATTTATGAAAATAATAGATTGACACCCCGGATGAGATGGGGCTCACCAAAATAGTTGTACTGAAGCAATTCCTAACGAGCAGATCAGTCGTCTTGAAACTCAGCACATGCACCGTAAAGTACAGGCCCCATGCAAAAGGACATTAGTACATTTGAATTTTACTGTATGTAAAGAAACTGAAAGAATAAGATGGCATATGATATAATAAGAACATGAAACTTAAATTGAACATGAACATGAACATGATTTGACGTGAATAAAGCAACATGTATAAAATTTTGTAAATTGTATGTCTGTATATCTGTGGGGAGAGTAGTAGTACAACTAACAATATGAAAACACCATGTGGGTACGTGGAGTCTGGGATATGGCATGAAAAGATCCAATTAATAATCTGAAGGTATCGTCATCTGGGTGGAGCGACCCTTATCCTATACTGGCGAACGTAGTTTAAGGTTACATGAGCCTTCTCGGTAATCTATGCAACTCCAAAAACATGAACATGAAAATAGTTGGTTTGTAAGCCCATGAATTTCATAAATATAACTTGTAAATAATAAATATATAATACAATTTGTGTAAAACCTGAAAACGTATATAATTTTTTGGGACTGAGCAATAATGATTATAATTTAATTTAGGAACTCATCAAATTCGAAGCATGCGTTCATGGATTACAGACAGGTTCATGACAATCATAATGACCTATCATGAATTCAATTGACGGATTGTAATAGAGACATGACATAATATTCCGTGTAATTAGGGCTATTATGATAATGGAATAAAACCCTAAACTTACGAATAATTTGTGTTTTATGGAAGAACATGGCGTGGGGAAGAACATGGATATTCCCACATGTGGATAAAAACTCTACATACCTTATTCGCTCCAAAACTTGTAATAAAAGTATGAACTTTGGAGAAGAACTCAAAGCATAAATATTGAAACCTTAGGGCAGATTTATCTTGAAAACCATAGTTTAAGAACAATAAGTTTGACTTAGGAATTGAATACACTTGATTAGAATTGCGTGGAAATACTTGAAAGAGGCTTACCTTGATGTAGGAGAATGTTGGAAGAAGAGAACCTTCGTCTTAGGGATTGGAACTTATGAAAACTAATTTTTAGAACTAAGCTTCATATTTATACTGTTTTCTACATTGGGGAATGTACGGTCATATTGTACGTATAACTTTACGGTGAGGGGTACTATCCATATAAAATGACAGTTATCGAGGTATGACTTTCCAGTGATTACCAAAAATTGAGGGGGCCACTACGGTCAAAATGTACGGTCGTATATATTTATATGGTCCGTATAAATAACCGTACATCATCAATTTCGACAGTGATTTTTATGGCCCATTTATACGATCTATATAAGTGCGGCATAAAACTGAATTTGCAGAACTGGAAATCGGTTTTTAACTTTGGTTCCTCGCCTTGATTTCCTACACTCCTAAATCATGAACAAGGATTAGTTTAAAGGTACGAAGTGTTACATAGAATATATTGCAATTGGACATTTTTGCGCTCAAGTAATTTGGATGATGCATCAACTAAGTGATTATGACTTATCCTTCAAACCTGTTAAAATTTCTGTGATAATTCAAGTGCTATATGTTTTTTCTAAAAATCATGTTCATCATTCTAGGGCAAAACATATAGATATCAAGCATTATTTTATTAGAGATCATGTAGTAAAAGGTAATATAGATATTTTATTTGTGAGTACTGATTCTCAACTAGCTGATTTAATTACAAAATCATTGCTTGAGGAATAGAAATTCTATAGGTTTAACTACAAATTCTGTGATTTATTAAGAATTTTTTAATTGAATTTTTCTTACTAAAATTTTTGTTGCCTTAATTAAGTGCTTTAAATATTTTGTGCGAACCGTGTTAACTGGGATTTTATTATTTCTTTCCATCTTTCTAGGAGTCATGATTACACCTGCCGCCATTTCACTTCCTCTGTGACGTTTCCCATCAGACGTCACACCGTCTCTCTCTTTCCCCATAAAACACTCCACTTCCCTCCTAAAATTTTTATCTGCCCCCTTACGTCTTCTCTCTTTAACCCTATTCACCCATCATCCCTTTGCATATCTCTCTCTTCATCAATGGCGAAAACCTCCAAAACCTCTTCTTTCCCCACTCACAAAAAATCTCATGGACGTGGGAAATCTTCTCATAAAATAGATCACCCTATCAATCTTGATTCTGACAACTCAGCTCATTTCATCCCTGACCATGACATCTCCGATAGCGGAATTCCTTGACAGCAAAATAGCTTGGTAAATGTAATATTTCTCCTAATGCATGTCGCGATTCCCCTAAGAATGTAAAGTTTGATCCTAACTATTTTGAGGACAATCGTCTTTATTTCTGGGATACTAAAAACTCAAATATCTTCGTCTTCTTGTCTTATAAGTCTGTGAATGTCGATCGTATTGTTATCCAAATCTTCTTGAAACTCTTCACTACTCCATTAAGCCCTATTTTGATTTCCAAGGTTGGAACAACATATTCCATGGCCCTATCAAGATATATGAAAGCGTGGTCCATATGTTTTATGCTAATCTTCGCTCTTCTCACCCCCAATGAACTTGAGTCTCTTGTATTGGGAGAATGAATTTTCGTTGATTGTGCTATGTTTTATGCTCTATTTTATTGTACCTATTCTAGGTACTCCGGTCCTTTTCGAAACCTCTATCCAAAGGATTTTGAGATGTCCTATGAACAAGCCAAAGTAACTATTGCTGGGCCCTCTTCTAGTTGTCTGCCAAACCAACTCACGTTGAATATTATGTTTTACAACTCGAGTCCTTGCTCACATTGTATCCACCACTCTCTCATCTAGATTTGGTTCATTTTACTCTTACTCAATGTGACACTCTCATTACCTACTACCTTGTCATGAAAAAGAAACTCAAGTTATCATCCCTCATTATTAATGTCATGATTGATGTCTCTTATGAATCTCTTCATCTTCCATATGGCATGTTGATCACTAGACTCCTTGAGGCTAGTGAACTTAAGCTGGCAAAGTTTCTCAGTACCCCTATTTTTCAACATTATAAATCTCGTGTGTTTGGTAGTAAGGGTTACATATTAGAAGGTGATTGTTTGGTGAAAATGAAGTGGAAGTCCCTGCAATCAAACCTGAGGCTGCTACATATGAAGTTTCCCCTTCCATGTTTGTTCCTGTCTCCTCCGATGTCCTTGCTTGCTTGGATGCTCTAGATCTCAAACTGGATGTTCTGAAGGAGTTGATGTTATCTCAGTGGATGCATCTTGACCAAATCAAGGATGCCTCCAAAGAGACTAGCTCAGATGTTGCCAAACTTCAAATGTTGCTTCCAATGACCTTTAAGACCATGAAGAATGTGTTTGCCTTTGTTGATTCTGTTGAATTTAAGTTTATGCTTTGAAGGAAACCATTCTTGAAAAATTGGAAGAATTCAAGAGAGTTGTTGTTCATAATCTCACTTATTTTTTAAGTCCCTAAGATGTTGGGTTCTAATGTTGTGTTTTTATGACAATTTTTTTGCTTTGTTATGTGACTGCATCTGCTATTCTGTTTTGCATGTTCTTGTAGCATGCCTTTTGCCTGCCTTAGTATAAATAGTATTAGTTGATGTGTGTTAGTTGTTGTTTTGCGTGTATTTTATTATATTTTTCTTCTTTTGTTGATGCCAAAGAGGGATAAAGTTCAAGAAGGAAAATAAAATAACTCAACTACTCAGAGGGGCATTATTAGAGTGGACTATCCCCTCAATAATTCAGGGGGAGCTCATCAAGTAACAGCTGCAAAGTCGACTACTCAACCGATGATATAAAGGGAAGTAAAGTATTTTTGTTTCCTATTGTCATCATCAAAAAGAGGATTGTTAGTGTAGATTTTAATGATGACAATGTTTATGTGTAGGAAAATTAATAAAGTCAAGGCCCATAAAATAAGAAAAGCACAAAGGCCAAATGCCCATTTGAAGAAGCAACAAAGCAGCCCAATAACGGAGAATCCAATACTTCATTCATGGAAGGTCGACTTACTGATTTAATGTAACACCCCAACCTTGGGGGGTGTGGCTGACCCTCGACGCCTGAATGACCCGAGCATAACACATGTATATCGTAACCTGAACATATAATCGTTTGGATCGACAATGCCTCAGAATGATAACCACTAAAGAAGTCTGAACAAGATAACATGTAACCATGAGCAGCTAACCAACATGTATATATACAACAAGGCTGGCAAAGGCATAACAAGTGTATTAGCAGATGACAAAGAGGCCGACAAAGCCGTACAAAATGAATATACAATGACCACTAGCCTGCAAGACTCTAAGCGTACTACACATGTCATCGGGTTGGGACAGGTCCCCGCCATACCCAAAATAGATGTAAACATAAGCAATAGTGCCTACCAACTCTGTACAGCAACACCGAGAAAGTGGAGTGCGACAACCAATAGCTGAATCAGATAACATACTGAGGAGGTACGTCCGTCTATCTACCTACACCTGCAGACATGAAACACAACTCCCCAACAAAGGGGACGTCAGTACGAAAGAATATACTGAATATGTAAGGCATAAGTAAACGTAAATAAGGGCATCAATGTGCAAAGGAAACCAAAAGAAACATGTAACTCTAAAGTGTCATTGTGGACTATACTGCACATAAATGTGATACAATCATGTATATAACGTCGTAGGCCTCTGTTGGAAATATCTTCTATATAGTATATCGCATATATAACACTGTAGGCCTCTCTGGACAATATGATCAATAAAATACCTGTATAATCTGCGTATATAATGCCATAGGTCTCTGTGTGCATCATATATATATATATATATACATGAAACTCACTCGATGAACATAGAATACTCTTTTGAGTCCATCGGAGTGACATAAGGTCGTTATACCTCTGACTATCCTTATGCAGATACATGTCATTTTGCCTTTTCCATTTGAATCAATAAAGAAGATAAAATATATCATCTCTAGCTTTTCAGGAAACCAACAAGGAATCATACTATGCCAATTTTAAGAGAGATGTTATAAAGTGCAGAATGTACTCCCGACAAGGGACATATAAGGTACAATGATTAATCGATAAGATAAAGCACAAGAATCTCTGTATCGTCTAGGAATAGAGTCTTTATTGAAGAGCATTTCGTAGTTATTGTTTCTATATCTATCACACCAAGAGAAAGAAAAGTAAGCCCTACATACCTTGTCTCATTAGCAATACGGATTCCACGAGCCATCGCATGCTCTATGGATGATTATCTACAACATATGAACGTTTTGTATCAATGACAGATCTATAACGTATAACAAAACTCACTTAAACATTTCATCGAACACCTTGCAGTCATAGAGTTTGTATAACCTTTTATAATTTAATCTGCATTTGTATCAACACCACAACCTTCTTTACTACTCTCCCCCTCCATAGATCCATTAACAACCCAACAACTTCATACTATACTCTTAAGTCACATAAAACAACATACTTAGTTTTCAAGGTTCAGGAGAACTTGTTGTACAAGAATTCTTCAATAATCACATTCCAGTTACTTGTAAAATTCTAAGAGCAAGAAGAAAGGGACAAGAATTACCTTCAACACCATAATTCTCCAAATTCAAGGTTACTTCACCCCCAAGAGTTCTCCACAAATCAACACAATAAGGAGAAAGACGATATAGCGATGATCACGGGATTCATTACGTCAGATTTGTGCAGTTTGTATTTGATTATACCTTGGATCATGATAGAGCTTAAAGAGAGGGTTTAGGATCTG
Organism: Anisodus tanguticus; assembly: GCA_034509755.1. NCBI lineage: Eukaryota > Viridiplantae > Streptophyta > Magnoliopsida > Solanales > Solanaceae > Anisodus > Anisodus tanguticus. The sequence continues at coordinate 18,780,174 of CM067560.1, read as the reverse complement.
TTAGGGTTGGAAAAATGAGATAAAATGATTTATGTTAGAAGTGAGTCTAAATATAGGAAAAGAGATAAGTTTCCACCGACCATGACCTGCGACGCAGCCTGCGAATCACATGTCATGTCGCAAACCTTGCCAAATTTTTACAAAATTCTAGTCACATTTTTCGAAACCATCTGTATTTCGCAGACATTGTCTGTGATTCAGATATCACTCCGGGGCGATGATATTTCTCGAACTTTCGTCGAAGCTTTCTTCCATTGATTCGATAAGCCTTAAACCTTCCAGAAACTTATTCAACACATCCGTAAACCTTTATTAGTGTCTGGGAGGGGTCCTACCATCTCTGAGCCTATGCCGACTGACATTATAGTAATGACTATACACGAACACACGAGGTGTAACATTTAAGTCAAGGAAAGCATTAAATACAAGTAGTAGAGTTTAAGGAAATAAATCCTTTCGCGCAGATTGAGGAGCTATTTTGGTAAAGAATCTAAAGGCAATTAATGTGAAGAGCCTTTGAAGATGGAAGACAAATATTCAACCGGGATCACAAAGAAATAAATCAAAAAGCTCACCTTTATTCTTGGAAAATAGGATCCCTAATTGCTTTTTCCAAGGATCAATACTTTTGGGTTGCGTTCTCTTCCGAGATAAGACAACAACTATTTAAAGGCTCATCTAGAGACAAAGTAAAATATACTTTCGTCTCAAGTTCTCTACTCTATTTTTCATAAGCATTGTAATTCTGAGTGATATATAGTGTAAACAAAAAAGAGATGAGAGATATAGTATAGTTGGTGAGGCATTGTATGAAAAAGATTACGAGAGTTTGAGTGTGGAAGTAAGAGCTTCGTTCAAACAAAACATTGTACCAATACACCTTCAAAGAGCTTAAGAGAACGCACTTGCAACTCAAATGGACTGGACTAGGATCTACATTGGATCTAACTAGTATAAAATATTGTGTGTCATTTACTTTATGCAGGTTACATTCTGCATTACTTAATTGTCAGTCGACTGAGTTACCCGATAGTCAACTACCAATCAAAAAAGTTACAATTCATTCCCTCTTGTCCTTTCAAAGTAGGCCTGCGATAATCAAATACAAAAGAAAATAAAAAATTGGTGTACAATAAGCTTTTTGCAATAGACGTTATTGGAGCAATACATGACGAAAGTGAAAATGCATAGTGTATGACATGAATATCCACTTATCGAGATGTTAGCTTCATGTGACATTAGCCCACTTCGGTCCCACCAACTAAGGCACTGAGAGGCTGAATCACTTTTAGGGTGTTTTCGGTGGGAGGAAAATATTATTTTTGAAAAATAAGTGAATTTCTTATTTATTTTTTTATGTTTGTTAGGCTAATAAAAAATAAATGAATTTCTTATTTATTTTCTCAAGTTCGCTTAGTTAGTAGAAAATATTTTTCAAAAAATACATATTCAAACCCCACCACCCCACCCCACACCACACCCACACACCCCACCACCCACCCCAAGTACCCATACTCCACCTCCCACCCCGCCCCGCCCTCACCCAACCACCATCCTCGAACGCACATCATTTTCACCCACCCCTACTCCACAACCACCCCACCCACCAAAACTCACCCCATCCCACCCCACCGTTTCACCCAACTACCCCCTCTTAATTTTTTATTTCATATATTTTATTTTATTTTTATATAAAATTTATAAAAAATTGAAAAAAATTCTTACCCCCGGCCCCAACTACAATCCACCCACATCAAATTTAATAAAAATTTAAAAAATTTGGAATGTTATTGGGGTGGGGTCGGTGGGTCACAACGTGGGAGACGGGGTGTAGAAAATAAAAAAAAATTACAAACTTTTTTTTAAAAGAAAAATTTGAGGGGGGGGGGGGGGGGGTAGAATACCAAAAAAAAAAATTAGGGGTGGGGGAGGGTCGGGGAGAGGTTGTTCGCAACGGGGGTGGGGGAGTGGTGTAGAAATAAAAAAAATTCAAAAAAATGGAGGGGGTTGGGGGATGGAGGTGCGTCGGATGGTGGGAGTGGTTGGGGTTTGGTGAGATGACTGTTTGGGGGTGGGTTGGGTGGTGGTGGGATAGTTGGTTGAATGTCACTTGTGAGACTTGTTTTCCCTATTTTCATTAGGGAAGTCATTTTCCTTATTTTAAGGAACTTGTTTTTTTAAAAAAATATTTTTCAAATTGTTTGACCAAACGAACATGAGAAAATTGGAAAATTTCCGGCAAATGTTTTCATCCATATTGAACACACCCCTTAGTCTAGTCCCCAATTTTGTATTTTAAAACAATAATTTTGAATTAACGATATTATGATATATGATAGTATTGAAACATCGTAAAGATATACAGATATTATGATCTAGAGATCCAAGATGATTTATATTTGATGTGATTACATATATGTTTATTACTAGGGCGATTAGCCCGTGCTGCGCACCGTCCCAACATTTTTTAAAGGATAAACTGTAAATCAAACTGAGTGTCTGATAACACGATTTAAAAAGAATGTAATCATACCTATCAAATTGTGTTAAAGAATATTATAAATAGCAATGATTTGTGGCGAATTGAAGTGTTAAAAAAGATCACATGAATTCATGGTCATCCGATTAAATTCAGTATATTATGAATGTAATATATATCTTGTAGTACCTTTTGGAACTCAGGCAACAAGATGCTTGGTAGCACCCTTGGTTGAAAGCTAAATATCTAGAGATTCAATTTTTTTCTCCTTTCCTTTGATAGTGCAACCATCGAAATTCTAGATTCATCTCTGACGATGATTAAAACACTTGCTCAAGTCAAACTACATCAATAATTTCTTTTTAACATTGTGAATATTTTCTATTATTTTAATCTATATTATTGGTTTCTCCTAAATAACAAATCAAATGTTATTAAGCTATTTATGGAGTAGGAAAAAAACAGTAGTAACAAAACATGTTAGTTCTCAACCAAATTTATGAGAGAATTTAGAATAACAAAATAAAATTTAAAAAGTTTTCAAATGAAAATTGATTTTAATCACTAATGTTGTCCGTGCAAATTAAGCTAATAGTAATAAACGATTGAAGCTTGTGTCGCAAAAATAGCACCTTTTCAATTAATTAGCATGTCTTTGATATAGCCATATACTCATGAAAATTTGTCATTGGTTTAAACTAACCTTCAAAAGATGAAGTTAGGTATTTTTTACAAATTTAAAACTGAAGTCCACCATGATTTAGAGATCGCGGGTATGTTAAGTTTAGATCATATATAATTTATAATAAAAAATAAAGATCAATTTCAATTTATAAGAATGTGCTTCTTTTGTTTACCCAAAAATGCACTTTTACTATTTATTTGTATAAGATTTAAAAATGCATATGCTAAAGTTAGACAATTTTAATTTGCAATGAAAAAAAGAAAGATTATATTTTCATTTACAAAGCTTTAGCAAAAAAGTACCTACAATGTTAAGCAGAACACGTTTAAAAAAATTGGGAAAGCATAAGTGAAATGTGAAACCCAAGCGGGCCCACCGTAATGACTCGTCCAGTCGTTTCTAGTTAAAGGCTCTTATTTAATTATTGTATTCTTTCCATAGACTCTATGTGGGATTTGTGACGTGCGGGGATGTGCGACACGGTTCCCGAGGTCCATTTATGTGAGTTTCGGATGAAAAACTTAAAATAAGAGCCTTAGAGTTGGATAGTTTGACTCAAGGTTGACTTTTGAGAATATGGGTTCATTTTTGGGTTTTGTCGCTTCCGGTAGTTCTTGAGGGTCATTTATGATTTAATCGAGTCTTCGGTTATCTTTCCGAGACAATCAGATGAATTTTGTGGCCTTATTTGTGATATTTGACTATTCTGGGTGATTCCTTAGAAAATTATGTCTTAGCTCAGTTAAATGGGGAAATCCGAGGGAGAGAGCGAGTTTGTTGGGAAAGCATGTCTGATTTGTGTCGGGGGGGGGGGGGGGGGGGTGGAAATCCAAGTTATTGGTGTCTGGTGTCCGCCCCCGACTGGTGGACTATCCGCTCCTGCGGGTCCTGCGGGTCCTGCGGAGGTTGGCTCGCAGAATCGGGGTTTGAGTGATTGGTGAGGTTTCGCCTCGGCAGAGGGTGATCACGCAGGGGAGAATGCGCTTTGCATGTTTTTGTCCGAATCTATGATGAGGCGAGGTGTCAAGTGACATCGCCTCAGCGAGCCCGATGTCCGCCAAAGCGAGACCACGCAAGCGAAGTCGATTCCGAAATCTGAAAACCTAAGAAATTTTCTAGGTCGAATCACTTTCTCAAAATAACTTTTCCTTGGTTCTAGAGCTGCCAAAAAGGGGATTTTTGAGGGGTTTGACTAAATTCTTCATTTGAGGTAAAATTCTTCACTCTTTGTGGTTATATATCATGTTTCAAGTCTTTAATGGTGGTATAGAATGTATGTAAGTTGGGGAAATGATTTCTAATGTTCATATTAGTTTAAGAGAGGCTGAGTCTTTGATTTAAGGGTGTAATATTATTTTGTTTGCCTTAATATTCCGAATTAGTATGAAATTATGATAGAAGATCATGTTGTTGCATTTAATTTGATTATAGAAATCTTCTTTTATCTGTGGAAAATTCTAGGATTTACAATTTGGGGCTTTTCTTAAATTGTGCAATTGAAGGTCCAAATGAGCTTAGGTTTCTAATTAACTTAAGGATATAATCACTTACTATGTATTTATGCTTTTTGGATAATAAACTTTGGATCTTGATAATGTGGGCCCAGGGGTTGGTTTTTCAAGTCTTGGTATATTTTAGGACTAAGTCCTTGCATTATGTGGTAGCTTTATGTTAACGTATAGTATATGCGTGATAGACTTCGATTACCACGAAGCGCTCCGGAAGGGCAAGGCTTGCATGGAGGGTTGACCGTTCGAGGCTCATGTTCGGCCCATAGGTAGGCAAAGGTTTACTTTCACTAGACTCCGATAGAAATACATAATTAGTTGTAAATATTGAGGGGTTTTGGGTGTGTTTGGGGGTCCTACTCAAACGACTGTGATGAACATTTGAGTGAGTACCGGTGTTGAACTGTGATGATGGGTGATTTGGGGAATCAGCCTTAAGTTATTCCCGACTGCTGATTGATTAGGCTTATCACCATTATGTGGGCTCGTCGCCATACTTGCTATTACTGTGTTTATTCATCACATGTGCTTTCGATATGATATCTTGATTATACTTGGACTATGTGTTATCAAATTTGTGAAAGCATGTGATATTCATCTTTATACTTGGTTGCATCTCATTACATCATTATTTTTTGCCTTGTATTGTCATTTGCATTCATACACTCATGGTTATGATGATATTGATGTTGGAGTGATATGATAAATGTTGTGGGTCCAAGAGACCGGGAAGGTAAGAACACTTATGAGATTTTGGCAACACTGAGATGATGATGATAGGTGGGAGAACGGGTTGCACGCCTGCAAAAATTATTCAACCAAGAGTTGGGCTCCGTTGAGAAATTTTGGAGGGTATATAGACTTCGCGGGTCCCCTATAGGTGTGCAGTCTATAGAATTTGAACGCTTGTATACGGGAGTTGGAAAGGTACGTGACATATGAATTGTATTCACATCATACATACCTCAATGCATTGATATTCTGTTGGTGAATTAAGTGATGGATTGATAATTGATGACTTAGTTGATTATGGACATCTGAGGATTTAGAATTGATTATTAAGTACTTGAACCATTGAACTCTATTGAACTTAGGTAACTTTATGAATATGAGATCTTATGTGATTAAGTGATTTGTTGATTTCAGTGAACTTTAACATAAATCACGTGACTTATTTGTCATTGGTTTAAACTAACCTTCAAAAGATGAAGTTAGGTATTTTTTTCAAATTTAAAACTGAAGTCCACCATGATTTAGAGATAGCGGGTATGTTAAGTTTAGATCATATATAATTTATAATAAAAAATAAAGATCAATTTCAATTTATAAGAATGTGCTTCTTTTGTTTACCCAAAAATGCACTTTTACTATTTATTTGTATAAGATTTAAAAATGCATATGCTAAAGTTAGACAATTTTAATTTGCAATGAAAAAAAAGAAAGATTATATTTTCATTTACAAAGCTTTAGCAAAAAAGTACCTACAATGTTAAGCAGAACACGTTTAAAAAAATTGGGAAAGCATAAGTGAAATGTGAAACCCAAGCGGGCCCAGGTTGTAATGACTCGTCCAGTCGTTTCTAGTTAAAGGCTCTTATTTAATTATTGTATTCTTTCCATAGACTCTATGTGGGATTTGTGATGTGCGGGGATGTGCGACACGGTTCCCGAGGTCCATTTATGTGAGTTTCGGATGAAAAACTTAAAATAAGAGCCTTAGAGTTGGATAGTTTGACTCAAGGTTGACTTTTGAGAATATGGGTTCATTTTTGGGTTTTGTCGCTTCCGGTAGTTCCTGAGGGTCATTTATGATTTAATCGAGTCTTCGGTTATCTTTCCGAGACAATCAGATGAATTTTGTGGCCTTATTTGTGATATTTGACTATTCTGGGTGATTCCTTAGAAAATTATGTCTTAGCTCAGTTAAATGGGGAAATCCGAGGGAGAGAGCGAGTTTGTTGGGAAAGCATGTCTGATTTGTGTTGGGGGGGGGGTGGAAATCCAAGTTATTGGTGTCTGGTGTCCGCCCCCGACTGGTGGACTATCCGCTCCTGCGGGTCCTGCGGAGGTTGGCTCGCAGAATCGGGGTTTGAGTGATTGGTGAGGTTTCGCCTCGGCAGAGGGTGATCACGCAGGGGAGAATGCGCTTTGCATGTTTTTGTCCGAATCTATGATGAGGCGAGGTGTCAAGTGACATCGCCTCAGCGAGCCCGATGTCCGCCAAAGCGAGACCACGCAAGTGAAGTCGATTCCGAAATCTGAAAACCTAAGAAATTTTCTAGGTCGAATCACTTTCTCAAAATAACTTTTCCTTGGTTCTAGAGCTGCCAAAAAGGGGATTTTTGAGGGGTTTGACTAAATTCTTCATTTGAGGTAAAATTCTTCACTCTTTGTGGTTATATATCATGTTTCAAGTCTTTAATGGTGGTATAGAATGTATGTAAGTTGGGGAAATGATTTCTAATGTTCATATTAGTTTAAGAGAGGTCGAGTCTTTGATTTAAGGGTGTAATATTATTTTGTTTGCCTTAATATTCCGAATTAGTATGAAATTATGATAGAAGATCATGTTGTTGCATTTAATTTGATTATAGAAATCTTTTTTTATCTGTGGAAAATTCTAGGATTTACAATTTGGGGCTTTTCTTAAATTGTGCAATTGAAGGTCCAAATGAGCTTAGGTTTCTAATTAACTTAAGGATATAATCACTTACTATGTATTTATGCTTTTTGGATAATAAACTTTGGATCTTGATAATGTGGGCCCAGGGGTTGGTTTTTCAAGTCTTGGTATATTTTAGGACTAAGTCCTTGCATTATGTGGTAGCTTTATGTTAACGTATAGTATATGCGTGATAGACTTCGATTACCACGAAGCGCTCCGGAAGGGCAAGGCTTGCATGGAGGGTTGACCGTTCGAGGCTCATGTTCGGCCCAGAGGTAGGCAAAGGTTTACTTTCACTAGACTCCGATAGAAATACATAATTAGTTATAAATATTGAGGGGTTTTGGGTGTGTTTGGGGGTCCTACTCAAACGACTGTGATGAACATTTGAGTGAGTACCGGTGTTGAACTGTGATGATGGGTGATTTGGGGAATCAACCTTAAGTTATTCCCGACTGCTGATTGATTAGGCTTATCACCATTATGTGGGCTCGTCGCCATACTTGCTATTATTGTGTTTATTCATCACATGTGCTTTCTATATGATATCTTGATTATACTTGGACTATGTGTTATCGAATTTGTGAAAGCATGTGATATTCATCTTTATACTTGGTTGCATCTCATTACATCATTATTTTTTGCCTTGTATTGTCATTTGCATTCATACACTCATGGTTATGATGATATTGATGTTGGAGTGATATGATAAATGTTGTGGGTCCAAGAGACCGGGAAGGTACGAACACTTATGAGATTATGGCAACACTGAGATGATGATGATACGTGGGAGAACGGGTTGCACGCCTGCAACAATTATTCAACCAAGAGTTGGGCTCCGTTGAGAAATTTTGGAGGGTATATAGACTTCGCGGGTCCCCTATAGGTGTGCAGTCTATAGAATTTGAACGCTTGTATACGGAAGTTGGAAAGGTACGTGACATATGAATTGTATTCACATCATACATACCTCATTGCATTGATATTCTGTTGGTGAATTAAGTGATGGATTGATAATTGATGACTTAGTTGATTATGGACATCTGAGGATTTGGAATTGATTATTAAGTACTTGAACCATTGAACTCTATTGAACTTAGGTAACTTTATGAATATGAGATCTTATGTGATTAAGTGGTTTGTTGATTTCAGTGAACTAAAACATAAACCACGTGACTTATTTGGGTTATTGAATTATTTAGTATAGGATTTACTTGATTTCAACTCGGTATTTATCTCTTTTTGCATATCTTCCATCGTTGTTGGCCTATGATGCCTATGGATTTATGTTTGTGTACTCATACTACACTTGTTGCATTCTATTTTGATGCATATGCAACTCCGTTTGCTAGTTCAGGACCGCGTGGCTGAGTCCGAGCAGATTGATTCCAACATTCAGGATGAGGATTCTACTACCGGGATGCTCATATCTCTATTTCCATCTTTACTTATTTCGAGAGACATGATTTGATTCTCAGACTATGTTGTTCTGTATTTCGCATTATGTTGTCCTTCATTTCATACTTGTACTCGTATTAGTGCTCTTGTATTATTGACTAGATCTTTTGGGGTTGTACTATGTTCCTTAGACGTATTTTTGCTTTTATATTATTATCAACAATTAATTAAGTATTTTGTTCTATTTCCACATTTCTTTCTTATATCTTGTAGTATGAGATTGTGAGTGGTTCTCCTACCGGTGGGAAAGTGTAAGTGCCATCACGATTCTTAATAAGGGTCGTGATACAAGTTTTGTACTATATGTGTTCACAATTACATGTGAAAATATCTGGGCCCACCATTTCACCCATGAGGCTACTGTAATTGATTGAAAGTACATAAACATCCTTGTTACCCAAATAGTATAGCTAGGAATAGAGGGCTTTTCCGTTAATTGACATTTATGGGAAGCTCCTCTAATTCCCTTATATTAATAGCAGTACTCCCTCTATTTTTAATTTATGTGGCACCATTTAACTTGACACAGAATTTAAGAAAGAAAGGAAGACTTTTGAAATGTGTGATCCAAAAAGTCTTATATAAATGTATGATTGGACATCATTTCATAAAGTTAATTTTTTTCTAAATATAGAAAAATCACATTCTTTTTGGGACATACCAAAAAGAAAATGATGTCATATAAATTGGGACAGAGGGAGTAATATATAATATACGTAAGATATAAACTCAGAAAAGAACTATAGTAGTAATATAGTACTCTCCCCGTCCAAAAAGATTGTCTTAGTTTGACTTGATACGGAGTTTAAGAAAGAAAAGAAGACTTTTGAAATGTGTGGTCCAAAACAAGCCTTAGATATTTGTGTGGTTGTAAATTCTCTCATAAAGTTAAATTATTTCTAAATATAAAAAAATATTAATATTTTTACGATAAGTTTATAAAAAAAGTAAAACAATAGTTTTATGAAATAGAAAGTAATAATTAGAAAGAAGAGGATAACATTGCCATGAAGCAACTTAAATTGATAACAAGCATGTCCACTAGTAAATGATTTTGATAAGACCTTGGGTCATGTTATCAAAAGGACTAGGAGCGATGGGATCGTGGTCAACTTTAATGTCATAGTGGCATAGGCCCGACATGTAATGCGTGTCTCCATTTCAATTTATATGATATTCTTTTATTTTAATTAATTTCAAAAAATATATGATTTTTTTATATTTAATAATAATTTAAATTTAAAATACTCAAGTTATCTTTAATGAAATGATTTACAACACACAAATATCTATGACTCATTTTAGATTACAATTTTTTTTTAAAATCATTTCTTTCTTAAAATCTGTGTCAAATCAAACATCTTCATATAAATTGTGACGGAGAGAGAAATATCGGTCGGGGGTTTTCTTAATTTTCTACCAGAAATAGTCAATAGTCAATACTGGTTATTATATAGCCTCATGCATAGCCGTCCCTGGGGCGGTCAAGGCGGGGCCGCCGAACAGGGCCCCCGGGCCGACGGGGCCTCTGCCCTAGAATTTTCATTTTTCTTTTATTGATTTCAAATATTAAGATATGTATTAAAAATGCCTCCACTCTTATCAATGAGAGATGTAGCCTAGTGGTTGAGAGCTCCCTTCAAAAGTCCTTCCGTAGTGAGAGATCGCGTGTTTGAATCCAATGAGTAGCGAAAGACTTTTTTAATTTTCATGTGAATAAAAAAAGGGTCTCTTTTTGTTTCTCGCACTGGACCCTTAAAAATATAGGAACGGCCTGGTCTCATGACAGAAAGAAATATCATCATGATACTTACAAAAATATTCTATTATATTTTGTTATAAAATATTGTTGTATATCATTAAGAAATCATATCAAATATTGTTCTATATCATTAAATTTAGAGAGAATGAGAGTTCGTAAGCACATAATTAATAAGATTAATTAAGTTATTAGCATCGTGCATACAAGTATGCTATTACTAGTACGAGCTGTAATGCTCATGAAATGCTGCTTTGATCCTTCCATCATTAAGAGGGATCGAATTCTCTCTGATTGACTATTTGCAATTATGTAAAGCAAAGGCTCCTCTTCCCTGTTCATAATGGTCTATGAAACTTCTATCTAGTCTTAAAATTGATGCAACCTTCAACTAGGAGGGTCCGTTAGAACGACTTCGCTTTAAAAGAAGGAGAACTTGTTACTCCTATTTGAAGTCGGCTACAGACCGTTGGCCATTGAGTTTTTTCCTTTTGGTTAAGATAAAGATTACTGGAAAGAAAGATTCATGGATCGAAGCGAAAGAAGCTCAGCTCAAGGCCATGCGTTTCCCTAGGACTGTCAATTTCACCCAAACCCGATGGATATCCATCCACCCGACCCGATTATATGGACGAAAAACCGATAAAACACGAATTTTAATCGGGTGACGGATCGGGTCGGATTCGGGTGGACATACATCAAACCCACCATCCGATCCACCACCCGGTCATCCATCCACCCATTTATAAATTAATTATTTTTTTTGTAGTTCAGTGATAACATACCACTGACTCATGTCGTTACTAGTACTTGGTTTTATTTCCAATAGTTGTCTTTATTTTTCTAAAGTGAATGGAAATTCTTTTTCAATTTCAACATGACAATAACGATGATTCCTTGTATAAAAAATGTTATTTTTGTACTACGTTATACATAAGTGACATTTTCTATGTTGAACATCGCTCTATATATGACTATAAATGTTAGCAGTATAATAGGTTGAGGAATATTACAATGGGATCAAGATCAAATTATAATGGTAAAACAAGATAGTATGAAAACTGAAAAATAAACCAAAAGTACCAAACTGATTGTGCTATAATTTTCATCCGCGAAACACCCGATCCACCCGATTCACCCGTGGATCGGATGTGGCTGAAGAAAAAATAGGGTGATGGATGGGTCGGGTGGTGGATAGATGGTTGGCGGGTGGAGGCGGATTGAGCTCCACCCGATCCACCTCTGATCCATTGTCAGCCCTACGTTTCCCCCTTTTTTTTCGATAGAATAACCCCCTCCCCCCTCCGTCTTTTTTCTTTTGATATCTCTGGACTGATTAAACCAATTTTTATCTTTACTTGTTCGGTTTTGATATCCCATCGTTTTAACTTCACGGGATTTCAATTGGGTACACACGTACGTGTTCAAACAACTATTTTAAATGACTCTGATCTTTTATTAAAATTATGTATTATTAAGGCCATTTTTGATTTTTTTTACAATTAGCTAAATGGCACTATAAATTTATTGTAGCATTAAGCTCATTTTAGACTTGGATGAATTGATAATTAGTTCTCTTGAAGAGCCTTTACTTTATGTTATGCATTTATGCTTATATATATTTTAAGGTTATTTAGATTATCTTAGATTCTTTAATGCAACCTCACTTGAATTTCATAATTGTTTGGTAATCCTTGTACGATTCTTCTTTCCCCCTTAAACTGTTAGTGTGATTGAGTATAATCTAATTATTGTCAAGTTATCTTTGATTAATTGATTGTGCTCTGATCACTATGTTAAACTAGACTCGGACTCTCATTCTATTTCAGATGCAGTCTCCAAGCTCTCCCAGTCAAACAACAAATGTGTATGTGTTATTGAGAAGCTTTGGGTCTCCATTTCCAAACACACCGAAAGTTGAGCCCTAGCTACACCTTAATTTCTAATAGATGCCAGATTGTTTTTTTTTTATCTCTGGTGAGTTTTATTTATCGCTTTGTTCAATTATTTTGTATAGGGGCGCATCTATATATATATGAAGGAATATGGGTTCACGTGTATCCATTCTCCTCTGTCTATACTATCTATATCAATGTTATAATTATTCAAACATATATGTGTGCACCCAAACTCAAAAAGTCCTAGCACAATAATTATTGGTGCACCTTATAATGATTCACTTGGAGGTTCAAATCCCACATCTATTTTATTTATTATTTTTTCTTTATTTTTCTAGAACTGAGCTCGGTGTTTCAAATCACTCGTTTGTGGGTATGTTCAGTGACAAACTAAAATATTTGACACGGAATATAGGTATGTATTTTTAAAATTTAATTAAATTGCAAAACCAAAAATGAAATTTGAACCTGTAATAATTGGTTCGTAATAAGAATCTAAAGGATAAACTCGTCAAATATAAATTTTGTATACAACCGTTCATAATATTGCACTCATCTTCTTGAAATCTCAAAATCTGCCCTAGACTTTGTCAAAATATAAACAGAAGTTACTACATTTTGATGGGTATTAAATTTAAAATTCGGCAAAGGTGCAAATATACCCCTTAACTTTGCGATTTATAGCAGATATATTCCCCGTAAAAAAGTGCTGGATATATACCCCTATCGTTATAAAATAGTGCAAATATATCTTTATCGTTACACAAATGGTGCAAATATACCCTTTTCGCTAGTGTCTTGTCGCTTTAAAAGTGTCTCATCGCTTTAAAAGAAAGTCTACTCATTTATTTAGTAGACATATTTTTCTAAAGCCACATTATAATTTTTTTCTTATGGTGGATATGTTCTTATTAATTTAAAAAACATCTCTGTGGCTTTAAAAAAAAGTCTACCCATTTTTTAAAACGAACTAGATAAGACCCATCAGAAAAAAATTACCATGTAGCTTTAGAAAAATATGTCTACTAAAAAAATGGGTAGACTTTTATTTAAAGCCCCGTGACATTTTTCATTAAACAATAAGATAAATAATTTTAAAAAATAATTCATCAGCAAAAAGGATATATTTGCACCATTTTATAACACAGGTATATATCCACCACTTTTATAACGGGGTATATCTAATCTAAATCGCAAAGTTGTAAGGTATATTTACACTTTGCCCTTTAAAATTTGAAGAACATAACCTTTTAAGTATCAATGATTGCATCATCAGATCCTTTGCACTACGCATCTATTGGAAATTTGCCTTTGATGGGGTTGCGTTCACCCATATTTAATGACTTAAACACTAGGATTCCGCATGTTGAAGGCTTTGTCTCTTCACACGTGCATAATCTACTAAGTGAGTAGATGACCGTAGGGCCAAGGATCGTCAAATTTCATTAAGAAATGAATGGTCCACGAAGTAAGGTGTTTGAGGCATGAAAATATGGTGTGAGACAAATCTACCATATCGGTGGGAAAAGGAAGAATTGTTCTTTTTATAAGCCTAAAAAATGGATAGGGTTTGGGACCCCAAGGGGTAACCCATGTGTTTGAAGTAGGGATGACTTAGGTGTGCTTGGGTTCAAGGCTAAGCCCACACGCGCGCCACCACCCACTTGGTCCGGGTCGGGAAAGCCAACACGTTTATGGCCATGACTATACCTCAGCAAGTTGTTTCATGTTTGTTTTTTTCTTCGTCAGAATCAACCTATTTGCTTTGTAGTGTTGATTAGTTGTTGTTTTATCTTAGGAGACTATTGCCCGCTAACGTAAAAGCATTATACAGGGCAATCTTGTCTTAAAGACAGAGAGTCATCTCTCGACTCAACCGGTGGTGTTGTGATTATCTAATTGGTTGCTAAGTGTTTCAGGTGTGAATTTGAAACTCAAAGGACTCTAACCGTTCGGATTCTCAGTGGTTCTACAAGCCACAAGTGTAGCAGTTCATGTTCTTGTATTTCTGAATATAAGATCCAGATTTGAAGTTCTAGTTCAAGATTAAAAGATTGACAACTTCTTGTTGTAATCTTTGTTGTTTATCCTTTCGAAGCACTTATAATAATTATTTACTTTCCGTACTGATTTATATCCAACAGCATCAACGTATAAATAGCAAAGACAGAACAAAGATAAAGTTAAAGCTCATAAGTCATGTGATGTGCACGAGCACATAGTTAAAACTTCTTATATTTCTTATTGTTACTCTCTTCATTACAAAAGAAAGAAAGAAACAGAGCTTGCACTTTATACATCAACTACTTCTCTTTACTGTCTTCTAGTAATAACTTTGATTTACGGCCGTGCATGATTGTGCAGAGTTGTGTTTCACATAAAGAAATTAAGAACATTTGCAGCCTGCATGGCTGCATTCATGCGAATATGATGTGTTACTTATATAAAAACAACACACGTATATATGTGTTGCGTCATCTACATCATTATTTTGTAAGTGTGTGCATTTGGTATAAGTCAATCATTTTTTGTGGAAATATTATATTGAAAAAATTATGTATTAAAGATTAATAATAATACTAATAAATTGAAGTGTTTTGATGAAGTTTTTAAGTCCTAATAAATATTAATAAAAATGTCTAACTATTAGTTGGAGCGAGTAATATAAAGTTTAAAGTTAAGATCTAAGGAAAATGACTTCCGCCTATAAGTGTGGGAATAGATTCTCCCGAGAGTTCACAATTATTGTGAGAAAAGATATTAGTGACGAGAAAGTATTTTTTTGTTACGCTACTAATACATGTTATGCTTTCAAATGCTCCTTTTTGATTTAACACTCAGCCGTATAATCGAAACAGGATTGATTGGGCTTAAACCTACTTTTTTCACTACTGAGGTTATTCTGAAGCTGCTAATTGTCTCCTTCGACTGAATGGCGTATTTCATGTAACGTGCTCTACTTTCTTAGAGGGATGACAAGGTAGCTAGTTATGTCTTATTCGGACCCTTCTTTTCAATAAGTGAAGGTTATTTTTGAAAAGAATAGGTGTTCAATTGATTGATTATTATAACCAAACATAAAAATGATTTTTATCATGCAAAATATTTTTAGGGAAAAAGACTTTCGTCATAACTAAATATATTTATGATATTTAACTTAACTAGTACCAATTTTTTGCACATAATCTTAATTAATAATATAAAAAAATTAATATCTTACTATTCTCACTTATCCTCTTAATGGTAACATCAATTAATTAGATGGGCGGTATTTTCTGTTGGGTATTGATATTAGTGAATGAGAAATGATTGGAAAGGAAAGTGGGAGTTGTCCCACTTCGGTAGTGGAAAGAAAAGTGGGAGTTCCCTCTTGCTTTATAAAATAAGCATTTGTCCCACATCGGCAGTGGAAAGAAAAGTTCTTCTACTTATAAGTAGAATTACTCCTTCTTGTCAGTAACAGGGTTGAGGGGGCAAGGACCCCTCGCGCCGTCGTCGTCGCTCGGCTCGGCTTCGGCTCGGCTTCGGCTTCGGCTTCTGATTGATAATCTTTTTGGACCAATTTTTCTTTAATTTTTTATTATTTAATTAAATTAATTAACTTATCCAATCCTACCCCTTAGTGACCCTGACCCGCGACCCGGCCGGATCCGCGACCCGCGACCCAATTTCTTTTTCTTATTTAAATTTCCCACCAGTTTCAGCGACTGTTCAGAAATGTTGCAAACCTTCAGAAACAATACTTCCATGGCTATAAATTCGTTTGATTCCTCAGAATTTGGCTTACGAATTTTCTGAACAATACAAACTTCTTCTTCTTCTGCACAAATAAATTCTGTGTGATATACTGCTGTTGAGTGGTTCGCCGCTACCTGAATTTGGAGTACTACTATTCCGGTAAGATAATCGTTCTATTCTGGGAGGGGATATTCCATCAACCTCGAGTACTGTGAGGGGAATAATTTCCTTAAGGACACACTTTGAACTAAGTGGGCTCGATTATATTCTGAAAATTTATTCTTATTTTTCAACACTGATTCTGTTTATTTTCAGTGTTTATTATTTACTTGTTTTTTTGGAATACAGATTAATAACAATCTTAAGGAAATTATATTTTTAGATTAATCTGTATTCTGTTTTGGAGACTAAAACCTGTGTGGTTCTCTACTCCGTATGAAATTTCATATTCTGACTTGAAGACATAAAAAAATTCATTGGAATATTAAAGTTCATACTTGTACAACGATTTGAAGAACATAAAAACTTCATCGTTGCTGTATTCTGGTTTGGAGATTAAAACTTGTGTAGTTTTCTACTCCATATGAATATTAGTATTCTGACTCGAAGATATAAAAACTTCGTTGGAAAACTAAAGTTTCATAATTATACTACGATTTGAAGAAATAAAATCTTCATCATTTAAGTCTGTGATTGAATTTCTATTCTGGTTTTATTAACTAAAACAGTTTGTCAATTTGACAGTGACAAGCGAATAATGGCAATTGAGACTGGAACTACCTCTGCAAATACTGCACCAGCGGTTACTCCTACAACCCGTACCGCTGTGCCACCGGCTGAGAAACCTGCGAAGTTCACCGGTGCCAACTTTAAAGGATGGCAGCAAATAATGTTCTTTTGGCTTACCACCCTTGTTATGCAAAAGTTCACCAATGAGGACCCTCCCGTGCCTGCCGCTGACATGCCTGACAACCAACAATTCATGGTTACTGAGGCTTAGAAACAGGCTGATTTTTTGTGCAAAGGCTACATTTTGAGTGCCTTAGAAGATGACTTGTACAACGTCTACAGTGCAGTAGAGACTTCCAAAGAACTATGGACTGCACTTGAGAAGAAGTACAAAACTGAAGATGCTTGCTTGAAGAAATTTGTTGTTGCCAAATTCCTAGACTACAAAATGGTGGATGGAAAAACCGTTGGAACCCAAGTTCAAGAGCTTCAACTTATCTTCCATGACCTTATTGCTGAAGGTATGGTAGTAAATGAAGCGTTCCAAGTGGCTGCAATGATTGAGAAGTTGCCGCCCTCATGGAAAGATTTCAAGAATTATCTTAAGCACAAAAGAAAGGAAATGAAGTTGCAAGATCTTGTGATTCGTCTCAAGATCGAGGAAGTTAACAAAACCGCTGAGAAGAGGTACCGTAAGACTTCACCAATTGAAGGGGCAAACATCGTTGAAGATGTTGCTCTGAAAAAGAACAAGAAAAGGAAGAGGCCTTCTGGAAAGGAGAAGGATTCCAACAAGAAAAAGTTCAAGGGCAACTGCTTTAATTGTGGGAAAGCTGGCCACAAAGCCCCAGATTGTCGTCTTCCGAAAAAGAACAAGGGAAAAGGACAAGCCAATATGGTGGAAAAGAATGATGATATGGATGATCTGTGTGCAATGCTATCGGAGTGCAATTTGGTTGGAAACCCAAAGGAGTGGTGGCTTGATTCTGGTGCCACTCGACATGTTTGCGCTACAAAAGAAGCATTTGCAACCTATGCTCCCGCTGGACCCGAAGAGGTACTGTTTATGGGAAATACTGCAACAGCCAAGGTTGAAGGATATGGGAAGATACTTCTGAAGATGACTTCCGGCAAGGTCCTGACTCTCAACAATGTTATGCACGTTCCAACAATTCGGAAGAATTTTGTTTCAGCCGGACTACTCGTCAAAATCGGGTTTAAGTGCGTGTTGGTTAGTGAGAAAATTGTAATAAGTAATAATGAATTGTTCATAGGAAAGGGCTACCTCACCGAGGGCCTTTTCAAACTCAATGTAATGGTTGTTGACAGTATTAATAAAAATTCAGCTTCGTCTTACTTATTGGAGTCAAATAATTTATGGCATGTTCGTTTAGGACATGTCAACTACAAAACCTTGCGAAAATTGATTAATTTAGAAGTATTGCCTAAATTCGAGTGTAATAAATCTAAATGTGAAATCTGTGTTGAATCTAAGTTTGTTAAACATCCATATAAGTCTATTGATAGGAATTCAAATCCTTTAGACTTAATTCACACAGATATATGTGATATGAAGTCAATACCATCTCGCGGTGGGAAAAAGTATTTTATAACTTTTATTGACGATTGCACTCGATATTGTTATGTGTATTTGCTTAACAGTAAGGATGAAACAATTGATGCATTTAAGCAGTACAAAAACGAAGTGGAAAATCAATTGAATAAAAAGATAAAAATGATTAGAAGTGATAGGGGTGGAGAGTACGAATCTCCTTTTGCAGAGATATGTTTAGAATATGGAATTATTCATCAAACTACTGCCCCTTACACACCACAATGAAATGGAATTGCGGAAAGGAAAAACCGAACATTAAAGGAAATGATGAATGCCTTACTAATAAGTTTCGGTTTACCGCAAAGCTTGTGGGGGGAAGCTATCCTTACAAACTAACCGAATACTCAACGGGGTGCCCCACAGCAAAACACAATCTATTCCATATGAACTATGGAAAGGAAGAAAACCCAACTTGAAATATTTCAAAGTGTGGGGGTGTTTAGCAAAGGTCCAAGTTCCTTTGCCCAAAAGGGTAAAATCGAACCAAAAACTGTGGATTGTGTTTTTATTGGTTATGCTACAAATAGCAAAGCTTGTCGGTTTTTGGTTCACAAATCGGGCAATCCCGAAATTCATGTTAATACGGTAATTGAATCAGATAATGCTGAATTCTTTGAAAACATTTATCCGTATAAAACTGAATGTGAGTCGTCAAGTGAAAGATCTAAACGACCGCGGGAAGAACCAAAGGAAAATACACCAAGCAAAGCGGATGCAAGGCGTAGCAAACGTCAAAGGACATCTACTTCCTTTGGACCAGATTTTGTGACATTCTTGCTTGAAAATGAGCCTCAAACATTTAAAGCAGCGATGTCTTCTTCTGATTCAGCATTTTGGAAAGAGGCAATCAATAGTGAGATTGAATCAATTTTGAACAACCATACATGGGAATTGGTTGATCTTCCTCCTGGAAATAAACCTTTAGGATCAAAATGGATTTTTAAAAGGAAAATGAAAGCTGATGGCACTATTGACAAATATAAGGCAAGACTTGTGGTCAAAGGTTATAGACAAAAAGAAGGCCTTGATTACTTTGACACATACTCGCCGGTAACAAGAGTAACATCTATTCGGGTGTTAGTAGCATTGGCGGCCGTATATGGTCTTGAAATCCATCAAATGGATGTCAAGACTGCTTTCTTAAATGGAGAATTGGAGGAAGAAAATGGAACAACCTGAGGGCTTTGTGGTTCCTGGTAAAGAAAGGAAAGTGTGCAAACTTGTTAAGTCACTTTATGGACTTAAACAAGCACCCAAACAATGGCATGCGAAATTTGACCAAACAATATTGGCAAATGGATTTAAGAATAATGAGTGTGACAAATGTGTTTACATTAAAAATACTCCAAATCATGAAGTCATTGTTTGTTTATATGTTGATGACATATTGATAATGAGTAGAGATATTACCGATGTAAATGCTATGAAGCGTATGCTGGCTAGAAAATTTGATATGAAAGACTTAAGAGTTGCTGATTTGATCTTAGGCATCAGAATTCATAAAACTCCACAAGGTCTAGCATTATCGCAGTCTCATTATATTGAAAGAGTACTTGACAAGTTTAAGTATTTAAATTTCAATGTTGTAAAGACTCCAATTGATGTAAGTTTTGCACTTCAAAAGAATAAAGGTGAAAGTGACTCACAATTGGACTATGCACGAATTTTGGGAAGTTTGATGTATATTATGAATTGTACACGACCAGATATAGCATGTGCTATAAGCAAGCTGAGTCGATTCACGAGTAATCCCAATCAAACTCATTGGATGGCAATGAAACGAGTCCTGGGGTATTTAAAACACACCCAAGACTATGCTTTGCATTATAACAAATATCCCGCCGTGATCGAAGGATATAGTGATGCAAATTGGATCACCGGATCATTTGAAGTTAAATCCACGAGTGGTTATATTTTCACAATTGGGGATGGATCAGTGTCTTGGAAATCATCAAAACAGACATGCATCGCCCGCTTTACAATGGAATCTGAATTTATAGCTTTAGACAAGGCCGGTGAAGAAGCTGAATGGCTCCGAAATTTCTTAAAAGATATTCCATTCTGGCCCAAACCTTTGGCTCCTATATGTATACATTGTGACGATCAAGCAAAGCAATAGGTAGGGCAGGGAGCGTAATGTACAACGGAAAATCTCGTCACATACGACGAAGACACAATACCGTTAGACAACTCCTCTCTAGTGGCGTTATCACGATTGACTATGTAAAGTCAAGAGATAACGTGGCGGATCCGCTTACAAAAGGCTTATCTAGAGAAGGAGTTAGTAGATCATTAATGGGAATGGGGTTAAGGCCGAGGACAAGTCATCATGGCGGTAACTCTACCTAGCAGACTGGAGATCCCAAGAGCTAGGTTCAAAGAGATCAAACAAAGTTGTGACTGACGGTTCAACATTGTCAAATAACTCAACCCATTCTCGGATGAAGACAATGTTCAGAAATAAGGATAAAACCTTATGGCTTGTTAATGAGTTAATAAAGCATTAAGGTTCTTTAATGATTATCTAAATCTGGCAGTGTATGACCAGATAATGTGGCTATAGGACCACATGCTTAGAAATCACCTATGTGAGTGTTAAGTGTAAGCCGCTTTAAAGGGGAATGACAGTGAAGGCCCATTCTCTACGCACTCATGAAACCAGGATGTGTTCATGGCTGAAACGAACACAACCGTGAGAACCATAAACGGTTGAGGGTTGATTATATGACTTATGTTGTCTAGGTATACAACAAAGTTCGACGGTTCAAAGATATCAAATCTACCGATTGATCGAGTATATCCGATATAAGTTCACTACGGAAAGTTCAAAGGGAAACCTACTTATCCAGATGCAGTCAATTCTCGCTTGTATATCACACTTGTATGCGCTTTTATATTATAGCCATTCCCCATTCATGTGGGGGATTGTTGGGTATTGATATTGGTGAATGGGAAATGATTGGAAAGGAAAGTGGGAGTTGTCCCACATCGGTAGTGGAAAGAAAGTGGGAGTTCCCTCTTGCTTTATAAAATAAGCATTTGTCCCACATCGGCAGTGGAAAGAAAAGTTCTTCTACTTATAAGTAGAATTACTCCTTCTTGTCAGTAACAGGGTTGAGGGGGCAAGGACCCCTCGCGCCGTCGTCGTCGCTCGCTCGGCTCAGCTTCGGCTTCAGCTTGGCTCGGCTTCAGCTTCAGCTTCGGCTTCGGCTTCGGCTTCGGATTCGGATTCGGATTCGGATTCGGTCAAATGATCTGATTGATTGATAATCTTTTTGGACCAAATTTTCTTTATTTTTTAATTAAATTAATTAAATTATCCAATCCTACCCGTTAGTGACCCTGACCCGCGACCCGATTTCTTTTTCTTATTTAAATTTCCCACCAGTTTCATTGACTGTTCAGAAAGGTTGCAAACCTTCAGAAACAGTACTTCCGTGGCTATAAATTCGTTTGATTCCTCAGAATTTGACTTACGAATTTTCTGAACAATACAAACTTCTTCTTCTTCTGCACAAATAAATTCTGTGTGATATACTGCCGTTGAGTGGTTCGCCGCTACCTGAATTTGGAGTACTACTATTCCGGTAAGATATTCGTTCTATCCCGGGAGGGGATATTCCATCAACCTCGAGTACTGTGAGGGGAATAATTTCCTTAAGGACACACTTTGAACTAAGTGGGCTCGATTATATTCTGAAAATTTATTCTTATTTTTCAACACTGATTCTGTTTATTTTCAGTGTTTATTATTTACTGGTTTTTTTGGAATACAGATTAATAACAATTTCTTGTCCTTTCTATGCCACTAATCACATTTCAATCCTGGAAAAAAAACACATTTCAAACTCTAGAGGCCATCAGCGACCATTTATTTCCTCTCTATCATTGGCCATTAAAAAATAAAAATTTCTGTAGTATAAACATTTTTAACCTTAACAAAAGAAAACACTCGTCTTATGTACTCTAAATACACATAAATTATCAAATAGCACAATATTGCCAAATTATCAAATAGCACAAAATTGCACTTGACCTTTTCATCATGCAAGATTTTCTTTTCAAAATGAACAAAATATGGTCCTTAATTAGTTTTATAATAATTCTTTCAAGCACATGTAAATATAGAAATAAGAATTTAATCAATCTGATATATACCAATAGAAAAATTAAAGAATGGCGGAAAATTTTGGAATTAAGCTAGAGAAGAACGACGACAAGAAATAAAAGAGAGATAATATTGATGGCAATCCTGAACTTTCCTAACATTATAGTATGATTTTACCCTTTTGAAAATTTTCTATTTATTAAAAGATTCCTAATAGACTTTAGTTGGTTAACTTAACTATATTGAGTGTAAACACCCGTGTGAGTAAGTTTTTACCGAGACACGATTGACAACTAATATGACAAAATAATTGAAATAACATTACATGAAGAAGAAATATAAACCCCCGACTAATCAAACAGAGGTCTACTCAAACTATATACGTACTATTTTATCCACATGAATCTCAATCAATGTTCATTGGTCTCGAAAGATCTTTCACATACTAAATATTGATCAGTAAAAATGTTATCAATCAAAATATTCAAAATCTAAATAAAGGTGTAATTAGGATTTTCACTATGAATTCAAAATGTTAAGAAAATAATATATGAAGAAAAGCAAAGAAATTCAATATTGTATAGGGAAAAATTCGTATAAGACAGTTGTATGAATTATAGTGCGACACGTGGCAATTGATGTTGAGTTGAGTCCAGATCATCTTGAGGCATTACCGGTAGCATTTAATCAGGACCGGGAGGAACACGTGCATGTTTGGAACCGGTGGCTCAAAAGGTCAGAAGTAACCTCTTGAATTGCAACGGCCGTTACTGAAAATGGTCATAGCATATTTCGTGGATTGTGTACCCGTGTATCTCATATATAAATAGGACACATAATTCCATGGTAGCCCATCAGATTTTAGTGATTACAATACAATTACTCTTAGTCTCTCGATTTTTGTGCTTGCATACAAGTTATCGTAACTTTGCTCAGAATCTGTCGCAAAGCTCATGCTAATCATTACTTTCATTTGTCTTATTATTATTATTCATTTTCAGTATAATTTATCTACCATTCTTATCTAATGTGTCACTTGAGATCCACGTGTCCTTCACCACGTATACAAATTCAACTGTACCATTTTACATTAAACAGTTTAGCGTCCACCGTGGGGCCTGGACAATTGTGGTGTCACAAGTGACCCCTCTACTAACCTAATTTTCTCTTTGAGTCTTATTCTTTGTTCAGATCAAATAGATGACAGAATTAGGAGAACACGAAAGAAGTCATAATATATGTGACAATACAAACAACGTCCCACTAGCACCAGATGGTTTACCAATAGGGAATACAATTCCAGGGAACCCGATGTTTTCACACGGAGCCACTTTCGGAGGCGAACAAACTCGGCATAAGGATGTTCCCACTCATGAAACACCTGAAGAAGCTATACAGAATCTCCGGGCATAAAATGTTGTAATGAGTGAGAAGTTGGAGTGTCTGAAGTGGTTTTAAGAGGAACTCTTATCCAAAAATGTCGGCAGTACTCCAACAGCGGAACCGGTGCCTCCGCCAAATGCAAATGGAAAAACCGATAATGATCAAGGCAGATCAGAGAATGATGGTTCAGAGAGTGAAGTTGTCCCTAAAAATTCATTTCATGAAAAAGTTTTGAAATTCATGAAGGACATGACGAGCAAAGTTGATACCAGTGCAGAGAAGGCGTAAAAAACCGACCAGGAGTTCTGGCGCCAATTCAGCCAAATATCGGGGGCTCCTCTTGTGGTTGATGGTCTGGAGGCAAAGAACTATATTCAGTTGGCATATAAGCTAGAAGTTGCACTCGAACTGATCCCCTAAAGGTTCAAAATGCCTTTTGTGGCCAAATATGATGGAACTACTAATCCACAGGAGCATATAATGGCCTGTACTACGGTCGTGAAATGAAATGATCTAAGAGAACATGAAATAGAATCGGTTCTAATCAAAATGTTCGCTGAAACACTTGTTAAGGGAGCTTTGACATGGTATTCACAACTCCTTGAGCATTCAATCGGTTCATTCGCCAGCTCGCCGACATATTCATAAAGGCACATGCAGGGACCCGAAAGGTGAAGACATGCAAGACAAATATCTTTTGCATTGCGCAAAGAGAGTCAAAACTCCTTAGGGACTTTGTTATGCAATTCAAGAAGGAACGTATGTTGTTACCGGCAGTCCCGGACGAATGGGCTGTGGATGCTTTCACAAAAGGTTTGAATTTGAAAAGTTTGAATGCCTCCCGAAAGCTCAAGGAAAATCTCTTGTTGTTCCAGGCGACAACTTGGGAAGATGTGCACAATCGGTATGAGTTTAAGATCCGGATTGAGGATGATATGTTAGGATTTAAAGCCGAGAGTATCTTTGCAAAGTCTGATAAATAAAGTGATCAAAATTCCTCAAAGAACCGTTACCAACCTTATCCTACTCCTGGGAAGTAGGGAGGAGGACATGGTTTTCATTCATTTGAAAAATCAAATAACAAAGGTCGTCCCGGACGAAACAATCTAGGTTAGTGAATTCTGATAAATGTAACTCATCTAAGGGTATCCGATACCTAAAATTATCCGAGTATAACTGCAACATCGATGAAGAGCAAATGGTGGAGATACTGAGGACTCATCCTACGACCCATCCACCGAAACCACTGTAATTCAATCCTAACAAGAGATCAATCCGTCTGATGTGACTTTCATGACACTCAGGGGCATAAAATTGTGGATTGTAGACATATGTGAGAGGAGGTGGCATGAATGCTAAGCAGGGTCTACCTCCGGAAATATTTGAGCGAGAGAGCTCGAAACAATTATGAACAGGGTCCACCCGAAGAAAATAAGTGAAATCTGGTTGTACCACCTCATGTTATAAACATGATCTATAGTAGATCAATGATTGCTGCTACATCTTTCACCGCGGCTAAGAAAAAAAAATCTTTATTACCTGGGAGAAGAGGTTTCGGGGGATACCGGATGAACATACTATTACGTTCACTGAAGAAGACATTGCATGAATAATCTTCCCTCACAAAGATGTACTGGTGGTCACGGTACCCATCGATTGCTTCCAGGTGAAAAGAGTTTTAATTGATCTCAGAATCTTAGCTAATATAATACGACTGAAGGTGGTAGAAGAAATGAATATGGAAGACAAGATAGTTCCGGTTGCCAGGACCCTCTCAGGTTTCAATATGTCAAGTGAAACTACAAAAGGGGAAGTGGATATACCGATGGATGCGGTGGGGGTTATTAAAATGACAAGATTTTATGTCCTCGACGGAGACATGAGATATAATGCAATATTCGGAAGACTGTGGATACATGATATAAAGGCGGTTCCGTCGATGTTACACCTATTGGTGAAGTTCTCTACACCATAGGGGATTAAACAAATCTAAGGTGAACAATCCGCTGCTAGGGAAATGTATGCCATAGAGGAACTAGAAGAGGTGGCAGACCCTAAATAGCAACTACAAGAAGTGGAACTGGTGCCATAAGATGTTCGGATAGGTACCAAGTATCCACATACTTTCAGGTACCGGATGAATCAGACACTACCAATTCCATTATAAAGGAACTGAAGCAAATTGCACTACATCCGAGAACCCCCGATAGGAAGGTATACCTGGGCACCGGGTTGACCCCGAGGCTCAGTGATTTGATTATTAATCTAATATTATTTTCTTTGCATGGTCTCATGAAGATATGACAGGTACTCCTCTAGAAGTCACAACTCATTAGTTGGGCCTGTATCTCAGTTTCCCTCTGGTGCGGCAGAAAAAATGGCTGATAGCCGAACTTTGCAGCAGCTTTGTTAAAAAAGAGATAGATAGATTTCTCAATATAGGGTCAATCCGGGAAGAAAAATATCCGGATTAGTTAGAAAATGTAGTCGTAGTACCTAAAAGGGAAACAAGTTTACAATGTGCATTAATTATAAAGACTTGAATAAGGCATGTCCTAATGATTCGTTTCCACTACCGAACATTCATCAAATGATCGATGCTATGGCCAGACACGAGACCATGAGTTTTCACGATGCATATTCCGGGTATAACCAAATAAGGATGAACCCAGAAGACCAAGAAAAAACATATTTCTTAACTACTTTTGACACTTACCGTTATATGTTATGTCTTTGGGGCTAAAAAATGTCAGTGTCACATATAAGAGGTTAGTAAATAAAATGTTTGAAAAGCAAATAGGAAAAAAATGGAAGTATATATAGATGATATGCTTGTTAAGAACCTCCGTGCAGAGGACCATTTGAGTCACCTGCAAGAAACCTTTGAGGTGCAGACAAAATATAATATGAAGACGAATCTCGAAAAATGTGCTTTTGGGGTTGGCTCGGGTAAATTCTTGGATTTCTTGTTTTTTCAAAGAGGGATCGAGATAAATCCTGATAAAATAAAGGCAATCAAAGATATACCAGACACACTTGAAGATGTGAAAGCAGTACAACGACTCACCGGGCAAGTGGTGGCCCTGAGTAGGTTTATCTCTCTGTTGTAAGAAAAATGTCATAGGTTCTTCTCACATATAAAGAAGAAAAATGACTTTGATTGGACGCCCGCATGCTAGCAGGCCCTACAAGACCTGAAAATGTATTTATACAGTCCTCCGCTCATGTCAAAGACAAAGGATGAAGATCAACTACTTATATATTTTGCGGTCTCAGAGGTAGTGGTAAGTGTAGTTTTGGTCTGGGAGGAAAAATTTACACAATTTCCTGCCTATTACGTAAGTAGAGTAATGTCAGGGGTCGAGACCCAATACTCGTTACTCGAAAGGTTGGCTTCTGTCTTAGTAATGTCATCGTGAAAGCTTCGACCATATTTTTAATGCCATCTAATTATCGTAGTAACTACGTTCCCTCTTAAAAATGTATTGCATAAGCCTGAACTTTCCGGGTGCTTGGCTAAATAGGGGGTGGAACTAAGTGAATTTGACATTGAATATAGACTCTGGACTGCGATAAAGTCGCAAGTCCTCATAGATATTGTGGCCGATTTCAGTCTATAAGTAACCTCATAGGCAGAAAAAGAGGCTATCTTGGTCTCAGGGGCTGCCCCCAGGATCTGGACACTCCACACAAATGGTACCTCCAACGTCAAGAGGACCGGTCTGGGTTAGTATTGCAAACTCCCACTGGTAAATTTTTAAGGCAAGCAATACATAACACTCCGTTGACTAATAACGAAGCAAAGTATGAGGCTTTGGTTACAGGTTTGGAGTTGGCCCTACATTTAGGCTCACAAATTATTGAAGTCAAGTGCGACTCACTGGTGGTAGAGAGCCAAATCCATAGAGTGTTCAAAGATAAAGAGGAACACATGTCAAGATATATCTTGAAAATGCTCTGAAACTGTTGTCTCATTTTCAAGAATGGATGGTGGTACATATATCCCGGGAAGAGAATATAGAGAAAGATGCACTGGAAAACTTAAGTTCTAGCACGAAAGCCGAGGGTTCCAAAACTAAGTCAGTTGTTCAGCTTTTGCATTCGGCGTTGGATCCCATCAGGT
Source organism: Anisodus tanguticus (assembly GCA_034509755.1). Classification (NCBI taxonomy): domain Eukaryota; kingdom Viridiplantae; phylum Streptophyta; class Magnoliopsida; order Solanales; family Solanaceae; genus Anisodus; species Anisodus tanguticus. The sequence continues at coordinate 18,752,026 of CM067560.1, read as the reverse complement.
ACGACGAGGTAAATTCAACCAGCCTAACTTAGGACTAGAGGAATGAGTTCTTAGACTACCTTATGAATAGAAAGCTCCAGGAGGATCCAAAGGCATCCAGAGCTCTGAGGACCAACGCTGCCCAGTATTGCATCGTAGATGGGAAACTGTATTGTAGGTGTTTTTAAGGTCCCTTAGCTCAGTGTGTAGGCCCTGATGAAGCTGATTACGTAATGAGGGAAGTCCATGAAGGCATTTGTGGAAATCATTCCTGAGCGGAATCTTTAATGAGGAAGCTCATGAGGGTCGGTTATTATTAGCCCCAAATCGAAGAAGTTTAAAAATGTTTGTAAAGAAATGCGATAAGTGTCAGCGCCATGCACATCCGTTACATTGACCGGGAGAGGAATTGCATCTGGTAGTGTCCTCGTGGCCGTTCATGAAGTGGGGAATGGACATAGTCGGACCCTTACCAGCGGCACCAACACATGTATGTCAAATTATATTTATGACTGACTATTTTTCTAAATCGGTTGAAGCTGCAGTTTATACAAAGATACGGGACAAAGAGGTAAAAGACTTCATTTGGAAACATATTATTTATCGTATTGGCATCCCTAAGGAGATATCTTATGACAATGGCCAGAATTGTATCGGAGCCAAAGTCACGGAGTTCCTAGATGGCTTAAATATCAAATGAATCACCTCTACTCCCTATCACCCCAGCGCAAATGGACAAGCGGAGACAACAAACAAGACTATAATCCAGAACTTGAAGTAGAAGCTGGAAGATGCAAAAGGAAATTGGTCGTCTAAGTACCGAAAATACTGTGGGCATATAGAACCATGACAAAAATGAGTATCGGAGAGACTCTTTTTTTCCTTATCTATGGTGCAGAGGCTTTGATCTCAGTAGAAGTGGGAACTGCCATCTTGAGGAATTTTAGGGCTGAGGAAAGTTCAAATGCAGAATCAATGTCCATACTGGTAGTGAGCATAATCAAGGAACATCGAGATTTAGCATACGTCCGTATGGTAGTCCATAAATAAAGAGTGGATCATTATTACAACCGGCGCACGAATCACTGATACTTCAAACTTGGGGACTTGGTGCTCTAGAGAGTCACTCAGAATACCTGGGAGCGTAATGCTGGAAAGTTAGGAGCAAATTGGGAAGGACCATACACGGTCACTGGTATTGCCGGTAATGGAGCTTATAAGCTAGCAGACCAATGTAAGTCACTGGTATTTCTAGAAATACACTTCTTAGTAATTGGATTGTAAGTCATTTGAAGAAGTACTATGTACAGTAGCTCGAAACATGCGTTGCACTTTTTTCCCTTCATCTGGTTTTTGTCCCAATTGGTGTTTTCTGGCAAGGTTCTTAATGAGGTAGCATCAGAAAATAAGCATGTTAATGGTCTTACTACCGATGAGAGTTATCCAGTATCCGAGTATTCATAGCATGAACTCTCAGATATTGAGGAGCCATACATATACACCCGGAATAGAGTGAAGAAAATTTTATGAAATTTTAGCACTTAGCACAAAAAACCTGATATTGGGGACTGCCCAGATATTTAGATTATATGTAACCGGACTGACCACACTAGATGACATGCAGATTATTCTTGTACTTGTCTTCACATTCGTAAGTCAAAGGAATCAGGAAAAAAAATATTTTATGATTAATAAATCTTTGCCATCGCTAGCACAAAAACATATGTTATTATCTTAAACATATTGAAAATTTTATGCCATAATGAACAGGAGATGTCCTCTTCTACAGTATCATTAAAAATAAGGGCCCTCTCTTATTAAAACCTTTTCAAAAAAGTTAAGGCTCTAGATACAAGAAATATCGGGGTTTTAAGTTGTTCGAAACCAAATTAAGTCTGGAACTAACTTTGAAGGCCATGAGAAGCCCTGATTTAAAGATGAAAAGAAAAATACATCTTTGGAACTAAATTAAAGTTGTCGGAAAGTTTTCAAACTTCCAATGCTTAGCTTGTTCCGGTAAAATGAACCTCAAAGTTAGGTTTAGATTTATAAAGCAAAGCAGTAAAGTTTCTTACTAATGCTTGCTTCTAAGAAAAAGTAAATGATGAAAATCTTACGCAGAATTGCAAAGAAAAAGGAAAAGTTCATTCATATTTACTTGACTGAAAACAACCCAGTTACAGAAGATACTAACCGGGCCCAAAAGTGACCCGATAACAATAAACAAACAAAGCTAAAGTAAAAATCCATGTGAAAGGTTACGACATGTCCGCTCCATGGTCCGCTGGGGGTGTTCCTGGTGTTTCCAACAAGATCTGAGTAGTAGGGTCTAAAAGGGGTAGTTCTGAGGCTATTGCTTTTAGAGAGTTATCCGAGTCAGAAGGAATATGCTTTTAGAAAGGAGGAGGTTCAGCTTTTTCTGGGATTCCTTCATCACCTTTGGCCTCCCAAATGAAGCATTATCTTCTTCCATTAGGAGGGAGCCATCGGGACTATCAACAGAGGCCAATTTCAACTATCGGGCCTTAACGATTTCTTCCTCAATATCAACAAGCCCGCCCTTCGCAACTTTTAGAGATTTTCAGCGCATCATATAACCATTCCTAATCATTAAAAAATTATAGCTGTCAATGATGACCTGGACTTCTCTTCTGTAGCTTGAACGACCTGGGTATGCTTAGTGCTGGTAGCATAAAGGATTTCATTTGCTCGGGTCAGCTCAGTAATTTCTTCCCGTTACCTCTCATTTTGAGTAGCCGTAGTAGAAAGATGGGACTTCAGGAACTCAGTCTCTTTATTTAAAGCTTCTTCTAATTTCTTAATTTGGAGGCGTTCATAAAAGGTGCCTACGTCGGCCTCCAGCCCGGATGAATGCATTATTAGGTCGGACATGGTATCTGATGTCTCATTCCACATCTTCTACCAGTCCTCGGCCCGATCTTCATGTAGAGTGGCATATTGCCTATAGCCCTCTTTCTCTTCTTTCAAATTCTTAAGTTTGTCGCGCAGTCCATCAACCTTGGCAAGATTCACCTCGGCAATAGACATATGATGAATAACATTGTCTCTTTTGGTCGTCAAGGCAGTATTCTCTTCTATCATCCGTTGGATCCCCTCAAGTTGGCCGGGATGATATTCCCAATTATTAGAACACAATATGTAAAAGTAATGAGGTATGAGAAAATTGGGAAAGAATAGTACCTTAGCTGGAGCATGCATCCCCTTATTAATGACGCACTCATCAGACTCGTAGAGAGCCTTCCTCCTGTCCTTATCTAAAGCCACATGCTTCATGTAGTTAGCCACTCCAATGAGCTTGGAATAAAGGTGACAGTCAGCATGAAGTTGGAAGGTTATGGTCTGAAATTCTGCAGGCTGAGCTATCGGGGTTGGGTATTCATTTACCAACTTTTCCTTGTATGAAGAAGAAACCCGATCTGGGAAAGATGGAATTTTGTGGTCTTCTTCCTGGGCGATGGTCGGCATGACCGGAGACTCGATTATGGCATGCAGGGGCTGACGTATAACAATTCTTACCAGAGCGAAAGATGCATTGGTATGCCCGACTCCGTGATTAGCAACTTCTATCTCCGCAAAAAGCAGAGGGGTTTCACTCTCCTTCTATTTAGAGGTTGTTCTTCCTCGGGACCTTCATCATCTAGGTCCACCATGGGAAAATAACCAACCGCAAAATCGGTGTTACTAGAAATGCTAGGAGAAGTATGGTCGGAATGACCCAGGATTTTCGTCTTCAAACATTTTTGCCCCATCCGGGGGCTAGTAGAAGATTCATCTCATAGTCTTTTTTTATCACGATCTTGTTGTATCATGAGGGTGGCCATTTCCAGATCTTCTATTTCCTTTTCAGAAGGGGCATTGTCAATCGCCTCGGAAAGGCCTAACAAAAAGGAGCGCAATTTTGTTGGCAAGTCTAAAAATAAGCGGGAGAATTTGAGATTAAATCATAATATGTACCATGGTGGCGGGGTACCCGGTGCATTCTAAAAGCAATTTTTTTCTACGTCCGGAGTGGACACATCAAGGATTGTTTGGACCCAACCCTTGAGGTCGCTTATATATGCATGCTCCTACACAGTGGCTAAAGAGGAGAAAATCCAATTAATTATGAAACAACTCGCTTAAAGAAAGGCGTTGAATCTAATATAGTATAAAAAACTTACGATGGAAGTTCCACTATTCTGAGATGGTGCAGCTTCCCGAAGGAAAGGGGTCGTCAGTAGGAACGATAATGTATTTATCTGTCCAACCTCGATCCCGGTCATCATCAATATTGTCAATAATGGTTTTGCTTCCTCGGCAGTGTAGATTGATGACTCTGTCACATAAAATACGCGTTGGCCTCTCAAGCAAAGTGTCATAGACACGTGACTGCCCTTCAAACCTGAATGCCCACCTGAGCTATGCAGACTTTGTGACAAAATTCTAGAATGACATCATCAATAACTTTCTAGATTTTCATGGAAAAGTGGTAAGTATAAACATAAGAATACTCTTTCTTGTAAGAAGTGATTATTTCTTCAACGATAGGAATTAGGAGTTCGATCGATTCCCAACCGCAGTCGGCCTTCACTGTTGGTAAAATATTAGTAGTAATTCGGGTTTTATAATCACTGGTGGGGGAATCTCTTCTGCCTAGTAAAACCTTCGAAACTATTTTTCTCGAAGGTCAGGAGTAAAATTCCATGTAGGTCGTTGGGCGGTCGAAAGGTTGCCACGAGTAAATAAGTTTGGGGGACCAAAGGCAGTTCTCCGTGCACTAGACACGTAGCTTACCGAATCAGTTGCGACACGGATGGGAATGCATGCTACGAAAGATAGGGTCGAGTCTGATACATCAATCGTCTACTCAATATACTTGTACGAGTCCACAATGACTTGGATCTCTCTCTCAATGGATGGTTGTTGTTCTCTTGAAGCTAGCCTTTATTCTTTTTGGAAGTCATGCAAGATTATGGGGGGCGGACCCGCTTTGAGTTCGCTTCCTGTTTGGCTCTTTGACAAGAAGGAAGAAGCCAAAGGGTTTCGGTTAGAAGGAGCCTCACCTTGGGGGTTGGCTTTCTTTTTTCTCTAAGGGACATTGCTGCTAGTTGTAGGGTTAGTCATGCTTGGTATGGAATGACTAAGATAATAATTAGAGGTTCAGCGAAAAATGTCTTTGTAAATGAAAGGTGAATGGCCAAACCCTCAATTTTGTGGAGTATTTATAAGGAAAGAAATGGTGACGCCACTTGAAGGAAGTACATCGACAATGCCAATCGATGGAAACATATGTGTGTCATAGCAGAAGTGATTGGATGGCACGCCTCATCATTACTTTGCAGTCTTCCGTTAATCGATGGAAGTCGAAAAGTTGCCGACGTTTCATCAAGATGACGATTGGAATGGCAAATATGTGAATGGTATTCTCCGAAGTTTACCGCCAGAACATAGAGTGTTGATTGGTTGCTATTTCAAATTCACTTCCCGGTTGCACGAGAGTCACGCCTGGAAAGTGCGGGGACTATATGTATAGGGAAAATTCGTATAAGTCAATTTTACGAATTATAGTGCGACACGTGGAAATTGATGCTGAGTAGAGTCCAGATCAGCTTGAGGCATTACCGATAGCATTTAATCAATACCAGAAGCAACACATGCATGTTTGGAACCGATGGGTCGAAAGGGCAGAAGTAACCGCTTGAATCGCAATGGACAATCGTTACTGAAACCAGTCATACTTCTTCCAATGAAGCTTTAATGGCATTTATGAAGATATTGATTGTCCAATTATTACCACATTCATTCTCCTATACTAATGAGATCATATTTCGTGGGTTGTGTACCCGTGTAGATCATGTATAAAGAGGACATATTGTTCCATTGTAGCTCATCAGATTCTAGTGATTACAATACAATTACTCTTAGTCTCTCGATTTCTGTGCTTGCATACAAGTTATCGTAACTTTGCCCAGAAGCTATCGCAAGGCTCAGGCTAATCATTACTTTTCTTATTATTTATTTATTTATTTTCAGTATAATTTATCTAGAATTCTTATCTAACGTGTCACTTGAAATTCATGTGTCCTTGACCACGTATACAAATTCAACTGTGTCATTTTTGAGTAAACAAACACCTGCTCTATATAAGTGAAAAATAACTTGAGGAAGGGGTTCACCTGATTACGTAGAGATGGGTAAATGGTTCGATCCTTCTATCAGAAGTTAGTAGTAATATTGTCAAGTCAAGATGTGTGCTTGTGTTTTGAAGCGGAAATTTTCTCGTAAGTTTCATTAGTCGGACGATAAGCACAGAGTTACTTTGGAAAGAAATAATTTAATTGAAAAACACAAGCGTCAATTTAGGCGTGGAATCAAAGACATAATGGTCCCATGACAGGTAGTAAAATGATTATGAACATGAAACTTGAAAGTAAACTAGAACATAGAAGTACCACTTATTTTAAAGAGAGTAATAAGTACAGACAACCCCGAAAGTGGATAATGACGGAAGAAGAAAGAAATACATAAAATAAGAAGCAGAGACCCAACAAATATTCAATGCAAACACAAATTAAAGAATAGGCCAATAGGCAAAAGCATGTGAAACAGTAGGTCTTCTATAACTTGAGAACAATTCCTCGCTTGAGGTGCATGTGCTGCTTGACATGACCCTTGACTAGTGTTATCCCTCAAGAAAGACACACCTCTCCAATTTGTCAATACATAGGGAAAAATTAATACATTGTTGTTGTCTTGTTGAGCACCACCAACTCTAGCGACGCCTAAGTTGCTTGTGAGCCACCCTTATTGACTATCCTTATTCAAGCTAAATTGGACAAAGGATCCTATGAAATTTTGTCTCTTTTTTTGTTATCTTTTTTTTTTTTTTGATATCTAGCTTTTCGAATTACGCTAGACTATTCCTGGAGATAGTAGCCCCGGTCCTCAGCACTACTTCCAGTAAATCGCGAGATGTGCCTGAATGACCGGTTTGAGAACAGAGCAACTGATATCACCTACAAGGTCTTACCCCAGAAGAGAACAAATTCCTCCCACCAGGGTTCGAACCTACGCTGCAGGCCTCCAGCTGGATTTTTAAGTTCCCCTTCTTTGCCATCCAGCTATGCCCTGAGGATATTCCGTCAATATATCCTTGGTGAATACCTTCTAATTTGGTGAGTAGTTGAAGAATGTTTGAAGAACCATGATTAATAAAGATTTATTTGAAAATGTGAATTTGAACTCTATAATTTGTTTGTAGTTGTTTTTGAGTAGATGTCATTGAAATTTGTTCGAAACACCTGGACAACGCATATATACAAAATTTGAGAAAGATTGAAAGTGATTTAGATTGGTTGGAAACAAAACGAGATAAAATCAAGCTGAAAAATATCATTACTACACTGAATATCATATGTATATCACACATAGATGTACATGTATATAAACAGTTATTTATAAATAAACATAAAATATACATAAATATGCAGAAGAATATACAAATATACACCACCTTCCTTCCTTCAAAGTCTACCAATACACCATCATACCAACATCTAAACTGCCATAACACCACCTCACTTTTTTTGTTATCTTTAATGGTATCTTAGCATCTTTACCGAGTAAAATACTTTCCTTCAATCCCCAAATCTAGGGGGTCATAATAGTGATATTCTATTTATATTTAAAATGACTTAAATTTAGAAAAAAGAATTGAAATTGATTTTTTCTTTCTCAATATCTCTATAACAAATTAAATAAAATTTTGAACCACAGAGCTCGTAACCTATGATATGATATGTATTTTAGCCAAGTTAAGGTCTAGAATAGATTATTGACCTTCAAAGAGTATTAAGGAGCGGCAAGGATGTTGAACGGTCCAGCCTGCTTATGTCATATAAGCATCAACATTGGTTCATTCAAATGACTCAAGTCTGCGAAAGAACAAAAACAGGCCAGGAGAAAAATAGATAAGGAAAGGCAGAGATAGAAAGGGAGAAAAAAGGCAAAGAGAAGGAATCCTTTCGCTCAAAACAGAAGAACTCTATAGGACTTGGAAATGCAATTCCACCAATAGAAATCTTATATTCATCAAAGTTCTATACTTGGGGAAGAAGATAACTTCTAAAAAATTATTTTTCCTTACAAATTGGAAATCTTCAAGGAGTCGCCCCCCATGAAACAATGAAACCTCATCAAAATTCGTGTCTTCAACAAATTGAAATTTCTCTAAAGGGTGGTGTTATGGCAGTTTAGATGTTGGTATGATGGTGTATTGGTAGACTTTGAAGGAAGGAAGGTGGTGTATATTTGTATATTCTTCTGCATATTTATGTATATTTTATGTTTATTTATAAATATTTGTTTATATACATATACATCTATGTGTGATATACATATGATATTCAGTGTAGTAATGATATTTTTCAGCTTGATTTTATCTCGCTTTTGTTTCCAACCAATCTAAATCACTTTCAATCTTTCTCAAATTTTGTATATATGCGTTGTCCAGGTATTTCTGTAACACCCCGTACTTTAGCTTTAAGATACACCGGGGTAAACACGCATGAGTTTAATGAGATTGAGGTCATTCATGAAGTTATAGAAGATTTATATCAATGTTGAAGATGTTACGTGGGGATTAGAGGTTAAACGAATTAGAGAAATAAGTTTCGTCAATGTTCGGAATATGGAACAAGTTATAAAGACCGTATAGAATTTTGGTCATAGGATCAAGAGCTCAGTGTAGAAATGGGCTAAGTCCCAAAATAATTTAGGACTTAACAAGTGTGACGACGATGACTGGAGATAATATTTTGTAGGTGTCAAAGGAAGCTACGGAGTAGTGTTATATCACATAGCTATGATAATGAATAATCGGGTTTGTTAAACATGGTTAATATTTAAATAATTTGAGATCAGAAATTGATTATATGGGTAATAACATTTATACGTGGGCCCCATAATGCATTGGTCACCATTATAAATAATTGTTGGATAAAGGTTATGTTTAGTGCTAAGATTTTCTACGTGTAAAATTCATTGTCACTTAATATATATATATTGCAAACTTATCCAAATAATTAGTAAGCAGGGGGTTATGTGTCAATTGGAAAGTCCATGTGTAACCAAAATGTGCCACCAACACAAGTGGAGAAGTCATTATCTCACTTTGAGAATTAACATTTCACTTTGTGTACTCTTCTTTTTTTCACCAAACAATGTCCAGCAACAAATCTATTATGCATCAAAGATACATCTAGCAACATAGTCTTTTATTCACAAAACAATGTCCAACAACTTGATTAATTACCTACGGATGAATTATCTTTAAAGTAGAAAACGTTGTCTACAACATGAGATGTCGTAGTCTCTTATTTCAAAAAGTTCGGGGCCGAGTAGTAGAGTGGTTCCAATTTGTTCAAGATAAAGTTTTAAAGAATGGTTGATCCATCGTAATTGTTCCAAGAGTCGTAAATCAATGTATGTTAAGGCAAATCCTTCTTACTTTTTGCATGTTCTAAGTACAAAACGTAAACGTAATACTGCCCCATAAATAATTCTACTCTTAGTAGTTAAGGATGTTCATGTTATTCATTCCTATTTTCAAAGCATATCTAAATATGTTCCTAAATTCTTATTGAGGTATATGGAAAAGATATTAATATTCATAATGTTAATCGGAGGTGAAATGACCTTACGTCACTCCGACAAACTCAGAGTGTCTTAGTATCATTCATGCATTATATTCATGTATTACCATTGACCTCAAAGGTGTTATATATTCTACTATATGGTATGCATTATATATATGTATGGGGTATGGGAAAAGGGAAGGCGTTATATACGCACCACCACCTACAGCTGATATATATATATATGATGATTATGCCCACATAGGCCGACATGATACGATGTGATGCCCACAGAGACTTGATGGCGTTATATATACATATGTATATGTATGACCAGCATTGTGCATGACACTTAGGCATATTATGGTCTCAGAGGCATTCTGCACAGGTATGACACTTAGGCATATTATGGCCCTCAGAGGCATTCTCTACTGGTTGGTTGTTTCTTGTCTCATGTTACTTTCATGTCTCTATTATTTATTATGATATTCTTCATGCCTGACATAATCGGTACATCATTCATACTGACGTCCCTTTTTGTTGGGGGACACTGCGTTTCATGCCCGCAGGCTCAGGTAGACAGGGCGACAGTCTGCACTCGTAGGTTGCTGGTTCAGCTGATATTGGAGCACTCTACTTGTTCCAGAGTTGCAGTCTAGTCGTGGTACGATATTCTTGAGATGCATAGGGGTATGGCGGGGTCCTGTCCTGACCTTACGATGTCACGTACTCTTTAGAGGCTTGTAGACAGATGTTTTGTATATAGTAGTCGTGTATGGCCTTGTCGGCCTTAGTATGTATATATGTATAGGTTGGGTTCTTCTGTTTGTAAGATTTTACGTAGCTCTTTTCCAGCTTATCATTTCAATTTGTTACAGGTTACCTCGTAATGGCCCTCGTGGCCTATGCTTAATTACGGTTAGGTGGTAAATACGTGATAGTGGTACTCAGCAAGTAAGGCCCGGGTGCCCGTCATGACCCTTCGATTTGGGTCGTGACATTCGAACAAATTTCAATGACATCTACTCAAAAACAACTACAAACAAATTATAGAGTTCAAATTAAAATTTTCAAATAAATCTTTATTAATCATGGTTCTTCAAACATTCTTCAACTACTCACCAAATTAAAAGGTATTCACCAAGGATATATTGACGGAATAATGTGGTGGAAAAAGTGGGGTGATAGGGCCAGTTTAATCAATTGATAATCAGAAACGCTAGGGAGAGGGTGAAGATAAAGAAAAGAAATGGGGAAAGGACATGGTGTGGCCACCACAAAGAAGAAAAGTCCAAAAAAACTTTATTTTGGGTTAAATATCCAAGCTGGTCATTCGGCTCATTTTATTCCCAGGCGCTAGCTCAATCCAGCCCACACTAACAAAAAAAAAGATACATACTTTTTTTGGTGACTAAAGGTCTCCACAAAGATTCGCTACAAAAGAACAGACTATTTGTGACGACTGTATTCGCCACAAAAGATCAAAACAAGACTATTTGTGGTGACTTTAGTCACCATTAAAAATCAACGAAAAAATTATATTAAACATTCAAAAAATACCCAAAACATGTATAATATGTGTAGAATTAGTAAGTATACGTTAATTGAGCCTTCAAGAAATATCTCAAAATATGTATAATTAGTAAGTATACATTAAATATACATTTATCAAAACCGAAATTATTCATTCATATATATTTATTATACACCAATTATACAAAAATGATATATTTTCTATACATATACTTTAGGGATACATAATTTATACGATATTATACAGTTTTTATATGCCGATATTTACTTATATAGTGTATAATACGTCAATTTTTACTTATATAGTGTATAATTAGTAAGTATACATTAAATATACATTTATGAAAACAAAAACTCTACAATGATACATTTTTTGTAGTGATACATATACAAATATGATACAGTTTATGTACATTGCTAGAATTAGTTGAAAATGGCTAGAAAATAAAATTATTTTAAAAAGACTAAAAAATAACTTTTAAAATTCTTGAACCATCGGGTGTCAATAGTTTCATCCGATTGGTCATTTGTGTCCATGCCCCAGAAGAAATTGATGGACAAAAAGTGGAGGGAGAAAAAGAAAAGAATGAGGGAAAGACAATCTTATCAAGCATATGCTATTTTTTGTTGGCTATCGATGGAGCCATTAAAATGGGCTTGATCCTTATGGCCAGTTCAACCCAGCCAGTTATTGGAGTAGGATTGGATTAAGATTTTGAAATCCATTTAAAGCCGAGACTTATAACCTCAGTTTAAATTAGCCTGTTGACCCTTGAGGCTGAGCCGAGGTCGACCCGTGTACCAAAAGGCTCTTTAATTTAAGTTTAAAATTTAAACGAAAATTTTGAAAAAGAAGTAAAAAATTACGAATAGTGAGTATGAATAAGTATTTGTATCTTACACCGTACTTTAGTCATTTAGCGTTAAATTCCTAATCACCAAATATAAAAGTTGCATCTATCATGAAAATGTTCAAACACTTATTGCTAGTCGAAATCCGTTTATCAAAATTCAAAGTGGTAATATTTTTAAGTGAATTTAAATATTATTAGTTTTTGATATGTAGTTATTTGGTAATGTTTAACTAATTAAATTTGCATATGAATGTACATGAAGATGAAGATGTTAATTAAGATAACTTATCAATGAATTAAAATATGCTTGACGATGTGTTGGTGTTGATTATGGTATAGGTTATTGTAGAATTATGTGCTTTCATATAATCATACATTAGAAATGTTAACAAATTGATATACTTATATGTTCAAATTTAAATTAAAAAGAAATCTTATAAAATAAATTGGATTGGGCTGGACATTTTAAGGCCCTTTCAAATGAAGGGTCGGCCCTCCCTAGTCCACATCCCTTTTAGGCTGGGTTGGGATGGATATTTTAAGACCATTTCAAATGAAGGGTCGACTATCCCTATCCCATTAAATTTTTTTGCCAGTGAGGCTTGAGCTGGGTTGGGCTGACCCGTTTTGATAGTCTAACTACCGATTACAAGTTTAGTTTTAGGACTAAATGGGTGCAAAGTTGACGAAAAAGTTGTATATTTATATAAGTTCCCTTTGTTTTTTCTCTTATTTATTACAAGAGAAAGTTGCATGAAGACTTTATTACCTAACTTGTGAATAATACGCGCTTCACACGGTTATAAAATGTATATTATCTTACAAATATAAATATAAAATGCAAGGAAAATTATCAATAGATAGTTACAATAAAGGTATAAATCGTGTCGAATAGTGTAATTTTTATTGGTTGGAGGCTTCTCATTAATGCAATATTTATAGGTGTTTACAATTTACAAACCTAATTGGAGAAGGATCTCTACTTTACATAATTACACTAGAATAATAATTATAGAATATATGGAGAATATTAATATATTCTCTATCACACCCCCTAAGTCGGGGGTGGGGGGTTGGGGGTGGGGGAGGAGGCCGGACGTTGAGACTGGATCTGAAGTCAAGGAACAACTGTCGAGGGAGTCCCTTAGTAAATATATATGCGTATTGATAGGACGAAGGAACATGTAACACCTGAACATGGCCTATGACAACCTTTTCACGAACAAATGAATATTCATCTCAATATGTTTGGTTCGCTGATGCTAAACCGGGTTATGAGACAAGTAAACAATAGATATATTATCACAGTAAACAAGAGATTCCTTACATACGGGACAATGAAGCTCTAGAAGGAGCTTTTTGAGCCAACAAATTTTGGCAACAACGTTCGCAACGGCTCTATATTCTGCTTCTGCACTCGAACGGAAAAGCATGGCTTGCCGTTTTGCAGACCATGAGATGAGGTTATCACCCAAAAATACAAAATAGCCGAAAGTAGATCGACGTCTATCTGGATAATCGGCGTTCATATAAGATATCAGTCTGGTCTGTGTAGATGGATAAAGATGTAATCCATGATTAAGAGTACCCTTGACGTACCGAATGATACATTTAATAGTGGTAAAGTGAGGCTCCCTGGGAGCATGCATAAAAAAACACACCTGATGAACATCATAGGCAATATCGGGCCTAGTGAAGGTAAGTTACTGAAGTGCACCAGCCAGACTCCTATGAAGAGAAGGATCAAGCACATGATCTCTTTCATCGGCGCTAAGCTTCGACTGGAGTGGACATGATCTTGCAGTTTGCTATTTTAGCCTTGTAAACAATCTCTTCGGCATACTTATAATGACACAAGAACATTGCATTCTTGGATCTAGTCACGAAAATCCCCAAGAAATAACTCAACTTACCCAAGTTTGTCATGGCAAATTTTGATTTGAGCATGGTGATAATCTCATTTTTCAACACATCTGAGGAGGCAGTCATGACAATGTCATCCACATAGAGCAGTAGGTATGCAGTGTCATTACCTTGATGAAAAATAAAAAGTGAGTTATCAAATTTGCTGTACATGAACCCAATATGCAAGATGTAAGTGGCAAAGCAGTCATACCAAGCCCTAGGGGCTTGTTTCAAGCCATAAAGTGACTTTCGAAGCCGACAGACATACTGAGGAGCCGAAGGATGCACAAAGTCAGGTGGTTGATGCATGTATACGGTTTCTTTCAAATCCCCATGTAAGAATGCATTTTTCACATCAAGTTGATGAATCGGCCAATTATTACCCATAGTAATGCTCTAAACAATGCGGATGGTGGTTGGTTTAACCACTAGACTGAAGGTCTCACCACAATCAATTTTCTTTTGTTGCCCTGTGTCATTTGCCACAAGTCTCGCCTTATAACGTTCAAGCTCACGACTGTCCCTGAATTTCTGACGATATAGCCACATATAACAAATCACATTGACCCCTCTGGTTTTGGGACAAGATCCCAAGTTTTCTATGTAGTGAGCGCATCAAACTCCTCACGCATGGCTGCATTCCAATTAGGATCAAGCTTTGCTAATTTTGGGTTCTTGGGTATAGGTGAGATGGCTTGAGTGGATGGGTTAAAGTGGACTTTCGGTTTGAAAATCCCGTGTTGGGCACGGGTTTCCATGTGGTGCATTGTAATAGGGAATGTTTGGGTATTTTATGATAGGTGATGACTCGGGCAGTAGAGCGGTGATGGGATGACGAGGCTCGGGCAGTAGGGTTGTGAGGAGGTGATGGGACTTGCGGGCAAGGGGTTGGTTGATGGGGGTTGGGGGGTCGGTGATAGTATCGGGTGGCAGTGGGGCAGTGGGGTTGTTATGGGATCAGTGGGTAGGCCGGGGGAGATTACGGGTGGTAGTAAGGCAGTGGGGTTGTCACGGGTGGCAGTGGGGTAGTGGGAGGTGACAGGAGTAGTGGGTGCTGGGGTAGATGACCAGGCAGTGAGTTTTGAGTCGAACTACTAGCTTTTTTATTATTAAACAGGGGGAAAATGTCCGAATCGTCAAGAAAGCCATAGTCAGTGACTTGAAATTTTTGGACATTTGCAAAAAGGAAGATGTGCTCCTCAAACGTAACATGGTGAGAGACAAAGAATTTATTTGTTGACAAATCATAGCATATGTACCCCCTATGGTTTGACAAAAAATCCAAGAAGATGCAAAGAGTAGTCCTAGGTGCTAATTTGTGAGGAGCCATGGAGGCCATATTAGGGTAGCATCGACAACCAAATATTCGGAGGTGACCATAGGAAGGGACCCGACAGAATATAATTTCGGTGGGAGTTTTATTTTGAAGGGTACGGGTAGGTAACATATTAAGAAGGCATGCTACCATTTGTAACGCGTAGACCCAAAAGGGAGGGGGAAAGAAACATGAAGTAGCATGGTACAGATCATATTATTAATGGTGCGAAAGATTCTTTTGACTTTACCATTTTGAAGTGAGGTATGGGGGCAAGAGAATCGGAACACCACGCCATTGTCCGTACAAAAATTATAAAAGGGTGAATCGTTAAACTCACGATCATTGTCACATTGAAACGATTTAATGTTCTTTTCAAATTGCGTTTTAACATAGGATCGAAATTCAAGAAAGGTGGAGTAGACTTGAGATTTATATTTCAGCGGATAGACCCAAAGAAAATTAGAGAATTCATCTAATAATACCAAATAATATTTATGACCCAGTTTGCTAGTAATGAGAGATGTCCATAAATCTGCATGAATGATATCAAATGTAGAGAAAGTAACACTCAAAGATGATTTAAAAGGTAGTCTAACATGTTTTCCTAGTGGACAAGAATATCAGTTGTGGGTAAATTTCCCTTTATTACATTGAATCAAATTGTGACTTCTAAGAAAGTTAAAAATTGTTGCTCCTGGGTGCCCAAGTTGATTGTGCCAAGTGAAGCAGAGATTGCAGCCAGAGATGTATGTGGATTGACACTTGCAGTGTAATTAGAAGAGAAAGGATTTAAGTCCTCCACACTATTGCATCTCGTAAGAGTTGTCCCCATACGTAGGTCCTTCACAGATAACCAAAAAGGTCAAACTCAATAGATACAGAATTGTCACTAGAAAATTTTCTAACAAAGATTAAGTTTTTAATAATGTTAGGAGCATATAGGACATTTTTTAGGGAAAAGGGAGGGTGGGGTGGTGTTGAGTGGTGCCATAGCCTTGAATTGGAATGCGATTGCCATTTCCGACCAAAATAAATTGAGGATTATTCAAATTAAACAGTTGAGGAAGATTACCGGAGTTACGAGTGAGGTGGGATGTGGTGCCCGTATTCATATATCAGGCATCATCGGACTATTGTAAACTCATGGTGCTGTAGGCCTAGCCCAATTCGGTAGGGGCAAGGAGGTCGTACAGTTGTTGTTGCTATTGGACTGTCGAAAAGTGGGCCTATTATGGATGAGCCATCAGACATTGTCCTAGAGGAGGGCCCAGAACACTGGGCTGCTGCCACAGGGCAGTGCCTTAGGCCGAGACATTCAGGTAAGAATATGGGGGCGAGGCCTAGGTTCCAGAAATAGGCCAAAGCAGTAGGCCGGCCCACTGAGATGGATATTGGGCCTGCTGTAGTTTGCCGCCGGAACTGGACCATCCCCTGCGTCCTTTTCCCTTGCCACCACAGCCGTTATCGCGACCTCTGCCCTTACTGCCACTACGGCCGCCCCGTAGCTGTTGGTTGTCTGTGTACTGCGGCTGGCCGACGGGTGTGGTGGTGGTCACCGGTGTATCAACTACCAAGGCCTTTTGATTATGTTTGTCATGCTTGGCACACCTAGTTTCTTCCAAGATCAATTGTGATCGGGTCTTGTTGAAACTAGGGAGAGGATCGGCTTGTTGAATAATTGTCGCAAGTGTGTTGTACTCACCCTTTGGCAAACCATTTATTAGCTGCAAAACCATCTTCATTTCAGAAACCGTTGTGCCCACATTAGCTAATTGATCTGCAACTAATTTCAATTATTTTCAATAGTCGGACATATTCGCAAAGTTTTCAAGACAGGTGTTATTGAATTGTCCATCATCTTGATCAGGAACCAAAGGGATAAAGTTCTTGATATTTGTGACGGCGAAGGCCGGATGAAAGAGGTTGGTAGAGGAGAAGGGAGAAGGAGGATGTATGACGTTTTGTGTGGAGGAGGAGGAATCATGAGAACCCATGTTGTTGTCGGAAGTTTGGGAAGAGAGGGGAGGGGCGGCAAAAATTCTTTAGGCTTGGGGGGGGGGGGGGGTTGTCGCCGGAAAGAGAGAGGGGGGTGTGGCGGCCAAAAAAAAAGAAGAATTTTAGGGTGTTAGGATTTTGGCTCTTGATACCATGTAGAATAGTGTAATTCTCCATATTTTAATATATTAATATATTCTCTATCAAATAGTATTGCCTATATTTAGTTTAGAACATTTGTTTTACCAAGGAAAGAGATTTGACAATATAAATATACAAAAAATAGAATTAACATGCTAATAAGCATAAAAATGATAAATTTACTTAAATCAAAAGAATATGAATAAAAAAAGGAGAGAAAATAAAAACATAACACGTGTTTATTATCCTCGAACTTCTTTATGAGAGCATCAACTTGATATAAAAACAAAAGAATTCATATATTACAACACCATAAGAACAATTTACAATTTTAACAAAAATAATTAAAATTATTGTTCGATTAACAAAATGAAAGGAAAAATTAAAAGCACAACAAAAAATCGTCCTACTCTCAACAATGAGTAAAGTCACGATTTGAAACCTATAAAAAATTTCTTAAAATTTCTAATGAATATTTAAACACATAATGTGTTGATCAAAATGGGAAGGAGAAATTTTCCATGAGATGCCTAGAATGTGATTACCGTCCAAGCAATTTTCAAGGTTTTGATTCTTTTCACCTCAAGTTATGAATAAAACAATTAGAAGTCACATTTACTTGAAACCATAGTAGACTATAAACTATGAATTTATATAGAATTCACAAGCATCTTTAAAATAATGAGCGCAAAGTATAACAAAGAAAACTATCAGGAAAATTGCGGTGATCGAGAGAGAATACATTGATTAGCTCCGTAGAATACGTGATTTTTCAGTAAAATATTAAATTTTATATGAAGATTACTTTCCAATTTGAGAGTTTTTTGTTCGGTTTGTCGGAAGTTCGGACCTTCCATACAAACTAACAATATTAGAGCAGATACATCTTTGCCTAATGAAACTTCGTAATCGAAAAAATCACCGTGCATCTAAAATTTACATACAAAGAAGAGAGTAGTACTTTTAATTTTAATAAAAATCATGTCATGATAATTTTTTTTTTAAATGAAGCAGGAGGCTATAACAAATGGAAAAATCACTGTAAAGCTTCTTCTCAATACTTACAGTATTCACAAGATAAATATCAATAAAATACACAAAACAATTACAAAGAAGAAGAAGGATCAAAGAATGAATAATATCCGAATGTGTAGAGGAAGAGGATTTATAGTGGTTTCATTTGCTAGAATTCAAATAGATAATTTTTGAGGGTGTAATTTTACTTGTTTAGTACTATATTCATTTGCTAGAATTCAAAAATTATGAATAGATCATTTTTGAGAGTGTAACTGCCCTTGTTTAGTATTATAGTGGTTTCATTTGCTAGAATTCGAATAGATAATTTTAAAGGGTGTAATTGCATCATTTTACTCATTAATTGTTGAGTTGAGCTGTTACACTCTTCCTTTTGAAAAGGAAGAAATTAGACATACATTTAATAGGAGATTAATAAGAAGTAAAGGCCCAAAAATGAGTGGGGAATTTTTTTTATGGAATAAAGAAAGGGTGAGGGATTTTAAGAAATGAAATAAATGTTAATAACGAGGAAATATATATTATTTTTTTGAGGTTTTTAGGACAAGATAAGAAAAAGTTTACAATTTTGAGGAAAAAAGATAAATAATAATGCTGACCAACATGACAC
Organism: Anisodus tanguticus; assembly: GCA_034509755.1. Taxonomy (NCBI): domain Eukaryota; kingdom Viridiplantae; phylum Streptophyta; class Magnoliopsida; order Solanales; family Solanaceae; genus Anisodus; species Anisodus tanguticus. The sequence goes on along the minus strand of CM067560.1, from coordinate 18,733,021 downwards.
ATCACCATATTCATTCCTAGCTTTAATATATATGAATTTTAGATTCATCCTATCTGTAAAACAATAAAATAAAGGGATAGTTATATATGCAGCCGTTCGGTACTAACTTAAGATAACCACTTAGACCATTAATTCTAATTACAAGTTATAGTAAATAAATATTATATTTGTTAAAAGAACAAATCCCAGACCCATGTCTTCTTCATCTCTGCCTCTTTGTTTCCCTTCCGCCACCATCTGAAATTCCTGGCAATTTTCATCCATTGAAAAGAGAAATCAAATAGCGACAAGACCTCCTAGTGAATTATTCCAACTAATGAGATCTCTTATTATAATCATCCAAAGGGTGTAAATAATAAACATTGATCCAATTATTGGCACAAATCAATGATTTTAAGCAGAAGAAGAATATAAAAAGATTACCACAAAAAAATCATTTTTTATAATCATTGACCAAATCTTTAAAATAATATAATTACATAAGCATAAATACCTATAGCACATAAAAAGAAGGTAGAAAGCAATACATTTTATACACTAGTGTATACATAATTTTTAGACATTGTATAAATAGTCAATATACTCATGATACACAATATACTCGAGATGTACTAAACTTTTTTACATTGTATAACAGTGAATATACATTTTTTCGCTATATATATATATAGATATAGTAAAGACCAAAGTAAGGACAGTGAGAGGAGACTTGGAGCACTTTCAGTGATGATGGGGTCGCACCAGGGATCAGCTCTCAGTCCGTTTATATTTGTCTTGGTAATGGATGGATTGACGTGACAAATCCAAGGTGAGGTTCCATGGCAAATAGAAACAAATTGACGCGACAAATCCAAGGTGATGTGTCATGGTGTATGTTATTCACGGATGACATAGTTCTGATTGACGAGACTCGTAGTGTAGTTAACGATAAGCTTGAGGTTTGGCGAGAACCCCTGGGGTCTAAAGGGTTCAGGTTGAATAGGACCAAGACAGAATATATGGAGTGCAAGTTCAACGACAACACGCATGAGGCTGGCGTAGAAGTGAGGCTTGGTACCTTGGTCATTTAAAAGAAAGGAAGTTTCAAGTATCTTGGGTCTATAGTCCAAGGGAATGAGGAGATTGATGATGATATCATATTGGGCCAGGGTGGATGAAATTGAGGCTAGCATCTGGAGTCTTGTGCGACACCAAAAAATTTAAAAGCAAGTTCTACAGAGCAGTGGTTAGACCAACTATGTTGTACAAGACAGAGTGTTGGCCAGTCAAGAACTCTCACGTCTAGAAGATGAAAGTTGTGAAAATGAGGATGTTGCGAAAGATGTGTGGGCATACTCGAAGAGATAGGATTAGAAATAAAGATATCTGGGACAAAGTAAAAATGGCTTCGGTGGATAATAAGATGCGGGAAACGAGGCTGAGATGGTTCAGTCATGTGTAGAGGAGCAGCACGGATGCCCCAGTGCGGAGGTGTGAGAGGTTGGTTATGGACGGTTTAAGCAGAGGTAGAGGTAGACCAAAAAAGTATTGGGGAGATGTAATTCGATAGGATATGGCGAAAGTTCAGCTTAGTGTGGGCATGACCTTAGATAGGGGGTTATGGAGGACACATATTAGGGTAGAATGGTAGTAGTTAGTCGTGTGTTGCCTATTTTGTAGGTTCATAGTAGTAGTCACAACATTATGTGTATAGTTTCTTGTCCTTCAACTTTTGTTACATTCTATTATTTCTTGTACCTCTTTTTTATATCATGTTTTTTACCTTATTTATCTATGGTAGCTATTGCTTTATCATGACCTTTTCACTCCCGTTATGTTCATTTTAATATTGCCTTGACCTACTTATCCGTATCTAACCTTTTTTTGTCAAGCGTTCTCTTGAACCAAGGGTCTTTTGAATACAACCTCTCTACCTTCCAAGGTAGAGGTAAGGTCTGCATACACTTTACCCTCCCCAGACCCCCATTGTGGGAGTTTACTGGGTATGTTTTTGTTGTTGTTGTTGTTGTTGTTGTTATTGTATAAAGAACTTTTACAGAACAATATAGTTTCGTATATTTGATATCTATTGTGTATATAATTTGTATATACTATGGATAGACATTATATAATGTATTGGGTAAAATTCGTGTTGTACAGATGGACGAATTATATCATGAGACGTGGCAAAAAAGATGAGTCAGATACAAGTCAGCCTTTAGTATCCCCGGAGGCATCAACATTGGACCGGGGGTATCAAGGAGTCGTAGGTACCGTAAAGTAGAAGGTTCAGAGATCGGTTCAAATCCCAATGAGCGACCGTTACTAATATGACTGTACATCTTCCAAGAAAGCATTAAAGACATTTATGGGCCTTCTAATTGTCTAATTATTACATTATTTATGTACTAATATTATTAGGGGCATAATTCATCGAATATGTTTCGATGAGTCCAAGTATAAATAGGACTGACTACTTCATTGTAAACACGTCATAGTTGAGAAATATAATACTTACCCATTACTTACACTATTTTCTAAGATATTATCTCAATCTAGCATTCCAACATTATTGGCAATAACCAGCCTAGAAGACACGGCATAAAACTTCTTCTAAGCTTAGACTAATCTAATCTTAATCTTTCTTTTAGATTTAATTTCTATTATATTCATTTGCTAATGATCTTGCTAATTTAGTCACTTGAGATCCACGTGTACAAATTTAACTGTACCAGTTTACAGGTAAATAGTTTGGCGCCCACCGTTGGGCCTGGGTAGTAATGATGTCACAAGTGATTCTGTCTCTTAAGCTAACTCTTTCTTTAGCCTTGCTTTTCTTAAGTGATAAATTTTAGGTATGGAAGGACGTGAAGGCAACCAGATTCTTGGGAACACTATCCAGAACGAGCAAGTCAGACTAAACGACCTCTCTATCCCAAATCTTGTACCCGAAGATTCAGCAGTTGCGGATGGAGCCACTTCAGTGAACGAACTGCCTCGGAGGGACTAAGTTCCTACTAATGGGACTCCCGAAGAGGCTATGTAGAACCCGAGGGCATATAAATTTATGATAAGGGAAAAATTGGGTGGTATAACGCAATCCCTCTCTGATTTAGCATCCAACTTTGCCACCAGCGCTCCAACGCCAAGAGCCATACCGACACCACCAGCAAATGACCCTAATGGTGCAAAGAGCGGCCAAACGAAGCCAAGAAAAGACGACGCTTCAGAAAGCAAATCAATTCCTGAAAATCCATTCCAAGACAGGTGTTGAACTTCATGAAAGAAATAACGGGCAAAGTAGACACGACTGCTTAAAAGGCAGAAAAGAATGCCAATGGGTTTTGGCACCGATTGGATCAAATACTAGGGGCTCCTCCGATCATAGAAGGTCCGGAAGTGAAAAAATACATTCAGTTGGTGTATAGACTAGAGGCTACGCCCGAACTGATTCCCAAAAGTTTCAAAATGTCAATCATATCCAAATATGACAGGACAATAGATCCACAGGGAAACATAACGGCCTATACTACGACCATTAAGGGAAATGACTTGAAAGAACACAAGATAGAGTCAGTGTTGATCAAGAAGTTTGACGAGACTCTGACTAAGGGTGCTCTGACGTGGTATTCCTTTCTTCTCGAACACTAAATCAGTTCGTTCACCATGCTTTCCGATATGTTCATTAAAGCCCATGTGAGAGAACGGAAGGTTAAAAACAGAAAGGAGGATATCTTCTATATAGCACAGGGAGAATTCGGATTGCTCAGGGACTTTGTTACACGGTTCCAGAAAGAACGGTGTTGTTACCTGCAGTTGCAGACGAATGGGATGTTGAACCTTTTACTAAAGGTTTGAACCCTCGAGTTCATATGTCTTACAAAAGCTTAAGGAAAATCACTTGGATGTTCAAGCTACAACCTAAGAGTACGTTTACAACTGTTACGAGTCTAAGATTCGAGTAGAAGATTATTTACGCGGGACTCCCACCAGGGAAAATTCCCGATGGACAGACAAGGGAACTGGGCCAGATCGTAATTCATCGAAGAACCGCTTCCATCCTTATCCTGCTCTAGGAAAATCAGGAGGCGGTCAATAGGGCTGGCAATGGATCGGAGGTGGATCGGGTGGAGCTCAATCCGCCTCCACTCGCCAACGATCCATCCACCACCCGACCCATCCATCACCCTATATTTTTTAATCCACATCCGATCGACCCATCATCTACGGGTGAATCGGGTGGATCAGGTGCTTCGTAGATAAATTCCTTATCTTATTATGAGACAAATAACACATTTTACTCAGCTAAGACATACTAAAAAAAACAGAAGTACATTATTAAAAAAGAAAACATCAGTTATACTAGTACTGTAGTATCACATATGCAGTACTAGTATGCATTAAAAATCTGCATACTAGTATGCAGTTTGCAGTAGCATTACATTATTAAAAAGTCAATTTAACATAAATGCAATACTAGTATGCATTCAAATCATGCTGAAATCAATTTAACACAAAAAGTCATATCACATATGCATTCAAAATCTCCATCAGTGGACCGGAAACTGATAGCAAAAACATCTATAATAGACTAAAACTTTAAAATTCATACGGTCTTCCGTCTTCATATCACATCCTTGAAGATCCATTCATTTTCTAAATCACATATACATGTCCTCTCCATCCTGCCATTAATGAAATAAAAGCATATAAAAAACAAAACATTATTAAAACAAACATTATCGTAGGAAATAAATGTGATTAGTTTACCGAGTTAACATCAATGAATTCACTTGTAGTAGTAGAGCTTCCATCACCTCCCACATCGGCATCATCCAAAATAGTTGCACATGTGTGTGCATTATCAAAAGAAGATTCTAAAAAAAATCTACCCGAACTCATAAATTATCATCATATCAATTTTAAAAAAAATGATTCAAGTGAGTGTAAATCAAAAATATATATTACCTGAATACTCTCCAAGGATCCAATTTTGCATGCACATAAGTGCTTCCACTGTATCGGCATGAAAGCTCGAACGATGGGGACTAACCACCCTACCGCCCATACTAAAAGCACTCTCAGAAGCTACTGTTGATGCATGTATTGCTAATATATCTTTAGCAATTTTTCTCAAAGTTGGATACTTCAAGTCAGTCTTCCAAAAATTAAGGACATCAAACTCACTATTCTCTGGTAATGCATCCTCTTCAAGATAGTGGTCTAACTCACACCGCACATTGTCTTTTATTTTCTTAGTCTTTTTAATCAAAGTCCAGTTATCAGAAGCATTGCAATCACTAGGTCGCTTCCCAAGAAGTACATTATGTCTACAAGTAGGAGACACAATATCCTCTATTTCGGATTTCTCATGGTACTCATACAACAAATCATACAACAAATCATACAACAAATTCTTTATCCTAGATACCTCAACATAAGCTTCATCACCAAATATTTCATTAAAATAAAACTCCACACATTCCAACTTATTACTAGGGTCTAAAATTGCAGCAACCGACAGTATTCCATTGATATTAGACCAATACTTGTCAAATTTTTCAACCATTTTTCGAGCCATATCCTTAACAACCTGCTCATTACTATTTCTCCACAAGCGCAAAGCTAATTTAATCTCACATACTTGACGAAAGAACAAGTTGGAAGTGGGATATTTTCTACCAGAGAACAACTGAGTCACTATGTAAAATCTTTTCAATTTATCACATATAATTTCAGCCAACTCTCAATCACGTTGTGTAGGAACCACAAATTTAAACTTCGGATTTTGAGTTTTCAAGTTAGCAAAAACATTCTTATATGGTAGAGCACTTTCAATCATTAAAAAGTCGAGTTCCACCTTGTTTTACAATCAACTTTCGATCATCTCGCCTTATCCTCAAACTTTTGAAGTTTTTTTTTGTGATGAACCCCAAAAAACAACACAATTACGTATCCTTTCTATTCCAGATCCAATCACCTCTAAACCATCCTGGATAATCAAATTTAATATATGTGCACTACAACGCACATACAAAAATTGACCAGAACACAAAAGACTATCCGAATCAAACTTTTCTTGTAAAAGATCAATCATGGCATCATTTGTGAAATAATTATCAAGAACCACAGAAGATATTTTCTCAGCTATATTGTATACATTCAACGTAAACAAACCTATTTTGAAAAATATATATCAATTTGGTGGAAAATATTATGCATAAAATTAAACAAGCATATATACAGTCACTAATCAGTAAATAATAAATAACAAGAAGCTTCAAATTTTAAGTACCTCAAAGTTTTGTTCACAAAACCCATTGATCATCAATGAAATGTGATGTGACGACCATATAACCTTTCTTTTGGTGTGAAGCAGTCCACATATCGGTTGTAATAGCTACTCTTCCCACATGACCATCAAACAACTTCTTGAGATTTGCTTTCTCAATCAAAAACATCTTCATAATATCACTTTTTAAAGTGTTGCGACTTATTATCTTGAAGTTTGGATTCAAGAAACTAACAAATATCCTAAATCCAATATGCTCTACAATTGACAATGGGTACTCATGGAGAACAACCATGTGAGCCACCTCCTTTCTTGCTTCTTCTTGACTAAAGACATGGTTTTCTAGACTTAAGCTTGAATCTTGTCTACGATTAACCGACAGCTATTTTTAACGTATATCACCCTTAATGTGCTTTTAGTGCATCTATGATCAATATGGTCTTTCAAATGAGAAGTCTCATTCTTACTATTGCCCGAAAATAATAACTTACAGTGCAAACATCTAGCCTTTTGTTCACCATTGATTACCGTCTTCTCAAAGTGATTCCACACTTCTGATTTAAGTCTCCTAGGCTGACGTAGAGGTGACGGTTTTGTTTCTTCTTCTCCCTCTCCTTGTTGAGGTTGAGTAGTTAGACGAGAAGGCATTGGGACAGAGATTTCAGGACACAACGAAGAAGGGGATAATGAGACAGACTTGGAGCCAGCACTACTATCTCCCGTGTCCATCACTGTCATACATTAACATAACAAAAAATAATTAGAAAGACTATTTTTAATAAGTGTTTTCACTAAAATTGACAATTCAGTTAGAACAACACAACCTAAACAGTTAGAATTCCTGAATTGACCAACATAAAAACTCATGCATCAAGAATATAACTATTTTTTTTTCAAGACCACATATTTATAGTAAATTGATTTAAATTCTATTGAATGTTGGTAATTGCTACAGAGAAATAACAGAAACTAATTGTCAAAAGGAATAACAGATTTATCGTAGCCTTAAGTACAGAGAAATAACAGTCGTAGCCTTAACTACTAAGAAAAACAGATTCAGAAATAACAGATTCAGAAAATGGAATAACTAATTAACAAATGGAATAACAGTCGTAGCCTTAACTACAGAGAAATAACAGATTCAGAAAATGCACAAAAACACCTCCAACATGCAACTAAAAAATAACTTAAAATCTTGAATTTTAGTACTATTACCTCAACAGTATTGGGTGAAGAGTGAAGACGAGCGAGGATTTTACCTTGTGTGGTGGCGATTTGCCGCATTAAATGTTCAGGAGGACTTGCCATTTCTGGATGGAGCACTATCAGTATTGGGTGAAGAGTGAAGAAGCTGAAGAGAGTGAAGACTGCAGACGCTGAAGAGAGCGAGGCCGCTAGGGTTTAGGAGATTTGGGTGAAGACGCTAAAGTTCTGAACGGCTGATGAGAGGGTTGTGATCTTTTGTGTTTTGAACCCTTGTACTCTGAAGAGAGGGCTGAAGACTGATGGTCTGAAGTCCAAAATCTGAACGGGGGAGTTGTGTATAGTGAAGAGAGGGTAGAGCCGTAGAGATTACCGGATTAGGGAATAGGGATTTTAAGTATTGGGCTATGATATTTTGGGTTTTACAATGACTTAAGAGGGGTGGACCGTTGAATTAAAAATAATTAATTTATAACGGGTGGGTGGGTAGATCGGGTAGTGGGTTGGACGTATGTCCACCCGAATCCAACCCGATCCGTCACCCGATTAAAATCCATATTTTGTCATATTTTCGTCCATATAATCGGGTCGGGTGGATCGGATATCCATTGGGTTAGGATGAAATTGCCAGCCCTAGCGGTCAAGGTTTTGTTCCCTTGAAAAATCAAACACCAAGGGAGACCTCGGCAGGAATAACTGCGGTTTATTGAATCAAGACTGGGGAACTCATCCAGATCCTCATAAAAGGGACCCGAGTACCCAAAACTCACTAATACAACTTTAGTATTGATGAAGCTCAAATGGTAGCAATGCTGAGAATTCACCCTACATCTCGGCCACCAAAACCCTTCCAATCTGATCCATACTTTAGGGATCAAACCTCTTGGTGCGATTTTAATGGAACCCATAGACATAAAATGATGGATTGCAGACACCTACAAGAGGAGGTACATGAATGCTTAGTAGAGGTCACCTATGGGAGTACCGGAGCAAAAAGGCCAGTAACAATTACTAACGAGGGCCTACGGCCGTAGGGAAAACTAATCCCGATGTCCCGCCACACGTTATAAGTAAAAACTTTGGTGGATCCATGATAGCAGACACGTCTTTCACGGAATTCAAAAGGACGAAGATTTTTGTAACCCAAGAGAAGAGATTCTAGGAGGTACTAGATGAAAGTATCATTACTTTCACTGAGGATGATGAAGTCGATGTCACATTTCCACACAACGACGCTCTAGTTATCACTATCCCTATAGACTGTTTCCAGGTGAATAGGGTACTGATCAACCCTAGAAGTTCTGCTAATGTCATCTGGTGGAAAGTGGTCGAATAGATGAAGATGCTGGATAAGATTGTCCTGGATGCTAGGACACTATCTGGTTTTAATATGACAAGTGAAACCACCAAAGGAGAGATCGGTGGAAGCCAAGGAATTCCAGAAGAAAACAAAGTTTAGGTCATCGATGGTGACACGAGATACAATGCAATAATCAGAAGACCGTGGTTTCACGATATGAAAGCGATCACTTCAACATTACATTAACTGGTTAAGTTCCCGACGCCGTAAGGAATCAAACAAATTAGGGGAGAACAATCTATATCCAAGGAAATATTCACCATAAAAGAATTGGAGGTGACCACAGATCAGAAATATCAATTAAAGGATGTGGAGCCAGTCCCGGATGCAGTTCAGGAGACTTCGCTAGTAGAAGCTGATTAGACAGATCCAGATGATGAACTCTCAGACGTGTACCAGGTCCCTAGGTATTTTCAGGTGCCGGACGATTCTGATGCCACCAAGTCGACGGTTGTGGAACTTTAACAAATAGCTCTACATAAGGAAACTTTAGAAAGGCAGGTACACCTGGGCACAGGGCTGACCTTGGAGCTCATGGAGTCTATTTTTCAATATCTTATAACTAACAGACTGTTTTACCTGGTCCCATAAAGATATGACAGGCATCCCTCTAGAAGTCATGACTCATAAGTTAGTTCTGGATCTCAGTTCCCTCCCATGCGGCAGAAGAGGCTGCCCATTTCCAAAATCCACAATAGGTTTGTGAAAGAAGAGGTATCTAGACTACATAACATATGATCGATCCGGGAATTTAAATAGTCGGATTAGTTATCCAACATAGTTGTAGTGCCTGAAAAGGGAAGCAAGTTTAGAATGTGTATTGATTTTAAAGACCTTAATATGGCATGTCCTAAAGACTCGTTCCCACTGCTGAACATAGATCAAATGATCGATTCTACGATCGGACATGCGGTTATGAGTTTCCTCGAAGCATATTCCAAGAATAATCAAATATTAATGCACCCGAAAGATCAAGAGAAAATATTTTAAGCTAAATTGGGGACTTATTATTACAATGTCATGCCATTCAGACTAAAAAATTATGGAGCCACCTTCCAGAGGATCGTAAATAAAATGTTTGAAAAATAAATAAAAAAGTATGGAAGTATACATAGACGATATGCTTATTAAGAATCTTCGTGTAGAAGACCATTAAAGTCATTTGCAGGAAATATTTGAAGTTTTGAGAAGGTTCAACATGCATTAACCTGGAGAAATGCTTCTTTGGAGTAGGCTTCGGAAACTTCTTAGGTTTCTTGGTCTCTCAAAGAGGGATCGAAGTAAACCCAGATAAAATTAAAGCCATTGAAGACATTCCGGATACTCTTGACAACAAGAAGGCGGTATAGCGGCTGACCAGATGTATAACGACTCTTAGCAGATTCAGATCCCGATCTTCGGAGAGATGTCATAAGTTCTTTTTACTTCTAAAAAGAAGAATGACTTTGAGTGGACTCCCGAATGTCAGTGTTGACACCCAATTTTGGCTTGTCATAATAAAAAATAACGTCACAGGGAGCCGTGGTCGTCAAAAAACACAAAATAGCACTTTTGGCACGTTTTTACATTTTTCTTGCAATTTATTGATAATTTTATTTATTTTAGGAATTTTATCAATTTATTATCATTTTAGATTATTTTCAAGAGTCATTATTTCCTGCACATGTACAACGGAATACTATAATATTTTGTGCAGTTAATAATTTTCTACAACAAATATATTTTTACACTTTTATTATATGTACGCCTTATTTATATATATATATATATATATATATATATATATATATATATAAGGCTTACTTCTTTCTTTTTGGCATGATTCATATTGAAACGACCATTACGAAATGAAATCCAATAAAGACTCTAGTCCTAAGTCCTTAAGGAAGTATTTGTGATTCTTCCATAAATGTGTTGTTGAGTATTATCATCCATCGTTGAGATTTCATTTTCATTCTAAGGCACTCCTTGATGTCAATAAAAGTTGCCTCCTTATTATTTATTAAAAGCTAAGCTAATAAGGTGATTTATGGTTCCTAAAGAGTCATTGAAAGAGTAACATGTGATGTGTTAACCCTCATAAGAGAGTCGGAGGTGTAACGACCTTACGTCACTCCGACGAGTTCAAAGAGTATTCGATAATCTTTAAATAAGTCATCACATGCACGCGTTATATACCTATACTATTTCCTATAGAGACTTATTGGCGTTATATACACATCTTATACATAAATGATATTGATACTATTTCCCACAGAGGTCTATGTCGTTATATACACAATTTATACAGACATGAGATTGATGATATAGCCCACAGAGGCCTACGAAGTTATATACGTGATTATATTTCATTTATGCATATCATGGTCCATAGAGTACATGTTGTCTTTCTATCGCACTCTCTTATAGTTATGCATTTCAGTTACAGTTTCAGCTCATGCTTCATATATAGTGTTGTGCTTATTTACAGTTCAACCTTACATATTCATTATATCTTTAGTACTGATGTTTCCTTTTCGTTGACACTGCATTCATGCCCGCATGTACAAATAGAGATGCAGATGTTTTCCTCACAGTAGGACTCGACTCAGCTGGAGGTTGTCATATGTCTTTAGGTTGTCACACTTAAAGCTTTATCGGCTATAAGTTGTTGAGTATGACATAGATGTTGGGGTTGGTACGCTAGGGCCTTAGGGCGCCGGGTGCCATCCACCCCAAGATTGGGGTCGGACAAAGTTGACTTCAATCGAGGGGACGAACCTAAATTCATGTAGACAATTCGAAATGAATTTATTCTCGGCGAGGAATCACTTTTGTGGTTGCAAATCCCCTTTGTAGGCTGTAGCTATGCATTCGGAAAAGACATAAAAATAACAAGTAGACCAAGACATAATAAAAATGATAGAATGGTTCTGCTAATATTTTAATAGTTAGCAACGTAAACCAAAGCATTAGCTATGTTATCCACATTAAAAGATTAACTAGAGCTAGAGAAATTCTTTATAACTCCACATTTTTACTACCAGTACCTTCTTCCTCCCCTCCTCTCCTCCTGAGCCATGAACATGCAAGAAGGCACAGTCTAGTAACACGAGATGCCAAACGGTATCAAGCATCAAATTATTTATGATATACAAGTGATTACTTTTACCACGCAAATCTTCAAAAGAAACCATCTCGCCGAAACAAAGAGATAAAGTTAAAATTAGATATATCAGAATTTAAATAAATAGATTATCATCTCCATCTAGTTCTCAACGAGAGCTCCAGGAATATCAAACTTCACCCAATCAATATGACTCTATTATACTCAAACTATGAAACCTACATTAAAATCATCATCTCCGTCTAGTTCTCAATGATATTTAGGAAATAATGAACATATTTACCTGATTAGCAAACCTCCAATTGAGTACTCACAACACTTCACCAAAGCTTAGCCATGACATAAAACAAGCAGAAACTCCAGATCCTCAGTATCGCAATTGGACCTAAAAAATTGAAAATCCTATCACCAAGAGTTGCAAGGTGAGTAACCAACCCAAATTCCCCAAAGAATGGAATGAAGAACGAGTCCTCCACCTCCCAGAATATAAAACCAAATCTGAAGGAGTTTTGGAATTTATAATCGACAAACCCTCGCCACTCTTTCACATATAAATCAAGAAAATACAGTGTACACTCTATTCATAAATCACATAGAAGAATAATTTAAATTGGAAAAATAGAAGAAAAATATTGATAGATAGGGACTTACATCTCTTTTGTAGTTTTCGTGCCCAAATGATCTGTGAGTAAATTTCAGAAGCTGTTAATTAATTCTCATCTCTCCATGTCTCATAAGGTTTTGAGAAATCATATTTTCCTCAAGAATATCAGTAACAACTTCATGGACATATAGCAAAAACTTTCACTAACTTTCTTTATGAGTTCAAGTTTGGAATCCTCTTTCTAAAAGAGGTAGAACCCGAACATAGTAATTTTAAACAATCTGCGAATGAGATTATATTTTTTGCTATTCGTCGACCCAATATCATAAGCAAAAAATGATAGATTACTAAAAACCTGTTTTGAATCAAACTGAAAATACTTTACACAGTATTAAATCCACGAAACAGAGAATTTCACAAAATAAATATGAAAAACTTGATGATTTATTACTGTTCTTCCTCATCAATTTTTTCTTTCAAAACAATAAAGATTAGATTTACAAAATTCATTAAGTTGGTTATACAATTTAAAGAACCCATAAAAATCAACAGTAAATGAACTGAATTAGAGCACCTAATGGGCAAAATGGTTCAATCAATTCATAAGAAATTTAGAATATAAAACCCCACAATAAAATAAACCCAAAACATTTACTTAGCTCTTCAACCAAGTCTCCACAATACTTGTTTAATGCAACCCTAATAGATGAAACTAAGGTTGGCCAGTGGGCCAGGTAGGCCCGGTCCCGCCCTGACACCACCCCGAACCCGACCTTTTTCAAAAAAAGAAAATCGGTATCGTTCTCGAACCGGGACGGGACATGGTCTGGTCCCAGCCCGGCCCAGTCCCGCCAGTCCCGACCCGATCCCGCCCAAAACCTCCCCCCCTTTTGCAAAAACAACCGTTGCACCAACGACCATTTTACATTTTGGACGTTGTGCAACGGCCATTTTTGGCCTCCCCCTCCCGCAACCCCCCTACCCCCTTAATATTTATTTTTAACGCATAAGTTATTATATATCCACTTTAACCCAATTTTCCAACTATATATACCTCATTTTCTCTTCATCTTTCTCACAAATCTTCCTACAATCTCTCAACAATCTATTTCTCTACAAGTTTACATTGTCTACTAAATATTCAATTTTATTTATTTTTGGAAATTGAGAGTGAAGTTGGCAACTAGCTTGAGGATGAAGTTGGCAACATGCTTGAGGATCTTCCATCTTGCAAAGTTTCAATTTTCAACCTCTCGAATACATATCGACGTTTGGTACATTCATTCCTTCATTAAATTATTATTGTCTGTTTATTTTATTTAGCGCACTTAATTTCATTTACTTTAATTATTTATTAGTATAAGTATAAATTTATAATGGAAGGATTTAAACGTACACGTAGGGGTCATGCTTCTTCTAGTAGGGGCAACAAGGGCAAGGGTCCTATTTCTAGAGAGAATCCTATTCCTACACAGGATGATTTTGTTGATAGTGAACATTTTCCTACTATACCATTAGATTTAGACGAGGAGCTATTTTCTTAAACTCAAGAAGACTTTAATTTAGACGATGATCTAGATGATACACCCACTAATGTAGATGACAACATACCCACTAGTGCACTTTCAACTGAAATGCCTCATATTCCCCCTAGTATGAGACGAGGTCTAGCAAAATGACCATTAAAATCAGATGCATGGACATTTTTTGATAGGGACGTAGAGAATCAAGAAACTAGATGTAAAATTTGTAAAGATGTTTTAAAATTTAAAACTGGAAAAGGTCACGGTGGGACAGGGGGAGGGGGGGTTAATGAGACACGTAACAGGGCTCATACAGCTATGTATGCCCAATACGAGGCTTCAAAACCGGGTGCGCAAACGGCTGCTCCATCGGGACAAGGTTCACATACTGATAATGTCCCGGATCAAGTACATGGTCAAATTAACCCTATGACGGGGGGAATTGTAGGCCCTAAATACAATAAATATAGAGATAGGGAAGCAATAGCAAAATTAGTTGCTGTGGAGTGTTTGCCTTTTTCATTTCCTTCATCTCCCGATTTTATTCATTACATTAGAGATATGTATAATCCTGCTTTTAACGGTTTTCCTAGATCAACTGTTAAGAGAGATGTATTTAAATTCGCACATGAATATCAATAATATTTACGTTATTCATTATATCATTTTAATGGAAAAGTGGTTATCACTTCTGATATAGGTCGTAGTACTAACGGCCATGATTATTTAACGGTAACCTGTCATTGGATAGATTATAAATGGTCTATGCAAAAACGTATCTTAGCGTATAGATATAAAGATGATAGGCACACTGGTACTTTTATTGCATAAAATATTTATGAAGTGTGCGATTATTGCGGAATAACTGATAAAATTATGACTATTACATTAGATAATGCTTCTTCTAACAATTACGCTATTAGAATTTTAAAAAATAGTTTAACTCCATCTTTTCCAGATCATTTTCATATAAAATGTGCGTGCCATATATATAACTTAATTGTAAAGGATTGTCTATCACTTTTTGAAGACATTCTTAGTAAAATACAATTTGCTAATAACTTTATTTTTAAAACTAATAGAATACAACGAAGAAAAGAATATAAAAAACTTGTCACGATTGCCAACTACCTTATAGAAAAATTTCAGAAGAAGTACCCACTAGGGGGAATTCTTTATACGAGGAACTACTTGTTGTTTATGACTATAGAAAATCTATAACTTTATTTTTTAACTCTCATAATCAAAATCCAGCTGATATGGTTGTAGATAGCGATTGGGTAAAAATTTCCGAACTTATTGTATTTTTAGAGAAATTTTTTCAAGCAACAAAACAATTTTTCCGGTATATATTATCCTACTATTTCAACTATGTTGTTTTATATAGCTCTAATATTTTTATTACTTAGTGAATATATAGAAAAATCGTCTTATAAGGCAGCTATTAAAAAAATATTTTATTCCTATTCCCACTATTTATATTATTGGTGATGTATTAAATCCGACTATTAAAATAGACGGTACTAAATCACTTATTGAAACTATTTACGATTGTATAGAAGTACTACTACCTCCAAGTCCCAAAAATCCAAATCACCCACCACCTATTGAACAAACTAAAGAAGAAGTGTTGTCTAGCGTAGAAGACGAATGCAAAAAAGTATATAGGTTTTACCAACAAGAAAGTGCTAGCAACCTACCGGCTTCCATACCATCTTCTTCTTCTTCAACACAACCTTACAAAAGACATGTTGTTTCTGCGGCTAGTATTGAAAGCCTCGGAAATAGAATGTGCGGCCGTACCGCTACTAACCAAATTAGCGAGTTTGATATTTTTGTTTTGCAGGGGTCTGTACCGTACCAAGCAGTTCTCAATGAAGGACATAAAGACTTGCTGAAATACTGGAGGGGGAATGAGAAGTCCTTTCCGACACTTTCAATGATGGCCCGATATGTTTTGAACATTCCCGCGTCATCAACGGCGTCTGAAAGCGCTTTTTCTGCTGTCGGATATCAAATAGGAGAGCACAGACACTCATTAGTCGGAGACAGCTTGGATATTGTAGTATTATTCAAAGATTGGATACGAGCGGAGCGGAGAAGGTGTGGTCAATCGGAGATCAACGAAGAAGAAGATGAAAACTACAACGAAATCTTATTCGAAGGTGCTTGAAGCGACGTGGATCAATTTGACCAACAAATACCAATTCCAACCGAAGAACCATAGGCAATTATCAAGAAACTAGAACAGGTTTTTTTTAAGAATGTAATTTTTTTAATTACAATTTTACTATGTAATTTGCAACTTTTGAATAACACCACAAAGTTGCAATTTTGACAATTGTATTTGTATTACAAAAAAAATCAAATGTCTATTAAATAACATAAGAGACACAAAAACAGCATTGAGATGTTTTTATTACGCTATCTTATCTTGTTTAATTATTGAGTTTTTTTATATATATATTATTTTTAAAATTAAGTGCAAAAAAGAAAAAAAGAACTGGCCCGGATCCCGATTCCGACGGATCGGGATCGGGGCCGGACTTCGGCAAATCCCGCCTGACCCGACGCGACCCGATCCCGCCCCTTCCCCTGTCCCGCCCCAACGGGATCCCGTCAAAAAAATAAAGATTAGATTTACTAAATTCATTAAGTTGGTTATACAATAAAGAACCATAAAAATCAACAGCAACTGGACTGAATTAGAGCACCTAATGGACAAAATAGTTCAATCAATTCATAAGAAATTTAGAATATAAAACCCCACAATAAAATAAACCCAAAACATTTACTCAGCTATTCAACCAAGTCTCCAGAATACTTGTTTAATGCAACCCTAATAGATGAAACTAAGACTGGCCAGTGGGCCGGGTCGGCCCGGTCCCGGCCTAATCCCGGCCCGGTCCCGCCCCAAACCCGACCTTTTTTTAAAAAAAAATCGGTATCGGGACTCGAACCGGGATAGGACATGGTCTCGTCCCGACCCGTCCCGGCCCGCCCTAGGCGAGCCAGTCCCGACCCGATCCCGGTCCCGCCCCATTCCCGCTCGAAACGTCCCCTTTTGCAAAAATAACCGTTGCACCAACGGCCATTTTACATTTTGGCCATTGTGCAACGACTATTTTTGGCCCCCCCCCCCAAACCCCCTACCCCCTTAATATTTATTTTAAACCCATAAGTTATTATATATCCACTTTAACCCAATTTCTCAATTATAAATACCTCATTTTCTCTTCATCTTTCTCACAGATCTTCCTACAATCTCTCTAATCTCTCAACAATCTATTTCTCTACAAGTCTACTAAATATTCAATTTTATTTATTCATTTGGGAATTGAGAGAGAAGTTGGCAACTAGCTTGAGGATCTTCTATCGAGCAAAGTTTCAAATTTCAACCTCTCGAATACACGTCGACGTTACGTTGGTGTTTGGTACATTCGTTCCTTCATTAAATTATTATTGTCTGTTTATTTTATTTAGCGCACTTAATTTCGTTTACTTTAATTATTTATTAGTATAAGTATAAATTTATAATGGAAGGATTTAAACGTATGCTTACGGTTAGGGGTCATGCTTCTTCTAGTAGGGGGCAACAAGGGCAAGGGTCCTATTTCTAGACAGAATTTTATTCTTACACCGGATGATTTTGTTGATACTGAACATTTTCTACCATACCATTAGATTTAGACGATGATCTAGATGATACACCCACTAATGTAGATGACAACACACCCACTAGTGCACCTTCAACTGAAATATTTCCTATTCCCCCTAGTATGAGACGAAGTCCAGCAAAATGATCATTAAAATCATATGCATGGACATTTTTTGATAGGGACATAGAGAATCAAGTAGCTAGATGTAAAACTTGTAAAGATGTTTTAAAATTTAAAACTGGAAAAGGTCACGGTGAGACGGGGGGGGGGGGGGGGGGGGGGGGGGTTAATGAGACACGTAGCAAGGGCTCATCCAGCTATGTATGCCCAATACGAGGCTTCAAAACCGGGTGCGCAAACGGCTGCTCCATCGGGACAAGGTTCACATACTGATAATGTCCCGGATCAAGTACATGGTCAAATTAACCCTATGACGGGGGGAATTGTAGGCCCTAAATACAATAAATATAGAGATAGGGAAGCAATAGCAAAATTAGTTGCTGTGGAGTGTTTGCCTTTTTCATTTCCTTCATCTCCCGATTTTATTCATTACATTAGAGATATGTATAATCCTGCTTTTAACGGTTTTCCTAGATCAACTGTTAAGAGAGATGTATTTAAATTCGCACATGAATATCAATAATATTTACGTTATTCATTATATCATTTTAATGAAAAAGTGGCTATCACTTCTGATATAGGCCGTAGTACTAACGACCATGATTATTTAACGGTAACCTGTCATTGGATAGATTATAAATGGTCTATGAAAAAACGTATCTTACCGTATAGATATATAGATGATAGGTACACTGGTACTTTTATTGCAGAAAATATTTAAGTGTGCGATTATTACAGAATAACTGATAAAATTATGAATATTACATTAGATAACTCTTCTTCTAACAATTAAGCTATTAAAATTTTAAAAAATAGTTTAACTCCATATTTTTCAGATCATTTTCATATAAAATGTGCGTGATATATATATAACTTAATTGTACAGGATGGTCTATCACTTTTTGAAGACATTCTTAGTAAAATACAATTTGCTATAAACTTTATTTTTAAAAATAATAGAATACAACGAAGAAAAGAATATAAAAAAACTTGTCACGATTGCCAACTACCTTATAGAAAAATTCCAAAAGAAGTACCAACTATGTGGAATTCTGTATACGAGCAACTACTTGTTGCTTATGACTATAGAAAACCTATAACTTTATTTTTTAACTCTCATAATCAAAATTCAACTGATATGGTTGTAGATAGCGATTGTGTAAAAATTTCCGAACTTATTGTATTTTTAGAGAAATTTTTTCAAGCAACAAAAGAATTTTCCGGTATATATTATCCTACTATTTTAACTATGTTTTTTTATATAGCTCTAATATTTTTATTACTTAGTGAATATATGAAAAAACCAGCTTATAAGACAGCTATTAAAAAATGTTTATCAAAATAGAAAAATATTTTATTCCTATTCCCACTATTTATATTATTGGTGTTGTATTAAATCCGACTATTAAAATAGACGGTACTAAATCACTTATTGAAACTATTTACGATTGTATAGAAGTACTACCATCTCCAAGTCCCAAAAATCCAAATCACACACCACCTATTGAACAAACTAAAGAAGAAGTGTTGTCTAGCGTAGAAGACAAATGCAAAAAAATATATAGGTTTTACCAACAAGAAAGTGCTAGCAACCTACCGGCTTCCATACCATCTTCTTCTTCTTTAACACAACCTCACAAAAGACATGATGTTTCTGCGGCTAGTATTGAAAGCCTCAGAAATGTGCGGCCGTACTGCTACTAACCAAATTAGCGAGTTTGATATTTTTATTTTACAGGGTTCTGTACCGTACCAAGCAGTTCTCAATGAAGAAGAACGTGAAGACTTGCTGAAATACTGGAGGGGGAATGAGAAGACTTTTCCGACACTTTCAATGATGGCCCGAGATGTTTTGAACATTCCCGCATCATCAACGACGTCTGAAAGTGCTTTTTCTGCCGGCAGATATCAAATAGGAGAGCACAGACACTCATTAGCCGGAGACAGCTTGGAGATTGTAGTATTATTCAAAGATTGGATACGAGCGGAGCGGAGAAGGTGCGGTCAATCGGAGATCAACCAAGAAGAAGACGAAAATTACAACGAAATCTTATCCGATGTGGTGAAAGCGACGTGGATCAATTTGACCAACAAATACCAATTCTAACTGAAGAACCACAGGAAATTATCAAGAAACTAGAACAAGTTTTTTTCATAATGTAATTTTTTAATTGCAATTTTACTATGTAATTTGCAACTTTTGAACAATACCACAAAGTTGCAATTTTGACAATTGTATTTGTATTACAAAAAAAATTATATATCTATTAAATAATATAAGAGGCACAAAAAAAGCATTTGGATGTTTTTATTACACTATCTTGTCTTGTTTAATTATTGAGTTTTTTTATATATATGTTATTTTTTAAATTAAGTGCAAAAAAAAAAAAATCGCCCCGGATCCCTTTCCGACCCGATTCCAATGGGAACGGGAACGGGGCGGGACTTCGGCAAATCCCGCCTATCCCGATCCCACATGACCCGACCCGATCCCGCCCCTTCCCCCCTTTCCCACTTCTACCCGATCCCACCAATCTCGGTTCGATGGTCCCGAGTCCGACCCACTGGCCACCCCTACTTCGTATTCTTCCCTATGCGAGGTACGAACACACTCAGTTATTCAGGCACTAGCTGCTAAGAATGTAACTGCAGAAGTTGCAACGAAGTTCCAAGAGGTAAAAGACAAGCCTAAAGGACAAACCAAAATTAAGGTTCTAAACATTTTCTTAAGCTTCAAAAACATTGATCAGTTCCAACTTACATAAAAGCATACGTCATCGATAAGTATTAAAGAAATAAGTAGAATATCATTCCAACTGAAGACTTATGTCACATCCCAAATTGAGGAACGCGCGAGCACCTACTCCTTTCCCACCTGGTAGGCGAACCGTCCCTTAATCACAACTCAATCACTGATAAAGTAGAACACAACCAGCAAAAATACATAATAAGTCTAGGATAGATGAGAAAACAGTGCGAAAGTAATACAACAATCCCAAGAAACCTGGTCTAAGGCAGTACAAGAGCCACTACTACATATTACAAGTCTGAATATGAATACATAAATTGAAAAGTAGAATACTGACTCGGAATAGAAAAATAAGACAATAGATAAAGAGAAACATACGGGTTGTAGATCCATACAAGTGCTCACCCTAGATGCTCGTCAGCAAAGCCTCAGAAATTAATCACGGGGAGAGGATGTAGACCCTGTCACGTACTCTCACTCATAAAAGAATGCAACAAGGTAGTATCAGTACAAACATTATATACCGATCAGTATCGTAGGCCGACAACAGTTATATATCATATATAAAGTACGACACTGAAAGATAGACATGCTCACAATCAGATATAAAGATTACACAGTCCAAGAATAGCATCACAACTACAAATACCAAGTCCGAATCAAATAAGTATGAATATGTGAATATGAATGCATATGCAATGCAATGATACACACACGCTCCGGATGGAATACCTCTACATCTCGATAGTCATGTGTCATGGGGGACCCGCGAAGTCCATGTACCTGCTGCGGAGCACAGCCTAATCCAATATGAGTATATGTTGCGAAACGTACAACCCGATCCAATATATGTATATATTGCGGAACGTGCAATCCAGTCCAATATATATGTTGCAGAACTTGCATCCCGGTCTAATATATATATCTATATAAGTTGCGAAACGTGCAACTCGGTCCAATCTATATAAATAGTAAAGCTAGAAATTGAGTAGGTGATGTGGCACCTCTCTTAGGCCTTCATTTCTATTTATCTTTTTTGTCAATTTTTTATCTTTCTCTTATAATTCCCTCAAAATATTTATTGAAAATTAAAATAACTCTGTCAATGAATCTTTAATTGTTCACATTCATTGCTAAATTAAAAGAGAAAGGCATTTAAGAATATTAACTTTTCTTTTCCTTAATATTCTACCTTAAATTTTTGCGGAATATTAAATATATCCTTATTTATTTCCTCCATCATTAATAATTTAATACTATTAATTTCCTTTCAAACTTTCTGAAATCCTTATTTTAGGTGGCCTTTTTCCTCCCGATAGACTCATCTCATCATTTAATGCTTTTTTATATATTTTCCTTAAATTGCTCCTTTTCCTTTATTTGCTCTTTTTACTTTCTTTTATTTATTCCATCCAAGTAAGTTATAAGCCTTGCATTTTCTCTTCTTTATTACATTTCAACCTTTCATAGTCGTTATAGAAGAATAAGAATCCCTTAAAAGTCTCCAGCAACTTATATATATATATACCATTGAGTAGAGATATGCAATATTGCAAAATGTGAATCAAATCGACACTGTATAGGAAGCCAAGCAATGACACCTTTCACGGGCATAAGATATTGAAGAAGGAGAGGAAGCGAGGAACCCGTATCCACATATGAACGTCGTTCTATTGACTATGTACTGCCTGCTCAATACATTCTATGTATTTTATCAACAATAGAAAATGTCAGTTAATTTGTAACTCTTCTTCTATAATTTCTACCCTTTTGTTCTCTATTTTTTTTTCTTATTGGGTGGATTCTTTGTATTAAAAGGGCATAATTATTGTGTAGGCCTTGGAATGTTAGGCTGATATGTTAATAGAAAAAAAGTTGATTTGGCTGAAAATGTAACCGAAATTAGAGTCATACTTTTCTTCTCTTTACTATCTTCATTTGAATTGTTTTCCTCTTTATGTTATGTTTCGTATATGCTCTTCGTTTAACTACCTAATGAAGTATGTGTTTCACTTGATTTTAGGTAGTTAAACGAAGAGCATATACGAATGTTTTAACATATAAAATAACCATATAACTTAAAATCTATTGGACCAAAAAGAATGTTTTAACATATTTCCAATATTTCACTATTAGAAAGAAAATTATTTCGCATACTAAGCGCGGATAAGTTCACTAGTATATGTATATATGTTGGGGCGTGCCACCCGATCCAAATGTATGAATGATATCAAATTCCAATGAGAATATATCAAGTCAATTGTGTCAAGCATGGACACATAACATCATGTCAAGAATGAATCAATCATTCCCCTATATACGGTCAAGTCTAGTATCACACAGTTGGCGACAAGCCACTAAATCAAATAAGGCAACAAATCACATACCAACCTAAGCATTTCATCCGAACTTCATACCCGAAGGTGTAACATGCTTTATCCAACAATCACTAACTCTACATATGCTTCGCTAACTGGAGTCTAACCATAAGATAAGCCAAAACCTACCTGGTAGGCGAGCAGGAGCCACAATTCGCTAATCCACAAGTCCTCCCGAGCAAAAATCGGACGGTCGTAGTTCAAACAAGTGCATGAAATTCCTTTGTTACCACACGCATTCAATCAACACATAAGTACCAATTCTACATTACACATGATTCTAATGATGCCAAACATGTCTTGTAAGGAACTCGGGGTCAAAAGTAAATCAAGAATCTCATCTCGGACCCCAAGGGTAAAATGTTGATTTTATTGAGAAAATGAGTTCAATATTATCAAGATAGTGTTCTACGGGTTCATACGAATCTAACAACACCCATATTGCTATACTTTAATCTGAAACCCAAAAATGTTACCTTGGGCCCCAATGGCAAAATCAGAAATTTAACTTAGAAATATGTTATCCATAATCTAAATAGTCATAATCCAAAGTTTTATGAAATGCTAACCCCAATTGAGCCTCCAATGTTATGACTTTGTAAAAACTCTCTTTGTGTCAAAACCCGTAAATTGAATGTTATAAAATCCGGATTGAAATCGAAATTTATGTTAGAAGTAGTTTACCCAAGGTTTAAGCAAGACAAAAACCTAGAGTTTAATAAAATTCAACCTTAATTAATTGAAGAAAACTCAAATTTCATCATAGGTTTTAAAAACCTCAATTTACCCAACCAAATACGGATAAAATTGATAACCAACAAAAAAAATTGAAGAAATGTCAAAATAAAGGTTGGATACTTACCCCTAGTTGAGACGAGAACACCGCCGTGTAAATCACTTCAATCGGAGTTCTAGAACTCAAGTTATGATGAAAATACCAAATGGGCGTAGTGTGAGTTATTAACACATCGATTTTCGCCATAGTGATCAGATTTTCCGCCCAGCGATCATGACCATGCTGCAGCGACCAAATTTCCGCTATAGTGACAAGACTTCGCTATAGCGACTAGATTTCCGCTATAGCGATCAGACCAGAACCAACAATTTCTTTCGGAATTAAAATGGAAATAACTCCCTCATACGATGTCGGAATTCGACGATTCACGTTGCTACGGATCACAAATTTCGATACGTATTTATTCCAACAATCAAAAATCAATTCTAATATAAAATGAATATAATGGTCTATTAAAGCGTCGAAGGGGAGTGATTATGCCAACGACTCAAACACCTAAACTTGACCAAACGAAATCCAAATCCAATTCTGAAAGTTCCTACAACTCACAAATGAACATACAAAGCTGCTCGAACTCTCAAAACACCCAAATTGATCCATTTTGACCCAATGTTGACCGTGATTAACTCCAAACTATCTCAAAAGCTAGTTTCTCAACCAACCACCTTAATCACATTCGAACCTCTCGGGAACGGAACTAATGACTCGACTAAATCATAAACCACATTCGGACCTAACACAACCGATGAAACTTCAAAAAAGGTATTTTCCCCCGATGTTGACTTTGGTCAAACTTCTTCATTTCTTAACTTAAGGATTTCCAAACTATCATTTTCCTTATCCAAAACTTCTCCGAAAGTCTCGGAAATTGCTCCACCCATCCCTTCAAGTCATAAATACTGAGTTAAAGCTAACAAAAATAACAAATTTCGAATCCGGGTCTTATTTCTTTCCGTGACCATTGTTTTACCATAAATAGACATATTTAATGCTAAAACTGATTTAATTATCAAAAACCAACCAAACGAACTCTAAAATTAGCTCCGTCAATTTCTACAGGTCATAAATAATATTAAAATCTAACAAAATCTTTAAATCGCCAATCATAGTATATTTTCGTAAAATAAACAATCTATCCAAATAATTGAATGCTAAAATCTCCATAGTGAAACCTTCTCCCAAAGTGAACCAAATGACATCTGTTTGACTTCAATTTTTTCAAGCAGGTGAAAATAATTAATACAGAGCTTCTAGAATAGATGATATGCAAAATAGAGAATCAGTTCTCAAAACGATCGATCGGGTCATTATATTAGATACCAATTAAATAATATTCATCCCCGAACAATAAAGAAGAGTACGAACGTTGACGGAAACCAAGAAATATCTATTATAAACCTCATGAAAGCCTCCACGGGCAAGAAATACGCTGATACTACCACTTGTTTATGTTATCAATCAAAACTTCCTATAACTTAATGCCTCAAATTTCCATCTTCCCATACCCGAAATTTCTTCAGCCAATGATTTCCATATATTTGAACTGGCTCCGCTCGAATTACCTGATTTGATATAACCCCACCTCTACACACAATTGATTGATTCCACAAATATCACCTTAAACACCACAATCATTTAGTTGTAGCCACAATTAAAATCCAAGATGCACCTGATAACATAGTCTGATTCTACTAGCCTCCCTTCTCAACTATCAAGGCCGTCATTACATAAAATCTCTTAGAAACACATAGACACACATGTCACAAGTCCAATTTTCCTCAAATAACTAAATCACCATACTATAAGCATACCTACTGATTACATTGTCGAGCTAAATCTATAGAAAATCAACTGATCACTCTATAGACTTTCCATAACCATTTGTACCTCCTCAATACATTTCCAAGTACCCGTGTAAAACATTAGAACTGTCTGAATCATTGCCATCCAAAAATATCATGAATACTACTTGCAAACTCCAATGAGAATCGATAACACTGTCATACCTCCATTCCGAATTGAAATCCATCGAACTCCTGTCGGTGGTTTCCTAGAATACTATAAGTCCTTAAGTAAATATAAACACGGGCCACCCGGCCCTAAATGAATAAATCTGACTCGAAATAAAATCTTGAATGTCTAAATCATCGATAGTCATCTGAACTGATTCCATACATAACTGAAAGGCTTTCCATAAGCATACGGTGATATATTCCGTCTCTTTTCTCATGAGTAATCAATCATGTACCATCACCCACGACTCCACACGTTGTACCTTTGATTATACCGAAGGTCTGTACCTTTGATTGTAACCTTCATGTTTCTCAACTTCCACCCAATACGCAAGTCTGATAGGACCCCATGAACTCTAAATGCATCGAATCCTCCTTGTACTTTCTCTTAACTAGCCAACAACTTCAAAAATTTGGCGCAAGCAATGCGGCCTCATTTACTACACCTCCATCCATAGAGTCTCTAATAGTAAGACCTCACTATCGTTCATCAATCCAGAAGGCATCAAATCCCGCAATCCTCGCACCATACCAAATTCTTATGCATCTACTATACGATCCATGTACCTTACCTTGAGCAATAACCTCCAAGTATTTACTACCTGAAATACTCACCCGTGCTATTAATCAACAACTCTTCAACACAGTCTACCACCAGTCGCCAGTCACAACCCCATGGAACATTCGTCGTAACACTTAGTTAATTACTATAGACCTAATCCTCTAAGCATACTAACAATCCGATCTGAAAGGTGCGAAACTAAATCCACCATAATCCATACCTAACCCAAGAATTCCCATTGCTTTGAATCCAAATTCTCTCCCTTCTCGAAGAGATACCTTACTCGTTCCAAATTATCTTAATTTCTCAAATTATACCTTTCATTCAAATCATAACCACCACTAATGACCGATCACAAATCAAACCTGCTAATATTCTTATATTATTTTGTCGAAGTACCCTTGCCAAAAATCTCTAACCAAAATAATCCTTCTTCTATATTGGTTCATAAGTTCATTGACTTGATCATCGATATCTGAAAATCTTTTCACCCCTAGTATTAGTCATACCGTTATCAATCTATTACCATAAATAACCCCATTGACCAAACTTATTCTATAGTCCTTAAATGATGCTCACTTGCGAATAACAAACCCTTACCTTATTTTGCCGAACCATACACATCCAACTAACTATGCAATTTTTTCCTGTCATTCGGTCAACTCCAAAGTCATTATACCAGTAATTATAGAACTTCTCAAGTATTAACCTTTACATACCAATGTCCATAAATCTCATCCAAAAACTAGATGCAACACCAAGTAGTCCTTCAAATATACCTCCACACTAATCCAGTGCAAGAGTTATTCCAATTAGACAATCGTTGGCTCCCATTAGTCTACGATGAGTCTAACACACCAACGCATACATGACTTTCACACTCACTCAATACTGAACAACTGCAAAATACTCACCAATCAACAATCTCTTGGTTTCAACAATCCTCTATCATCACTAACCTAAAAAATGCCAAGTGAACCCATGAACACACTTTTTAGGTGAAGAAATGTGACTGTCTATTCCACTAAGCTTCACTTATCACAAGTAACACGATGACCTGATTTCGATCAGAAAACTATTCCGTGAAAGAACTCTCAATCACTAATTCTACCCTGCTATCATAATACTATCAAATCAAAGCCAATTCAACATTTCATAACCTATGCGACATCTGCCAGTGTACACCTTGCATCCTATCACAACAAACACATCAGATACCAATTATTCCCTTCATATAGCAGAGATTGAGCCAACCAAATTCTCTTCCTTATGCCTCCGTCCCATAGGACAAATAGGTACTCTTACCATCTGACCCTAAGAAGTCTTACTCTTTCACACCTTATCACCAAGAGGTCGTCGTTCAAGTCCATATTCCCAACTTCTCTTTGCAAGCTTAGCACGGTCATTGTCCTCTTTGTCAAATCAAATGATCTTTCCCAAGTTTACACTTGTCTTCAAATAATGACATATATACTCTTCCATTGCTGAATTGTTGACTTGCCATTGATACACTTGTACCACAAAATTATCATACTAAACCTTGACGATGCTGAAACTTTCCCTCTCCAAGCACATCTCAAGCAACCTTTCTTGTTACGTCATAATTACACTTCCCCCACTTTTGAGAAATCAACCGTTGAAGACATGTCAATCATACAATCTCTCCCATTACGGACATAAAAGGTGAAGAAGTTTCAGATACCAATTGGAAATTGACCAGATACCAATTTGAATGTAGTAGCACGAAAGGAATGAAAAAATTGAAATTTCCTAGATGTCCTATAGCCTCCCAATTACAAGTGTGACGCGCAACAGACCCATAAGTAGGACTATACTAGACATTGCTCTTGTAATTATAGACTGGGTAACCTAGGGCTCTGATACTAGCTTCTCCCTTCCCAAATCGAGGAACGCGCGGGCACCTACCCCTTTCCCACCTGGTAGGCAAACATGTCCCTTAATCACAACTCAATCAATGATAAAGTAGAACCCAACCAACAAATATACAGAATAAGTCTAGGATTGATGAGGAAACAGTGCTGAAGTAATACAATAATCTCAAGGAATCTGGTCTAAGACAGTACAAGAGTCACTACTACATACTATAAGTATGAATATAAATACATAGTATGAGAAGTAGAATATTGTCTCAGAATAGCAAAATAAGATAATAGATAAAGAGAAACATCTGGGTTGTGGATACATCCAAGTTCTCACCCTAGATACTCGTCAAAAAGCCTCGTAAATCAATCATGAGAAGAGGAAGTAGACCCTATCACGTACTCTGCACTCATAAAACAATGCAACAATGTACAAACACTATATACGGGTAAGTATCATATGCCGAAAACAGCTAGATAACATATATAAAGTAAGAGACTGAAAGATAGGCATGCTCACAATCAGATATAAATAATACACAATCCAAGAATAGCATCACAGCTAAAAATACCAACTCCAAAACTAATAAGTAAGAATATGTGAATATGAATGCAATGATACACACACTCTCCAGGAAGAATACCTCTATGCCTCGATAGTCATGACCCATGGGGGACCCGCAAAGTCTATGTACCTATTGCGGTGCACAACCCAATCCAATACAAGTATATGTTGTGAAATGTGCAACCTGATCCAATATATGTATATGCTGCAGAACGTGCAACCCGATCCAATATATGTATATGTTGTGGAACATGCAACCCGGTCCAATGTATGTATATATTTTTCAGAACGTGCAATTTGCTCCAATATGTATATATTTTACGGTGCGCTACCCAATCCAAATGTATGAACGATATCAAATTCCAATGAGATTATATCAACACCAATAGGAATATATCAAGTCAATCGTTCCACGCATGGACACATAATATCATGTCAAGAATGAATCAATCCTTCCTCTATATACAGTCAATTCTAGTATCATACATTTGGCAATGAGCCACTAGATCAAATAAGGCAACAAACCACAATCCAACAACAATACCAACCTAAGTATTCCATCCCAACTTCATATCCGAAGGCATAACATACTTTTTCCAATAATCACTAACTTTATATATGCTTCTCTAACTGGAGTCTTAACTATAAGGTAAGTCGTAACCTACCTAGTAGCCAAGAAGGAGCCACGATCTCCTAATCCACTAGACCTCCCGAGCAAAAATTGGACAATCGTAGTTCGAACAAATGCATGAAGTTTCTATGTTAGCACACACATTGAATAAACACACTACATTACACATGATTCTAATGATACCAAACATGTCTTATAAGGAACTCGAGGTCAAAAGTAAATCTAAAACATCGTCCTGGACCCAAATGGTAAAATGGTGATTTTATTGATAAAATGAGTTCAATATTACCAAGATAGTGTTCTACGGGTTCATACGAATCTAACAACACCCATATTGCTATTCTTTAGTCTGAAACCCAAAAAAAGTGACCTCAAGCCCACAAGGACAAAAACAGAAATTTAAGTTAGAAATACGTTACCCATAATCTAAATAGTCATAATTCAAAGTGTCATAAAATTCTAACCCCAATTGAGCTTCCAATTTTATGACATTGTAAAATCGCTCTGTGTCAAAACCAATAAATCGAATATTGCAAAATCCAGATTGAAATCGAAATTTATGTTAGAAGTAGTTTACCCAAGGTTTAAACAATCCAAAAACCTAGAATTTACTCAAATCCAACCATAATTAATTGAAGAATACTCAAATTTCAACTTAGGGTTTAAAAATCTCAATTTTCCCCAACCAAAATACGGATAAAGTTGATAACCAACAAAAAAATTGAAGAAATGTCAAATAAAGGCTGGATACTTACCCCTAGTTGAGACGAGAAAACCGTCGTGTAAATCACTTCAATCGGAGTTCTAGAACTCAAGTTATGATGAAAATACCAAATGGGCGTAGTGTGAGTTTTTAACACAGCGAATTTCGCCATAGTGATCAGATTTTTCCGCCCAGCGATCATGACCACACTGCAGCGACCAGATTTCCTCTGTAGTGACCAGACTTCGCTATAGCGACTATATTTCCGCTATAGCGATCAGACCAGATCCAACAATTTCTTCCGGAATTAAAATGGGAATAACTCCCTCATACGATGTCGGAATTCCACGATTCACGTTGCTACGGATCACAAATTTCGATACGTATCTATTACACGAATAAAAAATAAATTCTAATATAAAATAAATATAATGGTCTATTAAAGCGTCAAAGGGGAGTGACTTATGCCAACGACTCAAACACCTAAACTTGACCAAACGAAATCCAAATCCAATTCTGAAAGTTCCTACAAGTCACAAATAAACATACGAAGCTGCTTGAACTCTCAAAAACCCAAATAGATCCTTCTTGACCCGATGTTGACCGTGGTCAACTCCAAACCATCTCAAAAGCTAATTTCTCAACCAACCACCTTAATCACATCCGAACCTCTTGAGAACCGAACCAATGACTCAACTAAATCATAAACCACATTTCAGACCTAACGGAATCAATGGAACTTCGTAAAAGATGCATTTCCCCCGATGTTGACTTTGGTCAAATTTCTTCATTTCGTAACTTAAGGATTTTCAAACTATCTTTTTCTTATCCAAAACTCCTCCGGTAGTCTTGGGAATTGCTCCACTCATCCCCGCAAGTCATAAATACTGAGTTAAAGCTAACAGAAATAACAATTTTTGAATTTGGGTCTTATTTATTCATGTGACCATCTTTTCACCAAAATAGGCATATTTAATGCTAAAACTGATTTAATTATCTAAAACTAACCAAACGAACTCTAAAATTAGCTCCATCAATTTTTACAAGTCATAAATAATATTTCAAATCTAACAAAATCTTCAAATCGCCAATCATAGTACGTTTTCATAAAATAAATAATTTATCCAAATAATTGAATGTTAGAATTTCCATAGTGAAACCTTCTTCCAAAGTTTACCAAATGAAATCCGTTTGACTTCAAATTTTGTAACTAGGTCAAAATAATTATGATGGAACTTCTAGAATAAACGATATACAAAATAGAGAATCGGTTCTCAAAATGACCGATTGGGTTATTACAACTTACTTTTTAAATTTCAGATAAGTTAATCAGTAACATGAATTTAAGAGTTTATCAAGAGTTGTAAATCAAGTATCTAAGATAGAAAAATGTAAACTATTCTATCAAGCTATTAATAATTCAGAAGAGAGATATATTCTAGAGTTACATGTAGATTTATCCGCTCCAATTGCGTATCCACTTTAATTAGATATTTCAAAATCTTGTTTACTAGTCACATTGTTGATATTACTCTAGATTTCATCTCTGCTAAACCGACGCCTATTAAAACTACTAAAACACCTATATGTATATGGTATCATAAGTAATAAGAACACATTTATAACGACCCGTTCTGTCGTTTTAGGATTATATTTTTGTTTTGACCAAATCACCCTTTTTAGTCTCTTATAGATGTTTTTGACTTGCAGGGATGAGTGGAACATTTTCCAAGGTGAATGATATAGGTTTCGGAAGGACAATCTAGAGTTTAAAGTTTCTTAATATAACGACTCGTCTGGTCATTTTTAGCTAAAGACCCTTATTTTCTTATTTGACACTTCTCATAGACTCTATGTGGGGTTTGTTATGCACGGGGATGGGTGACACGGATATCGAAGTCTATTTATATGAGTTTTGGATAAAAAATCAAAACTAGAAACTTAGAGTTGGTTAGTTTGACTAAAAGTTGACTTTTGGCTAGATGGGTTCCTTTCTGGGTTCTATCACTTCCGATAGTTCCGGAAGGTCATTTATAACTTATTCAATTCATTGGTATGCTTCCTAAGGCAATCCGATAAATTTTGTAACCTTATTTATAAAGTTTGGATACTTGGTTTTATCTGAACGATTCTTTAGAAAATTATGCCTTAGCTCGGTTATATGTGAAATACGAGGGTACAACCAAGTTTGTAGCACTGTTTACCATAGACGAGCATGTTTGGTTTGTGTCCGGGGTGTCTTTGGTGTGTTTTAGGGGTTTGATGGATGTTTGGGGCTGCTTTCCCATTTCTGATGTCTAGTGTCCACCTCGGTGGCACCAGTTCATCTCTGGTGTGTCCGCCATGGCGAGAGGTTATCTCTTCAAAGGGGGAGTGGGGAAAGTGGGAAATTACACCTTGGCAGAGGGTGTGTACGCAAGGGCGAGTCTGCTCCTGCGGAGTCATATTGGCCATGGCGCCGAGGCGAGGTGTCAAGTGACACTGCCTAAGCAGGGGATCTGTATGCGACAGCTGGTTCGCTCTAGCGGAGTCGATTCTACTGGGGTGAAAACAATGTATCAGGTGTCTTATAAAATCTCTTAGGTCAAATTTATTTTCCCAATTTGGAATACCTCTAGACCAGAGTCGCCATTGAGCATTTCCAGAACCCTAGGAGTAATTTTATCCTTTGGGTAAGATATTCTTTCCTTTATGACTTAAGTTTATATTTCTAAGTTCTTTAATGGTGGTCTAGCATGTCCATGAGTTGGGGGAAAATAAGTTGTAAGTTATTTGAGATTAAGAGAGTTACGTTATTGATTTTAATGGAGGTTTATGGATTAGATTGTATTAATATTGTGAATTAGGTTTGAAATATGTTAGGTTATCATGTTGAAAGCCTTAATTTGAGTATAGAAACCTATTTACAATTGGGGGAAATTTCTAGGGTTTCAATTTGGGGCTTTATGATTATTGTTCAATTGTGGGTTCAAATATGTATAGTTTTTCAATTAACTTAAGGATATGACTACTTAGTATATATTCGTGATTTTCAGGTATTAAAATTTGAGTCTTGGTGTTGTGGGCCCGGTTTGGTATTTTAAAGTCTTGTTTGTAAGGTTTATATCCTTGTGTGTTGTGTAAGCTTTATATTAATAAATAGTGTATATACATGGATAGACTTCGACTATCGTGAGGTGCAAAGGAAAGGCAAGTCTGTCACCAACGCTTGATTGTGTAGTGCTCATGTTCGGCCCCAAGGTAGGCTACAATTTAGTTTTTTAAGACTTCAATAGAAGTGCCTAATTAGTTATAAATATTGAGGGGATATTGGACGTGTTTGGGGGTCCCTCTTAAATGGGTGTGATGGACGTCTGAGAGGGTACCGGTGTTGAACTGTGATGATGGGGTTTGGGGAATTAGCCTCGTGCTGGTTCCGACTGCTGATTATTTGTGCTTGTCTCCATAGTTACTTGATATGTTTACTCATCACTCAGCTTTTGATATGATATCTTAAATTATAGTTGGATTGTATATGTTTATTGAATTCTTGGAAGCATGTGATATTTGATCTCTTATTTGGTTGCATCTCATTATATTATGATATCTTGCCTTATATTGTTATTTGCATTCATACACTCATGGTTTTGTGATATTGATACGAGAGTGGTATAGAAATACTGTGGGCCCCAAAGGCAAGAACGCTTATGAGATTATGGAAACACTGAGATGATATTGATACGCGGGGAACGGAGTTGCACGCTTGCAATAGGATATTATTCATCCAAGAGCTAGGCTCCGTGATCTGATGAGTTATTCCATAGAGGAGGGGTATATGGACTTACGGGTCCCCTATGGGTATACAGATTAAAATAAAATCTTGATGTACTGTATACCGAGTTTATAAAGGTACCTACCATATGTATTACACTCATATTTTACATATATATGCCATTTCATTAATTACTTATGGATGGATTTGTATTTGAAGTGATTGCAGATGACTTGACTAAATTCTGGACATGAAAGGATTACACTTGCTTCTTGATACTTGAGTTATTGTTGAACTCTTTGAGACTGGATACTGTAAGGGATTATGGACTCTTAATTGAATAGGAATATTTGTAAACTCTTTGAATCATTCTGTGGATTATGTGACCTTACTTGGATTGTTTGACTGATTAGAATAGGTTTACTTGGTGTCAACTTGGTATTTATCTCTTTTGTGTATCTTCCATTGTTGTTGGCCTATGTTGTCTATTGGGGTACGTTGTGTACTCATGCTACACTTGCTGTATCTTTTCTTGATGCAGATACAAATTTGATGACTAGATCGAGACCGCGTGGCTGAGTTCGAGTAGTTGATCCCTAGCTTCTAGGATGAGGATACTATCTCCAGCATGCCCCAAATTTTCTCTATCTTTTTACTGTCTTTACTTCTGTTCCAGAGACATGTTTACAGACATACATCTTATGTATTCAGTTGGCACTTGATGTCCTTGACTTCCAGACTTGTATCATTTTACTAGAGTTCATGTACCTATAGACTAGATTACTTTGGGGGGGGGGGGATTTTATGGTTGTATCAGATTGATATTTCTTCCGCATTTCTAGTATGAGACAGTTTATGTAGTATTTGTTTATCTTTCGCGTTTACTTATGTTTTATCATGTTGATGATTAGGGAGTGGTTTGCCTACCGGTGGGATTGTGTAGGTGCCACTATGATTCCAAAAAAGGAGTCGTGACACTTACGTTTTAAAATGGAAATAGTTGACAAAAAGTGACTTTGGGGTAAACATGCCCGTTTATGAGTTTTGTCATTTTTGCTAGGTTCGGAATGTCATTTATGACTTAGTCAAGTCTTTGGTTCACTTCCCAAGGCATTCAGATGTGTTTTGAGTCCTTGTTTTGCTAAATGTAAATTTTGGGAAAGTTCGGGGTGATTTGTGGAAAAATGAGTCATAACAATGTCAGATTGGTATTTTGTGCACGAGCATATCCGTTGCATCATTTACACTCAAGTAGTATATTTGGTTTGTATTTGAGAGGTCTCGCATGAGTTTCGAGTGTTGGATCGGGATTTTCTTGAATATTTAGGTGCTGGTCTAGTGTAATGTGGAGCCACTTCTGCAGAGGTTGGTCTCGAGATGCGAGAATTTGTGAGATTGGAGAGGGTCACTTTGGCAAAATATTGAGCGCATATGAGAGGCCGCATCTACGGACCTTTGTTCCTTCTGCACCTTTTGTCCAGTTAAGTGAGGACCGTTCCTGCGACCATTTATCCATAGATGCATGGCCGCTTCTGTGTGGAATTGTCTGCAGAAACGAAAATTGCTGAAATCAGAAACCTTAAAATCCCAAGTTCGATTTTTAGACTTTATTTCTCACCTACTTTATTTCAAAGCTCAGTTTAGGGGAGATTCAAAGGGGATTTGACTATATTACCTTGGGGGTAAGTTACTAGCTTTATATTCCTTGTTTAATCATGTTTCCATTCCATTGTTGTAGATTAAAATATTGTTGATGGCTTGGAAAACTTAGGTTTTTAACCCAACTATCTAAATGGTATTTTCATGAAATTAATGCCAAGATTTAGGCCTTATATGTTTTTCTTTAGATGTAGATTGTTTAAGCCTTGGGTAAACTATTACTAGGCTTGAATTTTTAATTTCAATCCACGATTTTTATATGAGGTTTAGGGTTCTTCCATAATTGGTTTTTTTGACAAATAGTGAAATTGAAGGCCTTATTATGATTAGTTTTCCATCGAACTTAAGAATGTGATTACTTAGAGTATGGGTAGCATGTTTCTAAAGTAAATATTTGATTTTCCCTCGTGAGTCCGGGGTCACTTTTGGGTTCTGTTTTAGATATCTTTTGGAAGCATGACTTTTTAGGTGTCTTTAGATTTATATGTTAAGGTAGAATCTATAATATCTAGACTACGATTGTTAGGAAGCACTCCAGAAGGGTAAGGCTTTGGCGTGAGGGTTCATGGCACCCGCTCGACATTTAGGTAGGCTACGATTTAAGACTCTGATAGAGAGCATGTATAGCTTATAATCATTGAGGGGTATTGGGCGTGAATGGGGTCCTACCTTATTGACTGCGATGAGCACTTGGGTGAGTACCGATGTATCTTGTTGTGGGAATAATTATAATTAGGTTGGTATTGAAAACTGTTATGTGGGCTATGATAGCCATGTTTGAACTTATACTTGGTTTGTAAATTGATTATCTCATTGCTCTATGTCTTTTATATGTGAAAGGTTGATCTTTGGAATCGTTGTGAAACTGATGGTATTAAGGCACTTGATTATTCATCTCTTATATACATGATCATTCATCTCATGCTTCCATGATAATTGCTTTACGTATCGCATGCATACATTAATTCATACCAATACTATGACTGAGATGGATCTTGATATGATATGTTGTTTTATCCGATGAGACCGAAAATAGAGGTAAATGAACCGATACGAGATGAATTGATATGAGATGATTTGACACGAGATGATTTTCTATGATATGATGCTCTACAAGTCTGATGGATCATGGTGAGTGATTGTGAGCGGTATATAGACCTCGTGACTCGCCCATGGGTCATGCCTACTGTCAATGTACCATAACATGAGTGTACCTGGTTGATGAACAGTGCACTACATCATGCATTTCATACATCATCATTCATATACTTTATGTGATATGTGATTATCTGATTATCCATGTTCTGAAGAGGTTTATGTATTAGAAATGAAGTAAGCCGATTTGAGAGTTATTTGTGAAGTAGACTCAATATTTTTATGTGTTACGTGTTTTCTATCGTTGTCGGCCTATGATGCCTACAAGTGTACATTGTGTACTCATACTACACTTGATGTATCTTTATTTTGTTGTAGATGCAACTCCCTCTTCCAGCTCTGGGCCTCGTGGTTGACGTCCTAGGCTATATCTTGGAGACTTCAGGGTGAACCACATCGTTATATCAACAACCGTGGATCTCCCTCTTTATTACTATCATGTTTTTGTTTTGTTTTCCAAGACAATTATTATATTTCAGACTTTGTATCATGTATTTAGATGCTCTTGTACCAGTTTAGATTAGGTTTTGGAGATTTAATAATTTGATAATTTCCGCACTTCGTATGACTTATTATCTATGGAAATACAATTTTAAGTATTACTTATCATTAATTCGCTTTTAATTCTTAAATTTGATTAACTGATTTGGTGATAGTCCGCCTACCAGGGGATAGTGTAGGTGCTATCACGATCCGTGAAATGGGTCGTGACAGTAGTTGCATATCCTGTATTTTGACTATGCAAGGTGAACTAGGTATATTTCTATCCTAGCCGCTAATCCATTTCAGATGAATCGTTGGATTAGGAACTTTCCCTATCTTATTCTATAATGCAAAATAGACCTCCTCTATTGAGTGTGTTACAGTTAGCTTTACGTGGAGGTATAAAATCTACTATGAATTTGGATTCTGATCTAAGTCGGATAATGTTTTTAAAGTCGTCACCTAATTTATAGGTAAATTAGGATAACCAGTGTGAAAGGGTTTATTTAAAATCAATTGAAAAATCCTATCTAAACCAGAGTCGAAGTAAGAGTTCTGGTGATCCCCCGGGGAAGGTGTTAGACACCCCGGTATTAAGGATCCATAGAATACGGTTGACCTACCGGTTCTAAGCATGCTTAGATGATTTGAATTGCTTAAAGGTGTTTAAAATATCCACAAAATACTTGTCATTCATTTTATTCAAAACTCAAGGTTTTATTTTAAAACAAAAGAGTTAGGCTTCCGCCAAAATAGTATGCACGGGAATCGATTTGTTACTGTATTAAGAACACTCAAATATTAATTTGAGTAGAATTCCACTCTTAGTCCAACAATATTGTCCAATATGACTTGCATTGTTTTTTTGAAAAATCCTTTTTGAGTATAATTCATTTGAAATGACAAGTTTGGGTTTTTGGCAAAAGAGATAGAAAAATGGTTTCTTTTATTCCTTTGCTATATCTCCCCAAAGTCAAATCATATTCTATAAGTCCCAAAACCCCTACTTTGACTCAAGTTCAAGATAGTTTAATTTTGTTTTGTCCAAAACCATTTAGTTGGGCTTAGCCTGTAAAATCAACTTAGGAAATGTCCATTTTTTGGTCCAAACTCAATTTTCTGCAGTCTGTTTATTAGTTTATGTCACACAGGCCCAAACACGGGCCCTTTTCAATATCAGCAGTTTAAAAAGTCAGGTAACCCATTTTAGTTTAAATGAAGTCCATTTCAATTTTCAAAAACCAAGTCGTGAATTTTGAAAGTCCAAAATCAGCTCTGAAATTAAGTTTTGAAAATAAGTTTTGTTCCCAGATTTCGCGATGTTTGTCAATAGTGTATTTCTTATTCAATTTCAGATTTAAACAAACTTTGAAATCCATTTTTTTGCGATCTAAACTAAACGATATACGTATCATTTGTCTATCCTAATTCATAACCGTAATAGAGATTCTTACATATAACACATACATATAAATTACAAAGAATTAAAAGAGAAGAGTTTAGGTTGATGGGTCTACTAAGCCCACCAGTTGACTATTTTCACCCATAGTTGAGCCTTCAATGCGCAACTACAAGCTGACTCGATCAAAGAAAGGTGTTAGGCCTCTGTCCCAATAGAGGCTTTATAAAGAAACTGGCCCAAGCGGCTCAACAACAGTGGTTCCATGCAAAAAGGGTAGAGGGGAACAAGAAACTAACGGTTAGAAAGTATTTATGCTCAGCAATCTATTTAAACAAGATTTAACATATATTATAATACTTGCACATAATCACACACATATATTAGTGCATATATCAATTATGACTTGATATGTCTACTGAAACAAATACAAGTGAAGGCTAGATAATTCCAACAAGGGAGAGACGAGCCCGAATAGTATATGATTTAAAAAGACTAGGGACTTCAAGACATATCGACATGAATGACATAAATGATATACAGCCCACATATATCTAATATATTAGGTAACCTAATATACAAATTTTATATACCAGACATGCGCACGACATTCACATAACTGGCACAAAAGAAGGGGAAGAAGAAACATACTTGAAATTATTTCTGTAAGACTTTTAAAGTATTTTCCTCAATGTATTCATCTTCAAAGGGAACAATATATACACCGTATATATATAAGGTAGAAGAGTAAATCATGCCTAATCTTCCTAATTAATCCCTAATATTCTTCTACCCAATTAACATAATATTCCTAATTAATATTTTACTACTCACCATATATAAAATGATACTACATTAATACATAAATTTACACAATATTCTAACACTCCCCCGCAGTCGAAGCTGGAGGGCGGTGAATGCTGAGATTGTCCCTAAAATCTTCAAATAATATCTGCGGAAGTCCTTTTGTGAAGATATCTGCGATTTGATGATGCTTTGGGACATGTAGCACTCGCACTTGTCCGCGAGCCGCCTTCTCGCATACAAAATGAATATCTAACTCAATATGTTTAGTGCGTTGATGGTGGATGGGATTCCCTGAGAGATAGATTGCACTAACATTATCACAGTATACTATTGTTGCTGTCGGAATTGGGCAATGAAGTTCAAGTAATAGGTTCCGAATCCAACGCGAGTCAGATACAACATTGGCCACAGCACGATATTCTGCTTCAACACTTGAGCGTGATATTGTGGCCTTCCTTTTTGAGGACCATGAGATTAAATTGTCACCAAGAAAGACGCAATACCCGGAGGTGGATCGTCTTGTGTCCGGACATCCTGCCCAGTCTGCATCAGTGTAAGTGACATGTTTGGAAACAGAGGACGGGTATAGATGTAATTCATACTCCAGAGTGCCCTAAATATATCGCACAATACGTTTCAGATCATGCATATGTTCCTCCATTGGATTATGCATGAATAGACACACTTGTTGCACTGCATAGGTAATATCTGGCCTGGTGAATGTGAGATACCGTAAAGCTCCTGCTAGGCTGCGGTATAACGTTGGATCGGCATAGAGTTTGCTAGAGATGGCAACTCAATTTAGACTTTGTGTCGACCGGAGTTGCCGAAGGTTTACAGAAACACATTCCAGCTCGTTCCACAATTTCTAATGCATACTTCTTCTGGGAGAGAAATAATCCACATATATGTCTTGTCACAACAATTCCTAGAAAGTAATGTAGTGGGCCAAAATCTTTCATAGCAAATTCAGAACTAAGCTGTGACATGATACTCTTGCGAAAAGAGTCTGAAGATGTTGTTAGGATAATATCATCCACATATAGAAGAAGATAAGCACTATGATTACCCTGACGATAAATAAACAGAGAATTATCTGAACGGCTATGCGAAAAACTCATGTGTGACACAAAATCTGCAAACTGCGTATACCAAGTCGTGGGGGCCTGCTTGAGGCCATATAATATTTGTTGAGCAACCATACATGGTTGGGATATTTAGGATCTCTGTATCCTAACGGTTGGTGCATGTATACCGTTTTATTGAGGTGTCCATGTAGGAAGGCGTTTTTGACATCCAATTGATGAAGTGGCCATTCTGTTGAGAGAGACAGGTTGAGAACTGTTCTGATAGTTGCTGGTTTGACCACTGGACTGAATGTCTCCCCGCAATCTATACCAACCTGATGTGTCTTCCCATCACCTACAAGACGGACTTTATGCCGCTCAAAAGTTCCATCAGATTTTTTATGGCTGAAAATCCACATAGATCGAATTATATAGCATTAGATGGATGAGGTATTAAATCCCATGTCCTATTTGTAATTAGAGCATGATATTCATCATCCATGACCATTTTCCAATTCGGGTCTTTTAGAGCAGACACTGGCAAAGGTGATTTTGAGACCTGGGTGTGAAAACTATATTTAGTTTTGGGTTTGACAATTCCATGTTGACTACGGGTGACCGAATGATTTGTTGGGCTAGTGGACTGGACGCCACAGACCGAGGGGTGAGAAACCGATGGTCCAGTGGGCTGTATTACTGAGGATGGAATTGGGCCTGTAGCGGTAGACTGGCCAAGCTGTTGGACCGAGAAAATTGTGTGGCAGTGGGACTAGGCCTCAGAACCGAAGGCCCAAGCTGCTGCATTGAAATGTCAGTCAGTTGGGCCATCGATCTTTAGTCCAATGGGCCTGAATTATGGTTTCCAACACTAGCAATAGGTACCGATCTGTGAAAAAAATGTGTTAGATATGAAAGCTTATCATCATCCAAAAAATCATAGGTATGAGTCCCGGTGACATGTATCTTAGCAAATGGAAAAATTGTTTCATAAAAAATTACATGACAACTTATAAATATTCTGTTGGAAGAAATGTCGTAACATTGATAACCGCGATGATGAGTAGGATGTCCCAAAAAAACACATGGAGTAGACCGGGCTTGGAGTTTTGTGATTGTGGTGGATGGAAAAAGGGGGTAGCAAAGACAACCAAACACTCTTAAGTGATGATATGAGGGCTCTCGTAAATAAAGCATTTTTAAAGGAGCTTGGTATGATAGATTTTTATGAGGAAGGATATTCAACAGGTAAGTGGCCATTTAGAGTGCATGATGTCAAAATACAGGGGGAAGTGAAGCATGAGAAAGAGATGTTCTAACAATATTATTTATGGTTCTAATTTTGCGTTCCACCTTCCCATTTTGTGATGAAGTATGAGGATAAGACAGACGAAAATGAAGACCATTTATTTTGA
Source organism: Anisodus tanguticus (assembly GCA_034509755.1). Taxonomy (NCBI): domain Eukaryota; kingdom Viridiplantae; phylum Streptophyta; class Magnoliopsida; order Solanales; family Solanaceae; genus Anisodus; species Anisodus tanguticus. Next base: position 18,691,166 of record CM067560.1, on the reverse strand, counting down.
AAAAATCCCAAAACTGTTTATTGTCAAACTCCCTCCCATTGTCACATTGAATATTTTTGATATCACGTTCAAATTGAGTTCGGACGAATGCTCTAAATGTGAGAAAAGTGGAAAACAGTTGTGATTTTTTCGACAAAGGAAATGTCCACTAATAATTAGAGTAGTCATCAAGTATGAGCAAATAATATCTATGACTAGAAGAACTCAAAACGGGTGATGTCCAAATATCACAATGTAAAATATCAAATGGCAAAAGGGTGCATGAAGAAGAAGAAATAAATGGCAACTTAACATGTTTACCAAGTGTGCAAGAATGACACTTATTTAGAGTCCGTGTTTGTGTACAAGAAATAAAATTATTTTATTTAAGAGAGGCCAAAACAGCCTCTCCCGGATGTCCCAAACGTTGGTGCCATAGAGCTGGTGCCAAGACTGCAAAAACAGATGGAAACTTGGATTGTTGTGTTGACGGATTGATTGGATAGAGCTCCCCCTTGCTATCAGATCTCATGAGAAGCTTCCCCGTCTGAAAATCATGCACGGAAAAGCCAAAGGGGTCCAAACGAACAAATACCCAATTATCAGTTGTAAACTTTCTAACATAAACCAAGTTGTTGATTAATTTGGGAGCATGAAGGATATTCTTTAAAATTATGGGTGGGTTTGGTGGTGACAATTTGCTAGAACCATAACCTTTGATTGGAATTGAATGGTCATTTCTGACAATTATTCCATTATCATTGCTCAAATTAAAATAGGAAGAGAGATTACCTTGGGAGGACGTCATATGAGACGTTGCTCCGAAATTTCGGTGGCCTCCACCTTTGTGATTTCCGCGATTTCCACCCTTATTTTTATTGTTATTACGTCCTTTTTGTCCCTTATTTTGTTGAGAAGGGTAAAAAAAATTACCATCATTTGAAGAAGTGGCAATCATGACGGAATTTGAAGTAGTTGAGGCCTTTTTCACCAAGCCTGACTCTTCAAACACAAGCATGGACCTTGCTTGATAAAATTGTGTTAGAGGATTACTTCGACGGATTAGAGTTCCCACGCCGCTATACGCATCGGTGAGACCAGCGACCAATTGCAAGACTAATCGGTTATTAGTAACCGGTGAACCAACGTTTCTTAATTGATCGGCCAACACTTTGAGTCGTTGACAATATGTAGAAACATTAGGAAAATCCGCCATGTCAATGGTTGAGAACTCCTGTTCCAATGTAACAGAGCGAGAGTTTTAGTTATCTTGAAAAATATCTCGCAAGCGTTCCCAAGCCGCCATGGCTGTTGAATCCGGTTCCATTATCGTATGCAACAAGTCAATGGAGATTGTTGCATAAATCCAACCAAGGACTGTGGCATCAAGTGTATCCCACTATTCATTGTCTGCATCGTTTGTTACGTCTTTCCCTTTTCCATCTTTCGGAGGAATTATATGATGAAGAACTTTGTGAGCACGACAATATATTTTGAATAATTCCGCCCAAGTCGCATAATGAACAATTTCCATTTATAGTTTGATGGAAACATGTGTTTTGATGTTTGAGACAATAAGGGCAGGGTGAAAGGATGATTTGGTTTCAGACATAATTGGTTGTGATGAAGGATAATCAATAATGGAGAAAGAAAAAAAAATTCAGCCAACTAGGGTTCTGGGAGGAAGAGGACCGAAAATTTGGAAGAAAATAAAATTATTTTGGATCTTTCCTTAAGCTCTTGATACCATGTAAGACTTTGAAAGTATTTTCCTCAATGTATTCATCCTCAAAGGGAACAATTTATACACCATATACATTTAAGGTAGAAGAGTAAATCATGCCTAATCTTCCTAATCAATCCCTAATAATCTTCTACCTAATTAACATTTTACTACTTACCATATATAAAATGATACTACATTAATACATAATAATAATATGATTTACACACTATTCTAATAATTTTAAACATTGTTTACTCCATGCCAACACATTTCCAGAGACATAAGAGAGACTAAATAAGCATATGAACTACTTCATGATAGACCACAAGACTTAGGAGGCATTGTGATGTTCTAGTTAATCCAAATACCAGCAAGTAAAGGCAAAAGATAGAAAAAACAAATCACATAGCAGAGTGTCATGTCAATTAGGACCTTAAAATTGATCCAAGTTATACTAGAAAACAGGTATATGGCTCAACAGACTCCAGCTAAAAAGAAGACAGATATGTCATGAATACATAGCATTTTTTTATCTTAAGCATGTGAATTAGAATGCACAGAAGGACCTAAACAGAAACATGACAGGGTCTAAATCAGTAGGCTAGGTGTTTTAACTTAAAGTTATCAACTATGACTCCTAAACAAGATGTGGTCTGACACATGATCATTCATGACCCCAAGCAAGTACATATACATCCATAGTAAAAAAAAAAAAGGAAAAAGGGAACATACAGACCCATACACTTATATCAGAATTGAGGGACAGTACCATATTGTCATTCTTTCCCACCCTTGGTCTAGGTTCGAAAATAGATTTGGGTAAGGCCATGTAACATGGATCAAGAAAAATACAAGGAGCATGTGATGTCTCCTACCAAACTAAATAAATCAGGTTAGGCACAAAGTAGGCATGTTAGGCATTAGCTCAGTTGTTCCAACAAAGGATAGGCATTTCTGCAGACTGACTCTAACATTTGGAGGGGGGGCAACATCAGAAACCAACTATGCTACTTATCAAGTTATCTCAAAGCAGGGTGTTCAACATATATGCAGGCAAACACATAGTGAGGCTCAAAGCCATAAGAATAAGTTATGACATGTTCGTGCATGGTGTTGGGGCTAAAATCATGTGAGCCAATGTAGAGCAGGGATCACATCTCAAGGCATACAAATGATTACTGAGTTAACATTCATTTTAACACACAGAATCAGTCACATATTCAAACCACAACCATTATGTTAAACAGAGCCCATCACGGGAACAGCAAGCAGAAAATCAGTGGACAAATATTTTATATTAAGGAAAGTATATTGTGTGTATATTGTAGTATATTTGTTACCTAAAATAGGATATACACTTACCATATTGTATAGTTAGAATTATGGTAGAAGAAGGATTTAGAAGTAGAATAGGAAAAGGATTTTCCTATTATGGAAATATGTAACTTGTATATATAGCCTTTCAATTAATGAAAATAATCAAGGGGATTATTTCTTTCATGGTATCAAGAGACTAGGTCTAAACAAAAGTTTTTCTATCAAACTTTTGCCTCCCTTTGGCCGAGACCCCCCCCCCCCCCTCCTCGGGTTTTCTCTTCCAAAATTTCGTCTTCCGCTCTCAAAAACCTCTCTTAAAATCTCCCCTCCTTCTTTGTTCTTTCAATATGTCTAAGAACAATTTTCACCCTGCCCTCACGGTTTCCAATATCAAGCTAAGTATCCCTATTGTCCTTGAGATGGAAAACGTCCAATATGCAACGTGGGCGGAGTTGTTTAAAATTCACGCTATATCTTATCAAGTTCTTCATCACATCATTCCTCCCGCTAGACCCCTTCCTGCGGAGGATCCTGAGTTATGGATTACACTTGATGCTACCGTTCTTCGGTGGATATACGCCACTATTTCGGTGGACCTTCTACAGACGATTATTGAGCCGGATACCACGGCTATGGCTGCATGGAATAGATTGCGTGACATATTCCAAGACAACCAACATTCCCGTGTCGTCACACTCAAGCAGGAATTCTCTCTCGTTCGAATGGACGAATTTACGAATGTTTCTGCATATTGTAAGAAACTAAAGGAGTTGGCGGATCAACTCCGTAATGTTGGCGCACCAGTAACGAATAATCGTCTAGGTCTACAGTTGGTTGCCGGTCTTTCAGAGGCCTTTAATGGTGTTGAAACTCTCCTTCGCCAAAGCAACCCTCTTCCCGACTTCCATCAAGCCCGCTCCATGCTGACATTGGAAGAAGCCGGTTTGGCTAAAAAGGCGGCTACTGGAGCAAGCCCAATTGTCATGGTGGCGTCCTCTAACAAAAATCGCGGGGGCAAACGCGGCGGTTCTGGTGGCAGTTCCGGTGGTCAACAAGCAGGCGGTGGGTCCCAGCCAGGGTACAGTGGCCCACCACCACCGTGGGCCCAGCAGTGGGGCCCATGGCAGTGGAACCCATACCACCCGGCAGCAACTTCCAACGGCCAGTGGGCTGGCCACGATCCGAGCCCAATACCCGGCGGTGGCGGCCCCCGGCGGCGGTGGCCCCAAGAGCGGTAGCAAAGCGACTATGGCCCAGGTGCACCACGGACAGGAGTTCTTGGGCCCCGACCACCGCAGGCCCATCATGTAGCAGGCCCCACTCAAACTGATATCGAGGCCGCAATGCACACATTGGGGTTGACTCAACCAGACCCAAATTGGTACATGGACACCGGGGCAACTACTCACATGACTTCCGAATCAGGTACTCTCTCCTCTTATTCCAATTTGAGCACCCCTCGGGGTATAATTGTTGGTAATGGCAACTCTATTCCAATTCAGGGTTATGGTCAGAAAATGTTGTCTCCCCCCAATCCACCCCTTCTCTTGAAAAATACTTTACATGCTCCTAAATTGATTAAAAATTTAGTGTCTGTCCGGAAGTTCACTACTGACAATTTCGTTTCCGTTGAATTTGATCCTTTTGGTTTTTCTGTGAAGGATTTCAAGACGGGGAGTCATCTTATGAGGTGTGATAGTAGGGGGGATCTGTATCCTATCATGCCTGGTTTCAGTCCATCGAGTCAAACCTTGCCGTCAGCCTTTGCAGCTATCTCTCCTTCAATGTGGCATGCTCGTCTGGGTCATCCGGGATCTTCTACTTTATCAGTTTTAGATAAAAATAGCTTTATTTCCTGTAAGGGTACGAGTCGTACTCCACTTTGTCAGTCTTGTTCTTTAGGGGAAATCGTTAAGTTGCCATTTGTAGACTCCAATTCTCATACTTCAATGCCATTTGAGATTATTCATAGCGACTTATGGACGTCTCCTGTTCTCAGTTCATTGGGTCATCGATATTATGTTCTCTTTTTAGATGATTATTCTAGATTTTTGTGGACGTTTCCAATTGCGAATAAATCACGAGTGTTTTCCGTCTTCATCCAATTTAGAGCGTTCATTCGTACACAATTCGAAAGAGAAATAAAAAATATTCAATGTGATAATGGGAAAGAGTATGACAATAGGGAGTTCCGGGAATTCTGTGCTAAAAATGGGATCAATTTTTGGTTTTCGTGTCCTCATACATCTTCACAAAATGGGAAGGCCGAACGCAAAATTCGTTCCATCAATAACATTGTCCGAACTCTCCTAATTCATTCCTCCATACCTCCATATTTTTGGCACCATGCTCTACAAATGGCCACATATTTTCTTAACATAATCCCTTCTAAAGGTCTGACATATTCTCCCCCCCTCAAAATCCTATATAATAAGAACCTTTCTTATTCTCATCTTCGGATTTTTGGGTTCTTGTGTTATCCGTTATTCCCATCCACCACAATTAACAAACTTCAGGTTCGGTCTACCCCGTGTGTGTTTTTGGGTTATCCGTCGAATCATCGTGGTTATAAGTGTTTTGATTTATCCTCCAAGAAAATCATAATCAATCGCCATGTCATTTTTGATGAAACTCAATTCCCATTTACGAAAGTTCATACTCCCGAACCTAAGTCGTATAATTTTTTGGATAACCAAATATCCCCGTATATTATTCGGAATTTTTCGGACATCTCCCGTACCCAAAATCCTCCAGCGGGCCCACTGCCCGCTGGCCCCACAATACCGCCACGCCCGGCTATTCCGACCCATCGGAACAGTTCCGGCTATTGGGCCGGTCCAGCCCAATTCTCGGAACCGGTCCAAGCTTGCAGTCCGCTTTTTACCGTTTTGGGCCGGCGAGCCCACCGCATCTTGGCCGGTCCATCCCGAGCCCGAGAAAATTCCCAAAATTCCCTCAATTCTTCCTCGAGTCATAGACCGGTCACTCGTAGTCAGCGGGGTATTTTTACACCTAAAAGACATTTTAATTTACATTCGGATGTCTCTAAATCCCCCTTGCCCCGCAATCCTGTGTCCGCTTTAAATGACCCTAATTGGAAAATTGCTATGACAGATGAATATAATGCTCTTATTGCTAATAAGACGTGGGAGTTGGTGCCCCGTCCATATGGTATTAATGTTATCAGGTCTATGTGAATTTTTGCTCATAAGGAGAATTCAGATGGGTCATTTGCTCGACATAAGGCGCGACTTGTTGGTGATGGTAAGACTCAGTAGGTTGGAATTGATTGTGGTGAGACGTTTAGTCCGGTGGTCAAACCGGCTACCATTCGCACTGTGCTTAGCTTGGCTCTTTCAAAGACTTGGCCAATTCATCAGTTGGATATCAAGAATGCTTTTCTACATGGTGACCTCAAGGAAACAGTCTATATGCATCAGCCGTTGGGTTTCAGGGATCCCAACCGCCCTAATCATGTTTGTTTGTTGAAGAAATCATTATATGGGCTTAAGCAGTCTCCACGGGCCTGGTATACACGATTTGCTGACTTTGTTTCGACTATTGGGTTCACTCACAGCAGGTCAGATAATTCCTTGTTCATCTACCGCCGTGGTTCGTCATTGGCCTATATTCTATTGTATGTGGATGATATCATCTTGACTGCCTCTTCCGATGCCTTGCGCCAGTCTATCATGACCATGCTCAGTTCTGAGTTTGCTAAGAAAGACTTAGGGCCTTTGAGTTATTTTTTGGGGATTGCCGTCAAGCGTCATTCAGGTGGCTTGTTTCTGTCTCAACGGAAGTATGCTGCTGAGATAATCGAGAGGGCGGGATGTCATCCCGTAAGTCCACTTCCACGCCAGTTGATGCAAATCCAAAGCTAAGTGCCACAGCAGGTGCACCATACGAGGACCCGACCCGCTATCGCAGTCTTGCAGGGGGCCTCCAGTATCTTACCTTTACCAGACCGAGATATTACATATGCGGTTCAGCAGGTGTGTTTATTCATGCATGATCCCAGAGTTGAGCACATGAATGCAATCAAACGCATCATTCGGTATATTCAGGGGACACTAGACTATGGGTTGCACTTGTATCCGTCATCTACATCCACACTTGTCTCCTACACGGATGCTGATTGGGGTGGTTGTCCCGACACCAGACGGTCGACTTCTGGCTACTGTATGTTCCTTGGCAATAACTTGGTCTCCTGGTCAGCAAAACGTCAGGCAACTCTATCACGCTCAAGTGCCGAGGCGAATATCGAGGGGTAGCGAATGTGGTCTCCGAATCATGTTGGCTACGTAATTTGCTTTTGGAGCTTCATTGTCCCATTCCAGAAGGCAACCTTGGTATATTGCGATAACATTAGTGCCATCTACCTTTCAGGTAACCCCGTTCAACACCAACGCACCAAGCATATCAAAATGGACATTCACTTTGTCCGTGAAAAGGTTGCAAAGGGTCAAGTTCGCGTATGCCATGTCCCGTCTCGTTATCAAATTGCAGACATCTTTACAAAAGGGTCTACCAGCGGTTCTCTTTGATGATTTTAGGGACAGTCTCAGCGTTCGAAAACCGCCCGCTATGACTGCGGGGGTGTGTTAAACAGAGCCTATCACGGGAACAACAAGCAGAAAATCAGTGGACAAATATTTTATATTAAGAAAAGTATATTGTGTGTATATTGTTGTATAGTTGTTACCTAAAATAGGATATACACTTACCATATTGTATAGTTAGAATTATGGTAGAAGAAGGATTTAGAAGTGGAATTGGAAAAGGATTTTCCTATTATGGAAATATGTAACTTGTATATATAGCCTTTCAATTAATGAAAATAATCAAGGGGATTATTTCTTTCACATTATAACTTGGACAGTTTGATTACGATAGTTGTTGAGGTATTTAAGTTAATTAGTAGGCTCATATTAATCTCAGGTGACACCACAACATAATGAGACTCTAATTCATAGGAGCATTTAATGCTCTTTCTTCTTCCGTCCAAGCAGAGGTACAGTAGGACAATCGTACGAGCTTGACCATTTGCCATTAATGGCATCGGTGCAGCTAGGGTTCATGAGAGCCTTACATCGTGAAGCCAAAGAATGGAATGGGCGTTTTGCCCTATTCACGCTCAAATAATTGGACTTGGACCGGGTCTGGAACTAGTTGGCCTTTGGGCTCGGCCTAATTAAAAGATGAGGGGCCAAATGTGTTCTAACTACGAATTTTGACATACTAGCCAAAATGTGGCCATGTTTTAAATTAATTGAAGAAAAACATTTCAAATATAGCCAAATTAGACTAAAACTTTAATTTAAACCTAATTTTGACACTAATCGGAATTTAGGAAATTAAAATCATGCAAACGTCTTTTTAATTTAAAACGTAACTTGAAATTGAGATGTAATTTCGTTATCCTATTTAATTAAACAATTTCCCGATTTTAACGTTGTGGAACATTAGTTCTTTGATTTTGAGATTTTTTTAAAAATAATTACATTTATAATTGTCGGTCAAAATTTCAAAATTATGATTAATGGTCAAAATTATGTAACATTGATACATGATATACAATACATATACCGTGTGGTATTTGGTCAAATGAAGTGACAAAATACTTCTGGAATAATTTTGTACAATCATATTCGCCATGTGAAAAGTATATTTCACTCCGTTTGTGACTCGGGACCCTTGAGTAATTAAATAAAATTATTGGAGGATAAAAATTAGGTTTCAACAACTGCCCCTTCGTAGTTCGGGGATGGATAGACCATCCTTAAGTAGTGAAATTTGACTAACCTAGTTTTTAGCCGACCAATTAGAAAGTACCTCTCATTTTTAGGCAATTATTTTTGCAAATTATGGTCAGACCCTGGTTTCTGGATTTCCTACATATATCAGGTTGCATGAGAATTTAAGTCACTTGTAGTTTGACTCAATTAGACTACTAGAAAGCCGATAAAGTAAAACATCAAACTAGAAATTTTCGGATTGATTTTGTTGGAGTGTGACCGATCATCAGAGATTGAGTGGCCTACATATCCCCAGTTTTCAGGAACCAGGTCACTTGTAGTTTGATTCAATGGCCCGAAAAGGATATCCCTTATGTGGGAATCCCTTTGACCCTTCCGGTGTAATCCCGACCGATTACGAGTTTTAAAAATAAAAATCTTCATTATTTGCGAGCGAGGTCGGCATGGAGTGATGTTCAAACTCATGTATAGAGAGCTAGACTCTCGTTGGTACATATTTTTGACCGGCTGCCCAAGAACAAGTTCCATGTTTGCTCTGTATGCATTTGAATCTGGTGTTTTTGCTTTCCACCTCTAATAGCTTTGACCTATTTTCCATGTGTTGAGACCTGCGTGTTGATTATTTATATTTTTTCATACATGTACAATTTTATTTATTGTACCCTCCTAGATGATTGCTTTTGAGCGGGTGACACTTCCGACAACGTCTGCTCAGTAGACTTTGTTATTTAAGCGGATGTCAGTTGTTACAACGTCTGGCTCTGTTGACTCTATTGACTAGAATGTTGTCTAAGCGTATGCCACTTGTGACACTGTCTAGATCTGTTGACTTGAAGGTTGTTTGAGTGGATGCCATTTTCGACACCATCTGGCTCTATTGACTTTCTTGGTTTGAGCGGATGTCACTTTCGACATTGTCTAGCTCTATTGGCTTACTGGTCGAATGTTATTTAAGCGGATGCCACTTGAGACACCGTCTAGCTCTGTATATTTTCATTGAGTGGATGCCACTTTCAATATTGTCTAGCTCGTGTGTGAATGGCCTTCTCAGCATGCAGTTTGTATGAATGACCATCTCGGTAGTGTTTATATAAATGGACTTCTCAGCAGTGTTTGTATGAATGGTCCTCTCGACAATGTTTATATGAATGGCCCTCTCGACAGTTTTTGTATGGATGTCCCTCTCGGCATGAAAATGTCATAACCTTAGCATGTTTAAACTACAAAATCTGAGAAACCTTATCAGTAGATAATGCGGTATAAATGTCACCTAAGGTGGATGAACAAGTATGTCCCTTTCTAAGGTGGACGAGCAAGTATGCCACTTTTTAAGGTGGAGAAATAGTTATACATCTCTTTCTAAGGTGGGTGAGAAAATATGTCCATTTCTATGGTGGACAAACAGTTACACGTCCCTTTCTAAGGTGGACGAGCAAATATGTTCCTTTCTAAGGCAGACAACAGTTATATGGACCTTTCTAAGGTGGATGAGAAAATATGTCAAGAATAAATATCCCACTTGCGGGTAAACAAATAGCAAATCCCACTTTAGGGTAAAAATAAATTGATATACCGAGAACCATGTATTCGACATGGTTTATGACTCTCAAGGTGTCCCAACTTGTGGTCAAGGAAGGTCATCGATGACTTGATGTTGACTTCTGCAAAATTTTAAAGCAAAGTCATTAAAGTAGTCAACATGAATGACCAAGTATTTATAATAGAGGAGAAAGTTCAAAGTGTAGTTGTTGGCTTTTGCCATCAGATAGGCTTTGTTTGATGTTTCTGGTCATTATTGGAGACTTTATGTCCACTTTGTCTGGAATGTCGGGCATCTCTTCAAATATGATCGATAGACACGATGATTGACGGTATTACCTGCAAAATCCATTTATAGCACTTAGTAAGGTATGACAGATAAAGTTGGGTAAGGAAACATTCGATGCGACGATCTTCATCCGGTTGATGTCTTTGATAACATCATGTTGATTTGGCGGCAACGTCATTCCGAGTCTGAATTGGAATTTTTGAGATACTTTCAAAAATCATGTCCTAGTTGAAGTTGTGTTGGCGACCTCTCATGCAGAGTCTGAATTAAATTTTTTGAGACCCTCTAAAAAATTCTACCCTATTTAGAGTTGTGTCAGTGACCTCTCGTGCTGAGTCTAAAAAATTCTACCTAGTTGAAGTTGTGTAGGTGACCTCTCGTGCCGAGTCTTGTGAAGGAAATTTTGAGATCTTCTCAAAAATTCTGCCGCAGTTGAAGTTGTGTCGGCGACTCTCGTGCTGAGTCTTTCGAAGGAAATTCTGCCTTAGTTTCTGCCTACGGGATATTTGAGGTTTTTCTTGTAGTGTGACCGATTCCTACATGGACAACCTACGTATCCTTCCTAAGGAAATTAGGTCATTGCATAGTTTATGTCATGAATTATTTACACTACAAAATCTAAGAAAATATTGTTTGTAGAAACTACATTATAAACATAATTGGTAGTGATGTCTTCTCGACGTCATCTTGAATCTTCTAGACAAGTGTCTTGTCCTAGGACAATCCACTTTAGAAATAGGCAGTGTTCCACTTTGACGTGGTCAGCCTAATGTGTGTCACACTTAGAGGGCGAACGACCTGATTTGAAATAAAGGTAAGTGTCATAATTTTAGGATGGACGACCCTGGTTAGAAAATAAAGGTGTCACAATTTTAGGGCGGACAATCCTGTTTTTCATAATTTTAGGGTGGACGACCCTAGTTAGAAAATAAAGGTAAGTGGCACCATTTTAGGATGGACGACCCTGTTTTTCATAATATTAGGGTGGACGACCCTTTTTGTCATAATTTTAGGGTGGATGACCCTATTTGAAATAAAGATAAGTTCATTTTTATTTTACCACTCTTGCGTGGTTCTATCATCATAACTTCTATGTTTGATCTTATGGATAAACTTCTCAGCACCGTTTGTTTGAATGCTTTGTTGAGTAGATTCCATACATGTCGTTGAATACTGCAGCTTCTCTAACTAGATTTACATCCTTTTAATCCCTCTAGTGAATACTGCAGCCTCTTTGACCGAAATTACATTACTCTGACATTGGGAATGAAGACAACGACCTTCCGATTGGATTTACGTCGTTATGACCTTGGAGTGAATACTGTAGCCTTTTTGACTGGAATTACATCACTCTGAATTTGGAAACAAAGATTGCGGTCATCTGATTAGAGTTACATCATTCTGACTTTAAAGTGAATGCTACAGCCTTTTCGACTGGAATTAAATCACTCTGAATTTGGGAATAAAGACTACGGCCTTCCGACCGAATTTACATCATTTTGAACTTGGAATGAATAATACAGCCTATCGACTGGAATTACATCACTCTGAATTTAGGAACAAAAATTGCAGCCTTCTGACTGAATTTACATAATTCTAACCTTGGAGTGAATACTGCAGCCTCTCGATTGGAATTACATCACTATGAATTTGGGAGGGAAGATTGTGGCCTTTCGACTGGATTTACATCATTTTGACTCTTGGAGTGAATAATGTAGCCTCTTTGACCGGAATTACATCACTCTAACTTTGGGAATGAAGGTTGTAGCCTTCCGACCAGATTTACATCGTTCGGACTCTTTGAGTGCATACTGCAACTTGACCGTAATTACATTACTCTGACTTTGGGAACAAATACTGCAGCCTTCCGACCAGATTTACATCGTTCTGACGTTGGAGTGAGTACTGTAGCCTCTTTGTTTGGAATTACATCACTCTTACTTTAGGAACGAAGACCGCAACCTTCCGACCAGATTTACATCGTTCTGACATTGGAGTGAATACTGCATCCTCGTTGACCGAAAATACATCACTCTAACTTTGGGAACAAAGACTGCGACCTTATGACCGGATTTACATCATTCTGATATTGAAGTGAATACTGTAGCCTCTTTGACCGGAATTAAATAACTCTGATTATGAAGACCTAGACTGCGGTCTCGTTGACTGGATTTACATCATCTGGCACTTTACGCGGCTCTCATGGCTGGATTTTTTCTTCTTCGTCCTTTGTGTAGGCTGTGACCTTCTCAGTCCGATTATTATTTCTTTCATCTCTTCATCGAATTTGACTCAGTCGGTCGGATTGTGTTTCTTTTGTATCTTCATTGGTTGTGACCGTCTCGGTCAGATTACCATTTTATTCATTCGTCGTCTATGGCCCTCTTAGTCAGATGGACATTTTGTCCTTTTGTTGGATGCGACCCTCTTTATCTGATTTCCATTTTGTTCATTCGTACAACTCTCTTGGCTCTATTTATGCCTCCCTTGCGATGCTTTGTCCTTGTAAAGCCCTTTAGGCTCGATTGTGGCACTTTGTTCATTTTGTAACCCTTTTTGCTCGATTGTGCTACCTTTTGGAGCTTTGTTCATATATAGCTTTCTTGGTTCAATTGTGCTGCCCTTGTGGTGCTTTATCCATTTTCTGGCCCTTTTGACTCGATTGCGCTGCCTTTTGGCACTCTGTTCATATATAGCCCTCTTGGCTTGATTGTGTTGGCCTTATGGCGCTTGTTCATATATATTCCTCTCGGGTGGATTGTGCCGCCCTTATGACGCTTTGTCTGTTTTGTGTCCCTTTTGGATTGATTGTGCTACCTTATGGTGCTTTATTCATATATATCCCACTCGGCTCGATTGTGCTGCCCTTGTGGCACTTTGTCCATTTTGTAGCCCTTTTGGCTTAATTGTGCTACCTTTTAGCGCTCTCTTTATTTTGTAGCCCTTTTTACTCGATTGTACCGCCCTTGTGACAGTTTGTCCATTTTGTAGCCTTTCTTGCTCGATTGTGCTACCTTTTGGTGCTCTGTTCATACACGTCCCTCTCGGTTCTATTTTGTCGCCTCTGCGGCGCTTTGTCTATTTTATAGCCTTTATGGCATGGTTGACTTGTTTCCTTTGGATGTTTAAGAGAAGTCATTACTCTGATGCCTTTCGATCTTTTGGCAATCACCCTGATCCTTCTCCCAAAGTCCACTCTGATATTCGTACTAACCTATACTTAATGAAGATGATTAGTAGCTACGTGGTTGCTTTTCCAATGACTTAAATCAAAATAGTCTCAAAAAGAACTTTTCAGAAAGATTAATGACATATACGAAACCATAGAGAATTATTTGCTTGTTGTAGAGGTAGGCCTTGCTTTCCGCCGGTTTTGGTGATCTTCGATCGTACTTTATAGCCTGATGTAGATTTCCTACTTTTTTGGGAGGGCTTGGCATACCTCTTCAGCAAGTTATCTCACTTTGGGGTCGAGGGGAGCTATCGATGACTTAGAGTTGACTTTGCAAAACTTCAAAGAAAAGTCGTTAGAGTAGTAAAAGGCAATGGTATTAGAATTGAGAGTAGAGTTAAAAATGCCGCCATTCAGCTTGTTCTATCGAATAGACTTTTTGTTTGAGATTTTCGATCGTCATTGAAGACTCGGCGTCTGTTCCGACCGCTTTGTGATAATCATGTTTAGCCAAGTGATGCCGTTAGTCCTTGATACTTATTCTTGATGTGCCAATCTTTGGCAATGTTGACATGCCATTCCTGCGAGATTCGACTATGATTTTTCGTAAAATCATAACATTGTTATGAACAAAAATGAAGGATAAGATAACACAGGGGTTAGCGATGAATCCATTTTGTCTTATGTGTATTAGGGAGTGTAAATCTAGCTGGCGCCTCCTAGTCTTGACTCCTAATCTTAACTTTACATAATGCCATCACCTGTAAAACTTTAAGAACAAGTTTTAGTAGACATAATGATTTAGGGCGTGAAAATCCAGCTGGCACCTCGTAGTCTTAATTCCTGAGCTTAACTTTACATAATGTTGTCACCTATAATATTTTAAGAATAAGTTTTAGTAAACATAATGAAGTGAAAGGAATATAATTGAAGGTGGAGTTAGAGGTAAAGCTATTATGGCATATAAAGCCGAGGCCGTGGTGGGCTTAATAACGCCTTTGGTCAAGATTGATGGACTTGACGTTGACTCGGGGCTCGTCTCCGTATAGCTTTCTTATCCATGCACTCAAAGAAAGTTTCTTTAGGGTAAAAATGACTAACTCATGTTGATCCCAATGAATATGTCATGATAGACTGATGGTGATGGGAATATGAACCATGTGATGAGTGTTGAGTGGGTCAAGGGCTAAATAACCGATTTAGAGACGTCACGTAAGGCACATTCCCATTTAATTGAATTCCCATAAAAATGGAGGAGTTGTTCATTTGATTGGATAACTCTGGTGTTTGAACAAGGATAGCAGAGTTATTGAACTTTTTTGAACAAGTTTCCCCGGCTTCCAGTCCTAGGGTACTTAATTCAAAATATTCACGACTGAAGATTTGAAGATTTGAATAGTTTGATTGATTCAAAGACATGCCCTAGATCTGCTCTTAGAGTCCGTAATTTAAAAAAGCAGAAGAATGAAGATTTGAAGACTGTTTCAAAAACGTGCCCCAGTTCCTCACTGGGGTCTGTAGTTTGAAATAGCGGGAAGACTAAAGATTTGAAGACTGATTCAAAATGCACCGCAGTTCCTCACTGGGGTTCGTAGTTTGAATCAATAGGAAGACTAAAGATTTGAAGACTGATTAAAAAACATGCCATAGTTCCTCACTGGAGGTCCGTAGTTCGAAAAAATGGGAAGACTGTACCCTTATATAGGATTGCCTACGTATTTTGCTGGAATAAGAATCAGGTCTGACATAGTTTGAAATGAAACTGATGTATTAGCACGTCCATTTTTAAAAGGAAGGGTGGGTGTGTAACACCCCAAACTGGGGGTGTGGCCGGCACCCGGTGCCTAGATGGCCTGATTATACCACATGTATATCATAATCTCAACATATAATGATCTGGGCCTCCAAGGCCTCATAATGATCAATATAAGGTAAATTGATTAGGACAATCTGATATAATGTCAACAAGCCCCACATATATATACAACAAGGATGACAAGGCTGCAATAAGACAACTATACATACAACCCAGTCTACAAGCCTCTATTTAAAACATAAATGTGATATGGCCGGGACAGGCCCCAGACCTACCCATAAATGTATCTGTGCCAAACCTCAGCTCATGACTCTGACTTAGTAGATTCGGATGAAGTGAAGCTTACCACTGAATCCGCAGAATTCAACCAGCTCCTACTGGGGAGGTTTATCTGCATCTTTACCTAAATCTATAGCATGAAATGCAGTGCCCTTGGCAAACAAGATGTCAGTACGAATGAAATGTACTGGTATGTAAAGTATGAATAGCAGTATGAAAGTATAAGTTGTAAAGGAGAGCATAAAAATAATCTGATACTCTGATAACATGTGTGCCATGTAGGGCGAACAATGAAACTCTGACTTGTACTGAACTCATGGTATAACAGCCAGGTTATATAATCTTCCCTCGGCTTATGACTCAAGGTGTGTAATATGTCACTTTCGTCATATATACTATGTATGTATGGATGCATATATAAGTGTCTTCCCAACTGACTATAGCGTGATGCAGTGTGTATAATGTACATGTACAACTTCCCACCGGCTGGTTACAACAGTGGTGTGAATAATATATATCTATGTATATAACTGCCTGCTGGCATAAGTTAGGTGGCGTGGATGATGTACTGTGATAGCAATGGATCTTGGCCTCTTTGAAACCCATAAACTCTTTGACTTTGCTTTGAAATGACTCTTGGTCGACTCGACGATTAACTCTTTGGGATCCTCCTTTGTAAGGTCTATACAATTTGGACAAAATCAAGGTACACAGAAATGCAATAATGAGATAAAACGTATGTTCAATGAAGGATAACAACATGTGAATAAGACTTATCTTTTGAAGGTAGCCACGACTTTTAGCCCTTAACTTTTGTTCGGTCTTTTTATTTTCTTTTCAATGACAACTTATCAGTATACAAGACTATGACTTGAGAGAATCCATCAAGAAGGAGTATGGTCTCAACCAAACAATCAACGATTAACATGGAATGCAATAATAGTAATGGAACTACTCCCGACAATGGAGAATTGATAAATGAGGAAAATAGTTCTTTGGACGTTTCTTTTTTAAAACGATAAGAACTTTGGATTTCATGCTTTTGAAAGAAGGGAATAGCCTTACATACCCGCGCCGCTTAGTTACTAATGCCTCACAAACACTCAAATGATTTACGAATGATCATCTATAAAAATATAAAGGGTTTGGATCAAAATAAGATCAACAAACTATAAATCGATTCACTCGGACAATTCTACGAGCACCTAGAAGGCGTGCTTCTCACACTATAGTGTTCATAGTTACCAATATGTTACTAACTTCCCTTCAAGATCACATCAATAACAACAACCACAACAACTACAACAATAACAACGACAATAATATATACTCCAACTTCTAGTCATGATCATCTCAAAGTTTATTCAAGAACAATCCAAGAATAGTAGCTACTCTTTCATGGAGTTTTAACTTAACTATCACAAGTTGCCTCGATCAATAACTCCAACTAATCTATGAAAGGATATAGATCATTAAGAACACCAAGAACGTACCTTAAACCAGCCAAGAAAGCTTGCACCATAATAGCTTCTCCAAGCTTAAGAAGATTCTCCACTTCCTCTTGCTACTAGGAAGATTTCCAAGCTTCTATGGATTATGTATGGAAGATTTCCCTTTAAACTTGTATGGAATGGATCCTTGATGATATATAAACCCTTAGGGAGTGTTTGGGAATGTTTGGGAGGGGTTGTGGTTGAAATGGAAATAATAATGAGAGGCCACCAATTGTTGTTCATTTATAGTACCCCCCCACCGCCTCTCATATGCGGCTAGTTATGCACCATAGATCACCATATGCGGCCTCATATGCCACTTCATATAGTGGTAGTAAGGTGAATGAGGGGTTTCCTTAATCCACTGCTCCATCCGCAAGGTGGAAAGGCTTTCGTGGGGCGGATCGCTTAGCATATCATCTAATCTTCGTTAAATTTTACCGAGATGTTATTCACTTAATCCAATTTACTTCCAACATTCCATATACCTCCATAACACTCATATAATACATACATGACCTTTGGAAAGTGTCTTGGGCTGTTGGAGCTAAAATTGACCCAGCATACTTCCGTTCGTACGCATAATCATGGGGTGGAACATCCTTCCCTCCTTAGAAACATTCATCCTTAAATGTTGGGGAATGTAACTGAAAGTTCTTGAATCTTGGGTTTTAAAAAAAATTCTCCAAAGTTTCCTTTATAAACAGGAGTATCCCAAGAAATTTCCAAACAACCAGAATTGACACAAGTTCCATACAAGGATATACAAAGTAATGTGACATTATACCACCCTCACACCACTGTCTATCCATCAAGGTAACCAAAATGGTAGGTCATAACTCACATTGATTGTCCAATCATGGTGTCTGAAATGCGCCTGCCACATCTGTGCTACAATCATCACCCATATAGGGTACACAAGGCAAGTCTACTGCTATAGAGTACAAATAAGGGAATTGCATCGCACAAGAATTACATAAACTTGATGTCCAAAATATGTGAGGCTATATAGATATGATGACCTCCTCCATATCCCATGGCATCTCATTGACGCTATTGCTTTTCCACAGTACCTTTGTGAATGTTATCATTTGTCCCAAATAAGGGACTCAGTGATGAATGATAGTGATTGTGACTCTTCATAGGACATGTATTTAGTAATCCAAACATCATTGACATGTAATATATGAGACAAACCTTCTATATACTTTGGTAATATCATTACGTGAGAACCGGATGGGCTTCGTCTGATTTCAGAGAAAATCTCAAGTCGGTAGGTCACTTGGTTAGATCCTTGAGTAATCTTATACCGTACTTAAGGGTAAGCTTGTTTTTCTGGTCGAACCTTATCATGCCTCTTATAGGCTGGACCTTATAGAAATTAATCAATTGTTAATTGTGGTCATAAGCTTTTGATATTACACATCGGCAGGTGATTGCTAGCAATCATGAATGATCACATAAACTTCTGAAGAACTTTACTTCTTCTGCAACCTTGGGGATTAACGAAACCAACACAGGTTTGAACAACTCTTACTTTAATACGTCAAGGTAATTGATCGATGACCTATGCTCCCAACCATACCAGGACTTATATGAATCTATCGCGATGATAATTCAATAACTGCCATAACACACATCTCATAGCAGGGTAGACGATCATCCCACTCCTCTTATAGATCAAGCATACCTTTATGTATCATATCCTCGAGTGTCCTAATTGTGCGCTCGACATGACCACTTATCGGAGAACAATTACAAGGGTTTTCTCTGCTCCTTTAAAACTTTCTTGGGAATTCACTCGGACATTTATACGAGCACCTAGAAGGCGTGCTTCTCAAAACTATGGTGTTCATAGTTACCAATACATTACTCACTTCCATTCAACACCACATTAATAAAAATAACCACAATAATTAAATGACGTGTAGCCTCCTATTTATAAGTATGGCGCGCAACACACCCATAAGCAAGACTCTACTAGACACGACTTCTAGACTCCCTAGGACGAACAATTCTATGAGCACATAGAAGGCGTGCTTCTGAAACTATGGTGTTCATAGTTACCAACATGTTACTAACTTCCCTTTAACACCACATCAATAACAACAACAACAACAATATAAACAATCCAAGAATAATAGCCATTCTTTCGCGAAGTTTTAACTTAACTATGACAAGTTGCCTTCATCAATAAACCCATATAATCTATGAAAGTCTAGAGATCATTAATAACACCAAGAATGTACCTTAAACCAGCCAAGAAAGCTGGCACCATAATCTCTTCTCCAAGCTTAAGAAGATTCTTCACTTCCTCTTGTTACTAGGAAGATTTCCAAGCTTCTATGGATTATCTATGGAAGATTTCCCTTCAAACTTGTATGGAACTGATCCTTGATGATATATAAGCCCTTGGGCAGTGTTTGAGAACTTTTTGGAGGGGTTGTGGTCAAAATGGAAATAAGAATGAGAGTCCACCGATTTTTGTTCATTTATAGTACTCCCCGCCGCCTCTCATATGCGGCTGGTTATGCACTACACATCACCATCTGCGGTCTCATATGCCACTTCAAATAGTGGCAGTTAGGTGATTGAGGGGTTGCCTTAATCCACTAACCCATCGGCAAGGTAGAAAGGCTTTCGTGGGGAAGAGTGCTTAGCATATCATCTAATTTTTGCCAATTTTTACTGAGATGATATTCACTTAATTCATTGACTTCCAACCTTCCATATAACTCCATAACACTCATATAAGTCATACATGACCTTTAGAAAGGGTCTCGGGTTGTCGGAGCTAAATCGACTTACCATACTTCCATTTGCACGCAGAATCGCGGGGTGTAATAGGGTGGAGACTGGAAGCGTTTGAATAAATGATGACTATCATTTTTTGGATGTCAGACATTTTAGTGCAACACATGGGTGGGATAAAAGAGGTCGTGACTTGAATTTGTAATATCATGATAGCGTAGCGCATCAATGGGTTAGAAATGATCATGACTTAAGTGTCATAACAAAAACCTTTTGGCGGTCCCCATGAGTCATTCAAAAGAAAAAAGAAAAAATTAAAAGGTAAACGTGTTAGTATATTGAGTAATAAATATGGCATGTAACATTTGTTTAACTTGAACATAATAGTCCAAAATTCGGATGAAACGGAAAACTTTCAAGGATGACCATAAGAGTGAATTGAATGGACAAGATTTTGATCATCCGACTGACTTTGGAACTCTGATTATAGGATTGTGACAGACTCTAAACTAATTGAGTGTCACTAAAACAATTTATGATGGGTGCGACTTAGGTAAATCATCGGGCGTGAAAGTAAATTTTAAGGATGACGTGGTCAACAAGCATTGGACGATGACCCAACTATTTTTTCTAGACAACTTAGAGTGTCCAAATTTTGAGAGGGTAGGGTGTAACCTTAGTAGTCATTTCGATTTGGCAAAGTGGTCAATGGTAATTAGCAAGGACCGATCTATTTTCCTAAACTTTAAAGGTTTCAAGGACCCGAGGGGTGCGACTCTAGCACAATTGAATGCGAAAAAAGTGTTTTTTGGAAATGACATGGTCTACATCGATTGGATAATGACCCGATGTTTTTTCTGGAAAACCTAGAAGGTTTGTATTTTGATGCAAGGTTTTGAGGACCTAAGGGGTGCGACTCTAGCAACCATTGGAATGCGACGTGGTCAATGATAGTTGAACGATGACCGAATGACATTTCTGGAAGACATGGAATTTTGGAATTTGAAGTAAGGTGTCACGGCTTACCTTGGGATGTGCTTAATGACATTCTAAGAATTTGGAACCGAATAATGGATCGTTCATGTTTGAAGCAAAACATGTGTCTTTATACGCATAAATCAAAATAGTCATGGAAAAACTAATTATATAGCATGTAGCATGTAAACAATATATATCGCGTTCTAGCATATACATGACCTTTTTTCAACCAAAGGTAAGTCTAATCGTTTGAAGGATGCATATGCCATTAAGACGTTCTGTTTGCCCCAGATTTATACAAAATTTATGAATAGCAAATGGGGATACATAATAGGGGAATGGGATATACAGAACGTCAGTCCCGCGCAAGGGTATAAATCCTAGACTAAACCACCGTGGGAAGTCCTCAATTGTCCCTCGAAGTTTCCAAACTCCTTTAAGATGAAATCTAAAAATCAAAATTTCCCAAACCCAAGAGTAAATGGTTCGTATAACGGCATGTAAATTCTTTAATTTTTCACATAGTTGGATGCGGTATCTTCAGGTCATAGACCATCAAGACACAAAGTGGTCAGCCTAATAGGTCCAGGTATGTCTGAGATACCTGAACCTGTCTAGGTCAACATGTTCTAGTTCAATATGGATTTGACTTTACTCTATCCTAGTTGTACTAGAGTGGTTTAGAAAATGACTTAGGGACACGAGCGGACAACCCAGGGAGAACCGTTGTCTACCGTTGGAATGACCGCGTACTAACTCCGTCTTCAATGTGTTTCAAGAAAATATTATTGGTTTTATAATGAAGGATGGTTGCGAAATCCGCATACCAATCTTTGTGCACTGATACAAGTGTGTGTGCATGTCATTTGGTGGAAGATGAATGAATGATAGTTATAATTACGGGTATTTAAACACATAAGCAATTCATATCATTTAAAAGCATGTTGTATTGGAACCCTTATGGTTATAATCTAGGTTTATCCTCAGCAGAGTCACCATCTGTTACGGTTCACTTTTACACGGAGGCATAAAAGCTACTATGAATTTGGATGTACTCTAAGTCGGATAATATTTTTACAATTGCCACCTAATTTATAGGTAAATTAGGAAAACCAACGTGAAATGATTTATTCAAAATCAATTGAAAAATCCTATCTAAAGCAAAGTCGAGGTAAGGGTTCTGGTGATCCCCGGAGAAGGTATTAGACACCCCAGTATTAAGGATCCGTAGAATATGGTTGACCTACGGGTTCTATAGAATGCTTAAATGATTTGAATTTCTTAAATGTGTTTAAAATATCCGCAAAATACTTGTCATTCATGTTATTAAAACTCAAGGATTTTATTTAAAAAGAAAAGAGTTAGGCTTCCACCAAAATAGTATGCATGGGGATCGACTTGTTTCCGGACTAAGAACACCTAAATATTAATTTGAGTAGAACTCCACTTTTAGTCCAACAATATTTTCCAATAAGACTTGCATTATTGTTTTTGAAAAATCCTTTTTGAGTATAATTCATTTGAAATGACGAGTTTGGTTTTTTGGCAAAAGAGATAGAAAAATGGTTTCTTTTATTCTTTTGCATGCTATATCTCCCCAAAGTCAAAATCATATTCTATAAGTCCCAAAACCCCTACTTTGACTCAAGTCCAAGATAGTTTAATTTTATTTTGTCCAATACCATTTAGTTAGACTTAGCCAGTAAAATCAACTTAGAAAATGTCCATTTTTTGGTCCAAACTCAGTTTTCAGCAGTCCATTTATTAGTTTATGTCAAATAGGCCCAAACTTGGGTCCTTTATAGGAGCATTTAATGCCCTTTCCTCTTCCGTCCAAGCAGAGGTGCAGTAGGACAATCGTACGAGCTTGACCGTTTGCCATTAATGGCATCGGCGCAACTAAGGTTCATAGAGCCTTGCATCTTTTAGCCAAAGAAGGGAATGGGAATTTTGTTCTTTTCACGATCAAATAATTGTACTTGGGCCGGGTTTGGAGCTAGTTAGCCTTTGGGCTCGGCCAAATTAAATGATGAGGGCCCTAAATTTTGAGACAGTGGCCAAAATGAGGCCATGTTTTAAATTAATTGAAGACAAAAATATTTCAAACATAGCCAAATTAGACTAAAACCTTTAATTTAAGTCTAATTTTGACACTAATATGAATTTATGAGATTAAAACCATGAAAACAACTTTTTAATTTAAAACATGATATGAAATTGAGATGTAATTCCGTTATCCTATTTAATTAAATAATTTCCAGATTGTCATAGAGTGGGACATTAGTTCTTTGATTTTGAGAATTCTTTTAAAATAATTACATTTATAATTATTGGTCAAAATTTCAAAATTATGAATAATAGTCAAAATTATATAAAATTGAGACATGATATACAATACATATATCGAGTGGTATTTTATCAAATGAAATGACAAATTACTTCCGGAATAATTTTATAAAATCATATTTGCCATGTGAAAAAACATATTTCACTCCATTTGTGATTCGGGACCCTTGAATAATTAAATAGTATTATTAGCGGTTAAACATTAGGTGTCAACAGAGCGCACAATCTAGATTCTTAGATAGTATTTAACTGATGATTAAACAATCAAATAATTAAGCACATGTTGAGATAAGCAAACTAATTAAACCAATCAAAATCAGTATTAATAAAATATAATCTAACATAACGCTTCAAACTACAACTTTGATGGATAATCAAACAATTCTAGTATAATAAGAAAACTAGCCACTCATGTTTGTGGCAACTACAAAATTCATAATTATTCAACTATAAAAGTATGTTATTATTGTTGTATTTAACTACAAAAGTAGGGAAAAAAACTAAATGAATCTCCGCTTCTCGGTACGTGCGCCCTCCTTGCGATGTTATTCTCTCCACATTTTGAATCTCCCCTAAAATATGTTTAAGATGTATTTATAGTGTGAGGAATTAGCCTTAGGTCGAAATACTTCATCTAGTCCAACATGGACTTGAATTGGTAGAAAAATGCATTGATGCGCCGCACAGGGTACCATCCCATGCGCCACACCAAACCAAAAGTTCAGAGAGTTGAAATCTATAGGTCTTACTGAGAAATATAGTACAAACCCTATGCATCGCTCCAAACCATTTCTGTGAGATGTTATTTGTTTAATTTTTTTCATGTGTACTTGATTCTCGAGTATTTAGATCGATCCAAATATTAGAGAATGACTTTTAATCAGGTTTATGTCATATTTTCATCTCTTTTTACATCGAATTATCATCTTTTCATCAAATCACATCCTACACACACAAAACACACATCATTATTGATAAAGTGAATAAAATGAACTTAAACACAAGAAAAGAGCATCAAATATGAGGCATATTGTATGTAAAAACATATACTTTTAGACGTCGATCACAACCCCACACATGAACCTTTTCTTGTCCTCAAGCAAGATCCTACACTATAAACACATAATCGCTTAGGCTCACACTCTAAATCATCCTAACACCCATAACACAAGTTGAGACCAACAATCATGCTTTATAGCAAATCAAACCATCATATATAAACCTCTTGATCATCATGAGTCAACTCAAGTGAACAAAAAACTCCAAACCGCAGTAACAGACTCTACTCATAAAATTTAAGTTCGCTAACCTACTCTGTCAAAGAAACTCAGTCATATGATCTATCTATCATGAAACAAGTGCTCTCACAAGAAGAAATAGTCCACACACTAAAATTAAAAAATATATTGTAAATTAAGGACTTAGAATCAAATATCAATCTCTCGCACTTACAAATGAATTCACATGCATGCACAAAGAACCATAGGCTTTCCCATTATGTACATCTCTACTAATCATGTATGCTTGAATACAATCATAAGACTTTAACGAGTTGTAATATTGGCTAGGGGATAAGCAGGACAACTATATGATAGTGACTTACACTCATTATTCTCTTCTCTTAACTTTTGAGGCCCTCTCTTCATAACTTATTTTACTAGTATTTTCCTTTTTTGGTTTCCTCTTATCAAGAACGTTTCAAACATTGTTTTCTCAAGCATTTTTCATTCTATTTTTTTCATGTCACATATTTTATAGGAGGGCCTCTTTCATCACGAGTAACTATAATCGATCACCTTTTACACTTGATCATCCCTTTCTTCAAACTTATCACTTAATATCATTGCCTAAGCTACATTGCCAAGGAAGCAGAGTGCAAAAACTAAAGATTCAACAAAAGGACCAAGGCAAAAATACGACTATCAAACAAAAAAGTTGGAGGCTCAACAAGCTAACTAATGGTAGACAATATTTCAACAGGCTAAAATTGTCAAACATATCAAAGAATTTCTATCATTATCTTCTAAACATAGCAATACTTTTTATTTCTCTTAAATAACATGCAGTGAACGTTCTTGACTACGATGCAAAATATAGAATATATGGAAGAAACTCTCACCTCTCATGACACAAATTCCAATTATAACATATCAATATACTCTAAGATAGACAAGGTCATTGCGAATTACAATTTTTTTTTTTATACAGAGTCACTATAGTGAGCCTAAATATAAAAAAGTATGCTATTTTATTTTACACTCAAGCACTCACAGGAAGGTTATCTCTCAAAATTAAGCCTCAATATGCTATGTCAACCCAATCAGTAAGAATCATAGGAATACAATCTACTTTTGTTCTTCAATTTTTAATAGTGACTACCTAAAAAAAATAGAAAGTTGACCTAAAAATTAAAATTTAAGTGGTTCAAATTACATCCCCGCAAAAGAACTGATGCACAAAAAAATCCGAAGGAAAGGGGATCATTAAGTGCTAGATTTAAAACAAGAAGCTACCACTAATAAACTGGATGTTGCATTCACAACAAATAAAAAAAAACTAATGTTAAGTGACAAAACAAAAAATAGTATGAATTATACAGTCATCCAGAAATAACAACATAAAAACAGGAAAGTATTTCCCCCATCCCGCACAAAATGAAAGATAATGGGACTAAATGGAAAGTGGAAAAAGAACTCCTTGTATCAAGAATCATCATATGAAAAAATGTTGGCGGTCGATCCCTGAAAGTTAGCATCCTCATTTGTGGGTAAACTCTGGGGTCCATCCAGGCCTAAGAACTGTCGAGCACTGGTGAACAAGGGATTCTATCTCTGCAGCTCCTCCATATCAATCTGTCCCATGTTGGAATGGAGCTTAAGGTTACCCATCATAGAGCATAGACTCCTTAATACGAGACACCTTCTTCTCTAGTGAAGGCACAAGATGAGACGGTCCAGCTCCCTCCTTTACGGATGTCGCATTATAGTATATAGCCACGATCTCTACCTTATGGTCGTAGAAGTTGTCTTCCTCAATATTGCATCCCAACAAGTACTTGGTCAACATGCACGAAAAGTAGAGTCTCTTCGACCCTATGTCCTCTACCTTGCTCATCTGCTCTAGCATTATCCTACCTAAATTGAATTTTATCTTTGTAAGGATGGCAGAGACGATAGGCAATATCATGCAGTTGACCACCTTCAAGGCGATCTTGGCCTCTATCTTGAAATACTAACGCCTCAGCCTATATTAAAGGTTCTCCTTGACCTTGATCAAGATATCTATAGCACTCGGGCCACATAGTGTGTAATGAATAGCTTTGTACTTAGGTCTCATGAAGAAATGGTCGAACTCATAATGTGAGTGATTAGGGAACTGCATCATCCGGTTAATAATGTGGTAGGAGAGCTTCACCTCTCTATCTTGGATAGGTATGAGGTACTTCTCCTTAATATTGGTACGAGGAAGCCAATTGGTATAAAACTCCCAAAACATAAGTGTTGGTCGGGTATGATAGAATAGGAAAGAATAATTAGTCATAATTATGTATATTTTGTATATGGTAGGTGTATATTTAGTCATTCATTACCTTAACTCTAGCCTAGGATTACACTTATATTATGGGTATATTTACTACCCCTTTGTAATGAAATAATAAAGGAAGAATATTTCTTACATGGTATCCGATTCTAGGAAAAGTTCCTAAACCCTAAATTTTAACCCTTCACCGTAGGCCCCCCTTCTTTGTGCGCCGCCGGCCACTTCCTTCCTCTACCGACAACCATGTCTGACTCGAAATCAAATTTTCATCCAGCCCTAGCTGTCTCCAACATCAAATCTCATATCTCCATCACCCTTGAGATGTAAAACGTCCATTATGCGACATGGACGGGCCTTTTTAAAATTCATTATCGGTCACACTGGGTTATCCTTCACATAATTCCATCGGAAAAAGGCAAGGAGACGGTGCCAAAACTGAGGATGAGAAGGAATTATGATTGACCCTTGATGCGACGGTCCTCCAGTAGATCTATGCCACAATTTCGAGTGATTTGTTGCATACGATCCTTGAACCCGACTCCATGGCAATGGAGGCTTGGGATCGCTTACGTGACATATTCCAAGATAATAAAAATTCCTGGGCTGTCACTCTTGAGAAAGAATTCTCCACCACTAACATGACAGATTTTCCCAATGCATTTGCATATTATCAACGACTCAAGGTTTTGTCAGACCAACTCAAGAACGTCGAGGCGTCAGTAACTAACAATCGTCTCATTTTACAAATGGTTGCAGGCCTCACCGAAGCATATAGTGGAGTGGGTACGCTCATGCGCCAAAGCAATCCTCTTCCTCCATTTTACTAAGTACATTCTATGCTCATCCTAGAAGAAGCGAATTTTGCCAAAAAGATAGCCACCGTATTGAATTTTGCCATGGTTGTTGCTCCGTCCGATGATACTTCTTCACAATTTAAAAAATTTCTGCCAAATCGTGGCCAAAAGGGATTAAATAACGATAATGGAGGTAGAAACTGCGGTGGTGGCAAGGGTGGCGGCCACCGATGTGGCAGATGTGGCGGCCAGTAGAAACAACCCAGTCAGTGGAAGCCGAGGGCCCAGTGGGGTAGTGGACCGGCACCGTGGGCCTGTCAGTGGCCTTGGGCCGTGCCTCCCTGCCCCATTCTCTCTGGAAATTAGGCCAGGACGATGCCCAGGCCAGCAGTCCAGCCATCAACCCGACATTCTTGGACGACTGCCGAACCAGTGGCAGTAGCCCACTCGGCAGTGGCGACTCCTACCGACATCGATGCTGCAATGCACACTCTTAGGCTTAATCAACCCAATGTAGATTGGTACATAGACATTGGACCAACGTCTCATATGACGTCCTCACAAGGTAATCTCTTGTCCTATTTTAATTTGAGCAATAATCATGGTATAATTGTCAGAAATGGCCATTCAATTCCAATTCATGGTTCTGATACTACAAACTTGTCTCCCCCAAAACCACCGTTAGCTTTAAAGAATGTCCTTCATGCTCCTCAATTGATTAAAAACTTGATTTCAGTTAGAAAATTTACTACTGACTATTCAGTTTCTGTTGAATTTGATACTTTTGGGTTTTCCGTGAATGATTTTCAGATGGGGATGCGTATAATGAGATGTGATAGACGGGGTGAGCTATATCCAATCACCATAACCAGACATCAAGCCACGTTCCCATCCACTTTTGCAGCTTTAGCTCAATCTTTTTGGCATGAACATTTGGGTCATCCGGGAGCACCTATTTTTGCCTCCCTTAAACAAAATAAATTTATTGTGTATTATAACTTGTAGTTCTCATGTTTGTCGCTCATTTTCCCTTGGAAAATATGTTGAGTTGCCGTTTGTTGCTTCTACTTCATGCACTGTTATGCCTTTTGATATTATCCATAGTGATATTTGGACATCTCCCATTTTGAGCACTTTAGACAATCGATATTATCTCCTTTTGTTGGATGATTACTCTAATTTTTTGTGGACATTTCCGTTGTCTAAAAAGTCACAAGTCTTTTCCACATTTCTCTCATTTAGAGTATTCATCCGCACTCAATTTGAACGGGACATTAAAAATATTCAATGTGATAATGGTAGAGAATTTGATAATGGGCCATTTTGGGATTTTTGCAAAACTAATAGGTTATATTTTCATATCTCGTGTCCACATACCTCATCTCAAAATTTTAAAGAGGAAAGAAAAATTGGAACTATTAATAACATTGTTAGAACCTTACTTGCCCATGCCTCTCTACCACCATCATTTTGTCATCATGCATTACAAATGGCAACCTATCTTTGAACATACTTCCAAGCAAATAGTTAGCCTACCAATCCCCTCTCAAAATTTTATACCTAAGAGATCCATCCTACTCTCATTTATGGGTTTTTGGGTGATAATGCTTATCCTATTTTTCCTTCCACTACCATCAATAAACTTCAACTCTGGTCTATTCTGTGTATTTTTTTGGGATATCCGTCAAATTATCGTGGTTACAAATGTTACGGCTTATCCTCTAATAAAATCATTGTGAGTCGTCATGTAGTTTTTTATGAAACAAATTTTCCTTTTGCCAAAATTCATTATTCCGTGCCTCCTACCTATGGATTTCTTGACTATAGCATACCCCCGTATTTGGTCCACCGATTAGCTTCACAAATGGGCCCAACCATTTCGGCTGGCCCAATTGATACGGGAATATCGGTCCAACAATTTTCTCCTCCAACCCAGCCAAATAGGCCTTCCTGTCCGAGCCTAGTGGCTGCCAACCCAGCTGGGCCTCTCGCTGGCAGCCCACTGCCGAGCGGCCCATTGCCTCGGAGTGCACTAGGTGGCGGTCAAGCTTTAGGAAGTGGCGGCCCAGTAATCACACACCCACTCCACCCACTCAGCCCAATATCCCATCCTCTATCTAACCAACTCCAATTCCGACCCAACAGCCAGTCACTCATAGTCAACATGGGATTTTCAAACCAAACAAAAAATACGATCTTCATACCCATGTTGCCAAATCACCGTTGCCTCATAATCCTGTGTCTGCCCTTAATGTAGAATTGAAAAATGGCTATGGATGATGAATATAATGCTCTTATTAATAATAGGATGTGGGATTTGGTGCCTCGTCCTCCTGATTTTAATGTGATTCAGTCTCTGTGGATTTTTAGTCATAAAGAAAATTCTGATGGTACATTTAAGAGGCATAAAGTCTGTCTCGTAGGTGATGGAAAGACTCAACACGTTTGGTGTGGACTGCGATGAGACTTTTAGTCCGGTGGTAAAACCAGCAACTATTCGCACAGTACTAACTACGTCCCTTTTGAAGGCATGGCTGCTTCATCAGCTTGATACCAGACGCTTCACATCTAGTTATTGTGTATTTCTTGGTGACAATTTGATATCTTGGTCCTCTAAATGGCAAGCTACGTTATCCATGTCCAGTGTCGAAGCATAATACCGAGGAGTTGCTAATGTGGTGTCTGCATCTTGTTGGCTAGGGAACCTTCATTTGGAGCTCCATTGTCCGGTTCCGAAGGCGACATTGGTTTATTGTGATAATGTTAGTGCAATTTTATCTCTCAAGAAATCCGGTTCAATATCAACATACTAAACATATTGAGCTGGATATTCACTTTATTCGTGAAAAGGTTACTCATGAACAAGTACATGTCTTACATGTCCCGTCAAGCTATCAGATCGCCGATATTTTTACAAAAGGTCTTCCGCTGGTTCTATTTGAAGATTTTCATGACAGTCTCATCATACGTCGACCTCCCGCTTCGACTACGGGGGTGTGATAGAATAGGAAAGAGTAATTAGTCATAATTATGTATATGTTGTATATGGTAGGTGTATATTTAGTCATTCATTACTCTAGCCTAGGATTATGCTTGTATTATGAGTATATTTACTACCCCTTTGAAATAAAATAATGAAGGAAGAATATTTCTTACAGGGTCACATGTAAGAACAAGGCCTCAAAACCTAAGTCCTTGTGTTTTCGCCACACCGTCGGACACTTCCTTTTTAGATAACATCATAAATCCTCGGTAGCGTTAGGAACTATGTGTGACTACCAAAACCTGAACCAATGCAAATGTTTTGGAATAAAAAATGATTAAGGGGATAGCAGTAGCATATGATGGTTCAGGTTCCAGTGATAGTGGTGCTATATCCTCAGGTACAGAGTGAGTGTTGACACCTATTTTTTTCCCAACAATAATTTTCTTTAGTTATTCAAATTTATTAACTCGCAAACGGAGTGAAATATACATTTTACAAGTCAAAAATGATTTCACAAAATTGGTTCATTGACATTTTGTCATTTTATTTGACAAAATATATGTAACGACACAATAAGTTATTTTGAGAACCGATGCTCTGTTTTGTGTGTCGTTTATTTTAGAAGCTCTGTAATAATTATTTTTACTTTCTTGCAAACTTTGAAGTCAAACAGATATCATTTGATTCACGTTGGGAGAAGCGTTCATTTTGGAAATACCAGTATTCAATTATTTGCATTAATTGTTTGTTTTGAAAAAAACATGCTTGGATTGGTGAACTAATTTTTTTTGGAATTCTATTATTAAGATGGTCAAAGGAAGAAATAAGATCCAAATTCAAAATTTTTTAATTTCGTTAGCTTCGTATTGGTGTTTATGACTTGCTGGTATAGGTGGCATGATTTTTGAGGTAATTAGATGAAAATCATGGAAGGAAATCTAAATTTTGAAGTTCTATGTTTGAGAAGTTTGACCAAGAATTGACATTTGGTTAAATGTGTCTGGAATCAAATTTTGATGGTTTCGCTAGGTTTTGAATATGACTTTTGACTTATATGGATGGTTGGGATGAGTCCCGAGTCAAGACGGTTGAGAAACTAGTTTTTGAGATTATTTGGAGTTGACCACGGTTAACATCAGGTCAACCACGGTTAACATCAGGTCAAGATGGGATCGTTTAGGTATTTTAAGAGTTCGAGCAGATTCAGATGATGATTTTGGACTTGTCCACAAATTTTGGTTAAATTACGATGAGTTTCGAATGAGTTTGGATTGTATGGCGTTTGTTTTTTTGTTTCGACATCGTTTTGTGCATAAATAGTACCATTTTGGGCAAACGAGCTTGGATTTGTATTTCGATTGAATTGTTTGATCCGTATCATATGAGGGAGATATGCCTATTTTACTAAAAAGTGATGTTTCTGGTTTTCTGGTGTAAAAAAATATTGGCCTTCGCGATCACGACATGTGGCATCGCGATGATGGAAAATACCTAGACAGTGTATAAATCTGACAGATCTGAAATATTTAGTATTTTAGGCATATTTTGAGTTCTAGAGATTCGTTTGAGGTGATTTTTGTGTCATTAGTCTCATATCAACGAGGGAGTAAGAATATAACCCTTATTTTAGTTTTTTCCCATGATGATTTTCATTGGTTATCATTTATATCCGTGTTTGGATTGTAGAAATTGGGATTTAGAATCCAAAAATTGAAAAGTGGTTAATCATGTATTTGAGGATTAAGACGATAGTATTCTAAATGGGTTTTATGGATTTAGACTAATTAAGCTATGGAAACCAATTTTGAAAGAAAATTCCAGTTTTTCCCTTGGCGGCTCGGGGTTACCTTTTTGGGGTCTTTTTTGGATTCTGAACTAAAGTATAGCAATATGTCTATCATTGGATCCACTTAATCTCATAGAGTACTATTTGTCCTATATTGAACCTGATTTTGCGATGAAATTACTGTTTGACCTTC
Source organism: Anisodus tanguticus (assembly GCA_034509755.1). Lineage (NCBI taxonomy): Eukaryota > Viridiplantae > Streptophyta > Magnoliopsida > Solanales > Solanaceae > Anisodus > Anisodus tanguticus. Next base: position 18,658,423 of record CM067560.1, on the reverse strand, counting down.
GGGGCTCGGGATTGGCTTTTTGAGTGACTTTTTCGACCCGAATTATTGTCATACCAATATGAATGTCTACGAACTCGTATCACGAATTATTGTCATACCAATATGAATGTCTCGATCTTGTATAATTACGGAAATTATGAATTTGAATAGTTTTGGATCGTTTGGAGGCTTTGAATAAGGGCAAGGCCATGTGGTGATCGCTTGAACTTCGGACATCAAATTAGGCAAGTTGAGATCTTTTACCTTATTTAATGCATCATGGCTGGTCTAACTAATTGAATAAGAGGGTGTAATGGGGATATTTAGGGGATCCCGATACTTGTGAGGTGACGAGCACTTATATTGGGTATCGGTAACATGGTATGGGTATTTGTGCCTTAAACTTATGTAGTGAATGCCATGTTTTAGATATTAGCTGATATAATAGTAGGATCCTCTGGATCCGTGATTGGGGTATGAAGCTCGTACTTTCTGCATAATTATTATATGCCTGTTTTGTATGTGACTGTGTGTTTCCATCACTCCTTTATACTCGTTTAAAAGTGGAAAAGAAGCAAAAGACCGAGTCTTTATTGTGTAAATGGCTAAAGGTCAAATCTTTATGGCATAAATTGATTAAAGATAGAATCTTTATGGCATAAATTGATTAAATATATAATATTTATTGCATATCATGGCTTCTTATTGTTGTACATGTCAAATTCATGCTTTATATGGTATCTCATACATGATATACTTGAGGATACATATGTGGGTCCGAGGGGAAATGATTCCGGATGGAGTGATGCACTGATATGAGCATGTGTGGCTAGAGACATGTACTGTGTGAGCTTGTGGGGCTGAGAACCCGCAGGGAATTGATTTCGTGTTGTAGATGGAGCTCGCGAGTCCCTAATGGGTCATGATTCGTTAATATTCGAACGTGTGTGCACCGGTGATGGAAATTCCTTGCCTTGCATTACATTGTATTTCATTGGCATCTCATCTAGTTTTATCCATATTCTATGTTTAGTATATGATTTGTTGATTAGATTATATTGCCTTGTCTATGTGGAAACCTTATCAGACTTGAGGAAGTAGATTATATAACATAGGTTTAGACGGATGATTTTTGTGAATTGGGGTATTATTTTGATTATGGCAAACTAATGACAGTTTGTGTGGAAGTAATAATTAGAAGGCCATCCCTCGTCTTCGTTTAAGATAGGGTCGGTCGACATTGTTGTTTAGTACACGTTGTTTCCTTTACTCACGCTACACTTGCTGCACATTTTTGTTTTTAGGATTTATTCCAAGTTCTAGTAGACTTTGCGACTATCTAGCCCGCTGAGGACCTATTCGAAGGATTCGAGGAGATCTATATGGAAGATCCATGGCACCAGATTCTTCTTCCTCAGTACTTATTAATGTCTTTTCATTTCCACAAAAATATGTATTTAGGGATATATTCCTAGAATTGTATTTCTCAATTAGTTTTTGTGTTAGTGTAACAACTCGTCTGGTCATTTTTAGCTAAAACCCTTATTTGAATAAATTACTCTTCCCATAGACTCTATGTGGGGTTTATGACACACGAGGATGGGTAGCACGGATCCCGAGGTAACTTTATGTGATTTTTGAAAGAAAACCCAAAATGAAGAGGTTTAGAAATAATAAGCTTAACCCACTGTTTACTTCAGTCATACAGGTTCGTTTCCGGGTTTTGCCACTTCCGGTAGTTCCAGAGGATTATTTATGACTTATTCGAGTCATTGGTTTGGTTCCTAAGGAATTTAGATGTACTTTATGACTTTAGAAAAAGGGCAGGCCAATTCACTAAACTCTCGCTATGCGCGGGGTTCGAGAAATTGTGAAATTTGAATGTGTTGAGTGATTTCATAGAAATGTATGTCTTAGCTCTATCAAATGATAGTGTGCGAGCGATTGTAGCACCATTTACCTAGGGGTAACATATTTGGTTTGTATTTGGAGGGTCTCGGGAGTGTTTGGTATAGAATTGGCTAAGTTTCCTAGTTGTTGGTTTCTGGTGTGCAGTACTAGTGACCTTTAGGCAGCTTCTGCAGGGCCACCTTTATGGAGGTTGGATCGCAGAGGCGAGCCTTGTTGTGATTGACCTCTCCTCTTTTGCGCGATGGTCTCGACGACTTGTTTTATGCCGAAGCATCTCTGCCTTGGCAACGTCGATTCTGCCGAAGCAGAATCGCTATTTCTAAAATCAGAATTTAATGCCCAAAAATGATTTCACTTTCCCAAAAACATTTCCTTGGGATTAGAGCTCAGTGGGATGGAGATTCTAGGGCCTTCAATCATTGTTCTTCTTGGAGGTAAAATTTTCATCCCTTTTCATTGATTAAGTATCATTTGGGTGAATTCATGATAAATGGATCTTGTTGATGAACTCCATAATTCCTGGAATATTGGTTATTGAACTGTTATATGAACAAGGTGACTTATATGATTCATTGAACTGCTTAATATAGGTGTGAATTAACTTGATATTTTTTCTATTACGTATCTTCCGTTATTTTTGGCTTATGATGCCTATGGGGGTACGTTATGTACTCATGCTACACTTCCTGCATTCTTTTTGGATGCAAATACAGTGCCATCTGCCAGTTCAGGACTTCGTGGCTGAGTTAGAGTTGGAGGATTTCCTGTGTTCGGGGTGAGCATGCCTTCATTCAACATGCCTTGGATGCTCTTCTCATTATTTATGTCTTTACTTGAGTTCGAGATACATTCAGACTTATTTTATCTTTTTAGAGCTCTTGTATTTTTTACCAGATCTTTTGGGGGTTGTAAAAACTTATTATCAGACTTGTTTACCGTATTTATGTTATGATGAGACAATATATATACCTATTATTTTATCTTTGCTTTCTTTATTTCTATTATGTTGTCAATTGGGAAGTGGTTCGCCTAATGATGGGAAAAGTGTAGGTGCCACCATGATGCCTGAAAGGGTTTGTGACAATGTTGGTATCAGGGCTTTAGGTTAAACAGTTTTAAATTAAGAGCAATGTCTAGTAGAGTCTTGCGGATCGGTGTGGAGACGTCCGTAAATATCTTCGATAGGCTATGGGACATTTAGAAAACTTCACTTTCTTCATTCCTTTCGCGCTAAGATTTATCAAATTGATATCTGACCTTTGTTTCCAATTATCTCACAGATGGTGAGGACTTGTGCTCACACAACGAGAGAGGAGGAACCGTCACCTGCACATACAGTGCACGATGGCGGTACAAGTTATGGTAAGGGCCGAGGTAGAGCCCGAGTAGCTGCATCGGTGAGGGGTGGAGTCAGGCTTTTGAGTTTGCTTGATGGTTTTGCCCAGGCGGACGTTCTTCCGAATACTCCATGTGGGTCGCAGACCCTAGTGGGAGAGGATCAAAATCTCAAGTTCCGTACTTCACAGGCTCAATCAGCTGCTATTTTGGCACCCCATATAGATGAGATTCCGACACTAGAGTTTAGTCCCCGTCCATGAGAAGCTCCATACTTTGGGTATCATCGCGTCATATGCGGTTTGCTTTGTTTCTCTTCGATTTTTGGGTGATGAGAAGAAATGGTGGGCTTATGTTGATTGTCGACCAGCGGAGTCACCTCCGCTATCTTGGACCAAGTTCTATCGGATCTTTCTATAGAAGTGTGTGCCCCTTAGCTTGCGTGTGAGCAAGCGAGATGAGTTTTCCAAGTTGGAGCAGAAGGTGCATCCGTTGCTGAGTATGAGACTTGTTTTTATGCCTTGTCGCGCTATGCAACGCTTTTGCTACCTATAGAGGCTGAGCTAGTTAGATATTTTGTGAGAGGGTTGAGTATTCCCCTTCAGTTGGCTACATTACAGTTGGTGGCCTCTAGGGTTTCTTTCAAGTTAGTGGCAGAGCATGCTAGGATTGTTGAGTCTGTGAGGGACAAGCTGCCCAGACAGGAGTCTGACAAGAAAGTTTACCGATATGGGCATTAAAGTGGGTCTACTTCTCATGGGTATGTACAACATGGTAGATTCCAATATTCGCAGTCAAATTGACCGATCTAGGCAACCCTTCAGATTAAAGATAGTGCTTCTGCAGTGCAGAGTGGTTATATTGGGGTCCTTCTTCTAGAGGTACTCAGTCTTGGTACTGTGGCCATGGTGGTCACTCAGGTTCTTCTATCATTATTCAGCAGCCCAAAACGGTCAGGGCTTCTTACAATTGTGGTGAGGTTAGGCATTTTAGGAGAGAGTGTTCCAGACTTGTATCAGGTGGATCCCAACACCCAGGACCCTAGTACAACCATCTAGAGGTGGTAGTTAATCTAGTAGAGGGGGTTTTATGTCACACCCAAACCTTGTGGGGGTGTAGCCGACCCCTAGCACCCTAAGGTCCAAGCGTACCAACCTTGATATCTGTGATATACTCAATGATGCATAGGTCGACAAGACTTCTGATACTTACCTAGCTGAATAAAGACATAACCACATGCACTCAAAAAATGCCCAAACTGTACATGTATACCTAACAAGACCGACAAGGTCGACATTGACCCACAATACATAACACGAATGTCTACAAGCCTCTAAAAAGTATAATGACAACAACTGGTCGGTACAGGGTCCCGCCATACCCAACTATACATATGCATATCCATTATACCTATCAGCTCACTACATAGCTCCGGAAGAAAGGAGCGTGACAATCTTCAGTTGAGTCGAGTCATCTACTGTGAGGAAGTCATCTACAACTCTATCTGTACCTGCAGGCATGAATGCAGTGTCCCTGGAAAGGGACTTCAGTATGAGAGATGTACCGAATATTTAAGGCAAATAATAAATATAATCAGACATTTTAATATATGAGATATGGGTACATAAGTCAACCTAAAACTCATAACAAGCCTCTGGGGGCCTACTTGTCATAGTTATGAAGAAGTATGCATGTCTTTAAAATCAAGCCGATCAATGGGATGGGACTCAGTAATATCAAAATCAACTGCAGTGGTGTGCACAAATAGGCGACATACCCGACCGACTATAGTGCAACACAATATGAAAATAGCTACATATATATAAGTGCAATGCATAAATGACTCTGAAGGGCCTTATGAACTCAATCAGAGTGACTTAGGGTCGTTATCCTTCGGTTATCGTTATGTAATTGTTTTGTATCCATGAGGTGAGATCAACGAAGCCATATGTTGATATAAGATTCAAAATTTTAGTACGTTGAGGAATATTCTCCAAATTGAAATATACTCTCATTAGTTATGTATAACATGAAGCCAAGGTATTCATAAGGTTAACTCTTAAGAATGAAATTCCTTTTGAAGGGACATCGTTATGGTTACACTTATTTATCGATCATGATAAAAGAATGAAAGAATATGCCTTAACATACCTGGTCTTTTTTGCTACGATCGTTATACAAGTCCCCGCTCTTCTTACGGGTGATCATCTATATTACATAAAAGGTTGATGTCAATATCCAGACCAAATTTCATAGAGAAACTTCACTTAGACATCTTATCGACAACTTTGAACACCTCGGGTTCTTACACTTCTTTACAAGGGATTTGTAAGTAATTCGTTCCCACAGTTCTCCAAAACACAATTTCCATAGAAAACTTATTTAGGTTATTCTTATATGGAAAATTTTATGTGATTCAATATCACAATACTTCAAACCGTACTTTCCTTAACTTATAACATACACAATTAGTTCAATTATCCAATTCAACTCAAACTTTAGACAAAACATCCCAACCAATCATATCACAATGAATTTCTCAAATTTATATGTTTCGATTATGAAAATCCTTTCAGAATTTCCTCCAAATCATCAATTAACTATAAACATAACTAAAGGAGGATAAAATTTACCTTTACGCATTCTAATCTCCTAAAACAACAAGCTAGCTTACTCCCAAGTGTTTTCAAAACTGACCATATGCGGGAAAGATGATTACTATGATAAACATGGAGTTAATCACGTTACCCTTGCGTAATTTGTCTTTGATTTCGACTTAGGATGTTGGGTTATATTAGGAGGGTCTAGGGAGAGTATTAAGGCTTGGGGTTGAGAAAAAATGAGCTGCAAATCGGGAAAACCCAATATAAACCCGTAACTAAAACTGCACCTCCTAAAAAAGATGGCCAGTTTGACGGTCCGTCAATCCAGCCCTACAAATATCAAAATCTCAGTCAATTTGACGCCTCAATCTTGTACTTTGACGGTCCGTCAAACTCTCCGTCAAGTTACACAGTTTCCCGTTTTCGTCAAAACATACGTTATTCGATCCATGTAACTTGAAAAAGTGGAGACTGAATTGAGTTAACCTAGAATGTGTATTCCTTTTAAAATCTGTACTTTTTACTAAAAATGTTATGTGGACTGATTAAAGAAGAAAACGAAACCGAAATGTTAACAAACATGGGATTTTAAAAGCTTGTTTTCAAAAGTTGTTACATTAGGTTAAAATATGCTTACAGACTGATTTTGTAGGCCAAGCCCAACTAATGTGTTTTTTAAAGTAAAGAAAACCAATTCTTTTTTACGACTTGAGTTGATGTTTCCAAAACGTATAAGGAATATTGAACAACTTATTGGACTAAACAGTGGAGTTTTAATCAAATTAAGTCTTGAGTTTACTTAGTTCGAAAAGAAGTTGACTAATTCATCACTATAACTATAAACATTGTATAGAACCCGAAGGTCAACCGTATTCTATGGATCCTTAATATCGAGGTCTCTAACACCTCTCCCGGTGGATCACTAGAACCCTTACATTGACTCTGGTTTAAAAAGTTTTTTTCACGGATTTTCTAAATAAACCCTTTTAACTGGAGTTTCCTAATTTACCTATATATTAGGTGGCGACTCTAAAATCAATTATCGAACTTAGAGAATCAACAATCTCTTGTAGCTTTTATGCCTCCGCGTAAAAGTGAACCATAATATCCAAGAGGGCTATTCATACAAACACTGCTGAGAGGGCCACTCATACAAACATTATCGAGAGGATCATTCATACAAAATTGCCGAGAGGGCTATTATACAAACTTTGTCGAGAGGGATATTATACAAACATTGACGAAAGGCCATTCATACAAATATTTTTGACAAGGCCATTCATACAATCATTGCCGAATGGCCATTCATACAAACACTCATGAGAGGACCATTCATGCATACATTGCAGGGAGGACCGTTCATACAAATGCGAAGAGGTTTTTAATACAAATACTTGCATGCCGAGAGGGCTATTCATTTGAACAAGGTCACACGAGGACACTTTCACTCAACTATTCGCTAAGGAAAACAAGGACCAAGATTATCATCCGCTTGAAAAAATGAAATGAAGAAGGTTATATGATCAAGACGGTGCCAAAATGGTCACCCACTCGGAAAAATAAAACCAATAGGGTCATACAAGCCAAACAGTTCCAAAAGGGTCACTCGCTCAGAAAAATCAAAGCAAAGGGATCATACGAGCGAAACAGTGCCAAAATGGTCACTCGCTTGAAAAAATTGAACCAAAAGGGCATGATAACAAAGCCATGTATGTGTGGTACAGTACAAATGAAGAGTCAATCATATCCTTACCCAGCAAATGAAATCATGTTTGAAACTGCCAAGGAGATGAACAGGCCGGTCAAATCAGATCTTAGTGCATATGGAGCAAACATGGATCTTTTTCTTAGGCAACTGGTCGAGGAAGGGTGCCAACGAGAGTCAATATCTATGGATTGGAATTGGGGATTGCTCCACACCACGCACAGCCACAACCATATCTTCTTAAGAATTTGAATTTTATCAAAACCAAGGTGCTCCCGCACAAAGGATATCATTTTCGGTCCATTAAGTCGAACTACAAGTGACATATTTCGCGAGACCGGGGATATGTAGGGGGACTGAATACCATAGGATCGGCCACATTCCAACAATTTCACCTCGAGATCTCTCATATTCCAGAGCTTTATTCCGTATTAGATTTTTGGTTGAGTCGAGCTACAGGTGGCCTTATTGCTTATCTAACCTAAGATATGTAGGGATCCCCAAAGATTAGGATTTGACCATCATTTTGAGATAAAATTCCACAAAATATAGAGAATTATTTTGATTGGGTTGGCTAAAAATCGGGTTAGTCAAATTTCGCTGCTCGGGGATGGTATTGCCATCCCCGATCAATGAAGGGGCAGTTGTTGACACCTAATTTTGTCTTCCAATAATTTCTTTAATTATTCAAACTTCTTGAGTAGAAAATGGAGTGAAATTTACATTTTACAAATAAAAATAAATTCATAAAATTGGTTCGGTGACATTTTGCCATTTCATTTGGCAAAATATCATCTAGTATATTAGATTACACTATCTTGCATATTGTTACGCCTCGTAATTTTGCATCTAGTATCCCAAAATAGTTTGGTGACATTTTACCATTTTATTTGGCAAAATATCATCTAGTATATTAGATTGTACCAACTTGCATATTGTTACACCTCGTTGATTAACATCGGTATCCCAAAAAGCGATGAGACCTTATAGAAAGAGTAATGAGGGTTTAAAGCTTGTATATAGTAGTATCGAGGGTATAGAAGTTAAACGGGTTGAACAAAATACGTTTCGACGGATTCACAGAGTTTCCAAAATATACGGCCCAAATGTGCGTACCGTACATCAATGTGCGTACCGTACATCAATGTACGGACCATACAATTTGGAGTCTTGGTCGTAACCTTTACTGCAATTTGTCATGTTTCAGCTTTGGATATACGATCCAAATGTATGGACGGTACATTTGCACCATACGTCTTGGTGGTGGAGCATATTTTTCTAGTATAAATCGGTAGAGGGGGTTTTATGTCACACCCAAACCTTGTGGGGGTGTGGCCGACACCTAGCACCCTAAGGTCCAAGCGTACCAACCTTGATATCTGTGATATACTCAATGATGCAGAGGCCGACAAGGCTTCTGATACTTACCTAGCTGAATAAAGACATAACCACATGCACTCAAAAAAGGCCCAAACTGTACATGTATACCTAACAAGACCGACAAGGTCGACATTGACCCACAATACACAACACGAATGTCTACAAGCCTCTAAAAAGTATAATGACAACAACTGGTCGGTACAGGGCCCCGCCATACCCAACTATATACATATGCATATCCATTATACCTATCAGCTCACTACATAGCTCCGGAAGAAAGGAGCGTGACAATCTTCAGTTGAGTCGAGTCATCTACTGTGAGGAAGTCATCTACAACTCTATCTATACCTGCAGGCATAAATGCAGTGTCCCTGGAAAGGGACTTCAGTATGAGAGATGTACCGAATATTTAAGGTAAATAATAAATATAATCAGACATTTTAATATGTGAGATATGGGTACATAAGTCAACCTAAAACTCATAACAAGCCTCTGGGGGCCTACTTGTCATAGTTATGAAGAGGTATGCATGTCTTTAAAATCAAGCCGCTCAATGGGATGGGATTTGGTAATATCAAAACCAACTACTGTGGTGTGCACAAATAGGCGACATACCTGACCGACTATAGCGCAACACAATATGAAAATAGCTACATATATATAAGTGCAATGCATAAATGACTCTGAAGGGCCTTATGAACTCAATCAGAGTGACTTAGGGTCGTTATCCTTCGGTTATCGTTATGTAATTGTTTTGTATCCATGAGGTGAGATCAACGAAGCCATATGTTGATATAAGATTCAAAATTTTAGTGCGTTGAGGAATATTCTCCAAATTGAAATATACTCGCATTAGTTATGTATAACATGAAGCCAAGGTATTCATAAGCTTAACTCTTAAGAATGAAATTCCTTTTGAAGGGACATCGTTATGGTTACATTTATTTATCGATCATGATAAAAGAATGAAAGAGTATGCCTTAACATACCTGGTCTTTGTTGCTACGATCGTTGTACAAGTCCCCGCTCTTCTTACGGGTGATCATCTATATTACATAAAAGGTTGATGTCAATATCCAAACCAAATTTCATAGAGAAACTTCACTTAGACATATTATCGACAACTTTGAACACCTCGGGTTCTTACACTTCTTTACAATGGATTTGTAAGTAATTCGTTCCCACAGTTCTCCAAAACACAATTTCTACAGAAAACTTATTTAGGCTATTCTTATATGGAAATTTTTATGTGATTAAATATCACAATACTTCAAACTGTACTTTCCTTAACTTATAACGTACACAATTTGTTCAATTATCCAAATCAACTCATACTTTAGACAAAACATCCCAACCAATCATATCACAATGAATTTCTCAAATTTATATGTTTCGATTATGAAAATCCTTTCACAATTTACTCCAAATCATCAATTAACTATAAACATAAGTAAAGGAGGATAAAATTTACCTTTACGCATTCTAATCTCCTAAAACAACAAGCTGGCTTACTCCCAAGTGTTTTCAAAACTGACCTTATGCGGGAAAGATGATTACTATGATAAACATGGAGTTAATCACGTTACCCTTGCGTAATTTGGCTTTGATTTCGACTTAGGATGTTGGGTTATATTAGGAGGGTCTAGGGAGAGTATTAAGGCTTGGGGTTGAGAAAAAATGAGATGCAAATCGGGAAAACCCAATATAAACCCGTAACTAAAACTGCACCTCCTAAAAAAGATGGCCAGTTTGACGGTCCGGCAATCCAGCCCTACAAATATCAAAATCTCAGTGAATTTGACGCCTCAACCTTGTACTTGGACGGTCCGTCAAACTCTCCGTCAAGTTACACAGTTTCCCATTTTCGTCGAAACATACGTTATTCGATCCATGTAACTTCTAAGCACTCTGAAACTTCTGTAAATAAGTTGTGAGTCTTCATTACCCTTCCGTAAGGTCGTACATTGCGCGTTGAATGCCCAACTAAGGGTCAAAATAGTTCACTGGTGGGCTTTGGTAGGCCAAGTAGCCTAAACATATCTTTGTACATTCCAATGTATATATATGTATTACTTGTAATAAAAATACTAGATATATATATCGAAACATCTTATGGTTATGACTTAGGATTGGCAAATGATATGTACATTGTTTAGTTAGAATCGCCAAAAAGTGATTTCAAGAGGATTGAAAAGATTTGAACCTTTTGGACTTTGAAGTGATTTTAGGAAAATGAATTGGGATTTAACTTGAAAAAGTGGAGACTGAATTGAGTTAAACTAGACTGTGTATTCCTTTTAAAATCTGTACTTTGTTACTAAAAATGTTATGTGGACTGATTTAAGAAGAAAACGAAACCGAAATGTTAACAAACATGGGATTTTAAAAGCTTGTTTTCAAAAGTTGTTACATTAGGTTAAAATATGCTTACGGACTGATTTTGTAGGCCAAGCCCAACTAATGTGTTTTTTAAAGTAAAGAAAACCAATGCCTTTTTACGACTTGAGTTGACGTTTCCAAAACGTATAAGGAATATTGAACAACTTATTGGACTAAACAGTGGAGTTTTAATCAAATTAATTCTTGAGTTTACTTAGTTCGAAAAGAAGTTGACTAATTCATCACTATAACTATAAACATGCTATAGAACCCGAAGGTCAACCGTATTCTATGGATCCTTAATATCGAGGTCTCTAACACCTCTCCCTGGGGATCACTAGAACCCTTACATTGACTCTAGTTTAAAAAGTTTTTTTCACGGATTTTCTAAATAAACCCTTTTAACTCGAGTTTCCTAATTTACCTATCTATTAGGTGGCGACTCTAAAATCAATTATCGAACTTAGAGAATCAACAATCTCTTAGTAGCTTTTATGCCTCCGCGTAAAAGTGAACCATAATATCCAAGAGGGTTATTCATACAAACATTGCTGAGAGGGCCACTCATACAAACATTATCGAGAGGATCATTCATACAAAATTGCCGAGAGGGCTATTATACAAACTTTGTCGAGAGGGATATTATACAAACATTGACGAAAGGCCATTCATACAAATATTTTTGACAAGGACATTCATACAATCATTGCCGAATGGCCATTCATACAAACACTCATGAGAGGGCCATTCATGCATACATTGCAGGGAGGACCGTTCATACAAATGCGAAGAGGTTTTTAATACAAATACTTGCATGCCGAGAGGGCTATTCATTTGAACAAGGTCACACGAGGACACTTTCACTCAACTATTCGCTAAGGAAAACAAGGACCAAGATTATCATCCGCTTGAAAAAATGAAATGAAGAAGGTTATATGATCAAGACGGTGCCAAAATGGTCTCCCACTCGGAAAAATAAAACCAATAGGGTCATACAAGCCAAACAGTTCCAAACGAGTCACACGCTCAGAAAAATCAAAGCAAAGGGATCATACGAGCGAAACAGTAGCAAAATGGTCACTCGCTTGAAAAAATTGAACCAAAAGGGCATGATAACAAAGCCATGCATGTGTGGTACAGTACAAATGAAGAGTCACTCATATCATTACCCAGCAAATGAAAACATGTTCGAAACTGCCAAGGAGATGAACAGGCCGGTCAAACCAGATCTTAGTGCATATGCAGCAAACGTGGATCTTTTTCTTAGGCAACTGGTCGAGGAAGGGTGCTAACGAGAGTCAATATCTATGGATGGGAATTGGAGATTTCGCGAGACCGGGGATATGTAGGGGGACTGAATACCATAGGATCGGCCACATTCCAACAATTTCACCCCGAGATCTCTCATACTCCAGAGCTTTATTCCGTATTAGATTTTTGGTTGAGTCGAGCTACAGGTGGCCTTATTTCTTATCTAACCTGAGATATGTAAGGATCCCCAAAGACTAGGATTCGACCATCATTTTGAGATAAAATTTCACAAAATATAGAGAATTATTTTGATTGGGTTGGCTAAAAATCGGGTTAGTCAAATTTCGCTGCTCGGGGATGGTATTGCCATCCCCGATCAATGAAGGGGCAGTTGTTGACACCTAATTTTGTCTTCCAATAATTTCTTTAATTGTTCAAACTTCTTGAGTAGAAAACAGAGTGAAATATACATTTTACAAATAAAAATGAATTCATAAAATTGGTTCGGTGACATTTTTCCATTTCATTTGGCAAAATATCATCTAGTATATTAGATTACACTATCTTGCATATTGTTACGCCTCGTAATTTTGCATCTAGTATCCCAAAATAGTTTGGTGACATTTTACCATTTTATTTGGCAAAATATCATCTAGTATATTAGATTGTACCAACTTGCATATTGTTACACCTCGTTGATTAACATCGGTATCCCAAAAAGTGATGAGACCTTGTAGAAAGAGTAATGAGGGTTTAAAGCTTGTATATAGTATTATCGAGGGTATAGAAGTTAAACGGGTTGAATAAAATACGTTTCGAAGGATTCACAGAGTTTCCAAAATGTACGGCCCAAATGTGTGTACCGTACATCAATGTACGGACCATACAATTTGGAGTCTTGGTCGTAACCTTTACTGCAATTTGTCATGTTTCAGCTTTGGATATACGATCCAAATGTATGGACGGTACATTTGCACCATACGTCTTGGTGGTGGAGCTTATTTTTCATATATAAATCAGTTTGCATCGACTTGGGGCTCATTTTTACATTTCCCCGGCTTCATATAAACCCTAGAAACTCTTTCAAATGATCTTATATTAATTTAGACTTGGATCTTAAGATAAATCAAGCAAATCCATCAATGGGAATCTGACAATCATTATAGATCGTCTTTCTTCGTGTTGTAGCGACTTCGAAGGAATACTTGGCAGCAAATTAACCTTTGTTTTGGGTGATGTTTTGTGGTTGAAGGTATGCTAAACCTCCTATATCATGTTCTTAAGATTATACTATTGATTATGTTTGGGTTGTTGGAGAATTCTTGAAGAACTTGTGTTATGGACTTTGGGAACGTAGTTGTGTTATTGTATGATGTTTTGGTATGATTTCGGATTTAATATGAAGTTGTAGTGATATAGATACAGTTGTGGTGATGAGTATGGGTGATAATGAAGATGGTTGTGATAGGATATGTATAATTTGAGCTATAAATAATCCTATATAGTTAGACTCACAGGTTATTCAATAAAATGTCTAAATCAACTTCTCTATAAGATATAAATGCAATATTGATACAAATCTTTTATATAATGTAGATAATTGTCCGTAGAATGTGCGAGGGCTCGTAGAATATAAATAGCTTCGACGATGAGGTATGTAGGGCTATGTTCTTTCTGTGACATGGTTGATACAAACTTTTCTAAAAGATGAAATCTTTTTGTTGCAATATGTTACCCACATCTCCTTTTCTATTGAACTAACTCACATCCTATGATCACCCGTAGTTGGGAGAACTTCCCGTATCATATAAGTCTATTGGTATTGATTAGATATTGATAAACATAGCGCAAATAATAATATTCGGAGGATAACAACTATAGGTCACTCCGAATCTCATTATGATGTCTTATGATATTTGCCTTGCATTGCACCTATATATATGTATCTATTTTCTTACCATGCCACACTATTATCAGCCGGGCAGGCACTTATATCTGCATACCACTGATTAGTCGGGCAGGTATTACCGTGTCCTATATAGCCAGACAGTTTATTATGAGCTTACCTCATAAAGGGACTTGATGTGATACTATATGACCCTATTGAGTGGCTTGAATTTACTTACATGCATATATTCATGTTTATGTTAGTTGTGTTCCATGAGCGGCCTTTTCTAAGTTACAGGTTGATTATATACCATTTTCGTTGATTTTACATCTCTTATTTACATGTTTTACTTGCCTTACATATTCAGTACATCTTTCATGTTTATGTTAGTTGTGTGGAATATGGATTCAATATTGATATTGACCCTATTGTTTGCTATAGATAACTACCGTAAGGAGTACGAGGACTTGTAAGGCAATTGTCACTTCAAGGATAAGGTATGTAAGGCAAACCTTATTTCTTGGCATGGCTTGTTACATCATTTTTTTTGGATAGAAATCTCATTGATGAAATAAAATATCGAAAGGTCTTCTCTTACAAACTATCATAATTCTTGAATATTTTCTTGTTCATAGAATCTTTCGGGTTATATGATTCCCAAATGTTCATATCAAGATTCTTGAACGTAGCGCCAATTACAATAGTTGGAGGATAACGATAATAGGTCACTCAGGCTCTACTTTTGGTATCTAATAGAGTCTATCTTGCATTGCACTTATATATATGTATTTATTTTCATACCGATCCGCTGTATAGTCGATCATGTATGGCACATAGATGTGCACCGAGCTGCAGTAGGTTTCATATCAGACATTACCGAGTCCCACATTTTGACAGGGTATGACCAAGTCCTCATCGAGGTGGGTATGATATATTCATACATATATACATACATACATATATACATACATACATATATATATATATATATATATATATATATATATATATATATATATATACAAGTATGATATGATTTACCCCACAGAGTGACATAACTTTTACAGACATGCATACATATGTTTATGATTATGATAGAGTAGGCCCCTAGAGGCTGTTATGAGTTTCATGTTGATTCTTATCTCCACATCTCTCATGCTATATCTCATGTTTACATATATTACCTGCCTTACATATTCAGTACATCTTTCATACTGATGCCCTTCTATGGGGCACTGTGTTCATGCCCGCAGGTACAGATAGATAGAGCAGCCTTCCTCCTTAATATGTGATCTGCTCAGTTGTGTTTTTGTCGCACTCCCTTCTCTTAGAGTTACACTATAGAAGTTATAGGTACTGATGCACATGATATATTAGTATTTTAAGGCATAGCGGGGCCCTGTCCCGACCTGTTGGTATATAAAAATGGCTCTTAGAGGCTTACAGACATGTGTATAGTATATGTTGGTATGTCGTGGCCCTGTTGGACCTTTTTGTTATCAGTACACTCATATTATGGCCTTGTCTACCTTGACTATATGTACATATGTATATATCCTGCTGGGACTCTTCTGTGTGCAGGTTATCTTTTTGTCTTGTGGTATGGGTAATTGGAGGCCTTGTCGGCCCAAGTTTCATTTTTCAAGGTTCAGATAATATAGTGGTACGCTCAGGCCTTCAAGCGCTAGGTACCAGCTAGGGGTGGAAAAATTAGCCCATACCCAAATGACCCGCCCAAGGTTTTATGAGTTTGGGCAAGACTGATTTTGATGATGGGTTCGTTTGGGCTAGCTCAAGTTGACAAATCATAAATTAATAGCCTAAATGAACCCACAATGATGCCCAAACTTGACCTATGAAAATGCTCAATCGTAACGATTAGATCTCCAGTCTAGATTAAGATTTTTATTTATAAATAATTATTTAAAAAGTTTCTTTATTATTTTGGAACAATAAAAATACACGAACACATCCCAACCACCCACCACACTATCCATCCACCCTACCTCCTCCCCTACATCAACCCCCACCCAAGAACTGAACCAGTCTCACATCTCTGCCCCCTACCTTGCCTACTCCACCCCACCCCCTACCTTCTTACTATCCCTATCCACCTACCCCATCTACCCCACCTCCCGCCCTACCTCATTCTCAAATTTCTATTTTATATATTTTTTTACTTTTATAAACAATTTATAAAAAATATAAATTTTTTTCTTACCTTCCCCCATCCCCTCCACCCCTACCCCATTATCCCATCCATCCTCAAATTTCTATTTCATATTTTTTTTTACTTTTATAAAATATATGAAATTTTTCCTTACCTCCCCCCTACCAACCTAACCCCGACCTACCCCCTCCACCCGCACGCCATCCTAAAATTTATATTTCATATTTTTATTACTTTTATAAAAAAATTATTAAAAATATAAAAAAAATTCTTATCAACCCCCCCTTCACCTCACCCCATGCCCTACCCCATCCTCAAATTTCTATTTTATATTCTTTTTACTTTTATAAAAAATATATATGAAATGTTTTCTTACCTCCTTCCCCCTACACCCCTCCACCCTATGCCCTACCCCCATCCTCAACTTTCTATTTCATATTTTTTAATTTTATAAAACAATTATTCAAAATATAAATTTTTTTCTTACCTCCTCCCCCTACCCCCCTCCACCCCATTCCCTACCCCATCACCCAACCTCCCCCTCCCTCCCACTACCCCTGCCCTCCGAATTTTATACTTTATATAATTATTTTACTTGTACAAAATTTTTATAAAAAATGAGAAACTTTTCTTAGCCAATTACCCAGCCCCCCTCTCACCCCTTGCCCTCCCACACATTATTTAATATATTTATTTACTTTTATAAAAAATAAAAAAAATCTTTAAAATATTATTCTTATTTTAAAAATAAAGATATGGAAAAATTAAATATCATACAAAATAAAATAACATCATAGAAGATAAGTTTGAAATTTGTAAAAGTAATGAGTCAAGTTGGGTTATGATCTATCATTTAGCCCATCTTGACCCACCCATCTTAGCCCATGTAAGCTTTGGGCGGATTGGGCACTGGCCCATCTTGATCCACCCAACTTCAGCCCAAACGACCCATCTGTCACCCCTAGTACTATTCACACCCCCAAGGCTAGGGTGTGACATTACTAATGCACCAACGACTTTTATGGATTTGATGATCGGATATTCAAGACGTTTCTAGATATCTTTGTAATCATGTTTATCGATGATATTCTTATAGATACTTGCTCAGAGGTGGAGCATGCAGATCACTTGTGGGCGGTGTTGCAGATGCTCTAGGATCATAAGATGTATGCTAAGTTTTCTAAATGCGAGTTCTAGTTGAATTCGGTGGCCTTTCTTAGGCATATAGTATCAAATGAGGGCATCAAAGTTGATAGTCATAAGATTGAGATAGTGAAGAATTGGCCAATGCCCACAACTCCTACTAATATGCGTAGTTTCTTGGGCTTCGCAGGCTATTATCAGAGGTTTGTAGAGAATTTCTCGTCTATTGCCTCTCCTTTGACAATGTTGACACATAAGGTGTCTATGTTTTAGTGGTCGGATACTTGCGAAAGGAGTTTTCAGAAGTTGAAGAGTAGATTAACATCAGCACATGTTTTGGCATTTTCTAAAGTATCGGAGGGTTATGTTGTATATTGTGATGCCTCTAGAGTTGGATTGGTTGTGTTTTGATGCAACACGACAAAGTTATTGCATATGCTTCAAGACAACTAAGGAAGCACGAGAAGAATTAACTGACTCATGATCTTGAGTTGGCGGTTGTTATATTTGCTCTGAATATACGACGCCACTATTTATATGGAGTTCATGTTGACTTGTTTACTGATAATAAAAGCTTGCAATATATATTCATGCAAAAATAATTGACTCTGAGACATCAGAGATGGCTTGAGTTTCTAAAATATGATGATGTTGAAGTCTTATACCATATCCGCAAGGAAAATATTATAGCCGACGCGTTACGTCGTAAGTCTATGAGCAGCCTGAGGCATGTGGGATTTGACAAGCTGGAGATGACAAATGATTTGTATTGACTAGCTGGTTTGAGTGTGTGATTTCTTGATGTAGGTGACAAGGGCGCTATAGTCCAAAATACTGCCAAATTTCCTTTAGTAGCTGAAGTAAAGGCGCGGCAATTTGACAATCCAGAATAGGTCAGAATTAAATAAGAAAACCCCTTTCAGAAGGAGCAGTTCCTCGAGCTATATGATGTTAGGATTCTTAAATATAAGGGTTGATTGTGCGTGCTCGATGTTGGAGGACATCGAGGGAAAATTATGGAAGAAATTCAGTAGTCTAGGTATTCTATTCATCCTAGCTCTACTAAGATGTATCATGACCTTCGACAAATATACCAGTGGAATGATATGAAGAAGAATATTGCAGAATTCGTCGCTCAATGTCCAAATTGTAAGCAAATTAAGGTTGAGCATCAGAAACCTGTAGGATTGCTTTAGAATATTGAGATTCTGACCTGTAAATGGGAAACTATCAACATGGATTTCATAACAGGATTACCTAGTTGTCTTCGGACGTTTGATTCCATTTGGGTTATCATGGATAGACTTACAAAGTCCGCTCATTTCCTACCTACTCAGTTGAGGATTATGCTAGAATATATATCAGAGAGATAGTCCGACTTTATAGGTTTCTCATTTCTATTATATTTGACAGAGTGCCCAGTTTATAGCTAATTTCTGGAGATCCTTTCAGAAAGGTTTGGGTACTCAGATTAGCCTTAGCACAACTTTCCATCTGTAGACATACGAAAAAGCCAAGCACATTTTTTAGATGCTCGGCGATATGTTGCAAATATGTATTTTGGACTTCAAGGGTAGTTTGGAAGATCATCTACCGCTCATTTAGTTTTCCTACAATAACAATTACCGTTCCAGTATCCAGATAGGACCATATGAAGCCCTATATGGGCGGTAGTGTAGGTCTCCTATCGGGTGGTTCGGTGTTGGTGAAACAAAGTTATTGGGACCTTATTTGGTGCAACAAGCCATAGAGAATGTGAAATTGATTCAGGAGTATTGTTGACGGCTCAAAGTCGACAAAATATCTATTCAGATAACCAATAGTGAGCTTTGGAGTTTGTTGTCGGAGATTGTGTGTTTCTAAATATTTCACCTATGAAAGACGTGATGAGGTTCGGCAAGAAAGGCAAGCTTAGCCCCAAATACATCAGACCATATCAGATCATACAGAGAATCGTCCAAGTGGCTTACAAGCTTGAGTTTCCCCCTGAATTAGAATCAGTTCATCCCGTATTCCACGTATATATGCTTCGTAATTATTCGGTGACCCCTCATGCATCACCCCCACTAAGGATGTTCAGGTCACAAAATATCTATCATATGAGGAAATCCCTGTTACTATCCTAGATCGGCAGATCCGTAAGTTGGGAACCAAAGAAGTAGCTTCAGTTAAGGTACTTTGGAGGAATACTAATGTAGAGAAAATGACATGGGAGACCGAGGAGGACATGAAGTTCAGATACCCTCATTTGTTTCAGACTTCAGGTTTACACCGACACTTGTGCAATACGATTCCCTTACTGTTAATCTGTTTATTGAGATTAATTTATACATCTTGTCTAGGTGATAATGTTGTGACACATATGGTAGGTGCAGCTCAGATTACAGTAGATGACAGTTGAGGTGAGTTATGGCTAACCCATATTGATTTTTGCATAAATAGGTGGTTGTGTGAGGCAAATATGATATTGTTATGCTATTCTACAACCCTGTGTGGCATTGGATATGTGATTGGGCTACTTGACAGGTTTTAGATAGTCCTGTTTACAAAGGAAACTCTGTCGAAATTTTCAGAAATTTTGAGAGTTAGAGTATTTTTCTAAACATTCGAGGACGAATGTTCTTAAGGGGGAAGGATGTTACACCTTGTAGTTTCGCGTCTAATCATGCTGTCGATTAACATCGGTATCCTGAAAAGATATGAGACCTTATGAAAGGAGTAATAAGGGTTTAAATCTTGTATATAGCAGTATCGGGTATAGAAGTTAAATAGATCGAAGAAAATACGTTTCGACGAATTCAAAACCTTTCAAAACAGTACATCCCAAATGTATGGACAGTACAATTTGGAGTCTTGGCCGTAACTTTTCCTGCAATTTTTCATGTTTGAGCTTTGGATATATGGTCCAAATGTATGGACAGTACGTTTGCACCGTACATCTTGGTGGTGGAGCTTATTTTTCATATATAAATCAGTTCACTTCGACTTGAGGCTCATTTTTACATTTCCCCAGCTTCATATAAAACCTAGAAACTCTCTCAAAAGATTTTATATCACTTTATACTTGAATCTTAGGATTAATCAAGAAAATCCATCAACGGGAATCCCACAATCATTGTAGATCGTCCTTCTTCGTGTTGTAGCGACTTCAGAGGAATACATGGCAACAAAGTAACCTTTGTTTTGGGTGAAGATTTGAGGTTGAAGGTAAGTTTAACCTCCTCTAGCATGTTCTTAAGATTATACTATTGATTAAGTTTGGGTTGTTGGGGAATTCTTTATGAACTCGTGTTGAAGAATTACCACATCCTATATGGCCGGGTAGTTTATTATAAGCTTACCCCACATAGGGACTTGATATGATACTATATGAGCCTATAGAGTGGCCCGACTTTACTTACATGCATATTTTCATGGTTATGTTAGTTGTGTTCCCTCAACAGCCTTTTCTATGTTACAGGTTGATTCTATACCATTTTCGTTGATTTTACATCTCTTATTTACATGTTTCACATGCCTTACATATTCAGTATAAAAAATGATTGTTTCTTATCATCAAAGATTTAGGACCCCCTCTTCTTGTTTTCTATCTTAACATTTAGAAAACAAATAGATGAAACAAAATTCATGGAGAGAAAACAATATACTATTTTTTTGTTTTACTATTCACTACAGTACCTTTTTTTTATTTATTACCTTTTTTTTTTTTTTTATTCAAGAAATCTCCAAAATTATCAAGTACAAAATCTTGATAGAACCGCTCTGATACCACTTGATAACAATGAGGTTAGGGAGATCTCAAATTAAGAATAAAAATATTAGAAGTGCGGAAGTTAAATAAAAAAAATCTAAAAACTAGAAAATAAAGAAATGGGAAATTCAAGGGAATAGTTCCAAGAACACAAGTTATGAAAATTGAAAAGATCCAAGTAACAACGAATGGTTATTGGAGAACCAAACATCTTTACTTGAGAAATAAATCAAACCTAGAATTTGGATCCTTACCACTTCTCGAGTAAAGTTAGACCACAATTAGTATGTATACTAATCGCCATCTAAGAATACCAAGAAGAAACCAAAGATATGAAAGAAGAATTTATCTTACTACCTTGAACTATGAACTAGTTAGATTGAAAGATAAATTGCACATTATTCAGCTACAAAGGTTCAAAAGAACTCTTAAATATATTATATTATTCAAAATCAGACTCCCCCATATGGTTAAAAAAGCTCTCTATTCTCTCTCCATGCAATACTCTAATATAGTGTGAAACCCTAGTGTAATGACATTGGCCGATGGCCAGCCACCACCGGTGGTTTTCCATGACATCGCGTCCTCTTCTCACTTTCAACCATTAAATCCTTCTACGAGTGCAATTACTATACCTATTCCTATTGTGAACGTGAAAAAAGCCCTAATGAACTATGCTAATACTGTAAACCTTAATACAATGAATAAAGACATGCATACGACCAAGATTGATATTGAACCTACCCCCATCAAACCTATGGAGATGATTAATGGAAAACCAGTGGTGAGATGGATGAAAGCAAAAGTTTAACTATGAATTCGATAGAAGAACTCCAATAGGCAGTGGTGGGAAAATTTTCCCAAGGATGGCAAAAATTGGAAGAGCTTCAGGAGAAAATCCATAAACAATGTGGCATCAAGGGAGATTGCAAAATATGTTTATTTAGACATCACCACATTCTAATGAGATTTGTGTTGCTAGAAGATATCATTACAATGACATCGAAAGGTGTTCATTAAATAAAGTCAAAAGATGGTGTTTATTATCCTATGAGGCCATTAATTTATGATCCAAAATTTAATGTTTATGAGGAGACTACAATGGCTATGGCATGGATTTCTTCTCCACATCTGTTACCTACTTTTTTTTTTCAAAGAATCTTTGTTCTCTTTAGCATCGGCATTAGGGAAACCTTTGCAATTGGACATGGCTACGATTAATAAGACGAGACCTAGTTGTGCTAGGGTTAAGGTCTTAGTTGATCTAGTTGCTGATCTTCCTGATTCAATCAGGATGGAAATTATTGATGAAAAGACCAGTGAAGTTCGAGTAGTTGAGGTTAATATTCAATATGACGTTTTGCCAAAGTATTGTAAGAAGTGTAAACTTCAAGTGCATAATTAAGAAGGATGAAGAATTCTTCATCAAGAATTGAGTAGAATTTCTGATAATAAGGATACTAAAGAAGATGGGTAAGCGAAGAAGATTGGAGAACCAATGCTGAAAACTGCTGGTAATGATTGGAACAAGGTAAAGAATGCTAGATTTGGGAAAGGTCATGGGAATGCTGTCAAATATAATCCTGTCAAAGATAATAGATTTTTTACAATGGAGAAAAATCTAGGAAAATTCAAAGATGGAAAGCCTATTAATTGTAATGTTATTGGGGAAGAAGTTGCAACTCAAAACAAGTTTGAGGCCTTGATCAATGAAGAGGAGAACCAAGTTAAAGATTCAGTGGTGAGTAGTCAGGATAAAGTCACTTTGATTCTTGCAACAAAGGTTACATTTGATGAGGGAAAGGAACAAGACATGTCAAAGAATGCGTGTGAGGAAGTTGAGGATCTCACTTATGATATCAATGATGCAGGCAGTGGTAATATGGAGATTTTACGGTCTATGTCCAATAAAGAGATCAGGGTGGAAGTGAAAGAGACTTCACCAGTTACTAGTGATGAGAACCATGCGATAATCATTATCCCCTTCCTCTAAGTGGCGAGATAGAGTAGAAGAAGAGTTAAATGAAAACTTATAGGATGGTGAAATTCAGGTTGACAAGGAATTCAACTTAGAAGATCAAAATATAGAGGAAGAAGCTACTAAAGAGAAGACAGATGTAGTGCTTCAAGAAAGAATATATCAGGATCATCATAAAAGTGTGGATACTTAATCCTAAGGATCAACATTCATCTAAGAAATATCTACAAAGGAATAATTTTGATGATACAAGGGTGCATGATTCACTAGAAATGCATCAAACAACAGAATAGTATCCTTCAAAATCACTTGAAAATTTGATAGTTGAGCAGTGTGCTTCAAAAGAAATTTAGGAAGATATGGCTAGCAGTTCAAGCAGGGGACAAGTTTCATTGTTGAAAAAGGATTCACCTATGAGAAGTTTACATGATTTAGTTTGTCATAACATTTCAGATGAGAACATGATGCCTTTGAAAGAAATCGCTGATGGATAAGGAGGAGAGGATGTTATCTCATGTTAAAATGGCTAATGTTTCTCCAAAATCAGTAGCAAAAGGTGGTATGAAAGGTAAGAATCAAGGTGTGATTGATGCTCAGGTACCAGTTAGAGTACTGCCAAAGAGAGCTACTTCTAAATCCAATTGAAAATGATGATGAAAGCTTTTATATAGAATATAAGGTCAATGAGGACTCAACAAGCATTTCACATACTTCAAATGTTGCATAAGAATAACAAATTTTGTTTCATAGCTTTGATGGAACATTTCCAACAAGCTAGATACGTAGATAAATATAAGAGAAAGTTAGGATTGAACCATGCTGGAGCTAACTGTTCTGGTAAAATTTTGTACTTTGTTGAAGATAATATGGATGTGGAAGTGATCTCAAACACATCTCAACAAATATCTTTAAAGTTTGTGCTCATTAATCAGAATAAATCAATGATCATCACATTAGTATATGCTAAATGTAATGATGTTGAGAGATTGCAGTTGTGGGATGATATCTATCAAGTGGCAGATTCCATTAACCTTCCTTGGTTAGTTGGAGGGGATCTTAATGTTGTATTGCATGAATAAGAGAAGATTGAAGGCATTCCTATTTAGCCTCAACATTTTGAGGACTTTGCATTTTGTGTAAATTCATGTGAGTTACTGGATATTTGATAGATTAGACAAAATTTTCATCAATCATCAATTCTAGCAATGGTTTTCACAAGTTGAGGTGGAACATCTCTCCAGAACTAGGTCAAACCACGCTCTTTTACTCATTTCATTAGGAGAAAAAAGACAAAATATTATTAGACCTTTTATATTCTTAAAGTTTTGGACTGAACATCAAAACATCTTAAACATTAATTGGTCTTGTGATTTGGATGGCAATGCTTTTATTTTGTTTAAACAGAAATTAAAGCACATAAAAGGATCTTATTAGCTTAGACTAAAGCGGCCTATAGTGATATTTTTCACACAGTTGATTATTAGAGAAGAGATTGTAAATATCAAAGAAGAATTATTTAATGGTGATCCTTCACTGTTAAATAGAATGGTGCTTTAAGA
This sequence comes from Anisodus tanguticus, assembly GCA_034509755.1. Lineage (NCBI taxonomy): Eukaryota > Viridiplantae > Streptophyta > Magnoliopsida > Solanales > Solanaceae > Anisodus > Anisodus tanguticus. The sequence continues at coordinate 18,633,391 of CM067560.1, read as the reverse complement.
GGCTCAGGCAGAACTCAAGAAATACTTGCATTTTGAGGAATTCTGGATGCAAAAGGCTAATGTTATTTAGTTTTCAGAGGGGGACAAAATACTAGATTTTTTAGTAAATGGAAGGAAGAAGAGATTACAGATAAAAAGAATTCAGAATGCTAATGGAGACTGATTAGAAGATGAAGAATAGATGGCACTAGAAGTAGAAGTTTTTTTAAAAAACATTTCTCTCAGGAGGAAGATGCTACAGACTTTACCTTGCAAAATCATATTCCTGCTATGGTGTCAAATGAAGATAATGATATCCTTGTTGTTGTGCCTAGTATTGAGGAAGTTAAGCATGCAATTTTTGCTTTGAATAGAGATAGTGCAAGTGGTCCTGATGGTCTATCAGGTGCTTTCTTTTAATGTTGTTAGGATATTGTAGGACATGATGTGGTCAATGTAGTTAAAGCTTTTTATGATGGTCACACTCTTCCTAAAGCATTCACTCACACAAACCTGGTTTTATTGCCAAAGACACAAGAAGTTCAGACTTATGCAGACATGAGGCCAATTAGTATGAGTAACTTCATAAATAAAGTTATTTCAAGAATTGTGCATGGGAGATTGGAGAGCATGCTGCCTAGACTTATTTCACCTAATCAGTCAGGTTTTGTGAAAGGAATAAGTATAATTGAAAATGTGCTTCTTACTCAAGAGATTGTTACAGATATAGGAAGACATGCAAGCTTGCAAATGTAATTATCAAGTTGGATATGGCAAAGGCTTATGATAAGGTGTCTTGACTGTTTTTATTAGAGTCCTTAAGAGAATGGGATTCTCTGAAGGTTTTGTGGATATAATTTGGAGGCTTATAGCAAATAACTGATATTCGGTGATGATGAATGGTCAGCCTTATGGAGTTTTTTACTCTACAAGGGGTGTCAAAGAAAGAGATCTTTTATCCACATCTTTGTTCATTTTATCAACATAAGTACTTTTAAGAACTTTAAATGGTTTATTTGAAGATCCAATGTATATAAGCTTTGGCATCCCTAAATGGAGTGCAAATCTAATCATTTGGCATATGCAGATGACACCATAATCTTTGCATTAGCATATAAGTACTATTGGGAGAAGATCATAGAGGTATTGTTGAAATATGAGATACATTTATCTCAAATGATGAATAGAGATAAGACTTGTTTTTATATGCATAAAAATTGTTCAATCAGGTTAGTACAAGAGGTAACTCAGAGCACTGGTTTTTCAAGAGGTGAATTTCCTTTCAAGTATCTAGGATGTCCTATTTTTCATACCAGGAAGAAGAAAGCATAATATAATAAGTTGATAAAAAAGGTAAAGGAAAAATTGCAGAATTGGAAAGGAAAGTTGATGTCTTTTGGAAGAAAAGCAGTTCCTATAAATAGTGTCATTCAAAGCATGTCTATATATTTACTGTCAGCAATGGTTCCCACTAAGTATATTATACAAGAACTACATAGAGTATTTGCTAGGTTTTATTGGAGTAATAAGGAATATAGAAGGAATAGACATTGGTCATCATGGTTAAATATGTGTTATCCTAAGGAGGAAGTTGGCATAGGATTCAGATCACTGTTTGATGTGTCAAAATCTTTATTTGCTAAACTGTGGTGGAGGTTCAGGACAAGTTGCTCTCTTTGGTCCACATTTATGTGGAACCAATATCGTAAGAAACAAATACCTACTTTGCGAAAATGCAAAGGGGGATCACAATTGTGGAAGAAAATGCTAGAGGCCAGAGATGAGATTGAACATGCCATTTGGTGGGAACCACAAAATGGCTCAACCAACTTCTGGTTTGATAACTAGATCAGATTAGGTCCTTTCATTAACCATATTGCTGATGGTTTTCATATTAATGATGATGTGGATGAAGTTTTGACAGAAGATAAATGGAATTTTAAACTATTTAAAGCCACAATTCCTATAGATATTGTTGAGCATGTCAGAATTGAATTGATTGTCAAAGAAGGGGAGAGGCAAAGTTATAACGCTTGGCGGTTGCTAACAAGCACTGGTAAGTTCACAGTGATCAGTACCTGGGAACTTCTAAGGCAGAAAAAACAACAATTCTGGCTTTACAAGTTGATATGGACTAACGGTTTGCATTATAATATTGCATTTTTATGGAGAGTATGGCATAAGAAACTACTTGTAGATGATGTTTTAACTACTATATGAATAAATATAGTTTCTATTTGCAGATGTTGTACCTTCCCTCGACAGGAGACCATGAATCACTTGTTTTTAACAGGTGAGTTTGCATCAGATATATGGCATGTTTTTGCTTCAGCAACAGGTGTGCAAGGCCCCTTTATATAGATTAATCAAGCAGTCAGTAAATGGTGGTCAGCAAGGTCTGCACTATGTTGAAACTAATATATCAGGCTACTCATTCCATCATTATGTGTCACGACCCCTTATCAGGAGTCATGGTGGCACCTACACATTTTCCACCGGTAGGCGAACCACTTCCTAAATTATCAACAAAATCAAAAAGAATTGCAGAAATAGTAATATTAAGTAAAAGCTATCTCATGTTTCTGTAAAAACGGAACATAAGTCTGAATTATCTTATACAAACCTACCAAGATCCGGTCAATAATACATGACCACTAATACAGATACAAGTCTGAATAAATGACCACATAAACCACATAATCAAGGTAAATACATAGTAAGAGAATGAGAATCCAAGGTATGCCGGAAGATAGCATCTTCACCCTGTATACTGGAAGTCAACCTACTCGGACTCAAACTCGAGATCTCAAACTGGAAATAGGACCTGTATCTACATAGGAAAAGATGCAGCAAGTGTAGTATGAGTACACAACGTATCCCCGTAGACATCATAGGCCGACAATGATGTAAGATGCGTAACAGAGATAAATAGCAAGTTGACACCAGATAAGCCTATACTAGACAATCCAATAGCTCATATAAGTCACGTTGTACACATATCAATTCACTGATTCATCAGTCTTTGTTCGCACAAGGTTCCAGTTACAGTCAAGTACAATCAATCCATTCACATATACAGAGACCTTACTATCATAGTACCCACCGACTCGTACTCTTTTGTCCAAGTCATAATCATGCTTAACCCCACTTCTCCAACTTCTTACATTAAATAAAAGAGTCAAACTTACATCACAACAACCATTTTAGAACGCTTCCAAGAGTGATACCCCTAAGCTAAGAATGATGACAATAACTTCCTTATTAACCTTAGCATTTACACTTAGTTAAGTCTCTATACAGTTACGGTATGACACACATAGATCGTTCCACATCTACCATTCCACTAGTGACACTTAACACAGGTTCCTTACTAGACTTGTTACCCAGTCACACAATCAATTACCAGACAACTCCCAAATTTGCATAATTGCATGGACCTATACAATAGTCATGGTATAATATACATTACCGACCACAGTAGTAGTTGACATCAACCACATAGACATACAATTATTGAACCCTAACACCCATACATGAGGAAGCAAGCCACATACGACAACCAAATCGATTCAACAACCTCAACCATTTATTCAAGTGTTCATAGAGACCAGCAAAATCATTATATCCAAGTATTCACAGAGGCAAAATCAATCATAACGATCATTCCAGTCCAATACAATCAATTCAATCCAAATAAATCAGGGTTTCACCCAAGTTCCAATAACCAACCATATCACATTACCAAACCACGATTAAGCAATATATAGATGTATGTATGATATAAATGCAAATCATATGCAAGGTATATTTCTCAACCTGTTATACAATATGTCAAGGTTTAATTAAGATGATACACTAAATGGGGACCCGCGAAGTCCATATACCGCTCTTAGCCAGTGAGAATTCCACACACGAATCTGACTAGAGCCTATGACTCATTTGTCGAGTCTCAATCATATTGCAGGCATATAACTCCATTCCTCGCGTATCAAAATCCATTACGGCATGCAACTCGAGCATCCATATTATCATCATCTCAATGTTTCCATAATCTCATAAGTGCCCTTACCTTTCATGCCTCTTGGGTCCACAACATATTCATACCACTCTCATATCAATATGACAGAACTATGATTGTATGAATGCAAATGACAAAAGGTAAGATATCATGATATGATGAGATGCAACCAAGTAAGGGGATGAAATATCACATGCTTTCAAAAGTTTAATAACACATGTATCATCTAATACACATGATTTCATATCAAAGAAGTCTATCAACAATAATCCTAGTACAATCAGGATATCATATCAAAGCATGTATGATGAACAAACACAACAATATCAATTATGGTGATGAGCCCACATAATGGTGACAAGCCCAAATAACATCAGTCAGAATCAACATAAGGTTGATCCCCTAAATCACCCATCATTATAGTTCAACACCGGTAACCACTCAAACATTCATCGCAATCGTTTGAGTGGGAACCCAACAAGCCCAATACCCCTCAACATTTATAACTACTATGTACTTCTATCGGAGTCTCAAAAAGCTAAATCATAGCCTACCTCATTGCAAAATAGGAACGCTAACAAATCAAGCCTTGGTGATTGCCTTGCCCTTCTGATGCGCCTCGCGATAGTCATAGTCTATCCACGTACATATTATTTATTAATATAAAGCTAACACAACAAAACAAGACTTTAAATATCCATCTCGATCCCACGCACGAAAACCATTATGACATACTAGGTAATTATATCCTTAATTTAGTTGCAAATCTAAACACAATTGAACCTCCAATTGAACAATAATCCAAAAGGCCCGATTTTGAAACCCTATATTTTCCCCGTTTTGAAAACAAACTTCTATAATCAAATTAAGCTTCAAAGCATGATAATCTAACATAATCCACTCCTAACTCTTGATATTAACATCATTCAATACATAAATACCCATTAAAATCAACCATAAAACTCTCTTAAACTCAATATATACAAAACCTATATGCCCTAATTCAAACAATAAGCTAAACCACTAGTAATAAGCTTAGAATCATAAACTTAAACCAAAAATGGAAAGAATCTATTGCCTCAAGGCAGGAAATGCTCCTAAGGCTCTGAAATAACCCTTATGCAATGCTGGTTTAAAGAACACATTATTTTGGGAAAGAAAATCTAACCAAGAATTATATATAGGACACCTAAGCAGTGATCCGCCCTTGGAGAATTGACTCCGCTACAGAGGAAAAGCCTTCACCGTAGCAGATGTCACTTGACACCTCATACCTCACCACAACGGACCCGATTCTGCTGTGGTGAAACTTCCCATTTCCCCAACTTCCGCTTCGGTGAGCCAACCTTCCGATGAGGCAGACCTGCCAGAGTGGATGCTAGTTCCACCGTGGCAGACACCAGCATTGAAGTATAGCCAAAAACCTATGTCCGATATTAGAAACACTCCCGGAACCCTCCGAACACAAACCAAACATACTCGTCTATGGTAAACAGTGCTACAAACTCGCTCGTACTCTTGGATTTCATAAATAACCGAGCCAAGGAATACTTTTATAAAGAATCATCTATGACAAAACCATAATCCAAACTTTACAAATAAGTCCTCAAAATACATCAGATTGCCTCAGGAAGTGAACCAATGACTCGACTAAGTTATAAATAACCCTCCAGATATGACGGAATCCAGAAATGAACCCATCTAGCCACAAGTAAACTTTGAATCAAACTAACCAACTCTAAGTTTTCAAACATGGGCTTTTTCATCCGAAATTCATATAAACATACCTCGGGATCAATGCCACCTATCTTCGCGCATCACAAACCCCACATTGAGTCTATGGGAAGGGTCAAATATGAAAATAAGTGTCCTTAGTTAAAATGACCGTACGGGTCGTTACATCAGATACCAGTTAAATAAATGTCCGTCCTTGAACAGAAAAAAAGGAAAGAACAAAAATAGACTAGTAACCAAGGAATCTCTATGATAACCTCATGAGAGCCCCAACCGACATAAAATAAATCGATAGCACTGCCTATTCACTTAGTCAATCAAACTACTATAACTTGTCTCAACACCCCAAATTTCATAATCCTTCATAACCAAAATTTCCTCCACAGTTGATTCTCAAATGTACGAACTAACTTCACTCAAATTCCCTGATTTGATCACAACCGTACTTCAATCCACGTCCTATTGAATCCATGAATTATCACAATAACCATCATCAACCCTTAGTTCTAGCCACTACCATAGTCCAACCTGTACCGATACAATCGTCTAATTTTACCAGCTTCCCTTCTCAACTATCAATGTCGTCCTTCGCACCAGATTTCTTTGAACATATAAACACACATCATAAGTCCAATTTCCCTCGTATTTCCAAACCACCATACTATAAACATGCCTACTGATTACTTTGTCATTCCAAATTCATAGAAAAACGACCGATCCATCTGAAGACTTTCCATAACCGATTGTACTTCCTCAATGCATACCAAGTAACTATGCAAACCATTAGAATTGTCTGATCGATGTCATCCAAAAGTTATCATCAATCTTACTTGCAATTTTGATGGGAGCTAGTAACACCGTCATACTTCCATTTCCAAAATGAAATCCCTCGAATCCTTGACGGTGGTTTACTAGAATACCACAAGTTCTCTATTCAATGTAACATAGGCCATCGCCCTAAATGAACAAATCTGTCCCGCAATAAAATACTCAATTTCTAAATCATTATTAGCCACCCGAACGGATTCCAAATGAACTTGTAAGCTTTTCATAAACATGACATGATCTCTTCCATATCCTTTCCCCATGAACAATCAAGCACGTGTCATTACCCACAGCTTTCAAGTTGGTTTCTAACAAAGTCATCAATTTAGCACCGACAAACCATACCCTTGATTATAATCTCCAAGTTCTTTAACTTCTACCTACGCAAGTCTGATAGAACCACATGAACTCTAAGCACATCAAATCTTCCTCATACTTTCTCTTAACTCTGGACACCTTGTCGAACCTCCTGCTAATTAACATCCTTACCAATTTATGACGTATCAACCTTACCTTCCATTTCCCAATTTCTCCTAAGTCCTAATACTCAAATACTCATCCATGCTATCAATCAATAATGTCTCAACACAGTCTACCACCTGTTGAATAACACAACCCTCATGGAACATTCTTCATAACAACTAGTCAACTACGATAGACCTACTTTTCCAAGCGTACCAAACCATTTCACCCGACCTTAAAGCCGCGATGATAATTCCCACATAATTCACAACTAACCCAAGAGTTTCCATTATTCAAATCCAAATTCTCCCCAATCCTCGAAGAGACACCTTACTCATCTCGAATTAGCTCAACATACAATTATCGATTCCTTACATTTCCATCTTTTCTTTTAATCACTATTTCCACTATTAACCGACTCTTACTAGAACTTGTCCCAAAATGTACTGAATTATCGAAGTCCTCACAAAATAACTTAACCGATCCTAGAGATAGTAGAACACTGCGCACCAAATCATGGCGAGTTTCCCCCGCTCAATCCAACACTAAAACTGCGAGTTCTTCCCAAAATCCGGCATCTCCCATGTACCATTTCTTACAAGATTCCTCAACTAAAATATTGTCACGACCCGACCCGACCCGACGGGCCGCGACTAACTGCCCAAATGACGTCATTACACTAACCTGTCACACATGATCCAACTAACACTTAATGAGTCTGAAATACGACAGCATAACGCTGCAATAACAACATATGCTAGGGTAGGCAAGCCGACAAGGCTGCCTTTACCCCCGAATGTACCTGCCTCCTGAGGAGTCACAACTAGCCAACACCATACAACAGACAAGCCGACAAGACTTCCACTAGATAATGTCATATATACACGGGGACACCCCAACACAGAGTACAATAGCATGACTGACCAAAACAGAGTTATAACCCTTATATAAGTACAACCCACAACTATCTACAGACCTCTACAAGAAGGATAACTACATCTGACGGAACAGGGCCCCGTCGTGCCCCTAAATATACAAAAGTCAAAATAATAGGGTTCTGTACCCAAAATGACAAAGCTCTGATTCAAAGGAGCTTCCCAACTTGCTGAGTAGGAACCTAGGCCTGAGGTTCACCAAACTGAAAACCTGTACCTGCGGGCATGAAACGCAGCCCCCGAGGAAGGGGGGTCAGTACGAAATAATGTACTGAGTATGTAAAACATGAAGCTGTTAAAGAGAGCATAAGTAGCCAACAGAAAATAGGAGATCAGTATAAAAAATCAGGATCCAAATCCAATTGTGCCATAAACAATAAAAGTCAGTTGCCTTATAAAAATGAGAGTCAAGTCAAGAAAACATGAGTGACTGTCCATATACATATATATATATATGTAACGTAACCCAGCCCACTAGTGCGGGACTCGGTGGAATCATATCATAACCTGGCCCACTAGTGCGGGACTCGGTGGAATCATATCATAACCCGGCCCATGCTGGGACTCGATAAAGTCATATCTCATCTATGAACCCATCCTACGTAACCCGGCCCTCAAGTGAGGGTCTTGGTGAAGTAATGCAAGGCTGTGCACGAACATAACCCGGCCCGGGACTCGGTGAGGTGGAGTAGTAACACTTAGCACGAGTAGATATCATGAGTAACCATATGCAAGTAAAAATTATCATTTGACTCTCAATAAAATCATTATAATAATGTCATAATAAACTCTTTGCTGAAAAATCATAGGCACTTCTCATAACAATCCTCTTTAGGAATTAAACTGTATAAGAATCAAGTACGTCCGCCGTACTTTCATTAAATCATTCCAAAAGAAAGAAGTAAGGTTTTCACATACCTTTTAGACGAACTAATCCACCCAATATTAGAATATGCCCCGTTATAGAACTTCAACCTATAATAATGGTAATACGTTCGTCAATTCTATGATTACTAGCATACTTTATATCGAATAACGACTTCTTATTCTATAAAAATTCAGGCAGCACTTCCCCTGTTTATACATGTTTCCACAACTTCCAAACGAGGCTAATAACATCAATAACCAAGCATCAATTAAGGGCACAACCAAAACAACAATAAAGGGAATTTACACACCCACTTCTCATGTAAATTTAGCCTCTTAATCCACCTTAAAAACAGCCCACAAAATAGTCCATGTTCCAACAACAACGAGGGTAGAATGTGAAGCCTTTCTACACCTTTCTACACCCTTATTCTTTTAGGACTTACATTAGCAATTATCACACTTAAACATGCATAATGGTAACTAAATTTTCAGCATTATAACACCAAAAAACAGTCCCTAAAACAGTCCATATACATCACAACATGTCCAACAATTTCATGCAAGTTCTTGGCCACGACATGTCATAATTCCATAACTCTTATCTTAACTCCTAAAATCCAATTTCGTATTTCAATACTTCTATATAACTAATTCCAACTAAATATCAATGTTTCCTTTCAATTTCATCATGCAATTAGTGACAATAATAACAACAATAACCAACGAATCCAATAACACCAAAATCTGTCCAAAATTGACAACTAGCCCAAAATTGTCACATGCAATGCTTAAATTCCAATTTCTTCTTAACACAAATTCATTACCTTAATTCTAACAACATGCATTCCAATTATATCATAGAAAGAAGAATTTTATACCTCAAATTCGTCCCAAAACAGTCCACAATTTTCTGCCCACTGTTTGTTCGAAAATCCCCACTGTTTTCGTATTTCTTTCCCTTTTTTGTTCACTTCTTCAACTCCAATTGATATGCAAGTGTTCTACAATGTTAAGCCATCATCCCTACACGTTTTTCTTCCAAAATTTCACCCAAAAATTCAAAATTTCTGGGCTACATTTTCGGCCAGCAGTGGCTGTTTTTGCCACTGTTTTTGGTGTTGTTTTGCTTCTAATTTTTGGTGAAAATGTAGTCTAGGAAGAGAAGATAAAAATATTAAATTGGGTATGGGGTTGGGTATTTTTCGGCTGAGCTTTGGAGGAGAGAATGAGAGTTTTTTTTTTGGTTAAGTTTAGAAAGAAGATGAAGAGGTGAGTATAGGTAGGGGTGAGCACGGATACAGGGTACCCAGATACCCGACCGGAACCGACACTAACGGGTAGGTTCCGGATAGATATATTATAGTCATGGGTAGGGTCCGGGTAGTAAAATTAGGAACCGATCAATGTCGGGTCCGGTTCCGGTTCCGGCAAATAGAGACAGGGTACCCGGACCCGGAACCGATACCCAGAACCTATAAAATATTAAATATTTTTACTTTTTTTAGAAACATTTGGACCACTTTTAACTTTCTCCAAAATTGTTTGTTGCACGCCTGCACATTGATTTTCCCCACCCCAAGACGCAAATATTTCAACTTTTTCACCCCTTTATTCTATAATGTTTTTTGTGCCCCAAGAGAAAACACACAAAACTCTCTCAATAGCAATGACGTTTTAGTTACACCACCGAGCTTCATCTTCGTCGTTGTTAAAGCTTTCTCTCAGATACTTTCATCGTTGTCGTCGTTGAAGCTTCACCTTGGCATCTTTCTCTCCCTTGGTTGTGTTCACGTCGTTCCTAAAATGCATATGGGTTCATAACTAACTCTTCAATTTCTTTTTAATAACCTATGTTGCTGTTCTATTTCAGGCGATACTCATCTTCAATTTGTATTACTTTTTGATTTGAAATGTAAATTTATTTTTAAAATTTGTGTATATTTTTGTAGCTCTGAAGATGAAATTTAGAGATTTACTAGTATAAGAAAGCTTTTCTTTTGTATCGAAGAGCCTATGAACACGAAAATAAGTTTAATTCAGATATTTCCAAATTTATTTTGAAATCAACACGTTCAATTAATTGAGTGTCAAATTTGGCTTACAATTTTAGATTTTGCTTACAGAATTAGCTTTTCTATAATGAATAGGTTTTCTAAAACTTCTTATAAGGGTACTAAAAACTTCGATTGCAGGCTAAAAAACTACTGGATGAAATTATTTTAAAACTCTTTTTGATTCTCATAGGCTAAAAATTGTTGCTTAATCTGTGTTTTTTTATTTACAGGGTACCCGGGAACCTACCCGGACCCGCAGGGTCCGGGTAGGTTCCGGGTAGTAAATTTAGGAATCGATCTTTTACCAGGTAGGGTCCAGGTAGTTCAAAAATGTTAGGGTACCCGGACCCGCTCATCCCTAAGTATAGGTATATAAAAAAAATCTGATTTTTCCTTTTTTACACTTTGGTCCCCAAGTTCTTCAATTAATAAATCTTAAACCCACCTCTTTTGATTCCCGAGAATTTCATAAGCCTCGTATCCTCAATGTCATAATTTTATAACACAATACTATTCCATAACTCCATTGAAATAAATTCAACTACTAGGATTAATTTTCATCGTCACGTGTATAGCACTAAAGAAAAACTATTTCGGGATAACATCCGTTTATACACTAATTTCCCGTATTAACATATGTAAGCGTTCCTTATATTCAATATCCGAATCTTACTTCCTTAATGACATTCTTAATTATCGTCTTAATCTTACGAGGTGTAACGTACTTCCCCCCTCAGAAACATTCGTCCTCGAATGTTCATAATAAGTCTAATGCTAGAAAAATTTTGGCAGAGTCTCCTTTATAACTATGCCTATCCTCCTATATTCAGCAAACCAGCAGATGCCACACAGGGCCACAATATATCACACATATGCAATTTACCAATTATAATAATCAAATGGGGAGTTGAATTGAATTACCTGGAGGCACAGGGAACAAATGAGGATACTTCTTCTTCAGCTCATCCTCTTCCTCCCAAGTCATTTCCTCCCTATTGTGGTTCCTCCACAATACCTTGACGAAAGCCACATCCTTCGTCCGTAATCTCCTGACCTGGCAATCAAGTATGGCTACGGGGCTTTCCTCGTAGGACAGCTCCTCTGTCACCTGGACGTCATCTACTGGGAAGACTCTGGAAGGATCACCAATACACTTACGCAGCATAGATACATGGAAGACTGGAAGCAGGCGGTAGATCCAACTCATAGGCAACCTTGCCTATCCTACGAATGATCTGGTAAGGCCCGATGTACCTTGGGCTAAGCTTCCCTTTCTTGCCAAACCTCATCACACCCTTCATGGGTGACACCTTTAGGAACACCCAATCATCCACCTGAAACTCTAAGTGTCGACGTCGATTATCAGCATATGACTTCTGTCGACTCTGTGCTGCTAATAACCTCTCCTGAATGAGTTTCACCTTATCAACAGCTTGCTGAACCATGTCTGGGCCGATCAACTTAGTCTCACCTAGATCAAACCAACCAATAGGTGACCCGCACTTCCTCTCATATAAAGCCTCATACGGTGCCATCTGGATGCTAGAATGGTAGCTGTTGTTATAAGCAAACTCAGTGAGTGGTAAATGGTCATCCCAACTACCTCTGAAGTCAATAATACAGGCCCTCAGCATATCCTCTAATGTCTGGATAGTACGCTCTGCCTGCCCGTCCGTCTGAGGGTGAAATGTTGTGCTAAGACTCACTTGTGACCCCAATCCCTTCTGGAATGATCTCCAGAAGTTAATTGTAAACTGAGCTCCTCGATCTGATATAATAGATGTGGGAACCCTGTGCAGTCTCACTATCTCCCTGATGTACAGCCTAGCATAGTCCTCAGCTGAGTAAGTAGTCCTCACTGGAAAAAAATGGGCTGATTTCGTCAGCCTATCCACGATAACCATATGGAATCACACTTCCGCTGAGTGTGAGGTAAGCCTGTAATGAAGTCCATATTGATCACTTCCCACTTCCAAGTCGGGATCTCAATCTCCTGTAATAATCCACCAGGTTTCTGATGTTCAACCTTAACCTGATGACAATTCCGGCACTGGCTACAAATTCTGCTATGTCTCTTTTCATGCCATACCACCAATACAAGCATCTAAGGTCATGGTACATCTTCATCGACCCTGGATAAATGGAATAACGGGCATTGTGTGCCTCTCCCATAACCTGCTGTCATAGCCCTGCAACATCAGGTACACATAATCTGCCCTCATACCTCAGCATATCATCAGGTGTAACCTCAAATAAAGTCTTTCCCTTTCGGAGAGCTGCATCTCTATACCGGGCCAGAACAGGATCCTCATACTGACGTTTCTTTATCTCTTCCATGATAGAGGACTCAGCAACATCCCGAATAAGAACCCCGCTGTCTCCCGAATCCGCCAACCGGACTCAAAGACTCGCTAGCCTATGTATCTCACGAACCATCTTCCTTCTGTCTGGCTGCACATCCGTCAAGCTATCCATGGATCTACGGCTAAGAGCAACTGCCACAACATTGGCTTTTCCTGGGTGGTATAAGATATCAACATCATAGTCCTTTAGCAACTCTAACCACCGCCTCTATCGTAGGTTCAACTCCTTCTGCTTAAAGATATATTGGAGACTCTTGTGATCCGTATAAATATCAACATGAATCCCATACAAATAATGTCTCCAAATCTTCAGGGCATGAATCACCGCTGCTAGCTCCAAATCATGAGTGGGATAATTCTTTTCATGCTTTCTGAGCTGTCGGGAGGCATAAGCTATAACTTTGCCATGCTGCATCAACACACAACCTAGCCCAATACCTGAAGCATCACAATAGATAACATAACCATTCGGTCCCTCGGGAAGAGTCAGAACTGGAGTCGTAGTCAACTTATCCTTCAACACCTAGAAACTGTGCTCACAAGCATCCGTCCACTGAAACTTAGCTGCCTTCTGGGTTAGCCTAGTCAAAGGCGCTGAGATCGAGGCAAACTTCTCCACAAACCTTCTGTAATACCCTGCTAGCCCCAGAAAATTATGCACCTCAGTAGGTGTCGTAGGTCTGGGCCAAGTCTTTACCGCCTCAATCTTCTGTGTATCCACCCGAATACCATCAGCCCCGATAATATTCCCCAAGAATGCCACTGAAGTCAACCAGAACTCACACTTGGAAAACTTGGCATACAACTGTTGGTGCTGGAGGACCCTAAGTACCGTCCTCAAATGATCTGCATGCTCCTGCTCTAAACGGGAATAAACTAGGATATCATCAATGAATACAATGACGAACATGTCTAAGAACGGCCTGAATACCCGGTTCATCAAATCCATAAACACTGCTGGAGCATTGGTCAGTCCAAAAAACATCACCCTAAACTCATAATGTCCATATCGAGTTCTGAATGCTGTCTTTGGAATATCTGCCACCCTTACCCGCACCTGATGATAACCTGACTGCAGGTCTATCTTCGAGAAGCACTTAGCACCCTGCAACTGGTCAAATAAATCATCAATCCTAGGAAGGGGGTACCTGTTCTTGATGGTTACCTTGTTCAGCTGCCTATAATCCATACACATCCGCAGCGATCCATCTTTCTTCCTCACAAATAACACGGGTGCTCCCCATGGAGAGGTACTTGGCCTAATAAAGCCTTTCTCCAACAAGTCTCTCAGCTGCTCCTTCAACTCCTTCAGCTCTGCAGGTGCCATTTTATAAGAAGGAATGGATATAGGTTGGGTACATGGCAATACATCTACACTGAAATCTATCTCCCGCTCTGGAGGGAGACCTGGAAGATCATCTGGGAATACATCCGAAAACTCAATAACTACCGGGACTGACTGAAGAGCCGGTACCTCCGCTTCTGTAACATGCACCCGAACCAAATGATAGATACAACATTTTCTGACTATTTTCCTTGCCTTGAGGTATGAAATAAACTTACCCCTCGGCGATGCTGCATTCCCTTTCCATTCTATAACTGGCTCGTCTGGAAATTGAAATCGAACCAACTTCTCCCTACAATCAACGTTGGCAAAACAAGAAGCCAACCAAGCCATACCCATAATGACATCAAAGTCGGTCATATCCAGCTCTATCAAATCTGCTAAGGTATGACAGCTATATATCACCACCAAACAATTTTTATACACACGCTCAGCTATAACCGAATCTCCTACCGGTGTAGCTACCTCAAATGGTTCTATCGGCTCAAGTTCTATCCCTATTCTATTAGCAACAATAGGGGATATGTAGGACAAGGTGGAACCTGGATCTATCAAAGCATATACATCACAGAAAAAGACCGATAGTATACCTGTAACAACATCTGGTGACGCCTCCTGATCACGTCTACTGGACAAAGCATATATGTGGTTCGAAGGACCGCCGGAACTAGAAACTCTGCCACGACCTCTACCACGGCGTGCTGGCATCTGAATACCCCGCCCAGTGGGACTCATCGCCATAGATGATGACTAACCAACACCCGACCCCGTAGGCCGAGCTATCCCACCTAAACCACCCATATTGGGACACTCTCTCATCATATGGCCCTGACGGCCTCAAGAGAAGCATGCACATGTGGTCGAACGGCATTCCCTAATATGAAACTTACCACACTGAGAGCACCGAGGATAAGGTGGTCTCAACTGACTAGAGTCCCTATTCCTCTGAGAACCCGAAGCCATGGAGCTCTGTTCGGCTCCTGAATACCTGGGGCGGTCGAACCTCCTGCCCGTAGACTACAGAGGAGCACTCTGTGCTGGCTGAGATGAATATCTGACCTGCTACTAGAACTGTTTGCCTCGAGACTCACCGGAATAAGCTGCCGACCTAACCCTCTTATGCTGGTCCCTCTCATGACCTCTGTTTGGTTGTCGCCCTCTATGTCGGTCCTCAACCCCTTGTGTGTATGCCTAGATACGAGCAATATCCATACCCGGCTGACGAGCCACCGCCATACAACCATCGATCAGATAATGGTCCAGCCCTATCACAAAGCGATGCACCTTGTCTGCCATATCTGCTACAATAGTGGGTGCGTATCTGGCCAATGAATCAAACTCCAGGCTATACTCACGAATGGTCCTGCCACTCTGTCTCAACTGTAAGAATTTGTCCACTCTAGCTCTCCTCATCTCTGGAGGCAAGATGTGACCAAGGAAGGCCTCTGTAAACTCATCCCATGTAGCTGGAGGAACATCCTCTCCCCTGGACAACTCCCAAGACTCATACCAGTTTGTAGCTATATCCCGCATCATATACGAAGCCAACTCCACCGACTCAGTCTCCGAAGCCCTGATTACCCTCAAGGTACGCTGCATCTGTCGGATAAACTCCTGCGGGTCATCCTCGGGCTGAGACCCGAAAAACACTAGAGGGTTACAACTCAAGAAATCACGAACCCTCAAACTGTCAGACCTAGGGTCGACTCTTGGTCCCGGGTCGCGGTTCGCCCGCCACCAATCTAGCCGCAGCCGAACCGTATCTCTCATGGCCCTATATCCTCTGCCCCTGACTGAAGAACTGGAGGCTCAGGTGCTGGGGCCTCGGATACTGGTGATGTTGCCCCCTGAACTGGAGCCTCTGGTGGTGGCGACGAAGTAGAGCTCGTCGACTGGGGCATAGTCTCCGGCATAGACTGAGTAAGGGACCTGGTAACTCTCTGAATCCGACTAGTATCTCCCGTTGTAGGCCTGCCCTTCTGGGCTGCTATCGCCTTCTTCAGAGGCATAGCTGTAAACATAGTAAGTCGTCAGAAAGGGATTATCCTAAGAACATAGCTCTATTGCATGATATAAGAGATGAAATAATATAAACCAATCCTAAATGCCCTGCAGCCTCCTGCGTATAAGTATGGTGCACAACATACCTATACGCAAGACTCTACTAGACACGGTCTGTAGACATTCCGAGGATTAACAGCTCTGATACCACTTTTGTTACGACCCGACCCGACGGGCCGCGACTAACCGCCTTAATGACGTCATTACACTAACCTGTCACACATAATCCAACTAACACTTAATGAGTCTGAAATCCGGCAGCATAACGCTGCAATAACAACATATGCCAAGGTAGGCAAGCCGACAAGGCTGCCTTTACCCCCGAATGTACCTGCCTCTTGAGGAGTCACAACTAGCCAACACCATACAACTGACAAGCCGACAAGGCTGCCACTAGATAATGTCATATATACACGGGGACACCCCAACACAGAGTACAATAGCATGACTGACCAAAACAGAGTAATAACCCTTACATAAGTACAACCCACAACTGTCTACAGACCTCTACAAGAAGGATAACGATATATGACGGGACAGGGCCCCGTCGTGCCCCTAAATATACAAAAGTCAAAATAATAGGGTTCTGTACCCAAAATGACAAAGCTCTGAATCAAAGGAGCTTCCCAACCTGCTGAGTAGGAACCTAAGCCTGAGGTTCACCAAACTGAAAACCTGTACTTGCGGGCATGAAACGCAGCCCCCCGAGGAAAGGGGGTCAGTACGAAATAATGTACTGAGTATGTAAAATATGAAGTTGTAAAAGAGATCATAAGTAGCCAACAGAAAATAGGAGATCAGTATAAAAAAATCATGATCCAAATCCAACTGTGCCATAAACAATAAAAGTCGGTTGCCTTATAAAAATGAGAGTCAAGTCAAGAAAACATGAGTGACTGTCCATATACATATATATATATATATATCTGTAACGTAACCCGGCCCACTAGTGCGGAACTCTGTGGAAGCATATCATAACCCGGCCCATGCTGGGACTCGATAAAGTCATATCGTAACCCAGCCCATGCTGGGACTCGGTAAAGTCATATCTCATCTATGGATCCATCCAACGTAACCCGGCCCTCTAGTGAGGGTCTCAGTGAAGTAATGCAAGGTTGTGCATGAACATAACCCGGCCCGGGACTCGGTGAGGTGAAGTAGTAACACTTAGCACGAGTAAATATCATGAGTAACCATATGCAAGTAAAAATTATCATTTGACTCTCAATAAAATCATTATAATAATGTCATAATAAACTCTTTGCTGAAAAATCATAGGCACTTCTCATAACAATCCTCTTTAGGAATTAAACTGTATAAGAATCAAGTACGTCTGCCGTACTTTCATTAAATCATGCCAAAAGAAAGAAGTAAGGGTTTCACATACCTTTTAGACGAACTAATCCACCCAATATTAGAATATGCCTCGTTATAGAACTTCAACCTATAATAATGGTAATACGTTCGTCAATTCTATGATTACTAGCATACTTTATATCGAATAACGACTTCTTATTCTATAAAAATTCGGGCAGCACTTCCCCTGTTTATACATGTTTCCACAACTTCCAAACGAGGCTAATAATATCAATAACCAAGCACCAATTAAGGGCACAACCAAAACAACAATAAAGGAAATTTACACACCCACTTCTCATGTAAATTTAGCCTCTTAATCCACCTTAAAAACAGCCCACAAAACAGTCCATGTTCCAACAACAACGAGGGTAGAATGTGAAGCCTTTCTACACCTTTCTACACCCTTATTCTTTTAGGACTTACATTAGCAATTATCACACTTAAACATGCATAATGGGAACTAAATTTTCAGCATTATAACACCACAAAACAGTCCCTAAAACAGTCCATATACATCACAACATGTCCAACAATTTCATGCAAGTTCTTGGCCACGACATGTCATAATTCCATAACTCTTATCTTACTCCTAAAATCCAATTTCGTATTTCAATACTTCAATATGACTAATTCCAACTAAATATCAATGTTTCCTTTCAATTTCATCATGCAATTAGTGACAATAATAACAACAATAACCAACGAATCCAATAACACCAAAATCTGTCCCAAATTGGCAACTAGCCTAAAATTGTCACATGCAACACTTAAATTCCAATTTCTCCTTAACACAAATTCTTTTCCTTAATTGTAACAACATGCATTCCAATTATATCATAGAAAGAAGAATTTTATACCTCAAATTCATCCCAAAACAGTCCACAATTTTCTGCCCACTGTTTGTCCGAAAATCCCCACTGTTTTCGTATTTCTTTCCCTTTTTTTTCACTTCTTCAACTCCAATTGACATGCAAGTGTTCTACAATGTTAAGCAATCATTCCTACACGTTTTTCTTCCAAAATTTCATCCCAAAAATTCGAAATTTCTGGGCTACAGTTTCGGCCAGCTGTGGCTGTTTTTGCCACTGTTTTTGGTGTTGTTTTGCTTCTAATTTTTGGTGAAAAATGTAGTCTAGGAAGAGAAGATAAAAATCTTAAATTGGGTATGGGGTTGGGTATTTTTCGGCTGAGCTTTGGAGGAGAGAATGAGAGTTTTTTTTTTGGTTAAGTTTAGAAAGAAGATGAAGAGGTGAGTGTAGGTATATAAAAAAATCTGATTTTTCCTTTTTACACTTTGGCCCCCAAGTTCTTTAATTAATAAATCTTAAACCCACCTCTTTTGATTCCCGAGAATTTCATAAGCCTCGTATCCTCAATGTCATAATTTTATAATACAATACTATTCCATAACTCCATTGTAATAAATTCAACTACTAGGATTAATTCTCATCGTCACGTGTATAGCACTAAAGAAAAACTATTTCGGAATAACATCCGTTTATACACTAATTTCCCGTATTAACATGTTTAAGCGTTCCTTATATTCAATATCCGAATCTTACTTCCTTAATGACGTTCTTAATTATCGTCTTAATCTTACGAGGTGTAACAAATATGTATCGACCCACTCTGATAACTCTGACCAAACTCCTTTAGTACCCACGTAGTAACTCAAACCATTACCGAACTAGTCCTTAATGTGACAGTTAATCCTTAATTACCGAACATATACCCTTTGCTAACACTCTCATATAATTTCATCAAAATACCCTTGCCAAAAATCCTTGACTGAAATAATCTCTTTCTATACCAATCCATGCGTTTACTGACCTGATCATCAACACCCGAAGCCTTTCACAACTGAAATTAGGTCAAACCATCTTCAACCTGTTACCATAAATATTCTCATTGACCAACACCTTATTTGAGAGTCTATACGATGTTTGCCTGTGAAAACCCAGTCTTTACCTTATCTTGCCGAAACATAACATATCCAACTAAACGTGCAATTTCCTTATCCTTCGGTCACCTCCAAATTCATTATACTAGTAACTATCGAACTTCTCAAGTATTAACCCTTAAATATCATGCTCACAAATCTTATCCAAGAACAAATGTAACACCTGGTAATCCCTTGATAGAAACTCACACTTGTCCAGTGCAAAAGTTATTCCTATTAGTCGATCACTTACTCCCATTAGCCTACGATGAGTCTAATATACCAATGCATATATGATTTTTTCACTCATTCGATACTCAACAACTGCGAAATAACTCAGAACTCAAGCATCTATTGATCTCAACAGCTCTACTATCATCACTAACCTCTAAATGCCAAGTGAACCTACAAACACACTTTTTAGGTGAAGAAACGTGACTGTCTATTCCATTAAGCTTCACTCATCATACGTAACATTGCCATCTAAGCTCGAGAAGATAACCATTCCATGAAAGAACTCACAACTACTAATTCTACTCATATATCCCTATTGTGCCAACTCGAAGCCAATTTACCCTTTTATGACCTCTACGACACCCACCCTCGTACATCTTGCAATATCACCAATCAAGCGCATCAGATACTAATTTTTCCCTTCATATAGCGAGATTGATCCATCTAATTTCTTTTCCTTGCATCTCTGAATTACCATTCCTATTCTCCAAGGATATCACTGAACTGAGAAGTTACAATCATAACCCAATTAACTGAACCTTCAAATCATAGCAGAAGACTGAACTCGGTCATGCATCTGAAATCTGGTAACACATATCGTACCCTACCAAGCAACATTATGTTGAACCACTTACGCACGAATTAAAGAGCATGTTACCACCATCAGTGATAGAATAAAAGGAAGAAGTTCAAATACCAATTTAATTCAACTTAGCACGAAAGGAATGAAAAAAGTAAAGTTTCCTATATATCCCATAGTCTCTCGAAGATAAGTACGGACGTCTCTGAACTAATCCACAAGACTCTACTATACACTGCGCTTGTATTTTAGAACATTTAACTAAACCTCTGATACCAACTTTTTGATGACCCCTTTTCAGGAGTCGTGGTGGCACCTACACATTTCCCACCGGTAAGCGAACCACTTCCCAAATTATCAAAAAATTCAAAAAGAATTAGTAATATTAATTAAGCTATCTCATATTTCTATAAAAGTGGAACATAAGTCTGAATCTTCAACTACAACCCCCAAGATCTGGTCAATAATACAAGAGCTCTAATAAGGATACAAGTCTGTATAAAAGAGCACATAAGCCAAAACTGAACTACATAGTCTGAAAATATGAATCATGTCTCTTGAATCAAGGCAAAGATAGAGTAAGAGAATGAGCATCCAATGTATGACGGAAGATAGAATCCTCACCTTGAATACTGGAAGTCAACCTGTCGGACTCAAACTAGAGATCTCGAACTGGCAGCGGGACCTGTATCTGCATCAGAAAATATACAGCAAGTGTAGCATGAGTACACAATATACCCCTCATAGACATCATAGGTCGATAACGACGAAAGATGCCTAATAGAGATAAATATAAAGTTGACAACAGATAAGCCTATAATAGACAGTTCAATAGCTCATATAAGTTATGTTATACACATATCAATTCACCAATTAATCAGTCACACTGTTCGCACAAGGTTCCAATCACAATCAAGTACAATCAATACATTCACATATATAGGGACCTTACTATAATAGTACCCACCGACTAGTACTCTCTTGTCCAAGTCATAATCAAGCTTAAACTCACTTCTCCAACTTCTCACATTAATTAAATGAGTCAAACTTACATCACAACAATCATTTTAGAACGCTTCCAAGAGTGTTACCCCTAAGCTAAGAATGGTGACGCTAACTCTCTTATTAACCTTAGAATTTACACTTAGTTAAGTCTCTATACAGTTACGGTATAACACACATAGATCGTTCCACATCTACCATTCCACTAGTGACACTTAACACATGTTCCTTACTAGACTTGTTACCCAGTCACACAATCAATTACCAGACAACTCCTAAATATGCATATTATACATCACCGACCACAGTAGTAGTTGATATCAACCACATAGACATATAATTATTAAACCCCAACACCCATACACGAGGAAGCAAGCCACATAAGGCAACCAAATCAATTCAACAACCTCAAACATTTATTCAATTATTCGTAGAGACTAGCATAATCATTATTTTCAAGAATTCACAAAGACAAGATCAATCATAGTAACCATTATAGTCCAATGCAATCAATTCAATCCAAGTAAATTAGGGTTTCACCCAAGTTCCAATAACCAACCATATTAGATTGCTGAACAACAATT
Organism: Anisodus tanguticus; assembly: GCA_034509755.1. Classification (NCBI taxonomy): domain Eukaryota; kingdom Viridiplantae; phylum Streptophyta; class Magnoliopsida; order Solanales; family Solanaceae; genus Anisodus; species Anisodus tanguticus. The sequence goes on along the minus strand of CM067560.1, from coordinate 18,611,047 downwards.
AAGTAATGTGTAGATGTATGTATGATATGAATGCAATGCATATGCAAGGTGCCTTTCTCAACCTGTTATATAGTACATCAAGGATTAATTATGATCGTACACCCATGTGGGACCTGCGAAGTCCATATACCGCTCCTAGCTAGCCTGAATTCACATACGAATCTGACTAAGCCCATGCCTCATTTGTCGAGCCTCAATCATGATGTAGGTGTGCAACTCCGTTCCCCATTTTTCAATATTCGTTGCGGCATGCAACCCGAGCCATCTGTATTATCATCAGTTCAATGTTGCCATAATATCATAAGTGTTCTTACCTCTCCAGCCTTTTGTCCCCATAACATATTCATACTACTCTCATATCAAATTTATAGAATCATAAGTGTATGAATGCAAATGTCAATATAAGGCAAGATATCATGATATAATGAGATGAAACCAAGTAAGGAGATGAAATATCACATTCTTTCAAAAGTTTAATAACACACATGTTATCCAATACACATGATTTCATATCAAAGCAGTCCATCAATAATAATCCTAGTACAATCAGGATATCATATCAAAGCACGTGTGATGAATTAACATAACAATATCAAATATGGCGACGAGTCCACATAATGGCGACGAGTCCACATAATAGCTGTCAGAATCAGCATAAGGCTAATCCCCTAAATCACCCATCACTACAACTCAACATAGGTACCCACTCAAACTTTCATCACAACCATTTGAATGGGACTCCAACATGCCCAATACCCATCAATATTTATAACTACTACATACTTCTATAGGAGTCTCACAAAAGCTAAATCGTAGCCTACCTCATTATCGAATAGGAGCGCTAAAAAACCAAGCCTCGGTGATTGCCTTGCCCTTCCGATGCGCCTTGTGATAGTCGAAGTCTATCCACATATATATTATTCGTTAATATAAAGCTAACAAAACAAAACAAGACTTTAAATACTCATCTCAGGCCCACACTACCAAGACTCAAACTTTGTTTCACAAAAACCTTTATTACATACTAGGTAATCACATCCTTAATTAAATTGCAAATCTAAACAAAATTGAACCTCCAATTGAACAATAATCCAAAACCCCAATTTGATACCCTAGATTTTTCCCCTTTTGACAAAAAACTTCTATAATCAAATTAAGCTTCAAAACATGATAATCTAACATAATCCACTCCTAACTTATGATATTAACATCATTAAATCTATAAATCCCCATTAAAATCAATCATACAACTCTCTTAAACTCACAATATGCAAAATCCATCTTCCCCAATTCAAACAATAAGCTAAACCACCATTAATAAGCTTACAATCATAAACTGAAACCAAAAAAGCAAATAATCAATTACCTCAAGGTGGGAAATGCTCCTAAGGCTCTGAAATAACCCTTAGGCAGCGCCGATTCCGAGAACACACTATTTTGGGAAAGAAAATCTGACTTAGAAAATCTGAATTAGAATTATAGATAGGACCCCTAAATAGTGATCTGTCCCGATGGAATCGACTTCGCTGTGGCAGAAAAGCCTTCGGCATAGCGGTTGTCACTTGACACCTCATACCTCACTATAGCAGACCTGATTCTGCTGTGGCAGAACTTCCCATTTCCCTAACATTCGCTTAGGTGAGCCAACCTTTCACCGAGGCAGACTCACCGGAGAGGATGTCAGTTCCACCATGGCGGACACCAGACACCAGCAGTGAAATATAGTAAAAACCCTCAATCTGATACCCGAAATACTGTCGGAACCCCCTAGACACAAACCAAACATGCTCGTCTATGGTAAATAGTGCTATGAACATGCTCATACCCTCGGATTTCACAAATAACTGAGCTAGTGCATACTTTTCTAAAGAATCATCCCGGATAAAACTATAATCCAAATTTTACAATAAGGGCACAAAATACATTTGATTGCCTCGAGAGGAAAACCAGTGACTCGACTAAGTCATATATGACACTCCAAAAGTATTGGAAGTGACAAAACCCGGAAACAAACCTATCTAGCCACAATTCAACTTTGAGTCAATCTAACCAACTCTAAATTTCCAGACTTAAGTTTTTCATCCGCAATTCATATAAATGGACCTCGAGATCCATGCTACCCATTCTAGCAAATCACAAGCCCCACATAGAGTCTACGTGAAGGGTCAAATAGGAAAATAAGGGTCTTTATCTAAAATGACCAAACAATTTGTTACATCATGTGGCAATTATGGAAAAGGAGAAATACTATAGTTCATGTAGGAGTCATGTCAAGAAATAGATTGATATATGAGATAAATTAGAACTTATGTCTACTGGAAAATACTATGTATCCTTGGTTGGAAATTGCAAATAGATGGCCTCTTCTAGTACAATTCTAGGAGGAGTACAGACCTCTGATCACTAGCACAACAGTTACATGGTCTTGTCCTCTAGATGGTTGGTTCAAGTGCAATACCGATGGATCTTATAAGAGTAGTTTTGGACAAAGTTCTTCTACATTTTGTGTCTGAACTAGTGCAAGAAATATGGTGTGGGCATGGGCAAGTAATATAGCAAAAGCATCTTGAATTATGGCTGAAGCAAAGGAAATACTAGAAGGAGTTACATATTGTGTCACAAATTATTTACTACCTCTGATAGTAGAAACTGATTCACTACTGATGAAAGAGGTGCTTGATGGAGAATGGAATTTACTACCTCTGATAGTGTCAACTTAAATTTATCAGTTTAGAGTTTCTAGTCATTTGAGAGGCACTTTTGGCCTTTGTTTGCATATTTCTTTCTACTTCCTTTTGATTGTGTACATATTTAGTTTTCATTTTAATAAAACCCGACCAGAACCATGCTGGTTGCTTTAGACAAAAAAAATTCTTCAAAATGTGAGTTACAATGAAGGACAAAAACCTCTTTATATAGTACTAAAGAAAAGGGTTGGTTAAAGATAAAATTAAATAAGAATGATATTCCTTAGGTGCCTAGAAGGCTGCCCACATTTACACCAATGCAAGTCAACATAGATTAAAACAACTCTAAATAGGAATGATATTCCCTAGGGTCATAGAACGTTTCCCACACTTAGACCAATGCAAGTCATTATAGATTAAAACAACACTTAAATATAGATTCTAGAAGCTAGTTTTTGGCTACTGGATTTTCTCCTTTTGGAGTTGATTTGGGCCTCATTCCATCTCATTTTGGACTTTAATTTGGGCCTCCAAATAGATGTAAGACTTGAGCAAAATAACTTGATTGGGCTGGAGCTCTTCTTCCATTACAAGACACTTTTTAATTGCTAATTGCAACCCATTGAGCTTGTCTTAAAATTTACTTGTTTCTAAGTCTTTTAATGTGTCCCCTTGGAACTTCCAAAGCTTCATCCATGTCCTTTAGTGATGTTGAGCTGTCATGGATGCTATCATTCCCTTCTTTTTGAAAGTATTTCATCCTCGAATTCAAAACTTGCATAATAAAGAGCACAAACATTAGGAAATGACATACACTAAGTAAAAGTTGAAGGAATAAAACAAGGTAGTGACCATGCGTCCCTTTAACCCAATTAGGCCTAACATGTATAAATATCCATTTACCAAGCATATGCACATTATCACTACTATAAGTAATATGATTTCCTATATATGCCCTAAATGCAATCTTCATAAGTTTATAATACAAGGTAAATGACCTAGGTAGACCAAACATATAAGAATATTTTGCATACAGACCAAACTTAGTTCTACGAACTATCAAGTTATCCCCTCTACATAGATCATTCCAATCTTCTAAGTGATTAATTTCACATTTCAACAAACAATGGAATTCAAAGAAATTAACACTAGTAGTATTTCTCTTTTTCGTTTTGCTTTCATCCCTTTTGAGAATCCCTTCAAATTGCCCATTCTTTTCTTTAGAACACTGCATTTCTCGATGATCATGATCTACAAGCTCCACTTCTTGACTAGGACAACCCAAAGAAATGTCTTCATCATTAACACAAAGATCACTCAAAGTAGCATTAAATTCCATTCTACCAAGTGAACTACAACCCCTCAAAAAGGACCTTCCATCATACGGAAGAGTATCAACATTATCACTTGCAAGATGCTTCTTATTCTAAATGTGCATCAAGCAAAAACCTTTCCTAGCACGCATATCACCTCCAAGATCAAGAATGTTATCAGATGAAAAAATACCAGAATCAAGAAATTCATTATCATTTTTATCAAACAAAGGTGGTGTGTCATAATAACAATCAATGTTTACATCAACACTATATTGAGAATTACAAATCATGGAACTGAAACAAGTAAGTATTTCACAATCTTCTTCAAATAATGTCGGTTTAACAAGAGCTTCATGATTCACAATAATACAAGTAGTCATGTATTTATTACTTAAATCAATATCAACATCAAAACCACATGAACTACTCTCACACAATCTCATAACTTTTCCTTTAGGAAAAGAAAATTTCACATGACATTCACCATCATAATTGAAACATTTAAGCACTTCATAAGTAAAAGGAGAAAAAGAATTAGTCATATTGCATTCCATTGCTCCAACTAAAGCACTACTAGCATAGTCCACATTACACATGAAATATTTTTCATCAACAACTGTACCACTAGAGTCAACTAAGGAATGACCTAAATAAGGAGCATAGCTCTCATCCTTAGGTTATGAAACTACTGATTCAGAAATTGAATTATCAAAACAGTTACCTAGAGTCTCTTCACATTCAATAGCTTTTAAAGCATCTAAAGTGTTAGGTTTAACTATTTTACCAGAAGTTGCTTCTTTAACTGATCCTTTACCTTAGACTACATGTTATGTAGTTGTTGGAACTTTTGTTGAATCTTGTTGACAACATAAGAGCTTTATCTATTTTCTTTGTTGTTCCAATGACTAAATGGGCACATGTTTTGAAACCCACAATGTCGATTCAAGAACACTAGAAAGACAAAGAGTTAAGAGGTTAGAAGATAAACATGAAAAACTCTCACTTAATCTCTCTTTTGATTCTCATAATTCTTGTAATAAAACACTTTTTTATCTAACATCTTTTTTTCACTCTCATTCTTTTCTCTTATGCTTTCATCAATCACTTGTCTTTTTTATGGAGGAGTCGGAACTACTATTTGTGTAGGAGAAGTTACACACGGGGAAGAGTCACTCTCTTCTTGTTCACAACATGACTCCCCCTCTTGGAAGTTACATACTTCACCATCTTATTGGAAAAATAGGACACTTGGAGTTAACTTCATCTTGGGACTGTGGTATAGAATGAATGTGCCTCAATTCATCTTTTAAATCATCCCAAGTCAAAAGTATTTCATTAAATTTCAACCATTGAGGGTTACTATAATCATCGACTAATTTCTGTAATTTATGAGACAAGGCTCTTATTGGAAACTCCAATATCTCTATCTCCCAATAATTTTTACAAACAAATATATGCTCCATGTAATATTCTCATTGGAGGTAAGTTTCTTTACTAGCATACATGAACAATTTTGGTAGTACCACCTGGTTACTACCCCACTTGGTCAATCCTTCATAATATATCATATATTCTTACACCTGTGAAAGACATTATTTTTTATTTTTAAAAAATATATATATATATATATCACCCAATTTTTTTGGCTTTTCCCTCAATTGTTCTCACTCACTCTTTCCTTTTTTTTCCCCACAAATAACTCTTGGAAAAATACTTTATGGATTTATAAATAAACTCTACTCGTATCAAGCCCTTCGTAGTAAGAAAAAGAATTTCAAAGCACTAAAAAAAGTGAAGAACCAATCCTAGAAAGAATTAAGATTTAGTTTAAACAAGACTCGGAGAAAAATGGATATTTTTCAATGAAGACCAAAAGAGTAAGAAAAAACTTATTGTTCTTATCCTCTAAGATTTAGGATCTCCACTTCTTATTTTCTAGCTTAACATTTAGAAAACAAATAGATTAAACAAAATTCTTGGAGAGCAAACAATATACAATTTTTTTTATTTTACTATTCACTACAGTATCTTATTTTTAAATTTTTACCTTTTTTAACTCTTTTGTTTTGTTCAATAAATCCCCAAGATTATCAAAAATGAAATCTTAATAGTACCACTCTGATACCACTTGATAACAACGAGCTTAGGGAGATCCAAAATTGTGAATAAAAATATTAAAAGTGTGGAAGATAAATAGAAAAGAATCTGAAAACTAGAAAATAAAGATACCAGAAGTTCAAGGGAGTAGTTTCAAGAATTCCAAAAATGCAAGTTCTGAAGATTAACAAGATCCAAGTAACAATGAATGCTTATTAGATGAACCAAATGCCTTTACTTGAGAAACGAATCAAACTTAAAATTCGGATCTTGACCGCTTCCTGAGTAATGTTAGACAATAATTAGTATGTATACTAATGCCTTCTAAGAATACCAAGAAGAAATCAAATATATCAAAGAAAAAGTTATCTTACTACCTTGAACTATGAACTATTTAGGTTGAAAGATAAATCTCAAAGTATTCTGCCACAAAGGTTCAAAAGAACTCTCAAATATATTATATTCTTCAAACTGTGAATTACAATTAAGGACAAGCACCCCTTTATATAATACTAAAGAAAGGGGCTGGTCAACGATAAAATTAAATAAGAATGATATTTCCTAGGTGCCTAGAAGGCTTCCCACATTTACACCAGTGCAAGTCAACATTGATTAAAATAACTCTAAATAGGAATGATATTCCCTAGGGGCATAGAAGGTTTCCCACACTTAGACCAATGCAAGTCATTATATATTAAAACAACACTTAAATATAAATTCTAGAAGTTAGTTTTGGGCTACTAGATTTTCTCCTTTTGGAGCTGATTTGGGCCTCATTCCATCTCATTTTGGACTTTAATTTGGGCCTCCAAATAGATTTAAGACTTGAGAAAAATATCTTGATTGGGCTGGATCTCTTCTTCCATCACAAGACACTTTTTAATTATTAATTACAACCCATTGAGCTTGTCTTAAAATTTACTTGTTTCTAAGTCTTTTCATGTGTCCCCTTGAAACTTCCAAAGCTTCATCCATGTCCGTTAGTGATGTTGAGCTACCATGGATGCTATCATTCCCCTCTTTTTAAAAGGATTTCATCCTCGAATTAAAACCTTGCATAATAAAGAACACATACATTTGGAAATGACATACAATAAGTAAAAGTGGAAGGAAAAAAACAAGGTAGTGACCATGCATCCATTTAACCCAACTAGGCCTAACATGTATAAATATCCCTTTACCAACCATATTAACATTATCACTACTATGAGTAATATGATTTCCTATATATGAACTAAATGCAATAAGACCTGATACGTAGGTCTGTAAGGATCTTATTATGAAATAAGAAACAAGAAAGGAATTTACTTCAGAATTCTAGTTTTAACAGTATTATTCACCCGAGATTTACCATATTAACACCAGTACATAGTTATACACTAGACCTGTACTGTAGCTCAAGAAATGACATAACGCTTATCCTCGGCTGCGGCTGGACGACCAGGTGTACGGTCATCTTTAAGTATAGCCATACAGGTGTTATTATGACTCATGGTGATATGAACTGTCATGAACTTGAATCTAAAACCTTACTTATTCAATTCATATTCTCAGAGCATTCTTAGACAATATAGGCTATTAGCCTATCATGAATACTTTAAAAAGAAAAAAGAAAAAGGAGGGAGGTATACCGAAACCGTAACCAAGAGAGGATGTGAGCAAACTTCCAATGTTATTGATTCAGAGGAAAATATATAATGCTCAATTTTTTGATGCCTTTTTTCTAATGAACGTATGTCCCCTTTTATAGATGAAGGCGGACTTCAATTCATTTTACAATCAATAAAATAAATAGTAAAGGAATCTAAATAATTACAAAATGCCAAAAAACTTTACGGAAAGAAGATAAAGATATCTTATCTTCTAAAAAGTAAAAGATAAAAAGTAAAAGAAAACAAATGACTTTATTAAAGTCGGAATAACTTTATTAAAGTTGTGGGGACGAATATGTCTCTTCAGTCTTTTCTTCCTTTATTAGTGTTGAGTAGGACCCATCACTTTATTCTATCATTTTCTCCTTTCCTCGAGAGCTCTTGTCTTCTTGCTTGGCTTTTGCCTTTTCCTTTACTGCCTCAATCAGGCTGTCGAACAGGTCTTCTGTTGTAGGTTAGTAGGTATAATCTTCCAACGGCTGAGACTCTTCTCCTAGGCATCCATAAGGATTGTCGTCTGTTGCTTCTTTCATGGAAGTTGTTGATGTCTCTGAATAGGGATTGTCATCAATCTTTGTTTTAAATTTTTTAACAAAGTCTGTTTTTACCTTATCAAGGTAAGCAGCCATCAGTTCTTCTTCTGATGCATTAGGATTCTTCATCCTGATGGATTTTTCTAATTTAGAAAAGAAATAATCTTCTTCTTTGGCCTCTTTTTTCATATGATGAATAGATTTCAAAGTCTTAATAAGAGAAGTAATTTCTTCTTCCAACTGCCATCCATATTTGCGAGTTGGATTTTCTTTATCGTTTTCTAGTAATTTATACCAGAATTTACAGAGGAATTTCCTCTTAAGACATAATATGCCATGAGAATTTCTTCCTGCTTCAGGGATCCACTTCCATATCCATGGGATACCTGTCTGCATAAAAAAGAATAGTGATGCAGATCCTTCGATATAATCAGAAGGGTTTTTAGGAGAGACACATGGTGTCAACTGAATCCATTCCTTATAATAATCCATATAAGATTTTGGCAAAACCTGAATTTCAGGTCCTACAATGTTCCACCATGGAAATATCCATCCTGGAAGTAACTGGCCATTCTGGCAGTTTTTGAAGATTTTTGGATTAATTTTAATCCACCAAGTATGACCATGCTTTTTATTTTCATAATAAAAAGTATAAGTAAAAGCGTCAATATAGTCATAATAATTAAACGTCATTTTAATATCTATTCTGGGAATTATAAATTCCTTAGATCGGAATGGGCTAATTCCCCATTCATACGGATATATAATCTTCTTTAGATAGAACTTGGAGAAGCTCTTTTCTATTCCCGGCTTTTGCTCAGGGTAAGAAGTGATTTCAGCAGTACTTGTTGCTGTGAGGATATATTCATAATACATCCTGTTTTTTCCTTCTTTGAAAGGATGGTAGAAATTTTCTACATAGCGATTCATAAGAATCCATGGGTCATTCAGATAATTTTTATCTTCATGAGTTAAAAGAAGTATAACTTCCTCATGTGGTCGGACCAAATATTGGTTCCTGTCATCCTCTTGTTGCAAGAGTTTTTGGGCATATGAGCCATGTTGTCTAGCTGATCCTTCTCCTGTAAGTATTACATTTGGAGTGTTCTTTGGAGGATCAGTCCTTCCCCGACCTCGACCATAGCCTCGGCCTCTTCCTCTACCCCTATTAGGAGTAGGTGGCGGCCATTCCGGATGCATTTTATCCTTGCAAAAATTCATGAGTGAGAAAGTCAGGGAGAGAGTTATCTTCACCTTTTAGATATTGTATCTCAAAGTCAAATGGGGCCAAATGTGCCGGCCATCTGTTTGGAAACATCATGTTTAAAATCCTTTTTAAACATGAATTTAGCTGCATTGCAGTCTGTTCTTATCAAGAAATTTGTATTATAAAGATCATCTTGGAATTTCAAGACACACTTAACTATAGCAAGAATTTCTTTAGCTACTGTTGCATAATTCTTTTGACTATTAGTCCATTTTCCAGAATTATACCGAACCAGGTATTCCTATTTGGTTTGGGGATTTATCTATTTCAGAATTCCTCCATAACCAATGTCAAAGGCATCGGTTTCAATATTTTTTCCCTAGGCTGGGTTAGCAAGCATAAGACATGGCAAAGCTTGAACATTCTTCTTTATTTTTCTTACTGCTTCAGTATGAACATTTGTCCATGTAGCGGCAGTCTTTTTTAGTCTGTCATATAAAACAGTTGCATCCACAGAAAGATTTTTATAATAGGAAGAAATATAATTCAAGCTTCCTAGAAATCTTTGTAACTGGTTCTATCTAGAATTTCATCAGGAAATTTAGAAGCAAATTCAATACTCCTATGAATAGGAATGATTTTTCCTTGTTCAATATTATGACCAAGAAATCTGATCTTTAGTCTGAAAAATGCTCATCTTAGGCTTACAGATAACCAAACCATTAGTAATGATATTTTTTAAAAAAATATCAAGATGTCTTATATGATCTTGTATAGTTTTTTAATAGACTAATATGTCGTCAATGTAAACAATAATAAAACCACTATAAGGGGTAAAAATGTCATTCATGATATGTTGAAATTCGGACGGAGCATTTTTTAGTCCGAAAGGCATGACATTCCATTCATAATGACCAAATGGAACTGTGAAGGCAGTCTTGTACCTGTCAGATTCATTGACCTGTATTTGCCAAAATCCAGATTTTAAATCGAATTTTGAAAATATATTAGATTGATATAATCTATCAAGTAAATCCTTTTTATTTGGGATAGGATATCTAATCCACTTTAAAACATTGTTTAAAGTTTTATAGTTAATAACCAATCTAGGAACTCCTCATTCCTGTTCAGCATGTTTACTAACATAGAACGCCGTACAACTCCATGGGGAGTTTGAGGGACGGATTAACCTTTTCTCTATAAGAGAAGAAATCTCCTTCTTGCATATTTCCCGATATTCCATATTCATTTGGCATGGTCTGGCCTTAGTAGGAATACTTTGCTCCTGAAAATCTTCTTCGTAAGGAAGTCCGACAATATGTTTCTTCCTGTTCCAGAAAGCAGTGGGCAGATCACTGCAACTAGAAATAGCAAAATCTTGCTCTATTCCTTTAATCTTATCCTTTAATTTAGGATTAGTAAGTTGATCATAAATATTGTAGATCATTAATTCTTGTTGCAGATAATCCAAATGTTGCTTCTTGTTCTGCACAAGGTTAATAAAGCTGATAGACTTGTAAGATGCTATCCAGGGGAATGATATGATCTTTCCTTCATGAGTTCCTGAAAAACCCTTTCCTGTAACATTGTTAAGAGGCATTAAACCATTAATAAAAGGTATGCCTAAAATGATATCATTAGCTAAATTTTTAACCAATGTGAAAGAGTGTTTAATGCAAACCTTATCATGGCAAATGTAAGCACTAGATAATTTGTAGGAGACTTGAAAATTACTTCCATCTGCTCCTGATACTTTACGATTAGTCTTAGTAAAGTATTTGGTGGGGATGAGACCTTCCCTGATACAGTTGATATCTGCCCCTGAATCAATGAGTGTAGGGACATTTTTGAAAATGGTTCCTTCATTAATTAATAAATTAATTTTGGTGATCCATCTCTGACGAGAAACCATACTGATAGATCCCATAAGATCTTCATTAGCAGGCTCACTAGAAGTGCTAGGTTGTTCAATAATAGGAGTATGTCCTAATTGTTCCGAAATTTCCGGCTCCTTCTCTTCATAGGAGATAGATTCTAATAGAGTAACTCTGTTTTCTAAACCACCGTAGTGTTTATGTAACTGGGTTATCTCAAGCTTGAGATCATGGATCTCTTCTTTTAATTGCTGAGTAGTCCAAAGCTTATCATTACCCCTTTTCTTTTGCAACTCAGTTAAGATTTCCGAGAAATTATACGGAGGATCAATCTTTGATTTGACCTTTCGAGGAGTCTTATCTCTCTCTTAAGCTTTAAGTAGAGCTTCTAGGATCTTGTCCTTCTAGGCATCTCCTGGAATATCTTTTAGGAGATCATTAATTTCTTCTCCATTGATGACACTAACATTGAAGCTGGAGAATTGGGATTGGAATTTATAAAACTCGTCATCAGTGTTTTCATCCTTGACTACCTGACAATTCTTGGAGGTACAGACACAGGATCTTCCTCTTCAGAGGAGGATGAGTAGGGATCTTCAGAATCCGTACTCCAGGATTTTCTTGATTCATCTGATGAGACAATAACTTTCATCAGGGCATCTTTGATGCTATCATCGACTTTGAGAGCCTTGATTTTATCAATTTTCTTCGTTTTACACCGGTTGGCGTAATGACCTACTTCTCCACATGCATAGCAAGTAGTGGTCTTAGTAGTCCTTTTCTTTGGGATATAACCCTTTCTTTCATTCTTGGTTCTTCTTTTCGCAGCTTTCTTTTTGTACGAGTCTGATTTGCATTTCTCGTAATACTGCTTCTTATGTGGTTTAACCTCATGCTTTCTCTTCTTCCCGGTATTTTGGGATGAGGTAGGTTCGTCCATGGCGTATGTGGGCTTGTCCCCATAGTTGCTTGATATGTTTACTCATCAAATATTCTTTTGATATGATATCATGAGTTGTACTTAGATTGTATAGGTGCATGAACTCTTGAAAGCATGTGATATTCATCTCTGTACTTAGTTGTATCTCATCATATCATGATATCTTGTTTTATATTATCATTTGCATTCATACACTCGGAAAGGTAAGGACACTTATGAGTTCATGGCAACACTAAGATGATATTGATATGCGGGAAATCGAGTTGCACGTCTGTAACATGATATTATTCAGCCAAAGAGTTGGGCTCCGATGGGACATTTCAGAGGGGTATATGGACTTCGCGGGTCCCCTATGGGTGTACGGATCATAATAAAATCTTGACATACTATCTACCGTATCGATAAAGGTACCTGGAAAATGCATTGCATTCATATCATACATATATATTCCATTTCATTGATTGATTGTAGATGGACTTGTATTTGAAGGGATTGTTGTTAAATTGACTAGATTCTGGACATGAAAGGATTATACTTGTTACTTGGTACTTGGATTACTGTTTAAACTCTTCTGTGTTTATAGTATGAGAAAGCTTATGTAGTATTTTGTTATCTTCCGCTTTTACTTATGATTATTCATGTGAATGATTTGGTAGTGGTTCGCCTACCGGTGGAATTGGTGTAGGTGCCACCACGATTCTTGAAAAGAGGTCATGACAAAGTTGGTATCAAATCCCTAGCTTAAACGTTCTTAAATACAAGAGCAATGTCTAGTAAAGTCTTATGTAGACGTCCATTCTTATCTTCAAGAGGCTATGGGACATATAAAAAATTTTATTTTTTTCAGCCTTTCGTGCTAAGTTGAATCAAATTGGTATCTGACCTTTGTTTCTATTATCTCACAGATGGTGATGACTTATGTTGATGTAGCGAGAGTGGAGGCGCCAGCACCAGTAGTGTGCGGTCGCAGTAGAGGACGTGCTCGGGGCTAAGGTAGAGCCAGAGCAGCAGCGCCAGTTCAGGAAAAAGCATAGAGAGTCGATTGATGTGCCTAGAACGGCACATATGATACCATTTTCATGGATTATTGTTGTCCTTTATGCATTTGTAGTAGTCTTTTCTTAGGTTATTTTGGTTTTTTGTAGGATTTGTATGTTGGGACACCAAGAATGAGGAAATATGCTAAAATATAGTCAAAAATGCTGAAAATGGAAGAAGTGTTGAGAAGGCCACTTATGCGGACCGCAGAACCAGACTGCGAACTGCAGAATGGTAACCAAAGTCGAAGAAATCAATAGTGAAATAAGAATTCTAGAACCCCAAAGTGCTACTCAAACTGCGGTCCGCACTTCCATTCCGCGGACCGCAGTCTTGTCTGCGCAAAAACTGCTCCAACTAGAGTTCAACTCAGATTGCGAAGATTCAAGACACTTCTGCTAGCCGTAGTTAAGTTCTGTGGATCGCAATTCAAGCCAAAGTTTCAGACAGTTCAGATTAAGACCCACTTGGCGAACCCTAGGTCCATTTTGAGGACTGCAAACCTGTTCTGCGGTCGCAGAGTGGCATGCGGTGGCATTTTTATAAGTAACTATAGTCCGAAAATTGGATCTATATATATACCCACCTAGGGTTTTGTGATGGGATACATGATTCCATACCTAGATTCTAAAAGTTCATAGCCACATTTTTAATATTCCTTGTCATATCTCTACTATTCATCTTTTAGTTATTCAAGAAACGATTCTTCACCCATTGTGTAAAGACAAGTTTTGTTCATCATTAATCATTGTAAGCATCTTTTTATATTCATTATATCTTGTGTCATTTATCATTGTGTTGTGTTGATGTATGTATGGGGGGTGAGTGAGGGTAAGTGGGGTTGAGTTTGGCAGGGAACAAAATAATGCGAAAATGGATGGGAATAGGGGTTCTCAGTTTCTAATCGGGTAGTGGGGATTTGGGGGCTGTTTCGGGTAGTTATGTAGGGAATTGGGTCAAGGCATTTTATGGGAGTGTTCCGGGGAGGTTGAGGGTGGTGTTGGTGGTTGGGACTTTGTGGATGGGTGGTGGAAAGGCCACGAAATAAGGATGAAACAGTAAGCTCCGGTGAAGGGTGTTTAGTGGACTGTTTCGTATTTTCAGTTCAAGATGCGAAGTTATGGGAGGTTCCGGGGCTTGGCCGTTGTTCTGGCTGTTTCTAAGTACTGTGGGATGTGATGGTGAAAGGAATGAGATGGTTTGGACAAGGGATGGACACGGGATGCTAGGTGCAAACCTGAGTACAAACCAAATGTTTAGACGGTCGATATAAGCAATGGACACGGTTGATATGGATTGGATAATGACAAGGGTTTTTAAATGCACGAGCCAACACCAAGATGAGGGTGACCAATTTAACAAGGACTAGACCGGGGATGCTAAGTACAAGCTCGAATACTAACCAAGTGAGGATGGTCGGGAACCTTAAAATAGACCCTATGTTTGGGTTTGGTTGGGTCACACAGTCCCAACAATCACTCGCACCAAAGGGGGTTTCTTAAGCTTCGATTTTAGTTAGATCACACAAGTTCTAATCAAGGCTTACACCTAAGGGAGCTTAGCCTGGGTTTGGCTAGGTCACACAGTCCTAGCTTCAACTTACACTAAGGGTTTGGCTCACACAAAAACCAAGGTCCTCCAGGAGAACTGACTAAGAATATCAACCCCAGGTTGAAAGACTTAACAAAATGAGTAAATACTCAAGTTTTATATCAAACAGCAACCCTACCTTTTACAATGGCCTAAGGCCTCTATTTATACTATAAAATAGACTATTCTAGAATACAAATGAAAAGATACAAACAAACACCTAGTGCCGACGCATTTGGATTAACTTGGTGACCAAGGGAGTTCGGCCACCTCTTCCTCTTCTCTAGGCCGAGATTGAGGTCTCTCATGTAACTATATTCATGAATTTGTTAGCTCATAAATTCTTCCAACAACCTCATCTTCTTGGAATGTGTTGGAAGCTTCTATTCTTGGTATTTGTTTTGATGATCATTTCAGCCAACTTCTTCATCACCCCTTGGATGATTTTGAAGACTTTAATGTAGCCGAATTCATGAACTATTTGGTTCATGAATTGTCTTCTTGGAATCCTTAACTTCTAGAACATTCTTGTCCTTGCCACCTTGTCTTTCTTACACTCTTCTCGGCCTTGTCACCTTATTACATGGCTCATTAAATGTGTCCTAATGAAAACTAAAAGTTAAGCTAAGAACTAAAGGAAAACAACAAGCTAAACAAACACGGTCCGAATACAATCCAAACAAAACCAAACCAAACAAAACATTCCCTTTTGTCCAAGGGTCTCACCAAATAAAATTCCTCGTGGTAGGTATAAGACTTAACCCGTGTGCCCACCAATCTCCCACTAGAGAAGGTAATGGATTCCCTGTCTTGAATTGAGCCGGTACCGATACCAACTCTTTTAACATCACAGACAACTCATATTTGTACCTCAACCTTCGGAATAGGGGCAGCAAAAGGCCTTCAAACTTGGATGGAATGTTGGAAAGAAGAAGTCAAGTTATGTGAGTTTCTTTCCCCACTTACATTGGTACGCTCGGAGGGGATAATTCCTATTGTGTATGGATTCTCATACGTGCTTTCGGGTGAGGTTATGGATCTCATGGAGGGTAACCCGTGTGCCCACCAATCTCCCACTAGAGAAGGTAATGGATTCCCTGTCTTGAATTGAGCCGGTACCGATACCAACTCTTTTAACATCACAGACAACTCATATTTGTACCTCAACCTTCGGAATAGGGGCAGCAAAAGGCCTTCAAACTTGGATGGAATGTTGGAAAGAAGAAGTCAAGTTATGTGAGTTTCTTTCCCCACTTACATTGGTACGCTCGGAGGGGATAATTCCTATTGTGTATGGATTCTCATACGTGCTTTCGGGTGAGGTTATGGATCTCATGGAGGGTAAGAGTATTTCGTGCACACAGCTCATGGAAGAGCTTGGAAACAACCATGATCCAAGTGGCACCACAAATTAGGTGGGTCAATTGATAAATTTCCACCTAGACACAAGTCTCCATTACCCATACCACACTAATACACCTACTAAAGCCTAAACCCAACACCACTTCCATGAATTGAGTCAGAACCCTAACATTCCAATTACTTGATAATTTAAACATCTTTTAAGTTGATATTTTGAAGTAGATAAAACAAACAAGCAACTTGGTTACTATAGAAGTAAAGTAATTAGTAAAGTTATAATATGTGTACAAATAGACTAGTTTCTCATCTATTCCTTGTGGGATTCGACCCAACCTATGTTGGGTTTTTAACAATGATCACGTTATACCATTAAAGGTGTAATTTGGGCTAGATCAAATTTTGGCATCGTTGCTAGGAAATACAGTCTTGAAATTTTCTATTTGTTGTATTATTACTTTGCTAAGAGATTTATTTCTAAATTTACGTTTGCTTGTTGTTTTTGTGTTGTATGTGCTATAGCGGATTTATCCGACTATGAGGGAAATGTAAATATGGCCACATTTGTCAATGCTATCTAGCTACCCCAAATTCTGGGGAATGCAAGTTTCCACATCACTTCCACCATGCTCCACATGCTCAATAACAAGGGCATATTCATTATTGGTTATCATCTCATCCAAACTTAATGAAAGCCAAGTGTAAGCTTTATTGTCAATATTAAGAACCTATAGAAGGGCAATTGGGTGGACTATTGCGGACATCCGAGGGATAAGTTTGGGAATATGTACTCATCGAATCCATCTTGAAGAAAATAGTTCCCCAAGTGTTAAGCTCCAAAGAAGGCTAAATCCCTCAATGCAAGAGGTTGTGAAGAAAGAAATTATAAAGTGGTTAGATGCCGAGGTGGTGTACCCAATTTCCTATAGTGCATGGGTAAGCCCCGTGCAAAGCGTGCCGAAGAAAAGAGGGATCACGATGGTCCCAAATGATAAAAATGAATTGATACCAATGAGGATGGTAACCCTGTGGAGGGTTTGCATGGACTACCGGAAGCTGAATAGTGCTACAAGGAAGGATCATTTCCCCTACCTTTCATTGACCAAATGCTTGATAGGTTGGCAGGAAAGTCTTACTATTATTTCTTGGACGGGTTTATGGGATACAGTCAAATCCAAATATCCCCGGATGATCAAGAAAAGACCACCTTCACTTGTCCATATGGTACATTAGCCTTTCGAAGGATGCCTTTTGGTCTTTGCAATGCTCCCGCCACCTTCCAACGTTGTATGATGGAAATTTTTAATGATCTAGTTGAAGATGTTATGGAGGTTTTCATGGATGACTTCTCCGTGGTTGGGGAGTCCTTTGAAGTTTTCTTGGAAAATTTCCCCTTTGTATTAAAGAGATGTGAAGAGACCAACTTGGTCTTAAATTGGGAGAAGTGTCACTTTATGGTCATCGAGGGTATAGTCCTTGGTCACAAAATCTCCAAGGATTGTATTGAAGTGAACAAGGACAAGATTGAAGTGATATCTAAGTTTCCTCCTCCAATAACCATCAAGGGTATCCGAAGTTTCTTAGGGCATGCTGGGTTTTATAGAAAATTCATCAAGGATTTTTCAAAAATCACAAGCCCAATGTGCAAGCTCTTGGAAAAAGATGCAAAAGTTAAGTTCAATGAAGCATGCCTCAAAGCTTTTGAAGATTTAAAAGAGAAATTTGTTTCAACTATTATAATTGTGACTCCAAATTGGGATCTCCCCTTTGAATTGATGTATGATGCAAGTGGGATTTCTATTGGGGATATGTTGGGTCCAAGACATGAAACAATCCTTCACCCAGTCTACTATGCAAGTAGATCGCTTAATGAGGCTCAAAATAATTATACGGTGATGGAGCAAGAGTTGTTTGCCATTGTCTTTGCTTTTGAAAAATTTCGGTCTTACCTATGGGATTCTAAAGTGGTGGTATATTCCAATCATGCAGCCATTTGATACTTAATGAAAAAGAAGGATGTGAAGCCACGCTTGATTAGGTGGGTACTCCTTGTACAAGAGTTTGATTTTGAGATCACATATCGGAAAGGTTGTGAGAAGCAAGTAGCGGACCATTTGTCAAGGACTGAAGAGGATGAAAGGCCAAATAATGAATTGGAGATCAATAATGCTTTTTCGTATGAGCAACTCTTTGCTTTATCTCAAGATCTCATCCCTTGGTATGCCAATTTCGCTAATTACTTGGTGAGTAGAATCATGCCGGATCATCTAAACTCTCATCAAAAGAAGAAATTCTTAAGAGACTCACCCTCGTCCCTACCCAAGCAAGAGCTACTCTAGCTTCTCCTGTATCGAACAACACCCAGTCAAGCATACCTTACCCATTCTTCCGGGCACACGTCCCTCATTATTATTAGGATGAGCCTTATCTCTTCCGAATTTGCGTCGATAACATGATTCAGAGATGTGTGCCCAAGGTTGAGACTTTGCCTATCATGGAAGCATACCGTGATAGACCGGTTAGTGGTCACCATGATAGTTAAAGCATGGCCTACAAAATTCTCCAAAGTGAATTTTATTGGCCAATGATCTATAAAGACTCTCATGAATTTGTGAAGCATTGTGACCAATGTCAAAGGGAAAGTAATGTCACTAGAGGGCATGAGTTTCCTATGTCTCCTATTATTGAAGTGGAATTATTTGATGTGTGAGGAATAGATTTCATGGGGCCATTCGTGAGTTCTTTGGAAACAAATATATACTTGTGACGGTTGATTATGTGTCCAAGTTGGTTGAAGTCGTAGCCCTTCCGAACAACGAACGGAAGAGTGTTACCGTGTTCCTCAAGAAAAACATTTTCACTTATTTTGGGACCCCTAGAGCCATCATAAGTGATAGAGGCTCTCACTTTTGCAATAGAGTGTTTGCCTCCCTTTTTCAAAAAGTATGGGGTAAATAATAAGGTGGCAACTCCTTACCACCCTCAAACGAGTGGTCTAGTGGAAGTGTCCAAATGGGAGATAAAGAGTATTTTGATGAAGACGGTTAATCTCATGAGGACGGATTGGTCAAGAAAGTTTGATGACGCCTTATGGACATACAGGACGGAATACAAGTCTCTTATTGGGATGCCATCATATAAGTTGTTATATGGAAAGGCATGTCATCTTCCGATAGAGGTGCAATACAAGTCACTTTGGGGATTAAAGAAGCTAAACATTGATTGCGAGAATGCATCAAAGTTAAGTAGGGACCAAATCAATGAGATGGATGAGTTCCGTCTCCAAGATTATGACAATTCCATTTTCTACAAGGAGAGGATGAAGTTCCTCTATGATAAGAGGATCTTGAAGTGTGAATTTGCACCTTAGGACTTAGTCTTGCTCTACAACTCTAGACTCAAGTTGTTTCCCGGGAAGTTGAAGTCGAGATGGCCCAGTCCTTTCAAAGTGATGAAGGTCTTCCCATATGGTGCCAGTGAATTAGATAGCAAAGCCAGTCACCTTTTCAAGGTGAATGGCTAAAGAGTCAAGAATTACTTAGGAAGTTATGATGATCAAAGGGTGAATGAAATCAGCACCCTCTACGTACCTTGAAGAATTTATGGTAACAGTTGTCATGACGCGACGTTAAATCAATCTCTAATGGGAGGCAACCCAATGTTTTACTTTGTTTTCTTTATTTTTTTTTTGTTCAATTGTGTATTTGATAGTTTGTTAAGTGTGTAGGATCTGGAAACACAGGCAAAAAGAGGAGGAAAACTGGAAAGATGAGCAAAACAATTCAAAAAAGAAAGAGAGACCATTGTGCGGCCTACTCTACGGACTGCAAGCTGGGTCTGCGGACCACACAATGGACTGCAAAACTCCACAGAGAACTGGAAAACTGAGATTTGAGAAAGGAGGAATTATGACCCAAACTACGGCTCGCATTCCAGAATTGTGGACCACACTTTGGTCCGCGTTATTGCATAGTGCATCTAGGAGTTTTCGGATAAAATTGCAGAGAAATAAACCCTTTTACGGACCGCAGTCCGGTTATGTGACCGGTTCTGCGATCGCAAAATGGTGCCACATCATCAAATTCAAAATACGGTGAGTGGGACATAATCTAATTTTGTGGACCGTAGACTATAACTGTGACCCGATCTAAATCGTAGATTGACTCATGTATAAAAGGAATGTAAAGCCCTAATTTCTTGCATTCTCTCTTTCGCGCTCAAAGTTGAAGTCAAACACTTCCTATTCTCCATCAACTGCTAAATCTCCCCACACACACGTCTCTTTCACATATTCACCTTCACTCAATCACTTCGTCTTCCTCGTCTGCTCGTCGATCACAATGTATGTTTTCTCTTCTCATTTTTCTCATTTTCTCCAAGAATATGTAAAAAGGGTGGGAATAATCATGAACTCAACTTGTGGGGGTTGGATAATTGTTGTATGATGTGTAGTTATGCCCCACGTAACTATGAAATTGTGTGATTATTCTTCGTTGCCTCATTCCCCTCTATTGTTTAGAAATCACAATTATT
The DNA here is from genome assembly GCA_034509755.1 of Anisodus tanguticus. Classification (NCBI taxonomy): domain Eukaryota; kingdom Viridiplantae; phylum Streptophyta; class Magnoliopsida; order Solanales; family Solanaceae; genus Anisodus; species Anisodus tanguticus. Next base: position 18,590,221 of record CM067560.1, on the reverse strand, counting down.
GAGAATTTGAAATGTTTGGAATTTTGTAAAATTGATTGCATATAGGGGTTGGGCTTGGGTTCAATTGCATGACTCTCGAATTGGGTACTTAATTTGTGCGGGAAGGTTGTCAATTGAGTGAAGTTAAAAAAATTGCCTAAACATGCCAATAATTCTTAAATATGATTGAATTGAGTCGTAGTGAAGTCTGAGTACCTACAAGCATTAATTGCAAACATGTTTTAGGTTGTCAATGTGTGTGTGGTGATAGTGTGGGTGTGGCAACATCGGGTTTTAAAAATCGAGGCGAAATCCTTGAGAAATACCTAAAATGCGCCGACTTGGTGCCTTTTTGTGATCCGCATAATGGTTCTTTGAATCGCAGAAGGGCACCCTAGTCTGCTAAATGACCTAGTGATCCAAGATGATTGAAAGGCAATTATGTGATGCCTTTTGCGAGCCGCAGATTGGTTCTGCAGACCGTAAAGTAGGCCGCAGAATTGCCCAGTGAATTTGAAATTTCTAGGCAAAATTGTGATCACGATCTGCGGACTGCAGTCTGGTTTTGCGACGTTGCAGACCTGGATTGCGGCCCGCAGACCCGGTATGCGATCACTGAAGTTGTTTCCAATCTTGTATTGTTATTCTTTCTTTTTCACTTTTTAGTATAAGTTATTGTTTATTTAGCGTGGTTCATTCTTGCAATTGCTCTATGAAAAATACAAAAAATATTTTACTTTATTTTTCGTATCATAATCCAAGACTCATCATGTCTCTTGTGTGCATAAATTGCTCTAAAGAAATTGCAAGCATAAAAGGGTATCAAAATCAATGAGTCAGCACCCCATCTAGATCTTTGAGGCCTAACCACAGCCCGATTGATACCTCAAAGTAAAGGGAAGCTGATTATCCGCAATCATAAAGAAACCGCCAGGCTGGGTAATAAGAGCAGGCACCCCAACATAGATGTATCTAGTGATGAAGCGTCTCAAACTTCTAATACGACTGTACATTCATCCTCCCAGTCTGATGAGGAGGTTGTTGGGGAAGAAGAAGCTTGAGCGGACAAATTGAGATAAAAGAGGCCCTAGAGGTCAAGAGTTAATATTACATAATTAAGACGGTTTGTGTTTTAACATCTGAATGAACATAATTTCATTTTATTTCCAAATTATTATTCCTTATGTCCCAATTTATGTGGTATAATTCGAATTTTGAGGTCAATTTTTTTAATTTTGATTACAAATTCGAATATACAATCTCTAATTTTTTACAAAATAAAATTTATATATTTAAAATTTAGTCACAATAATAAATAATTTAAAATATTTAAAAAGTACGTGAAAGAATTACAATGAAAGTAAAACTTATTTAACTTTTGAAATCCAAAAGGTGATACACAAATTGAGATGGAGGAAGTAATAAACATAATTTTTTTTTAAAAAAAGAGTTTTGAACTATCTTCAACACCAATGTGTCGAAACTCGCCACTGCCGTAAGTCGTAACCCTAGGTAATCCACCTGCAAATTTCAACCTTTATTCATCTAAAATCCTTATCTAAACTAAGATTTCAAAGACGAAAAAGGAGAAATTGATACAATTTCTAATTCTGTTTATTTTCCCAATTCTCAAAATTCATCCAACCACCTACTCTCATTAACAGACCCACCATTTTTGTTGACACAACTCAATAAAATATCACCACTGTGGTGTGTGGATTTTCTAGATCTTGTTTATGGTTATTTTCCATGTATTGATATTTTGTTATATGTCATTAGTAATTTTTCTGGCAATGAATTTCAATTTTATTTTCTTAGGCCAGTGGAGAAGTGATGATTGGGAAGAAGCATGGTCAACAATGGAGATGGTTTCTTGATTCCTTTGTTTTAGAGGTTAAATTGTAGTTTATTATTTTTACTGATCCGAAAATAGAGAAGACAGATTAGATGAAGAGGCATGTTTAGAAATCCTTAGCCATGGATGATTTGGGTTTCTACACGGAGATAAAATTGGAGAAGAAGAAAAAGGTTTAATACTCCGTAGTAGATTTTAACATTAAGAAAATAAATGAGTAAGCAAAGGGTCTAAATGAGTTTCAGGTGTTGGATCTGACCGAATCAGACCTATTAAAATGTATCAAGTGGTTAGATTTTAATAAAAAAAATATACTTAATTCCATTAAGTGTAAATAAATAAGGCCTCAGCCTTCCAAGAATACCTCCGACCGTTGTTCAGCCTAAATAATGAGCAGTTGATAGATTTTATGAGGGCATGATTTGCGGATCTTGTTTCCTAAAATTCAGCTATAATTAGAATCTTATGTTCTTGTTAAAGGGCATATGAATTATGATTCACTCACTAAGCTTCATACTTGCACTTTGCAACTCCGAAAGCTCTTACTTGTTCTGTTGTTCATAAGCTACATTGAGGAGTTTATTCCGGCGATTTTGTCAGTCATTAACACCGGAATTCAAGCTACATTTGGTTACTTACTTAATTGTTTTGTTTTTGTTATTCTTTAATCAAATTGCCGCATTATATTTCTTATTCATTTGATTTGGTCATTTCAATCTGCGTGTTTATAAACCACGTATACAAATTCAACTAGATCATTTTATGGGTAAACAACTGTACCAAATTGAACTATTGTCGTATAAATTGAAAGGGATAGAAAATTTGGTGAGACACCTCCTCTTGCCCGTACTTTGAACAGAAAAATTCAAAAAAATTAATTAAAACTTATTAATCAAAACCTTCTCTCAAAATAAAAAGAAAACATAACATACAACAACTTACACATGAAAATATTTTCCTAGTGATTAGTCTATATTTGTGCTTTTCGAGGGCTTTGTAGTAATCTCCATGTTTTCTCTTTTGCAATTTGCCAAATGTTATCCGAAAAATCAAAAAATGGGAAGGCAATTGGTTAATAAGATCTCGCCTTTGCCAATTAAACTCAATTTTTTCTTCCTCGTTAACAGAACCATGATTTCGTCATAGTTATGAGATGTCAAAGTAGTCTTATAGCAACATAATTAGTTCACCATATATAGTCAACACTCCATACAAAAATTTCCCTCGAAAGGAACTGTTTTTGGATTTTTTGTTTTTCGTCTTGTTTTTCCCTTTTTATGTTTCCTTCTGCATCTAGGGGTTGAAAGCTGGACAGGCGTATTACCTTTTGGTTTAGCAATTAGGTGTAGTGCCATCCGGGTCCAATTTTTAAACTTAGAGATTGTTTAGCAATTAGGTGTAGTGCCATCCGGGTCCAATTTTTAAACTTAGAGATTTGGTTGATTCTGAACTTTAAATTAAGTAATAAAGGAACTCATTTTACCCGTTAAGAATAGGTAATTGTTTTCATGTCTTTATTTCTATTGCATTATGTCTCATCCTATCATGTCTTATTCCGTGAGCTTAGAAAATCACTAGCAATACCTCGATCTAGGGTTTGAGATAATCTTTTATTTCATAGCCTTAAGATTATTTATAACTAGCTAATTAAGAAGTCTCATATGTACAACAAATTCAACTTTAAGATTTTTAACAATAAATTCATCACACCTTTAAAATTATAGGTTTATAATTTAATAGTTTTTCACATATGTAACTTTAAGGGAAACAATTACTCAGTAAGTTTGGTTAAATCCATAATCAAAACACTATATCAGCCTCTGAATGCCATAACGAAAATTTATCACCACCAAACCAGATTGCAGAAACAGTCGAAATGGGTTATTTAAAGTACCTTACTTTTCGAGTACTCTTAATTTGTCTGAAAACATGGATATGACCAAAAGGTGACAGTTTGGTTCCAACCACCACTTTGGTTTTCTAAGAAAGATCTCATCTGTTATATACTCATCTAATTAGTCATCAACCACCATTAAAGAAGTCTAAGAACTTAGAACTTCATCTATCACAAAGATGAAGGGGGGCAAAATAAAATTGAAGAGACTTCAAGGGAAATTCTTAAAAGTGTTGATTTCAACCAAAAAAGGTCCGTGATACAACAGAAAGGGCTTAACAAAGAGAAGATGTAACACAGATGGTCAAAACAATTATCACTTGACACATATGACAACCACAAAAAAACAACTAAGAAAGCAATTCATCTCCCCTGTTCCAAACAGCAAAATGACTATCATGAACCTTAAAATTTTTGGAGCAGAATTCTTAAAAATGCATGCCACCTAATGGGTACTTTAAGAAATATTCTTTCTTGATTATTTCATTCCGAGGGAATAATATATATACCCAATAATACAATCATAATCCTATGTACATAAGATAATAAATTATCCTAATCCTAGGTACATAAGGTAATGAATTTGACTAAATATACACTTACCATATATAAAATATACACAATTATAACTAATTATATTTTTCCTATTCTATCACACCCCCTCAGTCTAAGCGGGAGGTCGGCGTATGATGAGACAATCTCGAAAATCTTAAAACAGAATCAACGGAAGACCTTTCAAAAAAATATTTGTGATCTGATAGCGTGACGAGACATGTAAGACACGTACCTGCCCACGAGCAACCTTTTCGCGAATAAAGTGAATATTCAGTTCTATATATTTAGTGCGTTGATGTTGAACCGGATTTTCAGAGAGATAAATCGCACTCACATTATCACAATAAACCAATATTGTCTTCGGTATAGGACAGTGGACCTCGAGAAGAAGATTCTGAAGCCAACACGATTCGAAAACCACATTGGCAACTCCCTTGTATTCTGCTTCGGCACTGGATTTAGACAAAGTAGCCTACCGTTTGGATGACCAAGATACCAAATTATCACCAAGCAACACACATTAGCCAGACGTGGAACGTATAGTGTCCGGACAGCCACCCCAATCTACATCAGTGTAAGCAACGGGAGTGGATGTCGAAGATGGATAAAGATGCAAGCCATGATCAAGGGTACCTTAAATATAGCGCACAATGCGCTTGAGAGCATGCATGTGATCCTCCATCAGGTTATGCATAAATAAGCAAACATGTTGCACATCATAAGATATGTCGGGCCTCATGAAGGTAAGATATTGCAGGGGGCCTGCCAGACTGCGGTAAATGTGATGGATCAACATATGGTGTACTGGAAGTGAAACTCAAATTAGGTTTAGTATCAACCGGAGTGGCAGAGGCTTGCAGCCCGCTCAACAATTTCCTCTGCATACTTCTTCTGAGATAAAAATAAACCACCTGCATGACGTGTTACATCTATCCCCAAAATATAACTCAAAGGCCCCAGATATTTTATAGCAAACTCGGAGCTGAGCAGGGACATAATAGACTTACGAAGAGCGTTAGATGAAGCAGTAAATATAATATCATCCATATATATAATAAGATAAGCTATATCAGGACCATGTCGGTATATGAAGAGAAAATGATCAGACCTGTTGTTAGAAAACCCAATAGTAGAAACATAATCTGCAAACCTCTTATACCAGGCTCTAGGAGCTTGTTTGAGCCCATACAAAGATTTTTTCAGTAAGCAAACATGATCAGGATAAGAGGGGCTTCTGTAGCCCATGTGTTGGTACATGTATACCATTTCATTGAGTTCTCCATACAGGAATGCATTCTTTACAGCAAGCTGATGTAGAGGTCATGCCTTCGAAACTGCCAGACTCAGCACCGTGCAGATAGTTACCGGTTTGACCACCGGACTAAAAGTCTCACCACAGTTAACACCAACTTGTTGAGTTTTTCCATCACCTACAAGACGGGCTTTATGCCTCTCAAAGTACCATCAGACTTCTCTTTATGACTAAAAATCCACATAGACCGAATCACATTAACATCAGGAGGACGAGGTATCAAATCCCAAGTCCTATTTTTAATAAGAGCATTATATTCATCATTCATAGCCATTTTCCAATTCGGGTCATGAAGAGCAGAAACAGGATTAAGAGGTAATGGTGATTTATTAACATGAGTATGAAGGTCATATTTCGTATTTGGTTTAAAAATCCTGTGTTGACTACGAGTGACTGGCCGTTGGGCCAGAATTGGAGTTGGATGGACGGAGGACGTAATATCGGGCGGAGGATGTGATGGACTACCCGACAGTGGGTGGGGGCATGCCGGGACGGTACTACCCGCGGCTGGACCATTGCCTAGTGGACTACCAGGAAGTGGGCTGCCAGTGAGTAGCCCAACTTGTCCGACAGCCACTGGGCTCGGGCAATCCCGCCCAGCAGGCTGGGAAGGCAGAAAAACTCATTGGGCCGAGGAAGTTGGGCCAATTTGGGAGGCCAAATGGTGGACCAAATACGAGGGCATGCTATCAAGAAACTCATAGGTATGAGGCATGAAACAATGTATTTTGGTAAAGGGAAAATTTGATTCATCAAACACTACGTGGCGACTCACAATTATTTTATTGGACGATAGGTCATATTTGTAACCACGATGCTTAGATGGATATCCCAAAAAAATACACGGAGTGGACTGGGGTTGGAGTTTATTAATGGTAGTAGATAAAAACAGATGATAGCATAAGCACCCGAATATCCGAATATGAGAATACGATGGGTCCCGTAGGTATAAAATTTTGAGTGGAGATTGGTAGGCTAATTGTTTGCTAGGAAGTATATTGAGGAGATAAGTTGTCATTTGTAATGCATGATGCCAAAATGATAGTGGTAGGGAGACATGGACAAGTAGGGTTCTAACAATATTATTAATGGTTCGTATTTTTCTTTCCACTTTTCCATTTTGAGATGAAGTATGTGGACATGAGAAACGAAAAGATAAACCATTAGTTTTGCAAAAATCCCAAAAATTGCCCATTATCAAATTCTCTACCATTATCACATTGAATATTTTTAATATCTCGTTCAAATTGAGTGCGGATGAATGTTTTAAAGGAAAGGAATGTGAAAAAAACTTGTGACTTTTTAGACAAAGGAAACGTCCACCAAAAATTAGAGTAATCATCCAACAACAGAAGATAATATCGATAGCCCAAAGAGCTCAAAATAGGAGATGTCCAAATATCACTATGAATAATATCAAAAGGCATAACAGTACGAGACTTAGAAGCAACAAAAGACAACTTAACATATTTTTCAAGAGAACAAGAGTGACAAACATGAGAATTACGAGGCCTAGTACACTCAGATTTTTTTTAAAAAGAAGCAAAAATAGATGCTCCTGGATGACCCAAACGTTCATGCCACAAAGAAGGAGCTAAAGCTGCAAAAGTGGATGGTAATTTGACTTGATATGTGGTTGTGGTGATTGGATAAAGCTCGCCCCGACTATCACATCACATTAGACGCATCCCCGTCTGAAAATCCTTCACAGAAATTCCAAAAGGATCAAATTCAACAGAAACCCAATTATCAGTGATAAATTTTCTAACTGAAATCAAGTTTTTAATTAATTGAGGTGCGTGAAGCACATTTTTCAAAATTAACGGTGGGTTCGGGGGGAGACAAGTTTGTAGTACCATAACCATGAATTGGAATTGAATGATTATTTCCGATAATTATACCACGATTATTGCTCAAATTAAAATAGGATGAGAGATTACCTTGTGAAGACGTCATATGGGACGTTGCCCCGGTGTCCATATACCAGTTTGCATCGGGTGGTGTGAGCCCAAGGGTGTGCATCGCAGATTCGATATTTTTCGGAGACGCCACTGCCGAATGGGTCTGCTGTCACTAGTTCGGCAGTGGCCTAAGAACTAAAGGCAGCTGCTACTGCAGCTGGTCGTGGTCTGGCCCAATTGCCAATGGGAAATGGGCAGGGAGCCACGGCCAAAGGCCACTGCCGGTCCACTGCCCCATTGGGCTCTCGGCTGCCACTGGGCAGGCTGCTGCTGCTGACCGCTGCTTCCGCCACCACCTCCGCCATATCGATGGCTGCCACCCTTTCCACCAGCGTGGCCGCCGCCACGGTTTTTACCTCCATTATTGTCATTTCGTCTCTTTGACCAAGGTTAGGCGGCCCATTATCAAATTGGGAAAAATTATCGTTGAACGGAGCGGCAACCATGACGGAATTGGACACGATGCCCTTTTTTTTTTTGCAAAACCTGCTTTTTTTGTTGTATGAGCATAGAGCGGGCTTGGTAGAATGGCGGAAGAGAGTTGCTTTGGCGGATGAGCATACCAACACCACTATATGCGTCAGTAAGATCGACCACCATCTGTAAAATGAGCCGATTGTTAGTGACCGACGCGCCGACATTCTTGAGTTGATTGAACAAAACCTTGAGTCGTTGGCAATATGAGGATGCATTGGGAAAATCCGACATGTCAGTGGTAGAAAATTTCTGTTCAAGTCTGACAACCCTTAAATTTTTATTATCATGGAATATATCACATAACCGATCCCACGCCTCCACGCCTTATTTGCCATGGAGTCGAGCTCAAGAATTGTATGCAATAAGTCACTGAAAATCGTGGCATAAATCCATTGGAAAACCGTTGCATCAAGGGTCACCCATATTCCTTTTCATCATCAATTTTTGGCACCTTCTCCTTGCCATTCTCCGGGGAGATGATGTGATGAATAACTCGGTGTGACCTACAGTGAATTTTGAAAAATTCTGCCCACATCGCATAATGGACGTTTTCCATCTCAAGAGTGATGGAGATGTGGGACTTAATGTTGAAGACCGCTAAGGTCAGGTGAAAATTTGATTTGGAGTTCGACATGACAGACGAAACAAAGAAGAGGAAGGAAAAAGATACATGGTCTGCAACGGAAGAGGTGGGAGGCCGACGAGAGAAGGAAAAATTTAGGGTTTATGATTTTCCCGTAGACTTCTAATACCATGTAAGAAATATTTTTCCTTGATTATTTCATTCCAAAGGGGTAATATATATACCCAATATAATAAATTATCCTAATCCTAGATACATAAGGTAATGAATTTGACTAAATATACACTTACCATATACAAAATATACACAATTATGACTAATTATATTTTTCCTATTCTATCACAACCATCTGCATAAAAAGTTACAAATTAACATCCAATAATGCCCTAAACAAGACTCGTTACAACTTGATGCCTAATTGGTCTAGATACAAAAAGAAGACAATTACAAGAGAGAGAGAGAGAGAGAGAGAGAGAGAGAGAGAGAGAGAGAGAGAGAGAGAGAGAGAGAGAGGGAGCTGATCTCGGAAGTAGCACTATAACATCAGAAAGTGAAGCTGTTCTACCAGATTCAGCAGGGCCATGCTTACAAATAGGTGGCCAAATATATTGCAGATAATATGTTAGTAATATTATTAACAAAGGCATACAGCATCAAGACATCTCTAACCAGAAGAAGGATGAAATTCTAAAATCAAGGCAAGATGATACCAAAATTTGTGTTTTAGTTCCATATGAAGTACAAGTGTACATGTAACATATACCATATGTACATGCCAAGTCTTCTGTAAAATGGATGGTTAAAGAAAATATACAACAGATTATAAGCTGAGAGCAGATGGTTATGAAACATGTTTTCCCTCAAAGTACATACCCACTTCCCTCAAGTTCTTCATCCTTTGGCTAGAAGCCTGGAAACATCGCCATGTTCAAGTATCAAAGGAAACACCAAAAACTACAGGGAGAACCCTAACACTTACCCTCAAGTCATAGTAAGGACAGGACAATCTCAGCTACAAAGAAGAAATTTATAGATCCCAACAAAATCTGAACAAAAAACATCAACCCAGAATATCCATTAAGTAACAAAAGCGAACCAACATAAATTCCACCTCCTCATACATAAAAGATGTGTGCATGTCAAAATTCATATCCACAGTCATCCCATGATTTGGGCTCGATTCCTCAACCAGAATAGGGTTTATCCTTGAACCTGTAGAGAAGCTTCTTCTTCTTTGATGTAGGGTTGTCAATCGTCAACAGTATCTTACCTAGCTCAACAATCTTGAAGCTGCTGCTAACAACAGGTTCATCAGCTGTCGTCATCTTCCTAGGCTTCTGTAAGTTAATAGTATATCCACTGTCTGCATTTGGCACATATTCAGCACTATATGTCACCTCCCAACCCAATACACGTAGCTCCCACACAATAATGCACTTCTGCAATCAAGAAGCTTCAATGGTAAATTATCATCACTAAGAAGATTAAGCTTGGTGTTGTTGTTCTAACAATTGACTCTATGATACATTATCAAAGTAGGCAATTTTTTCTCCATAGGAAGGAAAATGTAAGCTATTTTAAATGCATTGTAACTTCACCTCATTTACAATGATCTCCACGGTCTGCTTTGTTGCAGGTTTTACAATGATCTCTGTGGCTCGATCATTGAAAGTGAACTCAGGATTGCATTCACAGTAATCGACGCTGAGGCCCCCATACTGAACAGGCACTTGCTCAGGAGATATATACCTGCGCCAAGCCAGTTATACAGACAAGATTACTTCTACTTCTCTAGCACACTGTTTAAAGCAATGGCCATAAAATTGTGCATCATAAATTTGATACAAATCACAGCTAAAAGCTCACTTGTAAAGAGTTTCTGCAGTCTTTGATGGACCAGCAAATACAAACTTGCTTTTTGTTCTCTGAGTCATGAATGGGCTGATCATTGTGTAGAAAGCTAAATACCACCAAGGGACGTTGATAAACACCTTCAAAAATCCAAACACAACCCGTAAACTTTGTGCCAGACTACAATGTTTGAACTTCCTCCAAGCAAAAAAAAATAAAAGCAATAACCAAACTACCAAAAGAACAATAACAATCCTAGGTACAGGAGTGAGAAGGATGCAGTAGACGATGTGAGGGTTCGGTGCACATCAATGTTCGAACACAACAGCGAACAAAATATGGCATTTACGTCAGGAGAAGGGTAAATGGGTGGCCCAGACTCCTCAGAGTTCGGAACTAGTGTACCTACCAGAGTCAAGCAGCAAGCCCACACGGAACTTCTCCAATATCCGAGGTATAGCACACGAGGCTACAAGAACATCTTAAAAGCAATAGATATCAACTAACTAATCCTACTTAAACATACTACCATACATATAAACTAAACCTACATATAAACCTTCTCTGCCATAAAACACATTATAAACAAGTGTTTGGTAAATACCAAGCAGATTTAGACAATTTTCTATCAGCTAAACTCATCACACATAGAAAGGCTCCAAATTAATTGCAAAGTATAGAAATGCTACAAGCTAACTAAAGTTTACACCAGTCGAATTGCCAATTAAAGAGTCAGTCAGTGACTCACTAAAGGATTATCATCTATATATAATGAATTCACTTGTGTAGAAAATACCTGCTTAGCGACGAACTCAGGATAATTATCCTGAAGCAATTGCAAGGCCTGCCTAGTAGCAATTCGAAGTTCCCTTTTCCCTGGACCAGGAGAGTTCTTGAGGTCACTAACTTGAAATATAGTATTGATTCCACCAGGATTGAAATCCAACTTCCTTATACTTCTCTCCAAGAACTGAATCCGCCAGCGTAAAAACTTGTTCCTCTTCTCCTCATCTCCAAAGGTTTTATTATACAACTCCTTATTCTGAAACTCCCCATACACATTATAGCAAACAGGGTGTCCCTCTTTGTCATGACCATCCATAAACACAACTTTTTCAAGATCATCCCCAAGATTTTCATCTACTAGCTCTTCAATGTTAAACTCTTTTCTCCATAAAATTGTGTTCTTTAACATAGTAAATGACTCCTTAACCTTGAAATCTCTAGCTCTAAGAAACTTGAGCAAAATCACATCACTCCTATCATCTTTCATTAGTGGAACTCCCCAAATGAATACTTCCTGTGGCAAATCAGTAATTTCTGCCGAAACATATGGAGCTTCTTGGGTTTTAACTGTAGTAAAGGTCTGATTTTTAATGGCTTCTTGAACGAGAAATCTCAGCTCTTCAAGTGCTTTTCCTTCAGAATCAGATAGATCTGAAAGTCTGTTGCTTTCTTCTTTAAATGAAACCAAAGATTCAGGGATCTTTTTAACTTCAACTGGTTTAGGTTTCTCGGATTCAGTACTAACACCTTCTGGTTCTTTGTCAGGAACAGTAACAGACACTTGTTCAGCTGCAAGTAGAGTTGATTCAAGTGGTGGTTGAGTTAAAGGACCTTCCTTTTCAACTACAGTAGTAACAGCAGAGTGATGCTCCTCAGGTTCTGCAAGTGTTTCAACTTCAACTGAAGCAAGAGGTGGTTCGGGTTCTACTGGTGGGGGTGGGGTATCTTCCTCAGCCGTGGATGGTGGCTGATGGGTATGCTTTGTATCAGCCATTCAAGCAAATGGGGGGTGAAGGAAATCAATAGTTGTTGAAAATGGATAGTGATGATATACAAAAGGGAAGTAATGAGGATGGTGGTAGCGATAAGTATAGAGTAATAGTGAGCTGAGAAAGAGGAGTAGTAGCTTTCAGTTCACTTCATTCTAGAGAGAGAAAGAGACCTTTTTGGACACAAGAGAGGAAACGGCTGAGCAGAGTGGCGCAGTTTTGCTCGTGAGGTGTTGAGGTTAAGGGTTGACACGACAAGGCTATTTTGGTTTGTTACAATGTGAGAATCCAAGGTACCCATAAAACATGGCCTCAACCTCTCTCCTTTTTACTGTACATGTTCTGTTTTTCTGTACTTACTCTCTCGCAATTTATATATGACGTTTTAATTTTTAGTCCGTCTCAATTAAAAAAAAAATTGATAAAAATTTAATTTTAAATTTTATTTTTTACGCTTAACGAAATAATTTATAACGTTATAAATATCTTTGATTTAATTTAGATCATAATAAAATTTGAAATTTTTTATTTATTTTTTAAACTTCGTGACTAGTCAAACTACGTCTATATAAATTGAGACGGAGTAAATACATTTTTTGTTTTTCTACTATTCACCCATTTTAAAATGTTTATTTAATTTTAACTTGACATTCAAATATTTGTCTAATTTTGATTTGATACGAAATTTAAGAAAGTATAAAAACACTTTTAAATTTTGTGATTAACTAAAAATATATTAAATTTACTAAAATATCATTTAACCTTATGGTCTTAAATCAAAATATTGATTTTGGGAGTATGATAAAATGGAAAATGGTTGAAGAGCGTAACAAAATTTTGGTACTTAACACGACAGATTAAGTTACTTGAGAGAAGATGTTAGATGAATTGATAACTTTGTGTGTTAGTAATCGAATTAAGCAAAGTTTACATTTTGAAAGGAATAAAGAGAAGGTTTTACTTATCTAACCTTTTGAAGTATATAAAAAATTATACTCTACATATTTAAGCATCTTCTAAAGAAAGTTAATTTTTTACTTCTTTCAAATTAAATGTAGGATAGATAGGGGTTTAAATTTCCGAAAGTAGAAATTGATTTAATTTTTTTCTCAAAGTACTATGCTTTATTTAATTAAGGCATAAGAATTGGTCGAGCAGATTCCTTTTTGAAAGGTTTGTTGTACCAAGGTTCCAACAACTACGCTCTTTAGGAATTGAGTAGTAGTGACAACAGAAAGTCAGAATAACTGTGTGAAAATTCTTGGATGAAAAATGTGGAGAAAACTTTAATTTGTAAACTAAATTCATTACAGATTCTGTTTGAGAAAAATAAAAACGTTTTTCCAACCAGAAAGAATACATATTACACCCACGTAGTTTCGCGTAGTCAATTTTTTCTGCAACAGTGTTTATTTAACAAATCATAAAATTTATTTGTGAGTTTTCAAACTTTAGAAAACCCAATAATAGAGTTTTTAATTTTCACTTTAATTTACCCAAATAATATTAAAATATATGATGATAAATATAAATATCACTTTCGATTAACTTCTAAACATAAAACAACGGAAACGGCATGACTTGCTAACAAATTTTAATTTTCTAGGAGTTGACAAATGCATTGTGGTCCACTATAGACTACCGCTTTCGTTCCAAAAAGATTGACTTATTTTTCTTATTAGTTTGTTTCTAAAAGATTGACTCTTTTCTATATTTAAAAATATTTAACTTTATGAAATTATTTATAATTATACAAATATCTAATATTTGTTTTGAATCACTTTTTTTATTTTTTAAACTTTATGTCAAATCAAACCAAATCAATCTTTTTAGAATAGAAGGAGTATATTATAGTCTACCTACATAGGAAAAGGACTTGAAATCTACTCTCTGACTTTATAATCAACTACACACGTCATAAATTGGCTTCACACACACCTTCTCTCTCACCCTTTTTATAATTTTCAAAGGAAAAAGTATCCCAGAAAACAGACGAAAACATAAAGGAGGCTCTTACGTTTGTCTTCATGTAGAAATTCCATTGTATTTGAATAGTGTATACGTACATTTGTACACTATCTCATACAAGATGTCATAACAAACTCATAAATCTAGGAATGAAAGACAGAATCAAACAAGAAAAGAGGTGGGAAAAGGGGGCGAGTTCATGTATACTTCCTGAAGTATCAATGTATAGAGTAAAATTCGGGTTGTACAAATGAACGAATTATGACATGACATGTGAAAGGAAGAGATGAATAACAAATGGAAGCAGGTATGGGCACAAAGATGGACAGGGACACAACACTTTGATTCAATCGACATGTAGGTACATAACAAAGGCTTAATAAACACAGTCTAAGATCACAACAAAGAGGAACTAAGCTAAACCATGTGCAGGACAGTCCTGAAGAAAATGGGAGGAGTGATCTACATACTTGCACAACTACACATTGGGATTGTAACAGTCTAGAACATCCCTTGGGGGCACAAGCATTCTACTCTAGGCCAAATAGTACAAAGCAAATAGGGCAAGTTGAAATGGACAGGTATACATGATATAGGTAGTGGCATTAAGTGAAAACTCCTAGAGTAGGCATGAACAATTCATATGACAGGCAGACACATACCAAACCAAATATCAAATTGGATCATTAGGCATCTTGTAACTATCTCTACCAGTTCTAATAGTTCCGAGTTATTAGTGCACTTTTAGAAACACATGAAGATACCAACACAACATCTTTTTATCCTATCCTCAAACTTAAGCCAATTTCAGAGAGGTCAGGATAGGTATTAACAATCCATTTGAACTAAACATGGTCATTGGAAGTTAGCACACACATGAAACAAGCAAACCTGACCTTAACAACCCATTCATAGCTTAACCGACCATATATTGACATGAACCACATACATACTAATTAAAATGAGACACACATTCATATATTATTCTTGTCAATTAAAACCAGTTTAAAACTAATATCATTTTGAACACCATTTAACTTAATCTGCCTATATTTGACCAAATCAAACCTATGCTAGCATGTTATCTACTCAAGCAAGTTTATACACGATCCAACAGTCAATACTTTAGACTTATCTAGTTCAAGATAGGGGTGGCCAGTGGGCCGGGCTCGGGACGGGCGGGCGGGTTTGGCGGGATCGGGTCGGGGGAAAGGGCGGGTTGGGTCAGGCGGGATTTGCCGTAGTTTTTTTTTTTCACTTAATTTAAAAAATAACATATATATAAAAAAACTCAATAATTAAACAAGATAGTGTAATAAAAACATCCCAACACTATTTTTGTGCATCTTATATTATTTAATAGACATATGATTTTTTGTAATACAAATACAATTGTCAAAATTGCAACTTTGTGGTGTTGTTCAAAAGTTGCAAATTACATAGTAAAATTGCAATTAAAAAAATTACATTCTGAAAAAAACATGTTCTAGTTTCTTAATAATTTCCTGTGGTTCTTCGGTTGGAATTGGTATTTGTTGGTCAAATTGATCCACGTCGCTTCCACTACCTTCGGATAAGATTTCGTCTTCTTCTTCGTTGATCTCCGGTTGACCGCACCTTCTCCGCTCTGCTCGTATCCAATCTCTGAATAATACTACAATCTCCAAAGCTGTCTCCGGCTAATGAGTGTCTGTGGTCTCCTATTTGATATATGTCGGCAGAAAAAGCGCTTTCAGACGCAGTTGATGATGCTTGAATGTTCAAAACATCTCGGGCCATCATTGAAAGTGTCGGAAAGGTCTTCTCATTCTCCCTCCAGTATTTCAGCAAGTCTTCACGTCCTTCTTCATTGAGAATTGCTTGGTACGGTACAGAACCTTGCAAAACAAAAATATCAAACTCGCTAATTTGGTTAGTAGCGGTACGACCGCACATTCTATTTCTGAGGCTCTCAATACTAGCCGCAGAAACAACATGTCTTTTGTGAGGTTGTGTTGAAGAAGAAGATGGTATGGAAGCCGGTAGGTTACTAGCACTTTCTTATTGGTAAAACCTATATACTTCTTTGCATTGGTCTTCTACGCTAGACAACACTTCTTCTTTAGTTTGTTCAGTAGGTGGTGGGTGATTTGAATTTTTGGGACTTAGAGGTGGTAGTACTTCTATACAATCGTAAATAATTTTAATAAGTGATTTAGCACCGTCTATTTTAATAGTCGAATTTAATATAGCACCAATAATATAAATAGTGGAAATATGAATAAAATACTTTTTATTTTGATAAACATTTTTTTAATAGCTGATTTTTCCATATATTCACTAAGTAATAAAAATATTAGAGCTATATAAAACAACATAGTTGAAATAGTAGGATAATATATACCGAAAAATTCTTTTGTTGCTTGAAAAAATTTCTTCAAAAATACAATAAGTTCGGAAATTTTTACCCAATCGCTATCTACAACCATATCAGTTGAATTTTGATTATGAGAGTTAAAAAAATAAAGTTATAGGTTTTCTATAGTCATAAGCAACAAGTAGTTGCTCGTATAAAGAATTCCACCTAGTGGATACTTCTTCTGAAATTTTTCTATAAGGTAGTTGGCAATCGTGACAAGTTTTTTTATATTTTTTCTTGGTTGTATTCTATTATTTTTAAAAATAAAATTTATAGCAAATTGTATTTTACTAAGAATGTCTACAAAAATTGATAGACCATCCTTTACCATTAAGTTATATATACGGCACACGCATTTTATATGAAAATGATCTGAAAAAGATGGAGTTAAACTATTTTTTAAAATTGTAATAGCGTAATTGTTGGAAGATGCGTTATCTAATGTAATAGTCATAATTTTATCAGTTATTCTGTAATAATCGCACACTTGATAAATATTTTCTGCAATAAAAATACCAGCGTGCCTATCATCTATATATCTATACACTAAGATACGTTTTTGCATAGACCATTTATAATCTATCCAATGACAAGTTACCGTTAAATAATCATGACCGTTAGTACTACGGCCTATATCAGAAGTGATAGCCACTTTGCCATTAAAATGATATAATGAATAACGTAAATACTATTGATATTCATGTGCGAATTTAAATACATCTCTCTTAACAGTTGATCTAGGAAAACCGTTAAAAGCAGGATTATACATATCTCTAATGTAATGAATAAAACTAGGAGATGAAGAAAATGAAAAAGGCAAACCCTCCACAACAACTATTTTTTCTATTGCTTCCCTATCTCTATGTTTATTGTATTTAGGGCCTACAATTCCCCCCGTCATAGGGTTAATTTGACCATGTACTTGGTCCGGGACAGTATCAGTATGTGAACCTTGTCCCGATGGAGCGGGCATTTGCACACCCGGTTTTGAAGCCTCGTATTGGGCATACCTAGCTGGATGAGTCCTTACTACGTGTTTCATTAATCCCCCCATCCCACCGTGACCTTTTCCAGTTTTAGATTTTAAAACATCTTTACAAATTTTAAATCTAGCTACTTGATTCTCTACGTCCCTATCAAAAAATATACGTGCATATGATTTTAATGATCGTTTTGCTGGACCTCGTCTCATACTAGGGGGAATAAGAGGCATTTCAGTTGAAGGTGCACTAGTGGGTGTGTTGTCATCTACATTAATGAATGTATCATCTAGATCATCGTCTAAATTAAAGTCTTATTGAGTTCTAGAAAATAGCTCCTCATCTAAATCTAATGGTATTGTAGGAAATTGTTCAGTATCAACAAAATCATCCTGTGTAGGAATAGGATTCTGTCTAGAAATAGGACATTTGTCCTTGTTACCCCTACTAGAAGAAGCATGACCCCTACCCGTAATCATACGTTTAAATCATTCCATTATAAATTTATAATTATACTAATAAATAATTAAAGTAAATGAAATTAAGTGCGCTAAATAAAATAAACAAACAATAATAATTTAATGAAGGAACGAATATACCAAATGTCGACGTAACGTCGACGTGTAATCGAGAGGTTGAAAATTGAAACTTTCCTCGATGGAAAATCCTCAAGCTAGTTGTCAACTTCACTCCCAATTCCCAAATGAATAAATAAAATTGAATATTTAGTAGACAATGTAGAGATAGATTGAGTATTGAGAGATTGTAAGAAGATTTGTGAGAAAGATGAAGAGAAAATGAGGTATTTATAATTGAAAAATTGGGTTAAAGTGTAAATATAATAACTTATGGGTTAAAAATAAATATTAAGGGGATAGGGGGAGGGGTGGAGGTAAAAAATGGTCGTTGCACAACAGCCAAAATGTAAAATGGTTGTTGGTGCAACGGCAATTTTTGGAAAAGAGGGGTTTCGGGCGGGATCGGGGCGAGTCCGGGGTGGGATCGAGATCGGGATCGGGTCGGGACAGGCGGGCCTGGGGTAGGCGGGCCTGGGGCAGGCCGGGATGGGTCGGGACCATGTCCCGTCCCGGTTCGAGTTCCGTTACCGCAATTTTTTTTTTAAATTGTCGGGATCGGGGCGGTACCGGGCCGGATCCGGCCCGACCCGGCACACTGGACGACCATAGTTCAAGACAACCTAACTAGTTAACCAAGCCTAGATTAACATAATGAACATACTTTCTAACTGATCATGCTGAAAGTCACAATGATCAAGCATATGATTACAGTTAACCAGCATATGCTAATCTAAAAGTGGACACTTAATCATAAGTTATATAACTTATAGGATTTGCACATGATTTGAACTATCCTAAACTAACATGATAAGCATTTAACACACAAATAACCACCATAATGTACTTTAACAGTGACTACAATTAATCAAAGCATGCTGGATATTGACCTAGTAAACACAAACAATCATTAATCTTAACTAATCATATTAACCAATGGTTTAATGAACAACAGTGACACATAATTTAACTGAACATGCTTAACAGTCATAGTAATGAAATACTAAATATGCTAACACTTAACCTGATAATTTCAAACAGTAACTAATCATACTTTTAACATGTTTAATAAGCACATAAATACATAATATAGGTTATACTAGGCAATTTAAGCAAGAAATTAAAAAGAAAATGTGTTTGCGTTGTGTGGAGGCTACCGAAAAATTAAAGTTTGAGCTTGTTCTTCACTCCGACGATTTCAAGCTCACAAATCACATGAAAAAAGGAAAATGTTTCAGAAACTGAAGGCTAATTAAAATATAACTGGATTCCCCAAAATGGTTTGGATCCCAACTTAAGTCGAATTAACCAATTTAAACTTAAAATTTTTAATCAATGTGAATGCTTAATAATCAAGTTTCAGACCCCTGAATATGTAGGAGAAGGGTGTATATTTATAGGGTTCAACTCAAACCCTAGCAATGGTGTCGATTCGGTGTGGGAGAACTGAATTTGGGGGGGGGGGGGGGGGGGCATTTTCCTCCAATTCGTTCTTCAACCAATAGGAATCCAATATTTAAAATCAAATCAGATAAGAAACCATTAAAATGGATATAAAAAAAAAGCAAAGTGTAGAGGGGTGGCCTCACCTTATGGGGGTGGGGTTACGGTGGTGTGTTGGTGCAAAATGGCAAGAGCCATTAATGCTCTTGTCATTTTCAGCTCCTGTGGCTCTGCGCAAAACCAAGGTACACGCTGGTCTCGCCATTTTTGGCAAAGAGATGAACTCGACGTGGCTAGAGTTCTCACCCAAGCGTAACAAGTGTTAAATGAAGGGTATTCAGTCCTTTTGTGGCTTTGAACGATTCGTGTTGGGCCTAGGCCTCTTCGGCCTTGGCTTTTGAAAATTTAGTTAAAATGGGAAATGGCCCAAGTCTTTTAAGTGGCCTTAAATAATTGCGGTCACATTTTGCGAATGTGATCACATTTTAAATTAATAAATGGCCAAACAAATCCATAAATAACCTTATTAAATTAAAAGCTTTATTGTAAGCCTAAATTTGACACTAGTTAGTATTAAAGAAATCAAAATCACGCAAACATCTTTTAAAATTAAAAAACAAGACTTAAAATTGAGGTGTCATTCTCTTATCATATTTAATTAATAATTTCCCAAATTTGACGGAGCGGATCATTAATCCTTCAATATTGAAAATTACATTTATAATTATTGTTTAAAATTCTGAAATTATGATTAATGATCAAAATTGTGTAAAATTAGTACATGATATATAATATATATATATACCAAGTAAAATCTTATTCTCCTTGTGAAAAGTATATTTCACTCCTTCTATGACTCGAGAACTCTTAACAATTAAATAAAATTATTAGAGGGTAAAAATTAGGTGTCAACAACTGTCCCTGCATTGTTCGGGGATGGCTAGACCATTCGTGAGTAGAGAAATTTGAGTGACCTAGTTTTTAGCTGACCAATAGAAAATTACTTTTTGTTTTTATGCAAATTTTGAAAATTATGGTTGGATCCTAGTTTTTGGGTTTCCTACATATCTCAAGTTGCATGAGAATTCAGTGCACCTGTAGGTCGACTCGATTAAACTACTAAAAAATCAGATAAAACAAAAATATCAAACTAAAAAATGCTGGAATAATTTTGTTTCAATGTGACCGATTCTCAGAGATTGAGTGGCCTACATATCCTCGTCTTACGGGAATCAGGTCACTTGTAGTTCGACTCGATGACCAAAAAGAGTATCCGTTATATGAGAAACCCTAGGTTGGCAGGATTTGGCGGCACAGTCTTGATGGGACTGGTAGCATTTAATTTGGCGAACAGACTGGTTCACATTTTTGGAAGTGAAGTGAACATCCGAGGAGGCTTTTTCTCAAAGTATAGACATGGCAAGTCGTATGTAGCTGGATATGGCTGATTATGGTGATTTTGCTACTTTTGAGATGCTTGATACACATGTGTAAGAAGATGATAATTTGGAGATAGAGCTTGGTAGGTAGGTTTATGTGTTTGGTTGTTTGTTGGTGGAGCTCTAGAGTTCAGCTGCACGTAATATACCGGCACAGAGCTGTAGGGTGACGACATGTAATTGCTTGGAGGAGGAGATTGGTATACATCGAAGGATGATTGTGATCATTCTCTTCTACGACTCCTTGAGCTAGGTGTATGAGAGACATTTGTCACGCACTCTTTTTTCTTTCTTGTAGATCCGGTGGAGCTTGTTGTGCTAGATTTGTTGCCAATGCTGATAATTTTTTCTGTTTTGAGGCTATTTTCTATTGCTTCTCCAATTCTGACTAAATCAGCGAATGGCCTCCTGGACATAGCCAACATTCAGTCATAGCAATCCAACTCTTGAGATTGGATGAATGCTGAAACCAGTTCTTCCTTGCTCATTGGAGGCTATTCCCGGGCGGCTTCATCCCTCCACCTGCTTGCATACTCATGGTAGGTTTCTGTTGATTTTTGTTGGATCATCTTCAAAGAGTAGCAGTCGGGCATGTTTTCCACGTTGAAGAAGAATCTATCCATGAAGGCCTTTACTATTTCTTCCCATGAGTCCTAGCGGCTAATCTTTTGCACTATGAACCATTTAGATGCTTCGGCTGAAGATCCTCATTATCAGTGCCTCATTCCTTTTGGCGCTGACCAGTTAGTCGTAGTAAACTCTTAGATAAGCTTTGGGGTTTCCCGTGCCGTTAAAGAGTTTGAATATGGGCACTTTGAAGCCCTCTGGCAAATCCAAATCAGGATACATGCATAAGTCATCTTACCTCAGTCTTGTTGCTTTGTGGGAGCCCTTGTTAGCCTTTTAGAATAGATCCATCATTTTCTGTTCCATCTTTCTATCCCTTTGGTCATGCTTTGCCCTCCAGGCCTTTTCCATCTCTTCGTAGTGGTATAATTCTGGCGAGGAGTCAATGGAAGTGATTGGAGTATGGAAGGATATAATGGGGTGTGCGAGGTGACTTTTGGGAGTGCCCGCAACTCTGGGAGCAATATGAGTAGTAGTTTTTGGTGGATGCTAGGATTAGCATAAGCTAGTGGCGCCTAAAAAGTAGGTACAAATTTGGAGTCCTAGCTATGTGGGTAGCATTTACTGGAGGTGGTGTTTGGTATAAAATACCAGCGTAGGCATTTGGGAAGTGCTCGGGTACGGGTGAATTTAGAGATGAAAAAGGTGGTGAAAGCCTTCTTACTTAGTAGTAGATGCTTCTCTGGCAGCATTGATTGTCTCATTTCTCGCGACCTGTTCTTAGAGGTCGGCAACTTTCTTGAACAACAAGGTGATCACGTCTTTGGAGTGCGAGGCATTCTTAAGATCTTGAGGCACAACATCCTCAATCAGTGCATTCTTTTTACGAGTGTCCTTGGGAGTACTAGTCATGTTTTCTTGGTTTAGGGATGCTGCCACAACTTTAGATCTAGTGAAGTATGCTAGTGTATCACAATGGATCAACCATTTTCTATAAGAAGAAAAATAATTCTAAAGCAAATGACGTTAGTACGTTAGTCGGAAACCATAAATACAAGATATCACACATAAGTTGCAAACAAAGCACATAGACTCATGTATTCGATTCGAACTCTTAATTGATATTTCCATTTCGGGGTGTATTTTGGTCACTTTGGCCAATTTGTTTTTTTAGGGTTTTGGTTGGAAAGGCTATGGTTGATTTGCCACTGCACCGTCATTGAACAATAAACTATCCTATAAATGGGGGGATTATAATTTATATAATATGGGGGCCTAGTCTTATATAGACTGCCTACGTATCCCTCATCGGGAAATCAGGCTTTCCGAGTTCGGGTTATATAGAAACTTATATCCTAATTTCTTCTACCCGAATCTTAATCTTACCCTGACCAAGCCTGATATAGGCTTCCCACGTATCCCTTCTTGGGAAATTAGGTCGGACGTGGTTTTGTTTACAAAAAGTGGGAGGGGGGTAACATTTGATTGAAAGATAGAAAAGAGGACTCCTAAACTACCCAAAATAGTGCTTCTCCTCAAAGTCATTGAGGGTCGTCGTCCTTACGATCGCACATTTCCCCGCGAATTTTCTAAAAATGACCTTTTATCACGGGCCAAATATGACTGGTATTGACCAAATGCTCCAACTCAAATTTGAAGGATTCACACTCTTCGATGTTGTGCCCAGGAGCCCCTGAAGGGTACAAGCATATCTTCATCCTTAAAGTGCTTGCAAAGAGTTTTCAAGTGGTTTTGAGTGGGTGAACATTGCCGGTGCGCCACAAGAGTGAGAAGATATTTGCGTACGAATCTTCAAAGGATGTGAAGTCGTAACGCCAAAGTTGTGTGTCCATGGCGATTCCTTTACCAGGCATAATGGATTCATATACT
The DNA here is from genome assembly GCA_034509755.1 of Anisodus tanguticus. NCBI lineage: Eukaryota > Viridiplantae > Streptophyta > Magnoliopsida > Solanales > Solanaceae > Anisodus > Anisodus tanguticus. The sequence continues at coordinate 18,566,719 of CM067560.1, read as the reverse complement.
AGTAGGGAGTGGGATCCCCACAAGTTGTGAATGACTTTCTCATCAATCAGTCTGACGGTCCTTCTCTTGAAGGCCACACCTTTATTAGTGTCGTGGCCAGGTTGGCTTTAATGGTACAAATATCTCTTATGAGCAAAGAAAGGTGCATAAGTTTGGAGGACATGCGAGCTGGTATCTGCCAATCCGACAACTTTTATCCTATTGAAACCTCAATATTTCACAGTTCCCTTGGTGCGACTCGGAAATGAGAACCATGGGCTTTGAGGGCAATTTATCACCACATCGGGGATGATCTACAGGGAGGCCCTTGTGGCACTCCTAATGATTAGCAGCTTCGTCGATGACTGGGGTAACTCTTTCAGGTACCCCGTTTGTGTCCCCATACGATATTAGGTTATTCTCAGGTAAGTGTGTCAAAGAGACATAGTCGTCTACCATAGTATTGACCTCTTTAGGGAGGTTTTGGTATTGGGGTTTTCCCTTGGGGGATTTTCTAGTCAATTTTTCCACAAACTCTAAAATATCGTCTACCTCTTTCATCTTGGTTCTTGTCAAGTTGACCTAGTAATCAACCTCCTTCATCTTGGCTCTTGTCAACTCAAACTTCGTATCCATCTTGAGAATCTTGGCCCGAAGCGACTCCTCGGTCTCTTTGTCGCTAATCAGGACAATGACTAGTGATGTGACACTTTGGCTGTCTGGAGTTTCCATTGGTAGCAAATCAACCTTTAAGAGGAGGTGATTTTAGTCAGCTTTTGGTATTTTCTGTGTTTTTCTTTTTGGTTAAGGTCCGGAATATGGGACCAAACAAGAGTTCAAACGGAATACATGAAAGTACATAAGCAGTTTATATCAAAAAAGCACATAAACAATTATAATATTCGCGTTCCTATACCTCGTTACTCCAAGGTTTTCTAGTCATTTGAAGCATGAATGTGCCAAATATTAATTAAAACCATTTCCCCATAATCATTTCATTAATAATAATTACCTTCCCCAATTGGGTTACAAAGCATGAACAAAAGTAGTAAAATCAGAAGAAGTCGCCTTTAGTGGATATCAATGAAGCTTTATCAGTCCGAGCTCTCTTGCCCCTTCTAAGGGCGGACTGGATCCTGAGATGAGTATATACAAAAACTGAACTAACCCACTGACCCTTCACTGTGGGGGTCATATGTGCAGTGTCATCCATAGCTTCCTTCATACGAACGTCTAAGTCCTCTAGAAACTCGTGAGTGAAGTCTAGCTCTTCGGTCAAACTGGCTATCACAGTCTGGTCATACTGTATCTTCTCTTGGTATCGAGCATCTCGATCATCCGTTTGTCTCTAAATACGGCGGGCTTTAATCTTATCCTTGAATCCCGATCATGTTTGTACTTGTAGAGGTTGAGCCCCGGTGTGAGGGTACCTTGCAAATGTTCTCTCAACTAGTCTATGTATCTTCATCATGACCCGGGCGAAGAGGATTATCACCTAAAGTCCCCGGACCCCACCTGATTCGTCCGTTGCACTCTCGGATGATATCGGCGACTCCTATGATCTTGTCGCCTTCATAGTCAACCACATATTCCCCCATGTTTCCTACTTGAGGGATTATCTGTCTCCTTCCGAATTGTCTTAGGACCCTAAGAGGTGCGTATGGTCGAATTCCCCAGATCCCCATAAGTGGGAGGAAATGGTATTTTCTACCCCTTACTACTATGGTCTCAGATATACAGTCGAGAAATCTCCAATAAATACTATCCTATCGGGGTCTAGAAAAGACGAAAGCCCAAAAGCCCCATAATAAATAATTTTTTATGAATGATTACAAGTCTTTCTGGAAGTATTCAAAAGACTTTAAGACTTAGAATTTTTAAAGGCAGTTCAAAAGCCCCATATTTTACTTAGCAAATAAAAGTGTTGTAAACTAAAATCTACGACTTAATTTAAAAGCGGAATAAGAGTATTCTTCTATAAATAAAAGCATAAAATAAAGACTTGAATAAAAATCTGCAAGCAATGGAGTTTCGAAATAAAAACTTCATTCATTCAAAAGATAATACCGGGCCCAAAAGTGACCTAGTTACAAGATAAAAACAAAAAATGACAAAAAACGCACGCAAAATATGATATGCTCATTTCATGGTCCTCCGGGGGGTGTTTCATAAAAACCACAAAATAAAAATTCAAAGACTAGGCAGGAGGGGCGTCATTAGCCTCTTCAACTGAGTCATTTCCATCTTCACCTTGCAATTCCTCCAGGAATACTCAACTTCATGCAGATCAACCTCTGCGTCAAGAAGCGATGTAGGGATGTCCATTCATGACTTACTGACCTCCTCGAATATATACTTTTGAGTCTTCAGGACGGACAAATTTCTACGGAGTTTCCACCTTTGACACATGGCCTGAAGCTCGGTTATGGTATTTTCAGAGGAAATAAACTATTCCCGAGCTGTTGCCAAGTCGGCCTCCAATCTAGAAGTCTTTACCTAAAGGTTCACACACGAGGAAGTAAGGATCTGAAGACAATTCTCTTGGTCCCTGAGCGAGTCAGTAGCATCCTGCAAGCGTAGTCGGAGAGAGGCCTGAAGGGAGTTAGAGTCCCGCATCTCGGCTGGAAGACTCTCTACCTCGACTCTTGTGTGTTGATTTTCTTCTGAAAACTTCTTTTCTTCCCACGAGAAGGCCATTGCCTTAGCCAAATCCATATTAGAAAGAGTAGTGGCATGCCCCTGAACAAGAAGGAGTATGTCAGCAATAAGTCGGGCTTCGAAAGCTATAAAGAGTAAATGAGGTTTTACTTGAAGAATTAAATCCTATAGGTGAGAGAGGGAAGCCTCCAGGGTTGTACTCGGGCACTTCTGTGGAGAAGAAGTAGATGTTCTGGCTTCAGTACCAGAGGAAGGATTAAGAGCTTTCTTTGGAAGGATGGTGCACAGGGACTACCATTTCATTTTCAGAAGTGTCGGATGGGAGGATTTTGGCATTAACGTTTTGCCTGGTTGTATTATCCTCATCATCAATGTGGATAACTCTTGTTTCACTTCTTTCTAGAGCTCCGTGAGCCTGTGGCATGTTCTCACTCTAGAGCCAATTCCTGCTGGGACCTCGGTAGTCCCTTTCTGAGGTTTCCGCTTCCAATTGCTGGAAGCCGACTGAATTATGCAAGCCATGGCGGCTGCGCGAGAAGGCACCTTCTGAATAGAAATTTTTATCACTAGAAGTCCTACAGGAAATACGGAGGGGATGAGGAGGAATCTCAAAAAAATATTTTAGGTTCATTTTAAATGGTTATATCTTACCGTGGTACTTCCCTTTCCACCGCTCGGAGGTTATGCTCTTCCAGGTCCAGGTTATGATGGAAGATGCACAAAGGAGACTGACCACCCATTCAAAGATCCCTACAATCAGTTGTGGATCGATGGGGCGGCAGCAAAGGAAAAATAGGTTTGCGTGAGAAGTAAAGTTCTATATTTTCATAAAAATTGAGAGAGAGAATGGATGCGGTAGTGATTGGAAAAACTTATGAGCACTGTTCCATTTTGTCGGGAAAGGTTCAGAGGATGGCTAGTGAATTTGGTCAGTTCGGATCATTACAAATCTGGTCAGCCACCCTCAGTCGAAGTTATCCGCAGCATTGACGAGATTTCGGTTCCCGCGAGGGTCTAAATGAATAATGCCACCCTGGAACAATCGAAGATAGTAAAGTAGGAAAGAATGATTGATGGTGAATGACATGTTGGCACGATCTGCCAGCATCTGTATGCAATAGACTAGTCTCCATATTTGAGGGGGACCTGCCCCAGGCATACCCGATATCGACGACAGATATCCTCGATGATCTTTAGGACTAGAAGGAGAAAACCGACGGTAAAGGGATATGTATAGACTATCAAAAACCCTTTCACATAATTGTTCATTCGTGATGTTGGACTTACAATTCTAACATCGGTGTTGGAATCAAAGTTGTAATCCTTTATGAATTTTGGGAGAATGTCCGCAGTTATCAGCGATTCTATTTCTTCTACATATTCAAAGTGTTCTTAGACACAAACATCACTTTGATAATAAAACCTTGCAGGAAGGATTTTTGTAGAAAAGGAGTTTAAGTCGATCTCACGGCTCTTACGAGAAGCCGTATCTTTTCCTGGACGACGACTCGGGGGAGAGTCATCATTGTTTTTAGGAGAATGTGAAGGTGAAGATTTGGAAGTTAACATTATAGTTGAAGAGAATCAAAGGAACCTTGAAGAGATTTTAGTTTTGAGAATGGAAAGGAAATCTTGGTTGAATATTTTGCAAAGGATTTTGGCCTTCTATTTAAGGAGAAAAGGGTAACGATCGGGAAGCGAAAGGATGCCACTCATCATGATCGTGAAACTTTATATCAATTAGTATGATTGTGTCACGATCTAAAATCTCATTATGTCACGAGGTCACCTACCCTAATATGTAGGCGAACCCCAAATCATACAACATAAGAATGCGAAAGTAAATGCGAAAAGTAAAGAGATATCAATAAGTCTTAGCTCTAATCCGATAGTCATAAGTACATAGCTCTAATATCGATTACAAGTTTGAAGGTGAATAATAAGTACTGTCTGAAAATAACAATGACAGAAACACAAATATAGAGGGAGTTCCAGTGCCGGGAATGAAATTGTGGCTCACCCTGGACTCTAATAATCACTCTCAAATGCCGCGAATCAAGCTGCTCAAGAGTCATCTATCTCAGTACCTATACATAGAGTGCAACAAGAGTAGAGTGAGTATAGGAAATTACGTGTACTCAGCATCATCATCAACCGACCATAGCTATAACGGTGGAAAGGGTTGGTACTTTCGTATACCTCTCTACTAATTAGTCAATTAAGCATAATAAGAGTTCAGTTAACCAAACCTATCAGTAGTTCTATAGTTCAACATGGTACAATGCATTCTCAGATCCCTAGGTTTATAATAAGATTAATCCACAATGATACCAAGTCATCCTAAACCCCGTTCAGGGTGTCTAGACCCATCAAGTCCATCAACTCAAGTCTCACAGAAGTGTTAAGTCTCAAGTTCCTCTATTTCCTTTATCAATTCATAAGATCATATAGTTTATCAGAAATCAGCATTGAGTACACACAACATCAAATACATATCAAAATGAGAATGAATGCAATGCAGATGATATATATGTATGAAATGGCCATATATACCGGGTATACATATGTTGCTGCAGTAACTGTCACGTGACCCATAAGGTCTATATACCCATCCGATCTCATCAGATACTAGCTCGGTGGTTGAAGTGTCATCACCAATCATCAAGCCTCTTTCAATAGTAACTCAACAGTTCAAATGTCAATATAATATGTATGAATGAGATGGATATGTGTACATCACGCAATCAATACAAACAATACAATTAGTATTATAAGTCCATTTTCAAGTATCAAACGAGATGTAGAGTGAAGAATGCATGAAAGTCAAATCGATAATAGAATATCAAGCATGGCTACGAGCCCAAATAATCAGCAATCATACCAAACATAAGTGCGGCCCGAAGACTAAACACATAAACTCCTTCAAGTATATCCAATTAGTTCATTTTTAACCCAAGATCAGTTCACCGGTGCTTGTATTAGTAATTGTCACCTCACCAATATGGGACCCCATTACTCCCAACATAACACTACACTAAAGTCTAGTAAGTCGAAACTTGCCTGATTTAAAGCCGAAGAACTTACGCAACAACTTTCCCCTTTCATTGAGCCTCCTCACGAAAGTATGTCAATTATATGAGATTATGGGTCTAACGGTACCCATATATATAGGCGAAACTACAATCTCCAAGTTAAATTACAGAGGAACCCTGGGCCCATATTATCAAGACACAAACTTTATTACCCAAATAGTACCATAACATGCTAGATAGTCATAATCTCAAGTTAATTTAATAAAAAAGCCCAACTGGATCCTCAATTTCATGAAATGGCAAAAAGTCCTAATTCTAACTCTAGAAATTTCTCTAATTCTTATAACATGCAATTGGTCAATTAAATATCACTCACTAGTCTTATACAATACTAGTTTACAATATCACCAACAATAATTCAATAACCAATCCCCAAAAATAACTCTCTTATTATCAACAAAACATTTCTCTTATTTCCTCATCTAAGAATCATACTTAGGATTGAGTTTAACTATTACACATTAATTAATGGGTAGAAAGTTACCTTAAGTGATAAATCCCCTCGAATCCTCAAGAATATCAACTACCAAAGCTCTAATACCAAAAGGAATATTTTTGGGGAATGAGAAATAATTCTAGGTCATTAACTCTTATAATTTGAACAGTGTTCCCGCTTCGGCGAAAAATCCATCCGCTAAGGCGGAGTCACTTAAAATCCCTAATTACATTGGGGCGGATGAAAGGTCCGCAGAGGCGCACCTGCCCCGATAAGAAACTTGTCCGCTAAGGAGGACCCTCAGCTCATGGTCGAACCCTGCATCTGCGAGCCAGACCTCCGTAGAGGCGGATCCGCATAAATGGATGCAAGGGCGCTGGGGCGAACACCAGACACCAGCAGTAGCCCAAAACTAACCAGCTATCTGTCGACCATCCGAAACACTTCCGGAAACTCCCAGATACAAACCAAACATGCATTCCTATCAGAAAACACATTCCAGACCTGCTCGCACACTTTGTTTTCCCGGAAAAGGTCTCTAAAGCTCGGATTTGACTAAAGTCAACTCGTAAGTTCTAATTCTAAAATTTTACAAACAAACCCTCAACATAAACCCGGCTGCCTTAGGAACCGAACCAAAGGCTCAACTAAGTGATAAACGTCATTCCTGAGCTAATAGAACCGACAAAACTGCGAAAAGAGCGTGTTTACCCAAACGTCAACTTTGAGTTAAACTTCTCTATTCTCTTAGCTTAGGATTTCTGAAACGTACCATAAGGGATCCGAAACTTACCCAATCAGTTGGGAGTCATGCCACTCATCCCCGCAAGTCACAAACAAACAAATAAAGACTCAAGAAGGGTAATTTAGGAGTTTCAAGCCAAAATAAGCTAAATAACTTTTTGAGTCATTATATTAGGTACCACTTAAATAAACGTTCATCCTCAAATAGTAAAGAAAAGAAAATACATGTACTCTCAAAAAGCTCGGGCTAGTTAGCCCACATATCGAACTCAGTCTCCCATGTAGCCTCTTCCACTAGGCAATTTCTCCATTGCACTTTCATGAAAGCTTTTTCTTTGGACATCAACTTTCAAACCTACCTGTCTAGAATAGCTACATGCCTCTCCACATAAGATAGGTTCTGATCAAGCATCATCAAATTCTATCTAATCACATGAGAACCATCAACAACATACTTCTTCAACATTGACACATGAAACACAAGGTGCACACCAGATAACCTAGGAGGTAAAGCCAACTCATAGGCTACCTTACCAACTCTGTCCATAATCTCAAAAGAACCAATATCCCTCGGGCTAAGCTTGCCCTTCTTTCGGAATCTCATCACACCCTTCATGGGTGAAACCTTCAGTGAAACCCGCTCTCCAACCAAAGGGCAAACCCTCCGATCTGCATAGCTCTTCTGTGTGCATTGGGCTATAAGAAGCCGATCCTAGATCAACTTAACCTTATCCAACGAATCCCTTAAAAGATTAGTAGCCCAAGGTTGAACCTTAAAAGCATCAATCTACCGTATTGTAGAATGACACATTCTACCATATAAGGCCTCAAATTGTGCCATCTCAATGCTCGAATGGTAGTTGTTGTTGTACGCAAACTCCGCCAAGGGTAGAAACTGGTCCTAATGACCACCAAAGTCAATAATACAGGCTCACAACATGTCCTTGAGAATCTGAATAGTCCGCTCAGACTGGCTATCGGTCTGATGATGAAAGGTTGTACTAAGCCCCACTCTAGTACCCAAGTCCTTTTGCATAGACCACTAAAAGTAAGAAGTAAATTGTGTACCCTAGTCTGAAATGATAGAGATTGGCACCCCATACAATCGAACTATCTCTCGGATATAGATCCTGGCCAACTTCTCTGAATTAGAAGTAGTATGAATTGGAATAAAGTGGGCAAATTTGGTCAACCTGTCTATAATGACCTAAATAACATCAAACTTGTCCAAGGTACGGGGTAATCCTTCCACGAAGTCTATGGCAATCCACTCCTACTTCCACTCGGGAATAGGCATCTTCTGAAGCATATCACGAGGCCTCTAGTGCTCATATTTCACGTGTGGGCAATTCAAGCATCGGGACACGAACTCCACTATGTCTCTTTTCATCATGTACCACCAATAATGTTATTTTAGGTCACGGTACATCTTCGTAGCCCCTAGGTAAATGGAATACCTCGAACTATGAGCCTCCTCCATAATTAATCTAGTTAAGTCACCCACCCTAGGAACACAAACTCGACTCTTGATCCTCAAAACACCATCAATGTTAATAATAGCCTCTTTTTCCTTTCCCCGCAACACCTTGTAACCGGTCTTGCACAACTGAACATTATTGAACTGTTGAGATCTAATTTGCTCCAACAAAGAAGATTGCGCTTCCACATAGGCTATCCATCTACCATGCTCTGAAATGTCAAGCCTAACAAATTGATTTGCCAAATACTGAACGCCCATAGCCATAAGACGCTCTCCCACATGCAACATCGCCAAACTACCCATGCTCACCGCCTTGCGACTCAAGACATCTGCTACCATATTTGCTTTGCCTAGGTGATACAAGATATTCATATCATAATCTTTCAGAAGCTCCAACCACCTACGTAGTCTCAAATTAAGATCCTTCTGATTGAACAAGTACTAAAGACTGTGATGATTAGTGCAAACCTTACAATGCACCCCATATAGATAATGCCTACAAATCTTTAAGTCAAATATAATCGTCGCCAACTCTATGTCATGGGTGGGACGATTCTTTTCATGAACCTTCAATTGCCTTAAACCATAGGCTATCACTTTCCCTTTCTGAATTAACACGCACTTAAGACCCACTCCAGAAGTATCAAAATACACGGTAAAGCTCTCTCCCTCAACTAGCAAGGTCAAATTCATAGCGGTAGTCCATAAGGGTTTGAGTTTTTAAAAGCTTGTCTCACAATCCTTGGACCATAAAAAAAACAACCTCCTTTTGAGTCAACCTGGTCAACAGAGCTGTAATGGATGAAAGCCCCTCAATGAATCGCCGATAATACCCTACAAGGGCAACAAAACTCTGAACCTCAGTAACTGAAGTAGGTCGAATCTAATACCGAACTACCTCAATCTTTATAGGATCTACCATAATACCGTCCTTGGTCACCATATGACCCAAGAAAGCTACCGAGCTCAGTCAGAATTCATATTGTGAAAACATTGCATAGCATTGCTTTTCCCTCAAAATACCAAGCACAATCCTCAAATGATGCTCGTGCTCCTCCTCGCTCCGCGAGTAAATCAAGATATCATCAATAAACACAATCACGAACGAATCGAAGTAGGGTCTAAACACCCCATTTATCAACTCTATAAAGGTTGCATGTGCATTCGTCAACCCAAATGACACCTCCAGAAACTCATAATGCCCATATCTAGTCTGGAAGGCAGTCTTAGAATATCCTTAGCCCTGATCTTCAACTGATGATAACAGGACCTTAAGTCAATCTTAGAAAAGACTGAAGCACTGTGTAGTTGATTAAACAAGTCATCAATACGATGAATCAAATACTTATTCTTGATAGTTACCTTGTTTAGCTTCCTGTAATCGATACACGTGTGCATAGACCCATATTTCTTCTTCACAAAGAACACTGGGGCACCACAAGGTGAAACACTGGGCCGAATGTATCCCTTGCTCAATAGGTCCTGCAATTTCTCCTTTAATTCCCTCAACTCAGCCAATGCCATCCGATATGGAGCCATAGAAAAGGGTTAAGTGCCCGGCTCTAGATCAATACGAAAGTTATCATGGGCCAGTGGAACACCGAGAAGATTTGTAGAAAACACCTCTAGATACTCCCGAACTACTAGGACTGACTCTAATGGATAAGTCTCTACACTCGTATCACGAACATAGGCCAAATAAGAAAAACACCCATTTTCTACCATTTAAGAAATGAGATCACATTTTTCAGATATTGACAAAGAGTACCCTTCCAAACTAACCGAGGAATACCCGGCATAGCTAAGGTAACGGTCTTGGCATAACAATCCAAGATAGAATGATACGGAGCTAACCAATCCATACTCAAAATAGCATCAAAATCTACCATATGCAAAACTTTCAAGTTTACATGAGTATCATACCCCATCAACGTAACTACATAACCCAAATATGCCCGATCTACCACTATAGAATCCCCAACAAGTGTAGAAACATACATATACATGTCTAGAGACTGACACATTAAGTCCAAACTCAAAGCAAATTAGGTAGACACATAAGAATAGGTAGACCCTGGATCAAACAAAATGGTAGCAGGTCGATGGCAAACTGAAAGAGTACCTATGATCACAACATCAGAGGCCTCTACCTCGGGTCTGCTAAAAAATGCATACAAATGGCCACGATCACTCGCAATGTGAGCACTCTCACATCTGCCACCTCAGCCGGACTAAGCACCACCTCAACTTATCTATGGTCCACCTTTGACACCCTGAGAATCACCTCTACCACCTTGGGACCTGCCTCTAGCCGGCTGCATCACTGATCTAGTTCCTAAACCCTAGTGTTGTCCACCACGCCTGAGTCTAGGGCAATACCTCTCGAAATGCCCAAAGTCACTACACTCGAAACAACCTCTAGGAGCTGTTGTCGGCTGAGAAGAATAACTAGCACCAATATGACCACCACAGTGAAAGGGCTGATAAGAACTCGAGGTCAACTACCATAAACCATACGAAGTATGAGAAGACTTGACCCCTTCTGATGTAGGAATAACAACAAAAACTGGCTTAGCACTCAAACGGTGATGACCTCCGCTAAAATAACCCTAACCTCAAGATGAGGTAGCTCCCTGAGTGCTATGACATGGCCTCTTGACCACTCTCTCGTCATAATTCTCTCTCTGATAAACTCGTCCTCTCTTATGGCATCAATAATCTACTGAAAGGTGGGACATGTGGCAACCATTTGTGATGTAATCAACCGAAGAGGACATACCAACCCATTAGTGAATCTCCTCACCCTTTCAACCTCATTAGGCAAAATTATTAAGGCATGGCGAGAGAATGCATGGAAATGTATCTGATACTCGATCAAATACATACGCCCCTGGCATAACCCCTTGAACGGATCTCATCTCCTCTCTCTAACACTGCGAGGCATAAACTTTTCGAAGAAAACCTGGGTAAATAAAACCCAATTTAAAGGAGGGGACCTTGCTGGTTAAGATTCAAGATAAGACTGCCACTACTACTTGGCCGGTCCAACCATATGCAAGGTAGTGTAATCAACACCACGTGACTCCACTAATGTTAGGTTGTGCAACTTATCATGGCAACTAATCAAGAACTCATACACATCATCATCGGGATCCCCATCATATCTGGGCGGATCCAACTTCCTGGACCTCTCAAACATCTTCTGCTTCTCAATAGACATAACAAGTTGTGCAGTTGGAGGTGTATCAAGACCAGGTATGATCACACCTAAGAACTGAGGAACCCCATCAGGTGTTGGATAAACGTTGAGTTTTTGAAATTCACGCATAATAACATGATCAAGAGTCTGTCCTCCAAACCTGGTATGAGAACCATCAGAAGTGGTTGGATGAATACCCTAAGTTATAGTCTCCAAGAACTCATGATACAATTCAGACTATCCTGTAATAGCGGCATGGAAATAAAACTTGGGTTCACCTGATTTGGTCCTGCCCCATCAGCCTGAACCTTCCCATCATCATCTAGCGGAACCTGATCATCCTCTGGAATAACCTCTCGCCCCGAAGACTCCACTCTATCATGAGTCCCAGCAACTGTTGGTGCTCAACCTCGAGCTGTAACTTGAGGTCTAGTTCTACCTCTACCGCACCACGTCTGATAATAGGTGCAGGTACGGGTGTGGGATCCTGGTCTTCTCATACTGTTGAACGAGTCCTCACCATCTATAAGAAAGAGTGAAACAAAGATTTTAGAATTCAATCATAGTAGAGACGTACGAAAGAATAAAAGAATTGAAATTTGCTGAATGTCTTATAGTCTCTCGAAAATAGGTATAGAGCTCTTCGTACCGATCCGCAAGACTCTACTAGACATCGCTTATGTACTCATGAGACCATTAACCTAGTACTCTGATACCAATTTGTCACGATCTAAAATTCCATTATTCAATGAGGAAACCTACCCTAATTCATAGGCAACCCCCAAATCATACAACATAAGAATACGAAAGAAAATATGGAAAGTAAAGAGATAACAAGAGAAATATCAACAAGTCTTAGGACTTAATACATAGTTTGAAAGAAAACCCTTAAATAATATGGTAGTCATGAGTACATAACTCTAATATCGAATACAAGTCTAAAGGTGAATACTAAGTACTATCTGGAAATAACAATGATGAAAACATAAATATTGAGGGAGTTCCAGTGCCAGGAATGAAACTGCGGCTCACCTTGGACTCTGATAATCACTCTCCAATGCCGCGAATCAAGCTTCTCACGGGTCATCTTTCTCAGTGCCTGCACATAGAGTGCATCAAACGTAGAGTGAGTATGGGGAAATACGTGTACTCAGCAGTATCATCAACCGACCCTAGCTATAACGGTGGTGATGGTTGGTACTTTTCGATACCTCTCTACTAATTAGTCAATTAAGCATAATAAGAGTTCAGTTAACAAAACCTATCAAAAGTTCTATAGTTCAATATGGTATAATGCATTCTCAGATCCTCAGGTTTATACTAAGATTAAGCCATAATGATACTAAGTCAGCCTAAACCCCGTTCAGGGCATCTAGACCCATCAAGTCTTTCCACTTAAGTCTCACAACAATGATAAGTCTCAAGTTCCACTATTTTCTTTATCAAGTCATGAGATCATATACTTTATCATAAATCAACATCAAGTACACACAATATCAAATACATATCAAAATTAGAATGAATACAATACAGATGATATGTATGTATGTATGCATTGGCGATATATACCAGGTATACATACGCTGTTGCAGTAGATGTCACGAGACTCATGGGGGACTCATGAGGTCCATATACCCGTCTAATCCCATCGGAAACAAGCTCGATGACTGAAGTATCATAATCAGTCATCACTCTCATATCATGTATCATATCCAACAACTGGATTCCCAAGCCTCTTTCAGCAGTAACTCAACAGTTCAAATATCAATATAATATGTATGAATGAGATGGATATATGTACACTATGCAATCAGCATAAACAATACAATCAGTATTATAAGTTCATTTTCAAGTATCAGACGAGATGTAGAGCGATGAATGCATAACAAGTCAAATCAATAATAGAATATCAGGCATGGCTACAAGTCCAAATAATCATCAATCATACCAAACCTAAGCAGATTTATGCACCGCGCTCACAGCCCAAAGGCTAAACACATAAAATCCTTCAAGTATATCCAATTAGTTCATTATTAATGCAAGATCAGTTCACCAATGCCCGTATTAGTGCTCGTCACCTTACTAATACGGAACCCTCAATTCCCAATTACTCGCATTAGTTCATTAATAGCATACCAACACATAATGCTACACTAGAGTCTAGTAAGTCTCAACTTGCCTGATTCAAAGCTGAAGAACTCATGCAACAGCTTTCCTCATTCGTTGAGCCTCCTCACGAGCCCACTCTGGTCAATCATGTCAATTATATGATATTATGGGTCTAATGGTACCCATATCTATAGGCAAAACTAGAATCCCCAAGTTAAACTACAAAGAAACTCGAGCCCACATTATCAGGACACAAACTTTATTATCCATATAGTACCATAACATGATAGATAGTCATAATCTCAAGTTAATTTAATAACAAAGCCCAATTGGATCCTCAATTTCATGAATTGGGAAAAAGGCCCAATTCTAACCCTAGAAATTTCCCCAATTTCCAATAGGATTTATAACATGAAATTGGTCAATTAAATATCACATGCTAGTCTAATACAATACTAGTTTACAATATCAACAACAATAATCCAATAACCAATCCCCAAATATAACTCTGTTATTCTCAACAAAACACTTCTCTTATTTCCCCTATCTAAGAATCATACTTAGGATAGAGTTTAACTATTATACATTAATTAATGGGTGGAAAGTTACCATAAGTGATGAATCCACTTGAATCTTCAAGAATATCAACTGCACAAGCTCTAATACCAAGAGGAATGTTTTTGGGCAATGAGAAATAATTCTAGGTCATTAACTCTTATAATCTTAAAAGTCATCTTGCTCCAGCGGAATCGACTTTGCTTGAGCATACCCGCTTCGGTGGAAAACCCATCCGAAGAGGCAGAGTCACTTAAAATCCTTAAATACGCTGGGGCAAAAAAAGCTTCGCAGAGGCGCACCCGCCCCAACGAGGAACTTGTCTGCTAAGGCGGACCCTCTACTTATGGTCGAATCCCGCTTCTGAGACCCAGACCTCCGTAGAGGCAGACATGCGAAAGCAGACTCAAATACGCAGGGGCGAACACCAGACACCAGCAGTAGCCCAAAACCAACCAATTCTCCGTCGACCATTTGAAACACTCTCAGGACCTCCCTGATACAAACCAAACATATATTTCTATCAGAAAATACATTCTAGACCTACTCGCGTACTCAGATTTTCTGGAAAAGTTCTCTAAGGCTCGGGTTTGACTAAAGTCAACTCTTAAGTTCTAGTTCCATAATTTCACAAACAAACCCTCAAAATAAACTCGGCTGCCTCGAGAACCAAACCAAAGGCTCGACTAAGTTATAAACATCGTTCCAGAGCTAATGGAACCGACGAAACTACAAAAAGAGCACATTTACCCTAAAGTCAACTATGAATCAAACTTCTCTATTCTCTTAACTTAGGATATCTCAAACTTACCATAAGGGATCCGAAACCAACCCAATCACCTCGGGAGTCGTGCAACCCATCCGCGCAAGTCACAAGAAAATAAAGACTCATAAAGGATAATTTAGGGGTTTCAAATAAGCAAAATGACTTTTTGAGTCGTTACAGATTGGATGGTTGCCGACATTTCAGTAGCATTAAATGGGGTTGCAACGTTTGATGTTTAAAATCCGATCATCATTGCATTTCAGTTTCTCACAAGGAATAAGGTTTTCCGGTTTGTTCGGTAATCAAATCCACTTCCTGGACGCACGAGGGATGTGATTACAAAGTGCGAAGACTATATGTATAGGGAAAATTTTGTGTTGTACAAATGGATGAATTATGTCATGACACGTGGCAGAAAGAAATGAGTCGGATCCAAGTCAGCTTTTGGTACGACCGATAGCGCTGAAAACGCACCGAGGGTATCAAAGAGTCATGGATACCAGAAAGCAGGAAGATCAGGGAACAGGTTAGAATCCCAACGAGCGGTCGTTACTTGCTTGGCTATACACCTTTCAAGAATGCATTAAAGACATTTTTGTAGACACTAATTGTCCAATTATTACAACATTCATGTATTGATATTATTAGGGGCATAATTCATGGAATGTGTACCCATGAGTCCAAGTATAAATAGGACCAATTAACTCGTTGTAAAGGCATCATATTCAAGATATTACAACACTACTTTCCGATTCATATTACTTGTCTTAATATTTGTGCTTTCATACTGTTAAAAAACATCTAGTCCGGAGGCCTCATCACGAAGCTTGTTTCAGACTCAGGCTAACTATATTCTAATCTCGCATATTGTTCATTATTTATTATAATTATATGCTAATCAATCGGCTAATTTAGTAACTTGAAACCCACGTATTCTTGACCACTTATATAAATTCAACTTTACTAACAACCAAGCTTGTTAGTTAATTGAAGTCAAGATAGATCAGTTCATATGAGATTCTCTGATATCAAAAAGAAAAATGAAAAAAACGGAAAGATTGAGATTAATAAGGGTGGTACTGGTCCATCACACACCGAACAAATGAAAAATAAAACCTTTTATTTGACTAAGCAAATTGATTATGGGTTTGACTAGATTTAATTGCACGGCTTTCCCTTCAAATGGGCTGGTCTTTAACTTTTGCCCCTCAAATGGAATTTATGTCTATTTATGTCTATTGGGGATTTGTTTTTTAAAGGATTCAATACAAATTGTGTGAGATTCTTAAAGAACTTATGCCTCAATAGACCTAGATTCCATTTGAGGGACAAAATTAAAGACAAACACAAAAGAGGGCCAAAAGTGCAACTGACTTTAGTCCACTAAATATCAAAATCTAGCGTATCTATATCTTCATAGAGTAATTTCTTGTCCAAACTAAGACAGTATGGATTGGTTTCATAAGATAAAGATGTATCATGTAATAAAGCCATCGTTTGATATATCATGCCAATTGAAATTTATCCCTAAACTAAACAGACATGGAGTCAATAAACCCGAGACATTGTGGATTTCTTTTACAAGATATTAAAAGGTTTTCAGATGATGTTATCAGTTTATAGCATATAGGATCAACATTTTATTAAACGTAAAATGTTATATTTTCTTTAAGATGCTCTTTCCTGAATTATATTCTTTTTCAATGGTTTTCTTGAGTAGGGAAATGTTACAAAATGATTTTCTAATATTAGAATTCATGATTTAACGCAAATTCATGATTAGTTTATTCAATTTGGCATTATCTAGGCCCATGACATACCTCATGTTCAAACTTTGTCCATATTAGGGTTTCAGATCTCTCTCTCCATCTCACTCTCACCTTTTCAAAACCTTTAAAGGCAAAAGAATCCAAGAAAAATCTACAGATGAATTAGGTTCTTACATTTGTCTCTCTACATTAATAAATTATATTGTGTTCAAAAATAGCTTCTAAAAAAATATTTCTGCTATTCCCCAAAAATACTTATTCTAAAAAACTGATATGTTTGATCAAATTTATGAGAGAAAATAAGTATTTTTGAGGAATAGCAGAAATATTTTTTTAGAAGCTAAAAAAATAGCTTTTGTCCAAAAACACTTTTCTGAAAAGTCCTTTTGAGAAAAAAATACACTTAGAGCCTGTTTTGCCAAGCGGTTTTGAGGCCAAAAGTGTTTTTCTTTTTTGTTATTTAAGGTGTTTGACTGTGGTTGGGGAGAAGCTTGAAAAAAGCAGAAGCAGAAGAAGAATTTTATTTTTTTCAAGACAAAAATATCCCTACCATAAATACATATTTACCAAGTATATCCCTCAGTAATACATTAATTTCTAATTAATAATCCTTTGTTTTATTTTATGTTGTATTTTTGTGCTGAATTTTAATTTGAGGAATGATTTTAAATTTTATTTTTGTTGTTGTTTTTTAGTATATTAAAATCACAATGTTGATATTATATCAATATTTACTACTCCCCTATCCCAATTTATGTGATACACTTTCCTTTTTAATCCGTGCCAAAAAGAATGATACATTTTCGTATTTGGCAATAATTTAACTTTAAACTTTACATTTTACGCTTAATGAGATAATTTATAACCACACAAATATCTTTGGCTTGTTTTTACACCACAAGATTCAAAAGTCTTCATTTATTCATTAAACTTTGTGCCTAGTCAAACTATATCACATAAATTGAGACGGAGGAAGTATTATCTTTGATTTATCTAGGTATTATATTAATTAAAAATTTTAATATGTACTTTAAAATTTTAATTAGATACAAGTAAAAACTTATTTAAAGTCTTTGATATAGATATTTAAAATAATTTCTCTCTATAAAATAATCTTAATAGTAAACGTTTATTGATAGTGGTGACAACGAAAAGGCTTTTAAGCCTGAGGGGCGATACTTGTCTTTTTTCATAATTTTACACTCAAAAGCATTTTTTTTTAGAATATTAGTCAAACATAATATGTTTATCAAAAGTACTTTCCAAATGAATTAATCAAACACAAATTATTTCTAATCAAAAGTTCTTTTTCAAAAAGCACTTATCAAAATAAGCAGTTTTTAGCCGTTAGGCCAAACAGACTCTTAGAGAAACACTTTTTAAAAGTTTGGTCAAACACTAATTATTGCTCCAAAGTGCTTTTTAGATTAATTGATCAAACATAAATTGTTTCTCACTAAAAATATTTTTTTTTTAAATTACTTTTAAAAGAAACACTTTTTAAAATAAGTATATTTTAGATGTTTGGCCAAACAAGCTATTATTGAATCTTGGTAAAGTAAGTTTTCTTTTCCTATCCAAAACATTATGGATTGTAATTACAGGATGAACGTATTGTAGCAATAAAAGTATCGAGTACTGGAGCCATCCCAATTGAAACTTATCCCATATATAGTTAAGATTTTTAAGTTGGAACTAATTTCGTGCTAAATTTGAGTGACAAAAGTCAATTATTGGGTATCCGACAATCATCTCGATTTTGTTTTCAGGAACCTAATCACGAGATTATTAGCTTATTTGGCGAAGCTTCTAAAATCAGCTTATTTTAAAAAGTGTTTTTTTCAAAAGTGTTTTTCAAAAAAATATTTTTGATAAGAAACAGTTTGATTTGACCAATTAATTTTAAAAGCACTTTTAAGTAGAAATTAGTGTTTGACCAAATTGTTAAAAAGTACTTCTAAATATATTTTATCAAAAAGTATTTTTAAAAATACTTTTAAAAAAAATACTTTTTAGCTTATGGAAAACAACTATACTACTCCCCACTATGAAAAGCCACTATAATATCTTGCTTGATTTTATTCATCAATAATGTACAATATATATAGTAGTACAAGAATATCTAAACTATGTAACTAATCAACCTAATTACAATAGAAAATACAATTCTACCTAAAATAGGAGACCTAATTACAATAGGAATACAACTCTACCTAAATAAGAGATATAAAATTAATGAAAGAATATTCGGGAAATATTCGATTACACCCTCGCTGTCGAAGCGGGAGGTTCACGAACACCGAGCCTGGCTCGAAAATCATCTAATAGTATGCGCGGAAGTCCTTTGGTGAAGATGTCGGCAATCTGATATCCGGAAGGAACATGAAGGGCACGAACTTGACCACGAGCCACTTTTTCGCGAATGAAATGAATGTCCATCTCAATGTGTTTAGTGCGCTGATATTAGACGGGATTTCCAGAAAGATATATCACACTAATATTATCGTAGTATACATGTGTTGCCTTTTGAATCGAGCAGTGAAGCTCAAGTAGAAGGTTACAGATCCAATAAGACTCAGAGACGACGTTGGCGACACATCTGTACTCTGCTTCAGCACTGGATTGGGATAATGTAGGTTGCCTTTTGGAAGACTAATATAATAGGTTATCTCTGAGTAAAATGAAGTAACCAGATGTGAAGCATCGGGTGTCAGGACATCCACCCCAATCTGCATCAGAATAAGCAGTGAAACCAGTGAACGAGGATCTATATAGATGTAATTCGAAGTGAAGTGTACCTTGGACGTATCGTAAAATACGTTTGAATGCATGCATTTGTGCTTCCGTTGAATTATGCATGTGTAAGCAGATTTGTTGCACGACATAAGATATGTCTCGTCTCGTGAATGTGAGGTACTGTAGGGCCCCAACCATGCTACGATAGTGAGTCGGGTCTAAATATGGAGGGTCGGAATCAGAGCTGAGCTTGAAATTGGTGTCTACTAGCGTATGTGATGGTTTTTAAGATGTCATGCCTGCACGGTCAATGATCTCTTCAACGTACTTCTTTTGACACAGAAATAGGCCGCCAGAATGTCGAGTGACAGAGATGCCCAAGAAATAACTCAGGGGCCTCAGATCCTTCATAGCAAACTCAGAGGAAATGAGAGACATAATGGATCGGTGGAGAGCATCAGATGATGTGGTGGGGATGATGTCATCAACATTTAATAATAGGTAAGCCATGTCCGTACCCTTATTGTTGATGAACATGAAATGATTGGATCTGATGTGTGAAAAACCGATAGAGGAGACATAGTCGACGAACTGCTGGTACAATGCTCGAGGAGTCTGTTTCAGTCCATAGAGTGATTTCCGCAACAAACACACATAATCCAGATGAATAGGATCCCTGAAACCTATAGGCTAATGCATATATACCGTTTCATGATGATCATCATGTAAGAAGACATTCTTGACATCAAGTTGATAAATGGGCCAAGACTTCGATATGCAATGCTGAGGACGGTTCGCATGGTTGCGTGATTTACGATCGGACTGAACGTTTCATCACAGTCCACTCCTACCTATTGAGACCTTTCATCACCTACAAGACGAGCCTTGTACCTCTCAAAAGAACCATCAGATTTCTTTTTATATCTAATAATCCACATAGAACGAATAATGTTAGCATCAGGTGAATGGGGTAAAAAGTCCCACGTCTTATTATCAATAAGAGCATTATATTCGCCAATCATTGTGGCTTTCCAATTAGGATCAAACAAGGCATCCTTCGGATTTCGAGGGACAAGGGAAGGGACAACTAAAGTGGATAGGTTAAACAACCATTTAGGTTTATAAATTTTATGCATGGCACGGGTTTCCATGGTTTGAGAGCGTGTCTCGAGAAGCGGGATGGGAGAGGGGTGTGTCGCGGGACTGCTAGGAAGAGGAGGAAGGGCATGGGTGGCATGACCGGTTGGCCGATGCTTAGTTTACTAAGAGGTAGCTATAGAATCACTCTGAGGTGGGCTATTCGGGGCCACCATTAGCAAAATTAGGTGGGCAGTGTGGCTCGGACTGTCCGAGGTGGGGGCGGGTGCCGGAGTCTGGGACGGCAGACTATGTAAATGATGAATTAAAAGAGGGTTCAGGCCATCATCTATAAAGTCGTAGGAATGCCGAGGTGGCGAGTTTAGGGAGGCAAAGGGAATTGAGACTCATCAAATAAGACATGACATGAAATAATAATTTTATGGCTTGACATGTCATAGTATGAGTAACCACGATGATTGGCGGGGTAACCCAGAAATACACACGGTGAATACCGAGTTTGGAGTATGTGAGTTGTCGGATGGAGAGGACAACCGAGACATCCAAAGATACGCAAGTGTTAGTAGGAGGGGTTCCTACGAAACATAACTTGAGTGGGAGACCGTTGATCTAGAGACTTGTTTGGGATTATGTTTAGGAGATAAATGATCATGGAGAGTGCGTAATGCCAGAATTGAAGGACAATTGAGGTGTGAGCAAGTAGGGCACGAATTAGGTTGTTTATGGTTAAGATTTTCCATTCGACTTTACCATTTTGAGAGGAGGTGAGAGGGCAGGATAAACAAAAGGTAAGACCGTTTTTGGAGAAAAACTATTTGAATTGATTATTATTGAATTCCATGCCATTGTGACATTGAAAACATTTAATGTTGTTTTCAAATTATGCTTTTACGAAAGCACTAAATGAGGAAAAATGGGGCAAACCTATGATTTATTGCCAATTGGAAAAGTCCATAAAAAGTTGGAATAATCGTCCAAAAATAACACATAATATTGATGGATAGCCGTACTTAAAATAGGGGACATCCACAAATCATTGGGTATGATATCGAAAGGCAGTAAAGTACAATTTGTGGATGCAGAAAATGGTAATTTAACATGTTTAACAAAAATGCAGGATTCACATATAGGAGTCCTAGAAATACGGTTCCAATTAATAAAATTATTTTTTCTAAGGGAGCGTAAAACAGAATCTCTCAGATGTCCTAATCTAGAATGCCATAAGGAAGACGAAAGAGCAGCAAAGGTTGATGGAACTGAGGTTGGATTATTGACTGCGTTTGAAATAGGGTAGAGATATCAGGTGTTGTCACATCTCATTATTCGTCTCCCTATCGTAAAATCCTTTACAGAAAAACCAAAAGGATCAAAGTCAAGAGAAACATTATTATTAGTTGTGAAACGTCGCACAAAGATTAGATTCTTAATGAGTTTAGGGGCATATAGGGTATTTTATAAGATTAGTGGTGGAGATAAGGACAAATGACCAAAACCGTGAATGGGAATGCATTGTCCACTACCAACAATAATATTCCGATTTAACTTACTCAAATTGGAATAAGACGAGAGAGTACCTTGTGATGCCGTCATGTGAGATGTGGCGCCTGTGTCCATATACCAATTTTCATCTAAAGCGTTGAGTGACATTGTGTTCATAGTTGCCTCAAAGTCAATCGGTGCATAAGTTGAGGGCCGGGGGCTTGTGTTGTATAAGCCTGTTGTGGATGTGGGCTAAGTATGCCAGGGTGGACCTATCGGTTCTGAGGTATAGTCCACCATAATGTCGGATACGGGCAAGGAGGAGAGACCCATGATAGTGGGGCCCACGCGGCCCACAATGGGTAGGCAACCTACAGCAGAGGTTGTTGTCACTATCGCGGTAGCTACTGGTTGTTTCCTACTACGGGGACTACCCATTCCCGCCACCGTTGTTGTCAGAATTCAGTCCACCGCGGCCCTTGCCGGACTGCTTGCTCTGGTGGTTGTTGCAGGTGGATGTGGGCTGCTGCAGGTCCTCGGGCCAACGGTTCTGGTTGCCAGAGTTTGAGGCCCTACCGTCGGTGGAGGGCTCGATGGTGGTAGTGAGGGTGGCATCGGCAATGCTGGCTTGAGTAGTGTTGCACTTGATTTTCCGGGTTTCCTCAAGAAGTTTCGAACGGGCCTCATAAAACGGAGGTAACAACGTGCATTGCTGAAGGATGGTGGCAACGCCGTCATAGGATTCGTTCAAGCATGCAATAAGTTGCATGACCAATCACTGATTAGTGACTAGTGCGCCGACGTTGGAGAGTTGGTCGGCAAGCATCTTGAGTTCTTGACAGTATGCAGACACGTTTGGGAAATCATCCTAGTGAACATCCTTGAACTGATTTTTAAGGTATAATGCTCATTGAGTTTTGTTGTCGTGGAAACTACTTTACAAAAGTTCTCATATTTGGCAGGTAGTGGCATCGATCTCAATGATAGTGTGCAACAGATAATTAGAAATCGTGTCGTATATTCACTAGAGGACGGCTGCATCCAAACGAGATCAGAGTGCATCATCATAAGTCAAAGCCGAGGGTAGATTAGTGGACTTCGGTAGGATGGATGATGTGGTCGATAACTTCGTAAACACAATAATGGATCTTAAAAAGCTCCGCCCACGAGGAGTATTGACCCTTTTCCATCTCAAGAGTCACATGGATAATGTTTTTAATGTTGTTGACTGCAACTGTTGGATGAAATTTGGTTTTGTGAGCCATTGAAGAGGAAATTTAGGAGGAAAAGAGTGGGAGAATGGCTGAAAAAACTAGGGTTCCATCGTGGGGAAAAGGGGGCGACCAAAAGATGAAGCTGGCGATTAGGGTTCCAACGTGGGAAGGATGGCGGCCGAGAAAAGAGGTCGGCGGCTAGGGTTGGATATTTAGGGTTAGGCTTCTGATACCATGAAGGAGTATCTTGCTTGATTTTATTCATCAATATGTACAATATATATAGTAGTACAAGAATATCTAAACTAGGTAACTAATCAACCTAATTACAATAGGAAATACAATTCTACCTAAAATATGAGACCTAATTACAATAGGAATACAATTCTACCTAAAATAAGAGATAAACAATTAACGAAAGAATATTCGGGAAATATTCTATTAATTTTACCTCCACTCTACTCCCCATCATGTATTTTAAGTGATATAATTTGAGTTGATTTATACATGTAATTTCAAGTATTTGTGTTTGAGAAATGATTTTCTACAAAGGGAATTACTTTATCCGTTTCAATTTCTGTGAATCTTTTTGAAGTATGAGGTCAAATTTTATAACATTGACCTTAAATTTTGACATAGATTTTTTAAATTTGTAAAAATAAATTTTGTATATTTAAAAATGACATTAGAAGTACTATACGTCATAATAATTTACAATTCAAATAATTTAGAAAAAATATAAGAAAAACATGATCAAAGAATCACATCGTAAACTCCCCAAATAGTAAAAGGTTCACATAGGATATAATAAGCTTTAGATGATCTTTTTTGGAAAGAAATACGGCTCTCGTGGTGCCTAAATCACACCATATATAGCATCGTAGCAGCTCAATCTTGGGATTAAGAAGACTTTACGTTTTTCCTTGAATAATTTTAACAACTTTAGAGCAGGTTAGCGAACCTAGAAACTCCCACACATATTTCCCCTGTTGAGACGGTTGTTTTACTTTGGGACCTTTTTATTTGGTGGTGCCTAAATCACACCATACTCGAATCTATAGATAAAATTAGGTTATGGTCAGTCTTAGACCAAATTTTCCCAGTTACCCCTCATACTCGAATCAAATGATAAAAATTCAATGATTTCTATGGATGAGGTAAAATCAAGTTGACAGAATAAGACAATTAAGAGCACAACTGAGAGTTGCATGTAGTCCATATTGTTTGCACGAAAGGAATTCTAAAGATGGTAGCTGAAAATTAGGGATCGTGGTGGCACTTATACAATTTCCATAGGTAGGCGAACATACAAGAGCGAAAAGATAACAAAATACTCTATAAATATATCTCATGATAAAAATGCGGAAATATAAGACTGATAATCCAACATAACCCCCAAAATCTGGTCAATCATACAAGAGCACTATGTATCTGATACAAGTCTGAATAAGGCACATAAGTCAAAACTGAATCTGATAACATAAGTATCTGAATATTTCTCTCGATCATAAGTAAAATACAAGATAAAGATGGAGTTTCCAAGGGTATTCCGAAGACAGCGTCCTCACCCTAGATACTGAAGTCTTCCCGCCTGGACTCACACTTGAGCTCGCGAACTGGTAGTGGGATCTATATCTGCATCAGAAAAGATGCAGCAAGTATACCATGAGTACACAACGTTCCTCCGTGGGCATCATAGGCCAACAACGACGGAAGATACACAAAAAGAGATAAATATCACGTTGACACCACATAGTACTATAATAAACAGTTCAATAATCCAAGTAATGTCACGTTGTCCACAAAATAGTTTATAGAGTTCACATATCACTTTATTCAAGTAAGATTTCATAATTACTTTAGTCACCCAGTTTCAGAAAGTTCTATCACTGTAGTCCAAGTATCAATAAGCAATTAACAGTCCTCTTTTATTCATGAATTTAACCAAGTTATCAATAATCAATCCAACACATAGTCCACCCATAGATAACCAATGAAATGATGTATATATATGATATGAATGCAATGCGTATGCCAGGTACATTTATCCTCTAGTATACATGCATTCAAATTTTAGGAACTACACACTCATGGGGGACCTGCAAAGTCTATATGCCCGTCTGAAATTTCTCTACGGACTCCAACCCTTGGCTGTAATAGTTGTTTGCAGGCGTTCAATCCGTGTCTCGCGTATCATCATCTTAATGTTTCCATAATCTCATAATGTTCTTACCGTTTCGGTCCCTTGGAGCCACAACATATATCATACGACTCCAATATCAATATCATCATAACCATGAGTGTATGATTGCAAATGACATCACAAGGCAAGAACTCGTGATATAACGAGATGCAACCAAGTACAGAAATGATTATCACATGCTTTCAAGAAAACATCAACAAATAATCCAAGTACAATCAGGATATCATATCAAAGAATGTGTGATGAATAAGCACAACGATAACAAATATGTCGACGAGCCCACATAATGGCGAAAAGCCCAATAAACAGCTATCGGAATCAGTTTTAAACTGGTTCCCCAAATCATCCATCATGACAGTTCAACACTTGTACCCACTCAAATGTTCATTACAACCATTTGAGTGGGACCCCTAAACACGCCCAATACCCCTCAATATTCATAACTGATTACGTACTTATATCAGAGTCTAGTGAAAGCAAACAGTAGCCTACCTCTAGGACGAACAAAAGCCTAAAATAGTCAAACCTCTATGCTAGACTTGCCCTTCTGTAGCGCCTCGTGGTAATCGAAGTATAATACACATATATTATTTGTTAATATAAAGCTTACACATAATACAAGGACTTAGTCCTTAAATAAATCAAGACTTCAAATACCAACTCCGGACCCATGTCATCAAGACTCAAACTTTATTATCCAAAAACCAAGAACACATAATACGTAATCATATCATTAAGTTAATTAAAAATATACGCTTATTTGGACATTCAAGTGTACAATTTAAGAAAAGCCCCAATTTGTAAACTCTAGAATTTCCCCCGAATCAAAAAGGGTTCTATAATCAAATTAAACTCCACAACACGATTATCTAACATATTCCATCACTAATTTATAACAATTAAAGTAAACTAATCCATAAACACCCGTTAACCAATGATACAACTCTCTTAATCTCACAAGAACCTATAACTCATCTTCCCCAATTCACATGAACACAATAACACCATTAAAGGACCTAAATCATTAAACCAAATCATAAAGGTTGGACATCTTTACCTCAAAGATGAATTCACTCCCCAACTCCTGGAAAATCTCTTTTTCCGTCTCTAGGTATTAGAAAAACTATTTTTGGAAAAGTGACTCAACCTATAAATTTATTTAGGTTTCCTTATCCAACAATTCCGCGCCATCGAAATTGACATCACTGGTAGAGGCGCAATCACTTGAGAGCTAACCTCAATGCCGCAATGAACCCGATCCCGCAGAGGCGCACCCGCCTTTGCGGAAAATCTCTCCGCCAAGGTGAAAATTCACCTCATACCCACAAACCGCTTCTACGAGCCCACATCCGCTGAGGTGGACGCGCAGGAGTGAACCACAATGCCGACACCAACAATTTCAAACTTAACTCAAATTCCCACCAAATACCCGAAACACTCATGAGACCCCCCGGACATAAACTAGACATACTCCCCCAAGGTAAATAGTCCTACGAACTCACTCATACTCTCGAATTTCCTATTTAACTAAGCTAAGACATACTTTTCTAAGGAATCTTCCTGAATAATCAAATATCTAAATATTACAAATAAGGCCACAAAATATATATGATTGTCTTTGGAAGTGAATCAATGACTCGACTAAGTCATAAATGACCCTCCGGAACTATAAAAAGCGGTGAAAACCGGAAATGAACCCATATGCTCAAAAGTCAACCTATAGTCAACTATCCAACTCTAAGGTTCTTATTCTAGGCTTTTCATCTGAAACTCATATAGATGGACCTCGAGATTTGTGCCACCCATCCCCACGCATCACAAACACCACATAGAAACCATGGGAAGGGTAAAATATAAAAATAAGGGTCTTAAGCTAAAAATGACCGAACATGTCGTTACATCAGATACCAATTAAACAAACATTCATCCTAAAATGGAGAAAAACAAATAGAGGAAACGTACTGAAAGTAGTAAACAAGTTAGGATATCTAATAAACATGTCAGACTCTATCTCCCAAGTCGCCTCCTCAACAAGACGATGCTTTCATTGAAACTTTATAGAAGTTATCTCCTTCGACCTCAACTTTCTCACCTGCCTGTCGAATACAGCCACAAGATCCTCCTCGGACTCTAAATTCTGATAAAGAAATACGGAGTCCCACTTGATGATATAAGAATAGTCGACATGATACTTCTTCATCATGAACACATGAAAAATCGAATGGACGCCTGAAAGACCTGGTGGCAGAGACAACTCATATACTACCTCCCCAGCCTTATGAAGAATCACAAAAGGATTGATATACCACAGACTCAACTTCCCTCTCTTGTCGAACCTCATCACACCCTTCATGGGTGAGACCTTTAGTAGAACCCTATCACCAACCATAAACTCTAAGTCTCAGACCTTCCGGTCTGCATACTCCTTCTGCTTGCTCTATGCTTCCAGATGCTTATCCTAAATCACCTTCACCAACCATAAACTCTATGCTTCCAATAAATCGGTACCCTAAGTTCGAACCTTGAACACATCAAACCAACCAATAGGAGAACGACATCTCCTACCATATAAATCCTCGAACGATGCCATATTGATACTGGAGTGATAGTTATTATTATACGCAAACTCTGGCAAAGGTAAGAATTGGTCCCAATGACCACTAAAATCAATTACGCAGGCTCGTAACATGTTCTCCAATACCTAAATAGTCCACTCGAACTGACCGTCGGTCTGAGGGTGAAAAGTTATACTGAGATCCAAGTGAGTACCCAACTCTCTTTACAAACTCCGCCAGAAATGTGAAGTAAATTGAGTACCCCGATCTGAAATGATAAAAATAGGAACCCCATGAAGATGAACAATCTCACAAATGTATATCTTAGCCAACTTCTCTGCATTATAAGTCATCTGGACTGGAATAAATTATGCGAACTTGGTCAATCTATCAACAATGACCTAAATAGCATCAAACTTGCCTAATGTCTTAGGCAACCCAATAGTAAAATCCATGGAAATCCTCTCCCACTTCCACTCGGAAATGGGCATCCTTTGAGACACTCCACTGGGTCGCTAGGTCACATACTTGACTTGCTGACAATTCTGACACCGAGACACAAATTCAACAATGACTCTCTTCATTCTCCCCCACCAATAATATTGTCTCAAGTCATGGCACATCTTAGTTGCACCTAGATGAATCAATTATCTAGAGCTGTGGGCCTCCTCCATAATCAATCTCGTCAAATCACAAACTTTAGGAACACAAACTCTACCTTTGATCCTCAAAACCCCCTCGCCATCAATCATAGCCTCATTGGCTTCACCACTTATCACCTTATCTCAAATTTTGCAAAACTTTACATCATCGTAATGGTAGGTTTGAATATGATCCAAAAGAGATGACTTCACCTCAACACAAGCCAGAATCCTACCCGAATCTGAAATATCAAGCCTCACAAAATAATTGGCTAATGATTGGTCATCTAATGTCAAATAATGCTTAGAAATGATCAAACGAGCTAAACTACCCATGTTGACTGCCTTTCGGCTCAAGGAATCAACCACTATATTGGCCTTGCCTGAATGGTACAAAATAGTCATGTCATAATCTTTTAACAACTTCATCCACCGATGCTACCTAGAATTTAAATCCCTCTGATTAATCACGTTTTGAAGACTGCGGTGGTCGGTATACACCTCAGAATGTACACCATAAAGATAATGCCTCCAAAGCTTTAAAGCAAACACAACAACAGCCAACTCTATGTCATGAAAAGGGCAATTTTTCTCGTGCACCTTCAACTGCCTTAATGCATAAGCAATAGCCATACCCTCCTACATCATTACACAGCCCAACCCAATCCTCAAAGCATCATAATATACGGTAAAGTCCTTCTCCTCCACCGAAAGGAATAAAATCGGGGTTATGGTCAAAAGAGGCATGAGCTTTTGAAATCTCTACTCACACTCATTGGACCACTGGAACAGTACCTCCTTCTGAGTTAAATATGCCAGATGAGAAGCAATAGAAGATAATCCCTTGAAGACCCTATGATAGTCGCTAACAAGACCCATAAAGCTCCGAATGTCTATCACATAAGTCAGTGTAGGACAATCCCTAACTACCTCTATCTTTTTAGGATCAACCATAATACCCTCATTGGACACCACGTGTCCCAAGAATTCCACAAAGCTTAACCAAAACTCACACTTTGAGAACTTAGAATATAGTTTCTCATTCAATAACCCAAGAACCACTCTCAGATGTTGTTCATGGTCCTCCCAACTCTTCGAGTAGATCAAGATGTCGTCAATGAACATAATCATAAAAGAATCCAAATACGGCTTAAATATCACATTCATCAAGTCCATGAACACTGTAGGGCCATTGGTAAGCCTAAAGGACATCACTAGGAATTCATAATGACCATATCAAGTCCGAAAAGCCATTTTGGGAACATCCTAGGACCTAATATTCAACTAGTGATACCTGAACCTCAAGTCAATCTTCGTAAACACTGAAGCACCCTGAAGCTGGTCGAACAGGTCATCAATATGAGGGATTGGATACTTGTTTCTAATGTTTACCTTGTTCAATTGTCTGTAATCAATGCACATACGTATGGTTCCATCCTTCTTTTTCACGAACAAGACAGGAGCACCCCATGGAGATACACTCAGTCAGATGAAGCCCTTACTCAACAAATCCTGAATCTGCTCGTTCTACTATCTAAGCTCTACCGAAGCCACATGGTATGGAGGAATAGAAATAGGTTGAGTACCAAGCTCAAGATCAATACATAAGATAATATCCCTATTTGGCGCATACACGGTAAATATTAAAGAAAGACCTCGACAAATTCACTAACTACCAAAATGGACTCAAGGTAAGGAGTCTCCACATTCGTATCTCGGATATGAGCAGGATGTGCCAGACAACCCTTGTCCACCAACTTCCTTGCTCGGATGAAAAAATGATCTTCTTAGGAGAAAGGCTGGGAGCGCCCCTCCACTCTAACCTCGGAAGACCAGGCATAGCTAATGTGAATGTCTTGGCATAACAGCCCAGAATCGTGTGGTACGATAATAGCCAATTCATCCCCATAATAATATCAAAGTCAACCATGTCTAAAATGACCAAATCTACCCAGGTATTGTACCCCATAAAAATATCCACATATATACAATAAACTCTATTTACAATCACAGAATCACCAACCAGTCTGGACACATGAATAGGGACGTCAAGCATATTACACCACATATCGAAACCAGGAGAAAAATAGGCCAGCACATATGAGAATGTAGACCCTGGATCAAAGAACATTGAAGCAAATCGATAACAAACAGAGATAATACATGTGATAACCGTGTTAGATGCTGCAACCTCAAGCCTACCCGGAAAAGCATATCAATGAGTGTGTCCTACATCAAATTGAGTACTCTACTGACAATCTCAGCCCGAACGAGCTCTATCTATCCCTGACTGGGATCCACCACGACCAGACTGATGGCCACCATGGCCTGATTGAGATCCCCCTCGGCTAACCTGACTACCACTCTTAGATGGCTTTACTAGAATCCTGGGTGCACAGGATGTACTCGATATAAGACTAGGGAACTCTCTCCTGAAATTCCCAACCCTACCATAATAATAACAAGTCTTAGATATTGAGGGTTGTTTAATAGAGATAGAAGAACCCAAACCACCATGGTCAGAATACTGAGACTGAGGACCCCTAAAAAACTAGGCCCCACTATAACCTCTCTGCCTTGCAGAGAAACCGTTAGTAATCTGAAGAGCTGCCTAAACCGATCGACCATGCTGCAAATACTGATATCTACCCTATTGATCATAACCACGAGAAGTAGAACTACAAAAGTGTCCATGTCATATCGCCCTCTTTTCAGGATCATAACTCGGCATCTTGACCCTCACAAACTCCACCATCCTCTCATGCTTGACCACTGTCTCAAAAGAAGCCCTAGAGGCCACCAGATGTAATGTGGCCAACTGAAGTGGAATACTCAAACCTCTAACAAAACATATTGTTCGCTAAGCCTCTATACTCAACCCTCTCATATTATGCAACTTTAGAACCTATCTACTTGATCTTCTGGAACTCGTCACGCTTGCTCAGTCGCAAGCTCAAATGCACATACTTCTCCAAGAAAACCTAATAGAGCCTAACCTAAGTCAATAGAAGCGACCCCACTAGTAGGTAATCAACATAGGCCCTCCACCACTATTTCGTGTCTCCTTTAAGTTGAAGGGACACAAAACTGACTCTGTGCGGCTCAATAATACCCAAAGTATGCAACCTCTCATGGTTGCTTATAATGAACTCACATGCATCCTCCTCAAGCTGTCCAAATAACTCAGAAGGTTTTATATTTGAAAAGTGCTACCAAATCTCCCACTCATCGCGGGTTATAGTTATCCCTGCAATCGGTCGGGACCAAACTCTAGAGTATGAACCTCATCAATATGGGTTGTTGACATCATTGTTGGCTGAAACTCGGGAGTACAAAACTCGAGAGTCTGAGTTTGTCCCTCTCCCACACAGGTATAAGAACCACCTAGAGTAGTTGGATGCATGCCCGCTTAGGCAAAACCATAAAGAACACGCAATAATCTGACTAGTGTGTCTTGTAGAACCGGAGCATCAATAAATCTATGATGATCCGGGCTAGCCCCATCTCCTCGTCGAGTAACTCATAATGAGGCTCAATATATAGCTCAGGGGACTCTGATCTAGCACAAGCCTGATCGGCTCTCTATGCCCCACCCTAAGTTGGTGCAACTCCTAAGGTTCTACCTCAGTCCTGAGCACGTCATCTTCCGCAATTGTACATTGTAGGTGCAGGTGCCGGTGCCTCCTTCCTCACTACATCGGCATGATTCCTCATCATCTATGAGAAAATAGGAACAAAGGTAAGATACCGATTTGATTCAACTTAGCATGAAAGAAATGAAGAGAGTGAAATTTCCAAAATGTCCTATAGCCTATCGAGGATAAGTACGGACATCTCTGCACTGATCCATGAAATTTTATTGGATATTGCTCTTGTATTTAAGACAATTTAACTTAAATCTCTGATACCAACTTTGTAATGACCCCTTTTAGAGATCGTGGTGGCACCTACAAAATTTCCACCAGTAGGAGAACCAATCCTGAATCATTCACATGATATCATATAAATAAAAGTGAAAAGATAACAAAATACTCTATAAATCTATCTCATGATATAAATGCGGAAATACAAGTCTGA
Organism: Anisodus tanguticus; assembly: GCA_034509755.1. Taxonomy (NCBI): domain Eukaryota; kingdom Viridiplantae; phylum Streptophyta; class Magnoliopsida; order Solanales; family Solanaceae; genus Anisodus; species Anisodus tanguticus. The sequence continues at coordinate 18,533,929 of CM067560.1, read as the reverse complement.
TAATCGAACATAACAGATGTAAGTAAGGAGGGGTGAGTGAGGGCAAATGGGTCAGAGTTTGGTTGTAAATGGGTTAACCCAAAAATGGCCTTGAAAGTGGGGTTCTTAGGTTCTCGGATTCTACCAGTAATGTAGTGTTTGGTTGCTGTTTTGGGTAGTTTTAAGGAGAGTTGGGTTTAGGCATTTTAAGGGGTTATTGTAGACACGTTGAGGGTTGATCTGGTGATCAAGCTTTGTTAGTTTAGTGTTAGAGGATGTCAGAAGTTTACTGAAATAGTGAGGTTCTCAGTTGGGGTGTGTAGTGGGATATTTGGTATTGTCGGGATGACACGGCAGATAAAATGTCTTCTTCTTCAAATCTTCATGTCCAATCTTTAATTCGACTCCATAATCCATACCATTATATGAGTCTAAGTGTATATTGACGGGCAATCGTTGGCATTCTTAGTAAAGCTCCTCTCGACTTATGTTGAGAGTTTAAGTTCGTGGGCTTTCTTTCATCAGTCTCCCATTCTTTAAAAGAATTTGCCCTCAAATAGGGATCCAAATACAAGCCACATGGGTTTGACTTAAAATGATGTATGTATTGTGCCACGAATCCCATAAAGTATAATGCCTTTCCGTAGGTAGAATAATGGCATGGTGCACCATTCAATTTTGTGCTAGATCACAAGATGGCACTTACATTAGTTTTACATTTCACTTCCAATGGATTTTCACGGCTTGACATAATTAGAACTGGGGCTTCACAAATCTTTTCCTTCAAGGATTCAAAGACTCTTGTTGCTCCTCGGAACCATTCATACTCATATTTTCTCGTTAGTTCGTTGATAGGGGCAGCAAGGTCACAATAATTTCAAATGAAATGATGAGGAAACGAAGATGGACCAAGGAAACTATTTTCCACAATTATACCCATTGGCTCGAAACATCTTTGGCTAGATTACACCGTGGTTGAATTATCACACATGCCCTCGGACGATGTGGTGTAACCCTTGGACCATTGTAGCATCTTGTGCATGAAGCTCATGGTAGAAATTGTAGCATTGCACAATCTACATGGCATGATGAAAGTTTTACCCCATGGTGCTCTTGGGTAACTGAGAATAAGATCCAAGTTCTCATCTTTCCATGGTTGTTCCGGGATTGGCAAAAGAGTATACGATTCTTGTTGGAAGAACCTTCTAGTCCTTTGACACGTGGAACACTTTTTTACTACATCTTCGAACTTGGGGTCTCGTTCATGGAACTCCTTTAACACTTCTGATACCATTGACCTTGGTTCAAGCATGGTCAACATCATGAGCCTTCGAAGAAATGCATCTGCCACCATAATGGACTTGTCATCTTCATGTATTCTGGAGGATGTGGGACTTTGTGGGTGTGCTACCCAATTATCATGTTTAGGGTTCAACTTCCTTGGCACCACATAAGATTCTGTGATGTAAATTGAACAAAGAAGCCGCATATCACCTAATCTTCTACTAGGGGATACCATGGATTCTTGGTCTTGAAGAGAGATGACTCTAATATCACATTCAACTCCAATATTCAAAATAGGGGCAGTAAGGGCCCAAAATGTTTGAGTGAAGTGACGAGGAAAGGAAGCCACACTATAGAAACCTTTTGACACACTTCCATTTGACGGTTTGGGACAACTTCGAAAAGTTAACACTGTGGATGGAATGTTATACCTACCGCCGGATGGTGCGATGTAACCCATAGGTGGTTGTAGCACCTTGCGTATAAAACTCACGGGAGAGTTTGGAATGTTGCACAACCAAAATGGCATCACAAGTCATTCATAGCAACCATGCTTGATTTTGGAAGCCATTTTTCTTTCATCTCCTCCTCGGATCTTCATGTTTTGGTAGCCACTTCTCAAATCCAACTTGGAAAACAATTTAACCTTACTCAACACATCAACAAGATCTTTCAATCTTGGCATAGGAACTTTGCACCCCATGATGATGGTGTCGACCTTTCGGCCCTCCATACTCGTGTGCCAAGTTTCATTTTTCTTTGATACCATCAAGAACACTGCCTTGTCCAGATTGTGGCTATAGGCTTGATTATTAAGTAATGAACTTCTTGGAAATAAACCAAGAGTATGTCCAATACCCCCTATCGTTGGCGATCCAATTGCAAGCTCGTCCGCACATACATCTTCCAAGGGCTCCCTTAAGTCGACATCTATAGCACTTCCCTTTTTTGACTCTTCGTCTATCTCTGGTGTATCAAGTAAGGGGGTCTTAGGTTCCCTAATAGCCAAGGAATACCCACACTCTCGATACTTTTCTCTAATCACAACTCAGGAATTAGGACATTCGCTTACAAAGTGTCCTACTTCTTGACATTGGAAGCACTTTTTCTCCTTTTATCTACCCCTTTTGTAACTTTGATACTTTCATGGCTATACAAAAGGTTAGTAAAGGACGTACTACCCCTTTTAACCTTTGTATCTTTCTTTACTCTTCCGCGGCTATACAAGGGGTTAATGAAAGAAGTGTCGCCATTTTCCTTAACTTTAGTGGGAATTACATAGGGCCTTGGGGAATCTTTCTTTTGTGGTTTCTCAACCTTGAGTATTGAGTGACGTATGTCTTCAAAAGTGTTGCATGTTGCAACTCCAACCTTTTCTAGATGATGTTTTGTGGATTTGAAGTATAGTTCTTGTTCACACTCCCTTGGTATGAACTCTTTTTTCAAATGTTTCTTAGTTTGTCCCGTTCACACTCCCTTGGTATGAACTCCTTCTTCAAATGTTTCTTAGTTTGTCCCAAGATTTAATCTTCGGTTTCCCATTCCTCTTTCGACTCGTTTTGTGGTTTTCATACCACAAAGAAGCGAATCCCTTCAACTTCAATATTGCAACTTTAAACCATTTGTGGTCATCATATTATTTGCACTTGAAAAGACTCTCAATGGCTCTTATCCATTCAAGAAACTCTTCTAGGTCCTCATTGCCTTCCAAGGTTGGAAGAAAAAGTTCTCTTCTCCAGATTTGTCTTTGTTCCGCAATAAGTTCACTTACGGTACTTCGAAGTTATTTATCTATGTGAGTCATAACGTCAAGGCGTAGGACGGGATTGCCTTGCTTTGATACCAATCTGATGTAAGTAATGAGGGGTGAGTGAGGGTAAGTGGGTCGGAGTTTAGTTGTAAACGGGTTAACCCGAAAATGGCATTGAAAGTGGGGTTCTTGGGTTCACTGATTTTGCCGACAGTGTGGTATTTAGTTGCTGTTTTGGGTAGTTTTAGGGAGAGTTGGGTTTAGGCATTTTATAGGGTTATTTTAGACACGTTGAAGGTTGTTCTGATGATCGGTCTTTGTTATTTTAGTGTTGTAGGATGTCGGGAGTTTATTGAAATAGTGAGGTTCTCGGTTGGGGTGTGTAGTGGGCTTTTTGGTGTTGTCGGGATGACACGGCTGATTGTGGATGGTTTCGGTTGGTGGCTTTAAGTGTGGGTGTTTGGGAGGTCTTATGGGATGTGGTGGTATAAAGGATATGGTGGTTTGAACAAGGAATGAACATGGGATTCTAGGTGAAAACCCGAGTACAAACCAAGTATAGGACGGTCAATATAGCAAGAATAATGACACGAGGGTTTTAATGCTTGAGTCGACACAAAGATGAGTTTGACCAATTGGACAAGGTCTTGACCGAGGTTACTAAGTACAAGTTCGTGAACAAGCTAAGTGAGGGTGGCCGGTAACCTTATGATAGACCCTAGGTTGGTTTTGGTTGGATCACACAAGTTCCAACGTCCACTCACACCAAGGGGGTTCCTTAAGCTTGGGTTTGATTAGATCACACAAGTTCTAACCAAGACTTACATTGAAGGGACCTTAGCTTGGGTTTAACGAGGTCACACAAGTCGTAGCTTCAACTTACACCAAGGGGTTGGTTCACACAAGAACTGAAGGCCCACACAAGGACCAACTAAGGTAGACAACACACAAGTTGAATACTTTAGTGTTTGAGTAAAACTCAAGTTTTTCTATTCATCAACTCTGCCTTTTTACAACATCCTAAGGGTCCTATTTATAATAACACATGGACCTTTCTAGAAAACAAATTAAAGGACAAAAACTACTTGAACCTCTCGGCCAAGTATGGACAAGTGGGAAGGGTCTCGGCTTGCTTGGGGATCAAGGAAGTTCTTGGCCTCAACTCCATCAATGGGAAAGGTTTTGGTTTTACTTGGGGACAAGGATGAACCCAATCTCTTTCACTCCCCTTTGTGATCCCCATGTAGAAGAATGCACGAACTTGGCTCCTCAAAAGTCTAATCTTCTTGGAATATGTTTGCAAGCTTCCATTCCTTGCATATGTGCCTTGGGCGAATGGGAATGGGAGAATATTTCGACCAACCCGTCATCTTCTTGGTGTCCTTCATGTATCCAAATACATGAACAAGTTGGTTCATGAATTGTCTTTTTGGAAGCCTCGTCTTCTAGATCATTCTTGTCTATTTGTCACCTCAGCTTAACCCTCTTCACACGGCCTGGTCATCCATTTTCCTTACATCTTTATCCTAGTCACCTTCTATTATTACATGGTACATTAACTATGTCCTAAGAAGAACTAAAAGCTAAGCTAAGAAAAGATAAGCTAAAAAGAAAAACATGGTCTCGGCCAAGACCAACAAGAAGGCCGAATAAAATGTCTTCTTTTTCAAATCTTCAAGTCCATTTTTCAATCCCACTCCACAATCCATTCCATATTAGGCGTCTAAGTGTAGATTGACAGCCATCATTGGCATTCTTAGTAAAGCTCCTCTCGACTCATGTTGAGAGTTTAAGTTCGTTGGCTTTCTTTCATCAATAACCTCCAAAATCTGGTCAATCATATAAAAGCACTACAAATATGATACAAGTTTGAATAAGGCACATAAACCAAAACTGAATCTGATAATATAAGTATCTGACAATGTCTCTCGATCATAAGTAAAATACAAGATAAAGATGGAGTTCTCAAGGGTATGTCGGAGATAGCATCCTCACCCTGGATACTGAAGTTTGCCCGCCCAAACTCACGCTCGAGCTCACAAACTGGTAGTGGGATCTGTATCTGCATCAGAAAAGATGCAGTAAGTGTAGCATGAATACACAACGTACCCCCGTAGGCATGATAGGACAATAACAATGGAAGATACGCAAAAAGAGATAAATATCAAGTTGACACCATATAGTCCTATACTAAACAGTTCAATAATCCAAGTAATGTCACATTGTCCATAAAATAGTTCACAGAGTTCACATATAACCTTATTCAAGTAATATTTCATAATCACTTATATCACCCAGATTCAGAAAGTTCTATCACCGTAGTCCAAGTATCAATAAGTAATTAGCAGTCCTCTTTTATTCATGAATTTAACCAAGTTATCAATAATCAATCCAACACTTAATCCACCAATAGATAACCCATGAAATGATATATGTATGATATAAATACAATGCATATGCTAGGTACCTTTATCCACTGCTATACAGACATTTAAATTTTATGAACTACACACCAATGAGGGATCCGTGAAGTCCATATGCTCATCCGAAATTTCTCTACGGACCCCAGCCCTTGGCTGTAATAACTGTTGCAGGCGTGCAACCCGTTTCTTGCGTATCATCATCATCTCAATGTTGCCATAATCTCAAAGTGTTCTTACCTTTTCGGTCTTTTGGACCCACAATACATATCATACGACTCCAATATCAATACCATCATAACCATGAGTGTATGATTGCAAATGACATCACAAGGCAAGAACTCGTGATATAATGAGATGCAACCAAGTACAGAAATGATTATCACATGCTTTCAAGAAAACATCAACATATAATCCAAGTACAATCAGGATATCATATCAAAGCATGTGTGATGAATAAGCACAACGATAAAAATATGTCGACGAGCCCACATAATGGCGAAAAGCCCAATAAATAGCGGTCGGAATCAGCTTAAGACTAGTTCCCCAAATCACCCATCATGACAGTTCAACACTTGTACCCACTCAAATGTTCATTACAACCATTTGAGTGGGACCCCTAAACACGCCCAATACCCCTCAATCAGAAGAACCAATAACTCATCTTCCCTAATTCACATGAACACAATAACACCATTAAAGGGCCTTAAATTATAAAATCAAATCATAAAGGATGGAAATCTTTACTTCAAAGATGAATTCACTCCCCAACTACTGGAAAATCCCATTTTACGGCTCTAGGTTCAAGAAAAACTATTTTCGGAAAAGTGACTCGACCTAGGAATTTATCAAGGTTTCCTAATACAGCGATTGCACCCCATCAAAATTGACTCCACTGGCGTGGACTCGCTCCCTCGTAAAATAACCGCGCTGGGGCGTAGTCACTTGATAGCTCACCCCAGCGCCACAGTGAACCCGATCCCACATAGGTATACCCGCCTTTGCGCAAAATCCCTCTGCCAAGGCAAACATTCACCACATGCCTGCAAACCGCTTATGCGTGCCCACTTCCGTTGAGGCAGATATGCAGGAGTGAACCACAATGACCCCGAGGCGGATACCAGAAACCATCAATTTCAAACTTAACTCAATTTTTCACCAAATACCCGAAACACTCCTAAGACCCTCCGAACACAAACCAGACATGCTCCCCCAAGGTAAATTATGCTACAAACTCACTCGTACCCTCGTATTTCCCATTTAACCGAGCTAAGACATACTTTTCTAAGGAATCATATGGAATAACCAAATATCCAAATACTACAAATAAGGGCATAAAATATAGCTAATTGTCTTTGAAAGTGAATTAATGACTCGACTAAGTCATAAAGCAAATTTAAAGACCAGCAGTGAGGGGATGACTTTTGTAGAGAAGTTTAGACTTGTTGACTTCTTTTTTGAGAATTCTTTATAGAAAGAAGAGATGGAGGGATCATCCCGTGGCTATTGAGAACAAATTAAATCAGATGGTTCTATTTCTCAATCTTTCTGTCTTGTTCCTACGAAACCAAGGTCGAAAAGATTGAAAACATCAATCATTCACAACCACTGATGAAGAATTCCTCAAAAAGTTAAGGAATAGAATGATCCTCTGAACTACCGAAAGTGACGGAAATCGGAAACGAACTCATATACTCAAAAGTCAACCTAGAGTCAACTAACTCTAAGGTTTCTGGGCTTCTCATCCGAAACTCATATAAATGGACCTTAAGATACGTGTCAGCCATCGGCACACATCTCAAACCCCACATAGAGACCACGGGAAGGGTCAAAATAGGCAAATAAGGGTCTTAAGCTAAAAATGACCGGATGGATTGTTACAAAACAAATATCAATAAATCAAGCCTAGGAACACCGCCACTTTGATTGATACCAACAATTAGGCCATATAGCAACCCAAATCATCACATATACACTTCTTGATCATTATACAAGATATTCAAACAAATAACAAACTTCTAATCTCCTAACCTCAGAGACGGATTCTAACTCATCAACTTTAAGCTCACTCACCTACTCCGCTAAAGAAATCTAATAACATCAGTTATCTATCATGAAACAAGTTTCCTCACAAGAATAAATAGTCCACACACTCAAATCAAAGAATCGAATATAATTTAAGGACATAGCATAAAATAACAACTTTCTCACTCACAAAAGAATTCACATGTATGCACAAAGAACCATAGGCTTACCCATTATGTACGTCTACAATAATTAAGCATGCTTGAATATAATTAAATAGGACTTTAACGGGTTGTAATGTTAGCTACGGGATGTGTAGGAAAACCATATAATAGTGACTTACACTTCCCTAAATACTTTGCACTTTTATACATTATCAGCCATTAGTTTCATCTCTTAACTTTATTTTTTAGCTCTCTTTATCAATTATTTCACAAGTATTTCCCTCATATAAAGAACGCTTCAATCATTCTTTTTTCATGTCACATTTTTAAGAGTCTTTTCATCACTTTGCAGCTATCATTGGTCATCTTTTACACTCGACCATCCCTTTATTTAAATTTATCAATTAGTATCACAGTCTAATCTACAGTGCTTAGGAAAGCAGGGTACAAATACTAGAGATTCAAACAAAAGGATCAATGTAAAATTACGGCTAACAACAAAAGGCTACATGCTCAAAGGGCTAACTAGTGGTACAATCTCTGAAAAGCCTAAAGTTCACAAGACATATCATAAAAAGCCTATTATCATCTTCGTAATAGAGTAACACTTTTTATTTCACTTCAATAACATGCAGGGCAAGTATTAGACTAAGATGCAAAAAATGGAATAGATGTACAAACATCTCACCACATATGGCACAAGTATCAATCAAGATGGATAAATTCTATTCTAATACAGACAGGGTTATAGCGAACTATAAAATAAGAATAAACTATATACAAAGTCACAATATTAAGCCTAGGTGCCAAAAAGTCTGATATTCAATATCATTACTCAAGCACTCACAAGAAAGTACTTCTCAAGCTCAAGCCTAAATATGCTAGTATCAAACAAGTCAAAAGGTCTTTATTCGCTCTCTTTTAATACTCCTGAAAAAACTACTCCTAAATTTTTTTTTAAAAATTACATGGTTCATAGGTCCCCCATTAAAAAAGAACCGAGGTCAAAAGAAAAGCCAAGGGTGGATGATTTATGCCACTGATAAATAAAAATGAAGCTATAAAAAAAAGAACAAAGTAAAATCTTATTGATTTTCTTTTAGTTTTCTATTTTAGTTTTAATTATTTTTAATATATAAGTTATGAAATTAAAAAAATCCTATGGCATAATTATCCTCCACCTCAAAAGTATCTGAAGTACTTACCCCACACTTAAAAATATGTGTTGTCCTCAATGCATGGATAGCAGAGAAAAAATTAAAACAAGGGTGAGATATACTCCCTGAGGCCCTCTAGGGCCTAGCTAGCAACATGATCCTCATCATCAAAGGTTGTCACAACCCCGTACTTAAGCTCAAACATGCTCCTTAACTTTTAATTTCGGATACTCATACTTTTCCTAAGCTGCAAAATACAAATAAAATAAAATACAAGTTGGATTAGCTCCCAACAAGCGCTTGATTTAATGTCATGGCACGACGCCATCACTTTCATCACTTTTTCTTCCACTTTGAGGATATGAATTATGCCTCTAAGTTTGCATCAAATTTTCTATCACGCTTCGGGGGCAGTGGTGTGAAAATAAAGGAACCATGTAATAGGTATCGCATCTTGCACTTCTTGGCCCTTAAGTGAGGTATGTCATTTTTCTTTTTGATGTGGCAAATTTTAGAATGTAAGAGTCTTGTTCTTCATCTATACATCTCTCCAAATGCTCAATTTCTATGACGTCAACCAAACATAATATAGAAAAATATTTAGAATGAGGACCAACACGCCCCAACTCCGAAACTACATTATTTTTTACATCCTCACTAATATATACTCCCTCAACCTCGGCATCATCTATAAAATAATGGTCTAATGATTGGAATTCTCGTTTTATCTCCTCAATTTGGCCTAGAAGATCTTTTTCAGCTTCACACAACTCATCATTAAATTATTGGGAGTTACACGTGTCAACCTTTACACACAAATCTGCATCCAAGTTGTGCACATCCAAGCCAAACCTGTCAATTTCTTGGGCAAGATCAAGTCTCTCCTTTGATCAATAATTCACTAAAGTTGTTAGAAAATAATGGTGTTCCGCGTATTCCCTTAATTGTGCATCACAATACCAATTCTTACTCCCATATTCATGTTCAGACTTCCAAGATTCCAGGTAATGACAAGACCAAAAGGCCATGTCAAGAAAACTAATAAAATATTGAATGAAAAATAAAATAAAAGGAAATTATTGGGAGTCTCAGTACTTCAACTAGTCTCCATGCTCCTCGAATGGATCTATTAGTTGTTGAGAAGGTTGCCCAAAAGCGGTATATAAGGCGTACCCAGTAAAACTTACAAGTAAACCAGATAAAAACAAAAAGTTGACTAGACAAAAAGAAAAAATATAAACTATACAAACATTTAATTTTTAAGTCCCCAACAACGGTGCCAAAAACTTGTTGTTGCCAAACGTACATGCAAGTATACGCGGTTGTACAAGTAATATAGGCTTTAAGTGCAGATATCGTATCCACAAGAACTTATGATTAACTATTTACTAAATTAAACTAATTATAATTATCTAACAAGAAATAGAATCCAAAATTATATTTATAACTAACTAAAAATATAAAAAACAAATAATGAACTTCAACCAAGAAAGAATGGATTTTTAACGGAGAAAATATAGATCTAGTGTTATGACCACTAACAATCCAATTGAGTCTTCCAATCATTACACCCATTGATTTTCCTGAGTTACTAGTTGACGGGTTGAAGTTAACTTTATGAGTATCACTCGAATTTCCCACAAGTCTATTCAAGCTACTCTAACGTCTATATCTCTATGATCGTCAGACAATAACAAGAACGCATATAAATCTCCGTAACCAATTAAGCAAGGCTAAAGGGTATATCTCTATCCTCGGTAGCGAAACGTATTCTTACGAACAAGCTCTATTATTCTTATTACGTACGTAAATTCCCTTACTGAAGTTTAATTCACACACCACAGATAGTGTTCAACTATTCGCCTGATAATCAAACAATTAAGCACAAAAATAAATAAATAACTCAAACATGAAAAATCAATAGATATAAACGATAATTAAACGTCAACTTTCATGTTTGGGCGAAAACCCTAAAACTAAAAAATTTAGCTCCACATAGACATGGAGGGAAAACATCAAATCATTCGAATAAAAATGTAAAAACAAGTATTACAGAGAAGAAAAGGTAAAACACAATAACTATGACTTCCATGGCGGCTCCAAGCTCTCTATAGATCCAAATTTCCGTCAAAACCATGTAGAATATGTATTTATAGGGTGCCAATAGGCCTAGGCTTTTTAAAAACTAAATTCAACTCGGACCGAGAAAAATTACGGGGTCCCACGCCAGCCCCGCATCGCATAGGCAGCGCGAAAGGCCAAATACTCGTGATGTGTGCGCGACGCACACTGATCACAGGTGCTGCCATGTTCAATTTCACTTTGCACTTCATGAATTGCAGATGTTACATTTTTGCCTTTGAACTCCTTAGCCATCCGATCATCATATCATCATTCTCCAAATTTCAATCATTACCTAATAATTCTCCATCATTATTTAAGCATAGTAATAACTCACTGCCACGTGGATAAATTAAGGCCTCATTTCTCGGTGAACAATCATAAGAACTTATTTTTGTTCTTTATTTCAATTACAAATTTCTTCCTCTTTATTAATTTTGATTCAAATCTCTTCATCTTCATACCGTTTTTTTCCTACACATTAAAAATATAATATTAAGCACAAACTACTATAATTAATACTCAAACTACGATTAAAGATACTAAAATGTAAGAGAAACAATGAATAAATATATGCATTTTAGGCCGAACATTAAATATCAATAGTAATACATGACTTTGCTCACTTTACACTGGATTGTCTGCAATCCAATATAAAACTGAACAAATAAGAAGATATAATAATAACAAAAAGAAATGTGCATTTAATATTAACAGAGTTATGTAGTCTTTAATGAGAAATGTACACTTAATATTAAAAAAAGTTTCCACAAAAAGGAAATCAATAGTTAGTGATTAGCTTGTAATTTAAAATCATTGATTGGAAATTCATACTTTTCTATAAGTTTTTAAATGCAATTCAAATCACAACAACAACATACCCAGTAAAATCCCACAACGTGGAGTCTGGGGATGATAGAGTGTACACAGATTTTATCTCTATTTTGGTAGGTAGAGCGGCTATTTTCGGGAGACCCTGCAGTAGCAGACACGAGATAGATCTTCCAAAGAACAAGGCCTTGTTTTGACTTTTGCTCTGACTTATTCTCATCTAAGCATTTGCTTCGGCCTACAAAAGCTCGGACGAGCGGAGAATATCATAAAAGGGGCAAGAAGCAAGGGCGTAGCAGCTGCGCGAAAGCCGTTGCACCTTAGCGCATCCCTTTTCTTGCAGGAGTGCTAACGCGTGACCTTACGTTTTCTTCCGCTTGCTCTGAAGTACGAGCCTCATACAGTGTTAATTAATCAAAGGTCCAACTGATCACCACGCCTGTATTGTAAATATGCAGTTAGGAATAATCCAGCCAAAGTAATAGGAATTAGACCTAACACGATTCCAAATAGAAAACTGCAATCATTTTTCTTTTCATTTCACACCAACTAAAGCGGAACTTAATCACCAAGGTAGAGTTGTATAAAGCCCTAATGTAACTGAACGAAGTGGAAAACCCGCAATACGAGAGAAAAAACCTTATGTGTGTAAGAAGAAAAGCAACATCGAGTTAGCATCAATAGATAGAAATAGGAGATTTCCCCTTATTCTTGAGAGATTCCCTCTCTATCTCTTTCGATCTATCAGAACAGATCAGGCTATCTATCAATCGATTTGAAAATAGCACGCTCATCTTGCTTTTTGTTCGTTTTCGCCACGAAAACATAGCCGCCATAATAAGAAGCAGGAGAAGCAGCTAGAAGTATTCGCTTCACGCCCTTGAATTATTATTCACGAATGAATTGGAAAAGCCAACAGAAAGATTCGATTCTGACTTCATAGAGCCGGTGCTGCAGACTCGTGCCCGCGTGCCGCAAGATCGAGTTTGACTTGCTCAATTGGCTGGTTTTTCTAGTCAAGTATAGTTGATAATCCCATTTTCGAATATGAATTTGAATAGATTCTCTTTATTTTATCTTTAATAAATATAGGAGTCTTTCTCGCTACTACCAACTACAGCAACTGAAAAAATGGGCTAACCGACTAAGACTAATAGTTATCCGAAAGACGGTTCTGCAAGCCGGACTTAACGACAGATCTGTTTTCATTTCATGTTACGTTAATTCGAGCTTGCTCGATCTATTCAACGTATCTATCAATTTGGTCAAATAGACTGAGCAATTGTCACCGTTGCTCTTTATTTTTCGAGATTGGGTTGGTGTTCAGTCTACTTCTAAATAAGTACTCCGCCTTGTTTAGTCTCTTTCTTCATGCAAGTCTACTAGTTGATCGAGAAAGCACCGCCCAAAGGGCCTCATAGAGGCTTCATTCCTAGTCACACGGGAAAAGAGGTCAAATGGCAAAGCCATACGCCCGTTTGGCTCCTCGCGGAGTATAGCTCACATCCAAACATCTGATTGGGGAACGAGGTAACGCCTATGAAGCTCCGACGGAAAGGATGTAATTCAGCTCGAACGAAGTGAGAGGGAAAAGGAAGCTCGACCTACAGGGAGAGGGGGGATGTGGTAAAAAGTTGCAAGCTCGAATTGACGTAACATGAAACCTATTAGGCCAAAAGCTCCATGGAGAGCAACAAAAGTCCACAGACCCCCCAATTGACACCAACGAGTAAAATCTCCTTGTGCTTCAGGACTTTTCTGAATATCGTATATAGTGTAGTTAGTATATATAACGTACTTTTTTTACTTTATTTAATTGTTTAAAGAATGAAAGAAATCGTTGATAAAAAGAACAAGGGGAAGAATCGATGAGGCGAGTGTTCTCGAAGATAATGACTTAAAAACCCTCATCGGATAAGAAAAGATATACCAGATAGAGCGCAACCAAGTCCATTTTTGAATGAGAAGGCTAAATCAAGATTCTGTCTGTCGGAGGTTCGAGAATCTATGAAAGGACATCTAAGGCTAAGGTTACGAAGTAAAGGAAGTCCATTACTGAGAGAAGTGGTGATCTCGTCTTGCTTGCTGGGAGAGAGGAAGCTTTTGTATTGGTACTGAATGAACATATCAAACAAAGGCGAGCAGTATAAGCCCTTCTCCGGCCTGGGAAAAGCAGCGAACTCTAGAAGCTAGGGCTTTGTTCACCTTTGGACACGAACACCGTCTACAAGGTAAATAGCAACGCTTAGAGCACAGCGTGTTCGCCACCACACTGGCTGGCTGGTGCATTGGCCTTACCGTTAGAAGTCTGAGAGTGATACTATCACAAGGGGTTTGAAACGTCGCATTTCTGCTTCCAGAGACCGCTCTCTCATTGGCATTGGGAAGGCTCGAGTCCTTTTTTGAGTCGTGAATCTCCTCGCTTTCCACTGCTACCAGCATTTGTCTTATAGAATACTTCAATTTGGAACCATGAAATGAAAACGGGCGGCATTGTCGTATGCTCCACTTTTGTTGCCCTGGTTTATATCCCGGAGTACTCCTATGGCCGATCTGTCACCCAACCTACTTAAACAACCTAAAGACTTGGCCCCGTCCCGTTTGGAGAATGACCCCTTATGGCATGGCTTAGTCAGTTAGGAATAGGGCATTTTGGCACTGTGGAAGTGATTGGCGGAAATGCAACTTCAGGCTCTTCCGAGGGCCTTTGTTTGAGGTGAGGTTCTATAGTTGGATGGTTACTTATGTTCTCCTCTCCCCTTCCCCGGTAGCTAGGAAAGATTTCGAAATATATTTTCTCCTTGAACTGGGCATTCAAAGCCCTTTCTATATAGAGGCTGTAGCCTCTTTTTTTATGTAAGAAACTGCGGGGCCGCCCCGGATGTAGTCCATTATAGTAAGACGAGAAGGACGAACCGGGTGACCCACCCGTCGAGCAGGGACGAAAGTCGGCCAAAGCAAAAGAAACGGCCAGAGACAAGCAATTCTAATCACCACATTGTAAAAAATAAAACATACAAAACATGACTTATTTATTTGTTATTCTGGCTATTGGTATTTAAGTATGCAAGAAGAACGGAAGATATTTTTTTTAAAAAAAACAATACTACTTGCAATGTTTAGAGGAAAGAAGGAAAAAAGAAAGAACTTTCACATGGTCAACTATAGAGAGAGAAGAAACATAAAAAGGAAAGGAGTCAAATTGGATCACCTTTACCGCATTTTCCGTCAGAAATGATATCATGAATTTCACCTGAGCAAAAGTTGGAAGCTTAATCCGCTAGGCTAACCCATATTTTACTTATGAATGTTCATATTTTTATGGGTTAAATATTCGTTGAAGTCCAAATTTTACCCATTTAAGGTATCACTCATCCGATCCGTTAAAATATAAGTTGTTGAGCGGATTATCAAAAATTGAGTTATTTTGCCAGCAGCACTAGTCATGAACATGCTATTACTAATATTTTGTGGATTATGAAAATAAAATATTAATGAAATGGATATGAAGAGGTGAGACTTACTTGGGAAAGTTTGATGGCAGCGCCCAACTTAAAAAATGATGTTGGTATGAAAAACTTACGAACAATGCCCAGGAAATCCATAAAGACAGTAAGTTGGTCTTGTAGTGGGATCGTTATTGAATTGAATAAACAATTTGAACATGTCCACCTTCTTCAAGTAATCCAAAGTCAGATCAAAGCATATATTTCCCCAAGGATATTTGTTAAAGTGCGGCAACGATTCAACCATCTCGTCTCAACTGTTTTAGAATTGTCATGTGCCAATATAATACAGTGAACAAACCAAAGAAAGGAAACATTAAGCTTGTCCAATTTGGAGAATGTTTCATTTTCCAAGTTCTTCACGAGCAAATCCTATGTAATACCTGATTTACTTTTTATCTTTCCCACTTTTCTATGGACCTTATTCGACTCCTTTCCTCTAGGGAAGGCCCCACAATTCAACCATGTGACCAATGTAAACTCCCTTAGCCCAAAACAACATGGCGTATCATCAATCAAAAACCACATCTCATGCTTCTTCTTTCGATTGGTATTATGCCGTAGAAGAAGAGAATGAACAAACTTTTCACTAAATTTATCCCAGTCTGAGGGCATGTCCAAGAATTAGCCAAAACAAGTTCTACGAAATAGATTTAGAAGTTTATGCTTTCAAAATAGAACTTTAAAGTCAAATCAAGACTTCATACTAGACCTTACTATGATCCTGGCTACGAAATCAACGTCTTCCAAAAGACATGAGATCAATCCAATTTGAACTTTTCCGGCACGGATACACGATCACTATTGTCCTCCTCATCTTTCGGAGCCTCGCATTTGAGACATTCCTCTTCTACAAGACCACAATTGGCTACTTCTTCTTTTTCTTCATATTTAAATTTATCAATCTCCTTGAGAAGCTTATCAAGAGATGAAGAGTCTGCCTCTTCATCATCTCGTCTATGAATTATCTCATCTAGTTCATCTCATCTATTAATTAACTCATTTGTTTCTTCATCACGTCTATTAATTAACTCATGGTTTTGCATATAGTCTATTAATTAACTCATCTGGTTCATCTTGTCTATTAATTAACTCATCTACTTCTTCATCTTGTCTATCAATTAACACATCTTGTTGTTTCTTTCGTCCATTAATGTTATCCTTTGATTGTTTTGTGCTCTATTAATATTTTTTTTGTAATATCCTGTAATTTCGGACGATGGTTTGAGCATCTAAATGTATGCAAGTAGACCCGAGCCTCGGAGTTTATGTTATATTTACATGTGCTAATAAAGAGATTAGTTTATAAAAGGATAAAACCCTGAAATAATTTTGGACGTAACAAGTGTGACGATGGAGATTAATAATAATAATTGTATATCCCCCAAAGAGGTTATGGACTAGCGTCATATTACAAAATTATGACATTGAGTATATGAAGATTTTATAGGTCATCTGGATTTAAGTAAATTGGGATCAAGAATTTAATTATTGTGTGTAATTGATTAATTGGAGGAGGGATAAATGATTAGTGGACATAGTCCACGTGCAGCATAATAAAAGACAACGACTCAAGTACCATGCATGCAAGATTTAGGTGGCATTACATATCAAGTCTTTAAGACTAAGTAGTGACACGTTTTAAGGGTAGTCTCCCACTTAATTCATTTGTTAAGTTATGTCTTTACAGGAGCAAAAGATTAGGATAGGAGACCATTGTTTAGTAGCTTTAAGGGGTAAACAGGAAGCAATCCTTCACCAAAAAAAATGGAGCTTACTTACTGTTTACTAATGGCTCCGTATCAATTTCAATACAACTATTTGAATTCAATTTGAAATCCAGTGTTACGCTTTCGGATAGTGTTAGCAAAAATAGCAACCCTCTTGACTCATATAATTAAGTGGAGTCGAGGTATGTTAAGACAAATTATTTTTTTCTTTTGGCATGTTCCATGTAACGAAATATAACTGTGTTATTGTTCCATAAATTATTCTACTCTTAGTAGTTAAAAATATTCATGTTATTGATTTCTATGTTAAAAGCATGTCTAAACATGTTCCTAAATTCTTATTGAGGTATGTGGGAAAGATGTTGATAATTCTTATGTTAGCCAAAGGTACAAGGATTAGGGATGGCAACGGATCGGATCTGGACCGGATCCTACTAGATCCAGATCCAGAACCATTTTTCAGACCTGGATCCACATGTAAAAAAAATTGCCTTGCTAAGAATTTTTTTTTGAAATGACAAACGATTTATGCTTATCTAACAGTTTACTGTGTTTCAATTTTGAAATGTTCATATGAGATATTTTGTTCGTTGTCTCGTTTTGATTGTGAACTATTAATTGAAAATATTGGACAATGACAATAGTTGTGGAAAATGCTGACTAGTATTTCCACAATGAAGAACTTGCATGTGCTTGGAATCTTCACAAATGAAGTGAATATAATTTTAACTACTTGTCTATGGAGATGTTAGTCATTCACTAATATAACATTGATTTTATTATCGAAGTTACCTCTTTATTTTTTGGTTTTTGAGTTAACACGGGGATAAATTAAACTTGTTTTGAGAATTAAATTTGCAAGGATGTGCTTAGCAATTTTAAGAAAATACTTATAAAATTACATTCTAGGTTATGAATATATTTAATAAAAAATGAATCTACGGGTCAGATCTGGACCGGATATGGATCTCAAATACAAGATTCAGATCCAGATCTGATCCTGTCAAAAATGGATCTGGGTCCGATCCGGATCCATCGGGTCCAAATTTTGAAGATCCATATCCTATAAAACGGATCTAGATCCACCGGATTCGGACGGGTCTAGGATCCACTG
The DNA here is from genome assembly GCA_034509755.1 of Anisodus tanguticus. Taxonomy (NCBI): domain Eukaryota; kingdom Viridiplantae; phylum Streptophyta; class Magnoliopsida; order Solanales; family Solanaceae; genus Anisodus; species Anisodus tanguticus. The sequence goes on along the minus strand of CM067560.1, from coordinate 18,515,848 downwards.
CCATCTCTAACAAGGATATTATGTCATCCGATAAGTTCAGAATGTTTCACTGTCATTCATGCATTTTCATTTGCATTATATTCATTTATTATCCTGGACTCACTTGTGTTATGTACATTACTATATGGTATGAAATATTTAGGTAGGGGATGGGGAAAAGGGAAAGGCGTTATATACGTGTCACCACCTGCAACTGGTACAGATATCACGAAAAGAAAGATGCCCATGTAAGGCCAATATTGATGCCCTTGTGTGACTAATATGATATGATGCCCTTGTGTGGCCGATATAACATGATACCCACAAAGGCGGTTATGGGAAAGAAGATACCCTTGTGTGGACAATATTTATATGTATACCGTATTTTCATTGTGCATAATATTTAGGCATATGTGTTAGGGCCCTCGGAAGCATTTACTGATGGTCAGCTGTTTTTGTCGACTGCTATTGTCGGATGTTTCTGTTTCAGTTTATTGTTATATCCCTGTTATGCTATTATTCATACCTGACATACTCAATACATCAGTCATACTAACATCCCTTTTGTCGGGGAACGCAGCGTTTTATGTCCGCAGGTTCACGTAGACAAGGCGACGATCCACGTTAGTAGGTTGCTGACTCAACAGATTTTGAAGCACTCCCCTTGTTTCGGATGTCGGCCTAAATTCGGTACGATATATTTTTGCGTGTATATATGGGTATGCCGGGGCCCTGTCCCGATCTTTTGTTGTCATGTACTCTCTCTTAAGGGCTTGTACACGGTGTCCTGTGTGTAGTAGTCATGTACGGTCTCGTCGGCCATGGTGTGTATATATATATATATATAAGTTGGGATTCTATGTTTATATATGTCAGCGGAGTACTGAGTGATAGACCTTGTGGCCGCAGATAATTATGGATAGATGTTAAATGTACGGCTAGTGGTACCCAGCGGGTAAGGTTCGGGTGCCCGTCATGACCCTCCGGTTTGGATTGTGAAAAACTTAGTATCAGAGCATGTATGTCCTAGGGTGTCTACAAGCCATGTGTAGTAGAGTCTTGTTTATAGGTATGTTGTGCACCATACTTATAAGTAGGAGGCTACCTGACATATAGGGATGGTTTCTATTCCTTCATCTCATAAATCGTGCAGTAGAAATGAGTTATAAGTATTTCACCCCTAATCCATCTCGTGTTTATGATTCCAGTGATTCCTACAGCAAGGAAGAAGTTCAAGAGTATGAGGGCATTGGATACGGCTGCAGGCGAAGGTGCTAGCTGATTGCCACCCGCTAGCGAGGGCCAGAGTGAGACCCACGGTGTGACTCCTTCGTATGATTTCCCCAGTTCACCACTATCGGATGAGATTAGTGGAGCTGTAGTACCCCCAGTTCATCCACTTGATAGTCCAGATGTGGATCTTGATATGTAAAGTGGCGTACAGTTATTGACACGATTGGTGGCAGCTCAGGCCCTACGTCAGGTTCCCAGTCCTTCTGATAGAGCTGCTAGCGCGAGAGCTTGAGATTTCATTAATCTAGACCCTCCGGTATTTATAGGATCAGACCTGAACACGGATCCGCAAAATTTTCTAGATCAGATACAGCGTACCTTGCGGGTAATGGATGCTACCGATACTGAGTCGATAAAGTTTACTTCTTATAGACTGTGGGATATCGCGGTGACTTGGTATAAGACATGGGAGCAATATAGGGGACCTCGTGCTCCACCAGTAGGATGGAGAGAATTTTTTAGAGTCCCTCTTACAGCATTTTCTGCCGGTCGACCTTCGACGGGCCAGGCAGGATAGGTTCATACGTCTTGAGCAGGGCAACATGAGTGTTCGAGAATATAGCTTGTAGTTTAATTCATTGGCCAGATATGCTCCTACGATTATAGCTAAGATGAGTGACTGGGTACACAAGTTTGTTACTGGCTTAGGGCCGCACTTGGTCAACGAGTGTACTATGACTTCTCTGAATCCGAGTATGGATATTGCTCGCATTCAGGCTTATGCGCAGAATTTGGAGGATCGTTAGAGGCAACAACGGGTAGATCGAGAATGTGATAAGGGCCAGAACCGCATTTACATATCGATGGGATAACAGGATCAGGAGTCCTTACCTGATGTTATTATAGGTATATTATCGGTCTTTTCACATAATGTGTATGCGTTATTAGACCCAGGCTCCAATCTATCATATATCACCCATTTTATTCCCTGTAAGTTTCGCATAGAACCTGAGTTGATAAGAGATCCATTTGTGGTATCTACACCAGTTGGTGAGTCGGTAGTTCCTAGACGGGTCTATCGAAATTGTGTAGTATTTATTTGTAGCCATCAGACCCTAGCAGATTTGGTACAACTAGAGATGGTTGATTTTGATGTTATTATGGGCATGGATTGGCTAGCATCGTGCTACGCTAATATTGATTGTCGAACAAAGATTGTTAAATTTTAGTTCCCAGGCGAGCTAGTCCTTGAATGGAAAGGTAATGCGGCTACGTCAAAAGGTAGGTTTATTTCATACCTTAAGGCAAGGAAGTTGATTTCCAAATGTTGTATATACCATCTTGTTCGGACTAGAGATATCGATGCCAAACAACCTACTTCTCAATCAACTCCAGTGGTTAATGAGTTTCTTTATGTGTTTCTAGACGAACTTCCAGGCCTTTCTCCGGAAAGGGAAATTGAGTTTGGTATAGACGTGTTGCCAGACACTCAACCGATATATATTCCTCCTTATAGAATGACTCCAGTTGAATTGAAAGAATTAAAGGAGCAATTAAAATATCTGCTTGAGAAAGACTTTATTAAGCCTAGCATATCTCATTAGGGTGCGCCGGTATAGTTTGTACGAAAAAAAGATGGCTCGTTACGGATGTGTGTCAAATATCGGCAACTGAACAAAGTCACTATCAAGAACAAGTACCCTCTTCCCCGAATTGGCGATTTGGTTGACCAGTTACAAAGTACAAGATGTTTTTCAAAGATTGACATAAGGTCGGGGTACCATCAGTTAAGGGTTAAGGAGAAGGACATTACAAATATGGCTTTCAGGACAAGGTATGGGCACTTCGAGTTCTTAGTAATGTCATTTAGACTCACAAATGCACCAGCAGCATTTATGGATCTAATGAACAGCGTGTTTCGCCCATTTCTGGATGTATTTGTGATAGTATTTATAGATGTTATTCTGGTTTACTCTCACTCGAAAGTGGAGCATGTGGATCATTTGCAGATAGTACTACAGACGCTCCGGGACCATAAGTTGTATCCAAAGCTCTCCAAGTGTGATTTTTTGTTGAATTCAGTGGCTTTCCTTGGTCATATAGTGTCGAACGAGGGTATAAGAGTTGACACTCAGAAGATTGAAGCAGTAAAGAATTGGCCGAGGCCTACGACTCCATCAGAGGTTCGTAGTTTTTAGGGCTTAACCGACTATTATAGGAGGTTTGTAGAAGGGTTTTCCACCATATCAGCACCATTAAAAAAGTTGACACAAAATGCCATAAAATTCCAGTAGTCCGATGCTTGTGAGCAGAGTTTCCAAGAGTTAAAAGACATACTAACATCGACACCAGTCCTTACTCTCCTAGAGGGTCCAAAAGGCTATGTTATATATTGTGATGCCTCGGGAGTAGGTATGGGATGTGTGCTAATGCAACATGGTAAAGTGATTACCTATGCTTCAAGGCAATTGAGGAAACATGAGAAAAACTATCCGACACATGATTTGGAGTTGGCCGCAGTGGTCTATGCACTGAAGATTTGGTGGCACTACTTGTATGGTGTTCATGTAGACATTTTCACGGATCATAAAAGTCTGCAATATATATTTAAGCAGAAAGAGTTGAACTTGAGACAGAGGAGGTGACTTGAATTATTAAAGGATTATGATGTGGACATCTTATACCATCCCGGTAAAGCTAATATTGTAGCATACGTGCTCAGTCGTAAGTCGATGATCAGCTCAACTCCGGTGCAACTCGAAAGGAAGGAATTAGTAAGGGAACTCCATCAGTTAGCTAGTTTGGGAGTCCAGTTAAGGGATTCAGAGGATGGTGATTTTGTTATTCAGAATATGTCAGAATCATCCCTTATATTGGAAGTTAAGGAACGTCAATGGGAAGACCCCAGTTTGAGAAAAATCATAGAAGGCATTCAACAGAAGAAGACCACGACCTTTGAGATGGACGAACATGGGATTTTCAGGCACCAGGGTCGCTTGTCTATTCCAAATGTGGCGGGATTACAAGATAGAATTTTGACAGAGGCCCATTGCTCACGGTATTCTATTCACCCGGGATCTACTAAAATGTACCATGATCTCAAGAGCATTTATTGGTGGAACGACATTAGGAGGAGTGTTGCGGAATTTGTAGCTCAGTGTCCTAATTGTGAGCAAGTAAAAATAGAGCACCAGAAGTCCAGTGGTTTGACTCAGAATATTGAGATTCCGATGTGAAAATTGGAAATGATTAATATGGACTTCATTACGGGTTTACCTCGTTCTTATTGAAAGTTTGATTCTATTTGGGTAATTGTTGATAGATTAACAAAATCAGCTCATTTCTTGCCAGTCAGAACTACCTACACAGCCGAGGACTACGCGAAATTGTATGTTAAGGAGATTGTTCGCCTTCATGGTGTGCCTATTTCTATTATATCTGACCGAGGTGCACAATTTACAGCTAACTTCTGGAAGTCATTTCAAAAAGGTTTAGGCACCCAAGTTAATCTTAGCACAACTTTCCACACTCAGACAGATGGGCAGGCCGAGCGTACAATTCAGACGCTCGAGGACATGCTACGAGCTTGTGTATTAGACTTTAAGAGAAGTCGAGATAATCATTTACCACTTAATTAGTTTGCGTACAATAACAGTTATCATGCTAGCATTAAAATGGCTCCATATGAAGTTTTGTACGGACGGAGATGTAGATCTCCTATCGGATGGTTCGAGGTAGGCGAGTCAGAGTTATTTGGGCCTGACATAGTACACCAGGCCATAGAGAATGTAAAGTTGATCCAAGAATGACTGTTAATGGCTCAGAGTCGTCAGAAGTCATACACAGATGTGCGACAGCGAGACTTAGAGTTTCAGGTAGATAATTTGGTCTTCTTGAAGATTTCACCTATGAAGGGGGTAATGAGATTCGGGAAGAAGGGAAAGCTCAGTCCAAGGTATATTGGACCATATCGTATAATTTAACAAATCGGCCAAGTAGCTTACGAGTTGGATTTACCTTCGGAGTTAGAGTTTGTTCATTCGGTTTTCTATATTTCTATGTTGAGAGCATGTATTAGGGATCCTTCCCGAATTGAACTGATTGATGATGTGACTATTATGGAGAATTTATCTTATGAAGAAGTTCCTATTGCTATCCAGGATCGACAAGTTCCCAGGCTGAGGACTAAAAAGTAGCCTCCGTGAAAGTTCTGTGGCGAAATAAAAATGTAGAAGAGATGACATGGGAGGCGGAAGAGGAAATGATGCACAAGTATCCATACCTATTCCAGACCAACACCGAAGCTCCAAGAGAAGCATAAGGTGAGTTCTATTTTCATGCTATAAGTCTGAGGTAGATGTAGTAATGTATGTGATAATATATTATTTTGTGAACAAGTAGTTGTATTTGATGGTTACGCGATGTGGATTAGATACGTCACCGCAACATTCGAGGACGAATGTTTCTAAGGGGGGAAGGATGTAACATCCCGTAATTTCGGGTGATAGTTTGAGCATCTAAACGTATGCAAGTAGACCTGAGCCTTGGGGAGTTTATGTTATATTTACGTATGCTAATAAATAGATTAGTATATTAAAGGATAAAACCCCGAAATAATTTTGGACGTAACAAGTGTGACGATGGAGATTAATAATAATAATTGTATATCCCCAAAGAGGTTATGGACTAGCGTCATATTACAAAATTATGACATTGAGTATATGAAGATTTTATAAGTCATCAGGATTTAAGTGAATTGGGATCAAGAATTTAATTATTGTGTGTAATTGATTAATTGGAGGAGTGATGAATGATTAGTAGACATAGTCCACGTGCAGCATAATAAAAGACAACGAGTCAAGTACTATGCATGCAAGATTTAGGTGGCATTACATATCAAGTCTTTAAGACTAAGTAGTGACACGTTTTAAGGGTAGTCTCCCACTTAATTCATTTGTTAAGTTGTGTCTTTACAGGAGCAAAAGAGTTAGGATAGGAGACCATCGTTTAGTAGCTTTAAGGGGTAAACAGGAAGCAATCGTTCACCAAAAAAAATGGAGCTTACTTACTGTTTACTAATGGCTCCGTATCAATTTCAATACAACCACTTGAATTCAATTTGAAATCCAGTGTTATGCTTTCGGATAGTGTTAGCAAAAATAGCAACCCTCTTTACTCAGATAATTAAGTGGAATCGAGGTATGTTAAGGCAAATTATTTCTTTCTTTTGGCATGTTCCATGTAATGAAATATAACCATGATATTGTTCCATAAATTATTCTACTCCTAGTAGTTAAGAATATTCATGTTATCAATTCCTATGTTAAAAGCATGTCTAAACATGTTTCTAAATCCTTATTGAGATATGTGAGAAATATGTTGATATTCCCTATGTTAGCCTAAGGTACAAGGATATTATGTCATCCGATAAGTTCATAATGTTTCACTGTCAATCATACATTTTCATTTGCATTATATTCATATATTACACTGGACTCACTTGTGTTGTATACATTACTATATGGTATGAAATATATATGTAGGGGATGGGAAAAGGGAAAGGCGTTATATGCGCGACACCACCTGCAGATGGTATAGATATCACGAAAAGAAAGATGTTCATGTGAGGCCAATATTGATGCTTTTGTGTGGCCAATATGATATGATGCCCTTGTGTGGCCGATATAATCTGATGCCCACAGAGGCGGTTATGGGAAGGAAAATGCCCTTGTGTGGCCAATATTTATATGTATATCGCATTTGCATTGTGCATAATATTTAGGCATATGTGTTAGGGCCCTCGGAAGCATTTACTGATGGTCAACTATTTTTGTCGGATGTTATTGTCGACTGTTTATGTTTCAGTTTATTGTTATATCATGTTATGCTATTATTCATGTCTGACATACTCAGTACATCAGTTGTACTGATGTTCCTTTTGTCGGGGGACGTTGTATTTCATGCCTGCAGGTTCACGTAGACAAGGCGACGATCCACGTTAGTAGGTTGTTGACTCAGCGGGTTTTGGAGCACTCCCCTTGTTTCGGAGTGTCGGCCTAATTTCGATACGGTATATTTTGTGGGTATATATGGGTATGACGGGGTCATGTCCCGACCTTTTGATGTCAAGTACTCTTTCAGAGGCTTGTAGACGGTGTCCTGTGTGTAGTAGTCATGTACGGTCTCGTCGGTCATGGTATATATATATATATATATATATGTATAAGTTGGGTTTCTATGTTTATATATGTCAACGGAGTACTGAGTGATGTCCATTGAGGCCGCGGATAATTACGGATAGATGTTAAATGTACGGCTAGTGGTACCCAGCGGGTAAGGTCCGGGTGTCCGTCATGACCCTCCGGTTTGGGTCGTGACATTTTTTGGGGCTTCAACTTCACCTACGTCGGGATCTAGGTCAATAACCTCATTTCTTAACTTTTTTTATAGATGAAGAAGGCCTATAATCGACTCTCTAAAGTGATCTGATTTGTCTTCTTGTCATCACCATGACTATAAATTCTAAAGAATCAACAAATAAGACACGAAAAATACAATGGAACTCAACAAAAAAATATGATAAAAATAATTAGAGCTTGGCAATGACTGTAAATCGAAATCAACAAATAATCAATATCAACTAACTAGGGCTCCAAAATGATTGTAAACTCAGAACATCACAAAATAAGACATTAAAAATACCATTTTGAACTTGAAAGAAATCTAAATAGAAAAAAATTAGAGCTTCTGAAACCTAGAATTGTTCTTGAGCTGAAATCCATAAATCTTGGCTCTAGAAATAACTTTTTGGCTCTCAAAGCTGCCTTCAGATATGTTTTTAGAGATGGATGGAGCCGTGGGAGGAGAAAGCTGTATGATCGTTGTAGTTGGAGAGAAAATGAATGAAGAAGAAAGGGAAAGAAAAAAGGCTATTTTTAAAGTTTAGAAAGTTAACCCAAAAGTTATTAACAATATACAAAGGTCCCTGCGTGTTTATTAATCACATCATTAGTAATTTCTGGAGAAAAAAAAAGAAAAAAGAAAAAAAGACCCTTCCACTTACAAAAAGTCTTTTGAATCCTGCCAACTAAATCATCGGACTTACTTCTTCAGGGGAACATCCACCATAATACTAATATTTATAATATAGAAATGTATTTATGAAAATTTCCCTACTTTGATATGATCTGCAATAATTACGGACAGCGCCAAGTGAAACTTTTCCATTTTTTTTCCCAAGTAAAATTTTCCATTACAAAATAGATTAACTGGACAGACTATTAGGGGTTGGCAGTAAACTCATTCTGCACTTCAATAAAACATACAACGATCTTTCCTTCTCCTCCATGCTTTTAGTTTTGAAAGTTTCATCTCCTTTTGCTGGTATATTTGTGCCTTAAAATCCTATTATGGAAGCTTGTAGGACACCAGCCTAACAATACATAATAAAACATGAAATGCCCAATGAGCATGTCGACGGAGACCTCCTAGCTATTCTCTCTTTATATACTAGATGACCATGACCATGCAAGGCACGTGCATTTTCCGAACATCATTATACTAATGAGATTCTAAGAACGGAAACATGATTAAACTAAGTATTAACATGATATGAATCATATTATATTACATTAAATTTCGGAACAAAGTTATACAGTTGTAAAACAGTGTGATTGTAGGTGTATATATGAGATATGCTAGAATTGCATGAAATCTGAATGTTGACAGGTGTAGTTGATAACAGAATTGAGTTGAAGAGGTTCAGGGTAGAAAGAAAATGACATGGTTGCAAAAAATATCACAATATTTGAGTACTCTTTCATTCAATTCATATCCTTAGAATATGAACGGTATGAATCCTCCTCCTGTCTGGATAATCATCACATGCCAACCCTGCCTTCATCTTATGTTCAAGTATGAAGAGTATTTGAATCCTGCTTAAACAATAACACAAAAGTAAGGAAAGTGTTGCAGTAAAATACATTTGAGGATCCTTGAACTTGTTAATCATCAGTGCAAGAACCTAGGGGAGTTTCTCATTCTCAAAGATCATGAAAGGGTTCAATACTTCTCATTTGGTTTGGTTAAAGCCATTTGCTACCCCTTTTCTTATCACTTTCAAACACATGTACGGTAAAAAATTATTAATAAAACACCAAGAAAATATGAAAAGACAGCCGCGAATTCCATCAAAAAAAAAAAGTAACATGCAACGCATAGACGACCTTACTTGAACAGGATCTGTTCTATAGGCACGTACCACCCTTGAGTTCCAAGGATACAGGAAATCAAGTCTGGCTGATGAGCCCTTAGGCTTCTGCGCAGTAGAGGATCGTTCTCAGGCCTCTCGTGGGTCTGGGGTGGTTTCTTGGCTCTACAGAATTCCAAATCTAAAGAGAAAGTGCGGGTCAGCGGTAATGTGGGTTCAATTGTTGCTCACTTACCATCAAAGGAAATGATGCGACGAATGGATTTTTTTTTTTTCTTAACAAAAATCTCAAGTTTATCCAGAAAAATATTTTTTCATTTCTCTGAATGGCCCTACGCAGTGTGAATTCAGAGATAGTTGGCATCCAATACGGATATCGGACACCGAGTAAGAAATTTAAAAAAAAAGCATGCAACACATAGAATAACTCAGCAAAAATTAGAGCGGGTCAAAATCCATAAGTTCCGGTCTCAAATACATATATGGTGAATAATTATTAATAAAACACTAAGATAATATGAAAATACACCAGTGAAATATACAAGAAAAAGAGAAAGAGGAAGAAGACCTCATAAGAAAGTTAAGCAAAGAAAGGAAAAGAAGAAGAATCTAAGCAAGCAAAAGGGAAAAATTAATGAGGAAGAAGAAGCATACCTTTCTCTTCTCTCTGAAATGAAAAGAAGGTTGTTGTCATCAGTTGACAGAGGAATACGTACAGCCTACGGGAGCTATAAAAGTGAAACCAAGGAGAACTTTTGCAGTAGCACGCGGTAACTTAAAAGACCCACGGGTGGAGCATTATTTTTTACTCCCTTCTTCCCAACTTATATTATCATGTAATTTTGATTGGAAAACAATTTTAAAAAATAAAAATAAAATCAAAATTTTATAGTTTAAAATAAGTTAAGTATATTTATGATTATATATATTCTCGTTAAAGCGTAAAAGGTAAAATTTAAAATTAAATTATTATCAAATAAAAAAAAATTGACTAACTATAAAAGTGTGTCATATAAATTGAGACATAGAGAGTATGTCTTTTCTCACTACATCGATGTAAAGTACAGAAATAACCCAAGGTTAATTTACAAATATATCATTTGTCATCCCAAGTGGCTCATGCTTATAAAAAGTTAAATAGTACTCCGTCCGTTTCAAAATATTTATTTGATTTTGACTTGACACAAAATTTAAAAAAGTAAGGAAGACTTTTGGATCTTTTGATCTTAAATTAAATACGTGTAGAATATACTAAAATGTCTTTTAATCTTGTGGTGTTAAATATGTCATGTGAAAAATTGAAGTTAAAAGGTTGTCAAAAAAGAAAAAATGCATTCTTTTTTAAACGGACTAAAAAGAAAAATAAAATAAACATTTTAAAATGGATGAAAGAGTAAATTATATGATTCTTTTTATTTAGTCAAATAAATCATAGTGAATTGCTTTTGTAAATAATTGAACAGTAAGAATCTTACATAAATTACCTGCTATCTCCTAAGATTCCCTTCACATGGTAATAGGAGCGAGCAAACGGGTGAATCGAGTCGGATATAGGCGGGTCGAAACGGGTTAAACAAAAATGGATAACATATCCAATCTACCCATATTAAACACAGATAAAATGGGTTAACCCACGAATAATATGGATAATCATATTACTCATGACTTCAAAAATAGTAAGGCGACAACACAAGCTAAAAATCAAAATAAGCTTAGATTAGCATAAAAAATTAATAAAAATAAAAATAAAAATAAAATAAAAATATAACAAAAATAAAAAACTTTAAAAAAATTAAATATTAAAATTTAAAAAAAAACTAAAAAAAATTTAAAAATTTAAAAAATTAAAAAAAAAAAAAATCTAGACTCCTAGAAACTTTTATGGTGTACTAATGTACTAACAATACAATTAGCTTGAGGGGAGTATAGTTGGTGGATAACCCAAAGGTTATCCATATTTTAAGTGGATAATGTGATTGACTCATATTGGATCCATTTTAAATGAGATGGTCGGGCGGATAACCATAAATTTTACCCATTTTTGCCACCCCTAAATGCAAACAAACAAAATTAATGTAGTAGTCTATTAGCTTGATCCCTCATTAAGTCTATTTTTTTGTTTCATAAAGGATGCTCTATATCTCATTAAGTAATTACTGAAGCAACAACTTTTCTTGAGATAAAGCTCTCTAACGAAGCATGAAGGTTCATAACAAGCCCAAACTCTTTAAATTTGATCACTAAGTTGCAGAGTTTAGTACATCCATGTAAGTCTTCATGGCCATTTTTGCCGCCCTCTTTGCAGCTGACACTGCATAACTGGGAACTTTAACAACTTTCCAGGATACTTTTTCTTCTTACATCAGTTGCAGATATTCACGTAACATATACACAATGTCTTCATCTGAACAGCAATCCCAACCTTGAAGTTGCTCAATCAAGGTGTCGTTGTCAGATAAAATTATGACTTTAGAAACTTCAATAACAGCCCATCTCATTGCATAATCAAAGGCATGTACTTCTGCATGTAATCTACTAATGACCTTCAGTGATTTTCTAGCTGCTGCCACTTTAACCCCTTGCTTGTTATAAGCTAGCCACGCCATTCCAACCCATTCTTTTTCCTCTTCCCAACCTCCATTACTAGCACATCGTCCTGCTGTACATCAAAATCAACAAAGAGAATGTTGTTATTGCTCAAGGGAAAAAACTTCTAAGTGTTCGAAAGATGTCTATTTCAAATATTGCTTCCGGTTCTGGTTCTGTTGCTATTGCTCAAGGGAATGTTGTTGTCCCTGCTCCTGCCAATTTTCAAGGAGAACGCCCAGAAAAATTTCTGAGTACCAATTTCAAGAGATGGCAATAGAAAATGTTGTTCTATCTTACTACGTTAAACCTGTCACGTTTTCTGACAGAAGATCCTCCTTCTAGTGGGGATGCAATCGACATTCAGTCCAACACAACGACTGAAGTGGGCGACGATATCCAGGTCACAAATGCCCTGAAGTTAACCTCAGATGCCTAGAATCTTAGTGATTTCATGTGTAAAAACTGCATTCTGAACGGTCTATCGGATACACTCTATATTGTGTATTACACCGTGAAGACAGCAAAGGAGTTGTGGGAAAAATTCGAGAACACAACGCACAGGATGCGGGTACAAAGAAATTCATCCTTAGAAAATTTCTGATATTTCAAATGGTGGATGGTAAATCAATGATGTCCCAAATCCAAGAGTTTCAAATGATTATTCATCATCTGGATTTGGAAGGAATGAAGCCAAACGAACAATTTCTGGTTGCGTCTTTGATTGAGAAACTGTCTCCCTCGTGGAATGAGTTCATGAGTTATCTCAAACTGAAGACAAAGGAAATGGGGTTTGAAGATCTTATTGTCAAACTACAAATACAAGAGGACAATAAAAGGGTTATATCTAAGCCAAAATAGCCAATGAAGGCAAATGTGAATCTGGATGATTGAAAGGGAAATGCCAACAAAATGCGCAAGTGCCAGGGAGACGGCAAAAGTCAAACGATGGAGAAGTTCAAAGATAAACTGTCATCACTGTGGAAAGTCTGGTCATATGATCAAAGACTGCCGCAAACTGAAGCGAGAGCAGAAGGAAAAAACCAAGAACAAAGGTAAGGCCAAAGCTAACGTTGTGCAAGACAAGGATGAACCTTCAAACTTTGACGACATGATTATAGATTTCTCGGCTGTAGTGTTGGAGGCTAATCTGGTAGAGAATCCAAGGCAATGGTGGATAGACACAGGTGCAACCCGTCACATCTCCTCAGACAAGAGTGCATTTTCCTCTTATGCCCCAATCTCGGGCAAAAAGATGTTCATGGGCAACAAATTATCTTTCCATTACACCGAAAGAAATACTGCTCTTCTAGAACTTATTTACACCGACATATGTGATTTAAAGTTTGTGCAAACTAGAGGGGGGAACAACTACTTTGTGACTTTCATTGATGACAGTACAAGGTATTGTTATGTTTACTTGTTGAAAAGTAAAGATGAAGCGTTTGAAGCATTTAAGCATTATAAAGCAGAAGTTGAAAATCAACTAAACCTACGGATTAAGGCAATTCGTAGTGATAGAGAGGGAGAATACGTAGCACCATTTGAAGAATACTGTGCTCAATACGGCATTGTTCATCAAACGACCGCTCCTTACTCGCCTCAGTCCAACGGTATTGTCGAGCGCAAAAATCGTACGTTAAAATAAATGATGAATGATTTACTCATCAATTTCGGTTTCTCCCAAAACATATGGGGCGAAGCGATTCTTACCGCTAATACAATTCTCAATAGAGTTCCGCATAAGCGTAAGGATAAAACTCCATATGAATCATGGAAAGAAAAGAAACTCACTTATAAATATTTGAAAGTGTGGGGTTGTTTGGCAAATGTCGAAGTACCTAAACCAAAACATGTCAAAATTGGACCTAAGACTGTAGATTGCATATTCATCGGATATGCAAATAATAGTAGTGCTTATCGCTTCTTAGTGTATAAGTCGGAGATACCTGATATCCACGAGGGTACGATCATGGAATCAAGGAATGCTGAATTCTTTGAACAGATCTTTCCTAGAAAGGAAAAAGAAATGATTTCGCACAAACGAAGTTATAAACAGAATGCTCAAAATCAACAAGACCCGAGAGTTTCTGATTATCCGAAACTAGACGTTCCAGATCTACACGACTCAAAATTTGCTGACTATCTGGAACTTAATGTTCCAGACCTACAGAACTGTCACGCCCTGACTTTTCTCAAGTCTTCCCTTAGGGCGTGATGGCACCTGGACAACTTTCCATTTTCCCCAGGTGAACCATTTTAATACACTCATTTCTAAATTAAATATGTATTTAAGTGCGGAAGTAGTAATAACAATAAAAGTAAAAATGTTATGTATTTAATTAATAAGAGCGCGAGCCCATGCTCGTGCAACCATAACCTCTACCTAGATTCAATGGAAATTCCACATATGGAAATAGAAATTTCAAAGTTTGAAAGGAAACCATCACATATGGGGCATCCCCCGAGATAATGAGACTAACTTCTCCCACCTACTTATTTGAGAACGAAAGTCACCACATCCGAAGCAATGGATTGGTGAAACAAATGGGACTGCGGGACGATCGCTAGCCCTGTTGCGGAACCTTCCCCTTGTCGCGCTTTCCTGAAACATGTTCGATAAAAGAGCCAGCCCTACCATCCGGGGCTAAGTGAGAACCTCGCCTTACAATCCAAGTAACCTCACAATATTCTAACTACAATCATATTATAAACGCAATAAGCATGTTGTGAAAAACAGATTACCAAACTTCAATAAATAAGTCAATAATATTCACGTGCAAAACCTCACCTTCACTCGTCCTAGGAAATACTTAGTTTAACCATTACCCCTGCTTTATCCCATATAACATATTATGTACTTATTGTGGTAGGTGCAACCCGATCCAATGCATTTATATATTTGTTGCGGTACGTGCAACCCGATCCAATGCATTTATATATTTGTTGTGGTACGTGCAACCCGATCCAATGCATTTATATATTTGTGGTGGTACATGCAACCCGATCCAATGCCTTTATATATTTGTTTATATATGTTATATGTTCAAAAGACCCAAATAAATTTTTCCTTCTTTCAACTTTTCGCGCTTCCCACTTGTAAGGGTTATAACTCTTGAACCGTAACTTCAAATAAGGTATTTCTTACGCCGAGTCGTATGTAACACGGGGATCTATCACTATCCCAAGTTTTCTCTTGAAAATGCTTAGTATAAGTAGTACCAATTCACGCAAGAAACAACCCTATGAAAACTGTCTCGCCAGAATTTTTGTAAAATAAAACACAATCTTAAAACAGTCATAACTTTTTATCCATAAGTCGGATTTATCTTGGTAAAGTCTCAAACTGATAAATCTAGAACTTTTATTTAGTACAACCTTTCAGATCACTCACAGAAACATTCAGTTCTTTTATTTTAACAACTCTCAGAAAACTATTTCACCAGATTTTTGTAAAACAAAACATAATCTTAAAACAGTCATAACTTTGTATCTGTAAGTCGGATTAATCTCTGTAAAATCTCAAACTGTCGAGAACAGAGAAATCTAAAACTTGAATTCAGCACAACTGTTGAGATTCCTCACCAATATGTACAGTTATTCCGTTATACGTTCTGCCCTCTGGATTTCATTCGATCCGAGGCAGAAACGTTTAGCTATGATAACTCTCAAACCGTATGTCAGTTTCAGCCCCGCTTTGTCTCAGTCTGACCGTGAAGGAGAGATGTACAATCCTGTAAAATTTCATCTAGTTCTAACAAGTATAACTCAGCGAAACATATTGTAAATTTCATGACCCAAACTAGCTATTTAAATACCCTACTAACAATAATTTCATGATCATTCTTTCAACATCCGGATCATATTCTAATATGTATTGTAACTTAAAAACAAGGGATTTTACTAAGAGTTATGAGTTATAGAGCTCACTTTTATTACTTCGTACTGCAATCGAACTTCCAAACTCCAACTAATCATTTCCCTTCTTGCTCTCTTGTATTTTTCTGATTTTTGCTCTTGGTATTTGTTTCTGAATTTCTATTCTTTGGTGCTAAGTGTTTTCTTTTGTGCTATGCAGAATATATAGTGAGTTGTGTGGGTGTAACTTGTGGGAGGTGGAAGGAGAAGAGGTTGAGGGAGATAAAAAGGGGAGGGGGAGGACGTGCATGTTAAGGCTCTTAATGCCATTACAATTTTTCTAACTGCAGATTATGGCTCTTAATGCCATTTATTTATATCTCATTTTTTTTAAAGAAACCAACAAGGAAATATATTTTTTTCCGGATTTTACATTCTCCCCTATTTAAACAACATTCGTCCTCGAATGTGAATAAGATCGTAACACAAGCACATAGACATGCACACTCCACACACATGAAACACAACTTAACACATTTTATTACCTTACTCAAACTGGAATGGGTATTTGAGTTTCATCGCGTCTTCAGCTTCCCAAGTTGCTTCTTTTGTGGAGTGATTTCTCCATATGACTTTCACGGAAGCAATATATGTATTCCTAAGGCGCTTGATTTGTCTATCCAGTATTTCAGAACTATCTCTTGGGGTCAGATTACGTGACTTGGATCGTGCAAGTATTTTCGTAACATTGACACATGGAATATCGAGTGCACCGCTTCTAATTCTTGTGGAGGGGCTATTTCGTAAGCCACATTCCCCATTCTTCGAAAGATCTCATACAGTCCAATAAACATTGGGCTCAACTTCCCTTTCTTGCCAAAATGCATCACTCCCTTCATTGGAGAGACTTTTAAAAACACTTTCTCCCCTTCTTGAAATTCGAGATCTTTTTTGCAATGGTCCGCATAAGATTTATGGCGGCTATGAGCTGTTTTGATTCGCTCCCAAATTATCTGCACTTTGTCATTTTTTTCTTGAATGGTTCGGGTCCGAACAGCAGTGTTTCGCCCACCTCGAACCACCCAAGCGGAGATCTACATTTTTCGCCCATACAATGCTTCGAACGGAGCCATCTGTATACTTGAATGGAAATTATTGTTGTATGCGAACTCAATTAGACATAGATGGTCCAACCAGTTTCCTCGAAAGTCCAACACACAAGACTGCAACATGTCCTCCAATATTTGAATTGTTCGTTCTGCCTATCCATCTGTTTGAGGATGGAAGGTCGTGCTCAATTTAACCTTTGTCCTGAGGCCCTGCTGAAAACTTTACCAAAAGTGTGAGGTGAACTGGGAACCCCTATCTGAAATAATTTGTAATAGAATCCCGTGTAACCTCACCATCTCTTTCAAATAAATATGTGCATACTGCGGCACCCGATACGTAGTCTTGACCGGTAGGAAATGGGCTGACTTTGTAAGCCGATATACAATCACCCAAATAGAATCATAACCTTCTCGAGTTTTTGGTAAACCAATCACAAAATCCATATGAATCGCCTCCCATTTCCATATGGGGATACCAATTTCCTGAGGTAGTTCGTCGAGTTTTTGATGTTCGGTTTTTACCTGTTGACACGTAAGAGACCTTCCGACAAACTCTGCAATATCTCTCTTCATTTCATCGCACCAGTAATTTTCCTTGAGGTCATGATACATTTTCGTTGATCCTGGATGAATGGAATACCTGGTGTTGTGACCCTCATTAAAGATCTTCTTTCTTCGTTCCCTCACCTTAGGAACACATAACCTACCCTTATACCGAAAGGTACCGTCATTTTCTCTTAATGTAAACTGTGAAGGTTTTCCCTGTTGAATCCTCTCCCAAAACATAACAAACTCTGTATCCTCAAACTGAGTTTCTTTTATTTCCGAAGCTAAGGCAGACTGAAAGGTATCATGCACTGCCACCCTGCCTTCAACGACCTCAGTTAAACTAACTCCGAGGTTTTCCAATTTTTGTACCTCACTTATAATACCTCTCTTTTGTATTATCAAGTGAGACAAGCTGCCCATTGATCTCCTACTGAGTGTGTCGGCCACCATGTTAGCTTTCCCATGATGGTAAAGAATGCTAAGGTCATAATCTTTAAACAACTCTAACCATCTCCTTTATCGTAGATTCAGATCCTTTTGCTTGGTTATGTACTGTAAACTCCTGTGATCTGTAAATATATCTACGTGCACCCCATACAAATAGTGTCTGCATATTCGTAAGGTGAACATTACCGCTTCCAATTCTAAGTCATGAGTTGGATAATTCTTCTCATGTATCTTCAATTGTCGAGATGCATACGCAATCACTTTTCCAAACTGCATTAAAACACATCCTAACCAAACCCTAAAGGCATCACAATAGACTGTGAACCCTTATTTTCCCGATGGTAAGGTTAGGACTGGTGCAGTAGTCAACAACTCCTTCAGTTTCTGAAAACTTGCTTCACATGCTTCTGACCACTGGTACTTAACCGATTTCTGAGTCAATCGGGTCAAGAGAGCAGCAAGACAAGAGAAACCTTCTACAAATCTTCTATAATACCCCGCTAAACCCAAGAAACTCCTAACTTATGTCGGAGTGGTAGGTCTTGGCCAGTTTTTCACTGCTTCTATCTTTTTGGGGTCTACCATAATTCCATCATTTGACACAACATGGCCCAAGAAGGCTACCTTCTCCAACCAAAATTCACACTTTGAAAATTTAGCATACAATTTCACATGTTTTAAGACTTGAAGCACTACCATCAGATGCTCTTCATGTTCTTTAACACTCTTGCTGTAAATTAGAATATCATCGATGAATACAATCACGAACAAATCTAAGAATGGTTTGAAGATTCTGTTCATGAGGTTCATAAAGCTGCTGGGACATTGGTTGACCAAGAACTCATAATGGCCATATCGGGTTCTAAAGGTTGTTTTGGATATATCATCAGTATTTATTTTCAGTTGGTGATTTCCCAAACGAAGGTCAATCTTGGAAAAATAATTAGCTCCTTAAAGTTGGTCAAAAAGATTATCGATTCTTGGTAATGGATATCGGTTCTGGATCGTGACCTTATTGAGTTGTCGATAGTCGATGCACATTCATAGTGAACCATCTTTCTTCTTCACAAAAAAAACTGGTGCACCCAGGGGGAAACACTAGGCTTTATAAAGCCCTTATCCAGAAGATCTTTCAATTATTCTTTTAACTCTCTCAATTCGGATGGGGCCATTCGATATAGAGGAATGGAAATGGTTCTTGTACCCGAAATTAATTTTATAGTGAACTCTACTTCTCTGTCCGGAGGAAGGCCTGGAAGATCTTTAGGGAACACCTCCGGAAAATTTCGAACAATAGGGACAATATGCACATTTAGGGACTCTTCTTGGGTATCCACTATATTAGCCAGGTAAGAGTATTCCAATTCGTGACTTCTTAATAACTTTTGAGCCCTAAGGTAGGAAATAAGCCGACTCGAGGGTGTCCCAATCCTACTCCTTATAAAAACTTCTGGTTCCACGGGAAAAAATAATTTTATGACCTTTTGCCGGCAATCCAACGTGGCATAACATGCTGACAGCCAATCCATACCCAAAAGAATGTCAAAGTCTACCATATCAAGTAATATAAGTCCGTTGTTGTTCCTCTACCACTTACTTCTAATCGAAATATTTTAATTACTCGAGAGGCACAATCTGAGGCCCCCACTGGTGTCATGACTTCAAAGGGTTCACTTAAACATAAGGTTCTACATGTATACTCTTAGCAAAACCCAATGACACATACAAAAATGTAGAGCCGGGATCATATAATACAAGTGCAGGAATACTTGAGACCAACAAAATACATATAACCACGACATTAGATGCCTCCGCTTCATTTCTCTGGGGCAAAGTGTAGAGCCGGTTAGGATTGTTAGACTGTTGACCTCCCTAACTCTGTCAGGACTGGTTGCCCTGATTTCTCTTGTGTGCAGTTGTGGTCGCTTCTGACCTCCCATGAGAAAACTGAGTTTGAGTTCTCTTCTTGCAATCTTTGACATAGTGGTCTGGTTCTCCACAGTTATAACAACCATTCTATGAGAACCTGCATTCTCCAAAATGTTTCCTTTGACAAATCTTACAGACTGGTTTGTCACTCCCTGCGTTGGGGTTGGTGGCCTTGGCATTGCTACCTTGATGATTAAACCATTTATGCCCTTGGAACCTGTAATGAGACTGGCTTGGTTTTGAAAAACCCCTACTACCTTCTTGCCTCTGGTTTTGATTCTGATTAAAGGATCCTGACGATTGAAACCTCTTCTGTGAATGCCCTCTTTTTTCTTTAGCAAAACCTTCTACCTTCATTGACATGTCGACGATCTGAAGGTAAGTCCGATCATGGGGTAATGCCACTACCTTCTCTGCCAAGTTCGGGTTTAAACCCTCAACAAATCCTTTGACCTTCTCCATTTTCGTAGGAATAATGTGTGCGTTGTATGCCGACAACACTGTGGTCCCCTTGTTTCAACTATTCAAACTCACATTTGAGCTCATTTTTTCGGGTGTTAGGCATATACTTTTCAATAATTGCTGCTCTGAACTCCCCCACATCATTGGTGGTGACATCGGGGGACGATTTCTTCTAAAATTCCTCCACCACACCCCTGTGTCGTCCACTAAACGTGCGCTTACCAAATTGACGCTATGCATCTCCATACATCCTAGGGTAAACATTAGGTCTTCTACCTCATCGAGGAACACTATCGGGTCGGACTTGGAGTCTTTCCTTGAGTAGATAGGTTCCCTTCTTCTCATAAATTCGCCCATAGCCTCTCCGGTACTGCCTGAGCTTCTATATTTTCGGCCAGTGGTGCAGTCACAACTGGTTCCTGGGCTGTCTGACTCTCATTTTCTTCAACATTTTCCACGCTATCTTCAGACACCGCTCCCTCAACTGGAGGTATATGAGTTTCGTGGTGAACCTCCTTCTGAACCTTCGGTTCCAGTATCGGGACTCTTGGGGATTGACATTATCCCCTC
Source organism: Anisodus tanguticus (assembly GCA_034509755.1). Classification (NCBI taxonomy): domain Eukaryota; kingdom Viridiplantae; phylum Streptophyta; class Magnoliopsida; order Solanales; family Solanaceae; genus Anisodus; species Anisodus tanguticus. Next base: position 18,494,917 of record CM067560.1, on the reverse strand, counting down.
ACTCTTCCCTGGGTAATTCTGATCGACCTTCGCACCACCGGTACTTGTGAGTCTACCATTTTCTGTAAAGACGAGCACTCCCATATTTTAGAAAACATGACGTCTATATAACTCCCCAAAATTTTCTTGCATTCATAACACTTCATTCCATCATAACATAATCATTATACTAAATCTTATCAGATAATTCTCCGTCACCCATTGTAGATCTCCAACTCAAACTTGCATTTACTACTTCGCAGATTGGCATTCAGCTTCTTATGAATCGTGTTCCTTGCCTCATTTTCCGTATCGTCCATTCTTTCCTTCATCTTCCAGACTTCCTTCACTTGACGTAAAAATTTTTGCAAGGAGCCCACTTTAATATCTCCCATTAGCATCTTTGCTCTTCTAAACATGGAGTGGAAATCTTCCGGGGTGGAGTTGACTATTATCTGTAGTATGACTCCAATCGGATAGTTGAAAAGGGTCGGGTCAGATGATTGCCTCTTCCGTCTAGCCCTAAGCAAATACATACATTGTATGATTGTGTCATCCACATATGTGCCAAAGTCGTCTCTTGGGTCCATCTTACGATCCATGAATTCCTTCTAAGCTCGCATTGCCCTCTTCATTTTCATGAGCACTTCTCTCTTGGTTGGAACTCGTATTATAACCACCATCTACAAAAACACTTGTTAGTTAGTTTATCGTTGTACTGTCTCCTTCCCTAATCCGTTTGAATGAGGTAGTACGAGAACCAAGTCTTTGAAAAGACTCATGATAAGCACGAGGAGAATATAACGAAAATGAAACTGTTTAGGATGTTATCCCGTTCATGTATTACTAAGGTGGCGCGCACATCGTCGAATTAAGTAACCGTTCAAACACCGGACTCGAAGAAATTTCCTAGAATCTCCTGACCTGGTTTAGCTCTGATACCAACTTGTCACGCCCCGACTTTTCTCAAATCTTCCCTTAGGGCGTGATGGCACCTGGACAACTTTCCCTTTTCCCCAGGCGAACCATTTTAATACACTCCTTTCCAAATTAAACATATATTTAAGTACGGAAGTAGTAATAACAATAAAAGTAAAAATGTTCTATATTTAATTAATAAGAGCGTGAGCTCATGCTCGTGCAACCATAACCTCTACCTAGATTCAATGAAAATTCCACATATGGAAATTAAAATTTTAAAGTTTGAAAGGAAACCAACCCATATGGGGCATCCCCCGAGATAATGAGGCTAACTTCTCCCACCTACTTAATTGATAACGAAAGTCACCACATCTGAAGCAATGGATTGGTGAAACAAATGGGACTACAGGACGATCGCTAGCCCTGTTGCGGAACCTTCCCTTTGTCGCGCTTTTCTGAAACATGCTAGATAAAAGAGTCAGCCCTACCATCCGGGGCTGAGTGAGAACATCACCTTACAATCCAAGTAACCTCACAATATTCTAACTACAATCATATTATAAACATAATAAGCATGTTGTGAAAAACAGATTACCACACTTCAATATATAAGTTAATAAATATTCACGTGCAAATACTCATCTTCACTCGCCCTAGAAAATACTTAGTTTAACCAGTACCCCTGTTTATCCCATATAACATATTATGTACTTATTGCGGTACGTGCAACCCGATCCAATGCATTTATATATTTGTTTATATATGTTATATGTTCAAAAGACCCAAATAATTTTTTCCTTCTTTCAACTTTTCGCCCTTTCCACTTGTAAGGGTTATAACTCTCGAACTGTAACTTCAAATAAGGTGTTTATTACGCCGAGTCGAAGGTAACACGGGGATATATCACTATCCCAATTTCCTCTTGAAAATGCTTAGTATAACTAGTACCAATTCACGCAAGAAACAACCCTATGAAAACTGTCTCGCCAGAATTTTTGTAAAAAAAATACAATCTTAAAACAATCATAACGTTTTATCCATAAGTTGGATTTATCTACGTAAAGTCTCAAACTGTCGAGAACAGATAAACCTAGAACTTTTATTCAGTACAACTTTTCAGATCCCTCACCGAAGCATTTAGTTCTTTTATTTTAACAACTCACAGAAAACTATTTCGTCAAGTTTTTGTAAAACAAAACACAATCTTAAAACAGTCATAACGTACCGTAAGTCGGATTAATCTCTGTAAAGTCTCAAATTGTCAAGAACAGAGAAATCTAAAACTTTCATTCATCACAACTGTTGAGATTCCTCACCAATATGTATAGTTATTCCATTATACGTTCTGCCCTCCGGATTTCATTTGATCCGAGACAGAAACTTTGAACTACGATAACACTCAAACCGTATGTCGGTTTTAGCCCCGCTTGGGCTCAATCTGATCGTGAAGGAGAGATGTATAACCTTGTAAAATTTCATCCAGTTCTAACAAGCATAACTCAGCGAAACAGATTGTAAATTTCATGATCCAAACTAGCTATTTAAAATACCCTACTAACAATAATTTCATGATCATTCTTTCAACATCCGGATCATATTCTAATATGTATTGTAACTTAAAAATAAGGGATTTTACTAAGATTTATGGGTTAGAGAACTCACTTTTATTACTTCGTATTGCAAACGAACTTCCAAACTACAACTAATCATTTCCCTTCTTGCTCTCTTGTATTTTTTTTTTTTTTTGCTCTTGATATTTTTTTCTGAATTTCTATTCTTTGTGCTAAGTGTTTTTTATTTTGTGCTATGCAAAATATATAGTGAGTTGTGTGGGTGTATCTTGTGGGAGGTGGAAGAAGAAGAGGTTGAGGGAGATGAAAAGGGGAGGGAGAGGACGTGCATGTTAAGGCTCTTAATGCCATTACAATTTTTTCAAATTGCAGATTATGGCTCTTAATGCAGTTTATTTATATCTCAAATTTTTGTAAAGAAACCAACAAGGAAATGTTTTTTTTCCCGGATTTTACAAGAACGTAGGGGTTCCAGAGGTTGAACCAAGACGGAGCAAAAAGGCTAAAAAGGACAACACCTTTGGTCCAGATTTTCTAACCTATATGGTTGAAAATGAACCGAGGGAAATTAAGGAAGCATTGTCAACTCCAGAAGCACCGCTCTGGAAAGGAGCTATAGAAAGCGAAGTAGATCCATCACGCAGAACACACAACACAAAATCTCTTATGTTCAGAACATACAGAAAACAGAGAATCAAAAACTCAAACAAGCAATCTGTTCTTATTCATTTTCTGGCTAGAATCAACTGTATTTGTTTTGTACAGTTGATTAGTTGTTGTTTTATCTTGGCAGACTATTGCCCAATACCGTAAAAACATTTATACGGGGCAATTTTATCTTAAAAACAGAAAGTCATCTCTCGATTCAACGTTTCTTTTGTTTAACCTTTCGGATACACTTTATCCCAACTTTTACTTATAGGGCAAGTTGGCAGGACTGGCAAAGTTGCTAAAAGAAGTCTACAGAAAAATTGAATTTCCTCTGTATTAGAAGTCCTTCCAGCCTCTCAACCCACAAGTCAACTTCCTCTTCAAGATATCCAGACTTATCTCTCTTAAATTGCCTTGTCCATTTCAACCTCATTGCCTCAATATCATATGCATATACAAGACGAATTCCCCAATTTGTTGATCTTTGACCATCTAGAGATGCCTCCAATCTACAGTAGTCATTTGGATAGTTTACCAACAAGGGGTCTTTGCCTTTTCCTTTAAAATATACCTTCGTCTTATCCAATTGTAAGAAAAGAAAAACAAAGCAGTCATGACTGTCACTTGAAACTGAATTTGATACCGTTATAGAAACAATTTTTTCAAGTGTTGGTTCATAGAGCATGCTCGGGCACCAATTTGGTTCTGAGTGTTACACCCCAGCTCAAACAGAAAGCTAATTTCCGATATTGGTAATAATTTGGCGAGTAATCAATAACGAAAGGAAGCCGACAATACAGAGCAAATCCCATAAACTTATTATTATACCAGTCTTTCTCCCGTTTGATGAAAATCATCATTGACCGTGTCTCACGATATTTGAACCACTTAGTAATATCAACACGTGGAGCACTTCTAGGGAGGACAATACAAATTGTTTTCCCACACCACACATAGTCGAATTGCGACTACAACAATAACATTGCAGTTTAGTTCATTATTTAAACTTCTAGAATGAACAAGATTACATCCTTGCATTCTTGTACTCTAAAAATTTATAGGCAAAGAGGGAGGAAAACATACCTTTAGCTGCACCATTGAGAGAAATATAGGGAGAATCTCTTGTAGCATGTCAATCGTATTTTCCCTTGGACAATTTTCCATCTGTAAACCAGAACTTTCCCTGAGAGAAGCACACCACATCTTTTGCATCTTGCGGTTAGCAAAAGAGACCAAGTTCAACTTCTTATACATGGTTGGTAGTGTTCGAATGCTTTGCAAAGCAAAGCGATCATCAACAAACGGTCTCACTATACGTGGAGGAAGCTCTGGCAGCTCTTTAAGCTTTTCACAATAGGTTAGGTCAAGGTGTTGAAGGTGGTTAAGTTGCGCAATGCTTTTAGGTAAATAGGTGAAGGTATTTCTGCTCAGACTTAACTCTAATAGTGAGGCAAAACATCCAAGATCTTCAGGAACACTGCCATCAAATAAATTGCAAGCAATAAGATCCAGTCCTTCAAGTGTGCAAAAGACTGATAACACACTGGGCAGCTGAAAGTTCAAATCATGTTGGGCAAAACATCCCCAGCTGCATAAATCTCTCACATGAAAAATCGTGGGTACTTTCCGAAAACATAGGAACTTCAGTTTCCTCAAGTGTATGATAGAGTTAGGGGTGCGCCAGATTGCAGTTTCACTTGCATCAAGCCCCTCCAAGTTTTCTAGATCACCAATGTTTTCTGGCAAGTTTTTTAGTTTGGAACAGCGAATGAGGTAAAGAAACTTCAAATTCTTCAACCTGCAAATGCTGCTAGGGAGTGTTTCAATATTACTGCAGTCATTCAAATCTATATAGCTCGGGACAATGCCATGTTCAAATAATGATTTTAGTACACCTGAGTATGGCTGCTTGAATTCTGATAAGCGATTCACATTTTGCTGAATTTCATAAACTTTTCTCAAACTCCGACAACCAGAATAATTTAGAATTTCAAGTGACCCCGATTGAAACTTAGTAGGAAGCCTTTTAACTTTTTCACAACCTTCCACATCTAAAATAGTAAGTTTTTTGAGGGCTCCAACAGATTGATGGACCTCTAGCAACTGAATACAGTGACTTAAGAGTAGCCTCTCCAAATTTGGAGACCCAGAAAGGTCTTGTTAGATGATATTAATCTCCCTTGAGGAGTCTTTCATTAATATCAAGGTATATATAGAGTACAATATTAATCCCTTATACAATAGGAATCCTAAGCCTATACAAAAGAGGAATCCTAGTCTTACCATAATTATATTTACACAATATATGGAAATATTCTAATTATGGGTAGGGAATATATTGTTTCCTATATTTACACATTTACACACCCCCTCAGTCGGAGCGGGAGGAGGCCGGACGCCGAGACCGGATCGAAGTCAAGAAATAAGCTGTCCGGAAAGTCCTTTGGTAAATATGTCTGCATACTGATAGGATGATGGAACATGTAACACTCTGACATGGCCTAACGCAACTTTCTCACGAACGAAGTGTAGGTCTATCTCAATATGCTTGGTTCGTTGATGTTGAACCGGATTATGAGAAAGATAAATGGCAGAGATGTTATCACAATACACAATAGATGCCTGACGCAAAGGACACTGAAGTTCTAACAGTAAATTTCTGAGCCAACAAATCTCAGCTACTACATTTGCAACGCCTCTGTACTCAGCCTCGACACTGGAGCGAGATAGGGTAGTATGTCGCTTGGCAGACCAAGAAATCAGATTATCCCCTAAGAAAACACAAAAGCCGGAGGTGGAGCGTCGCGTGTCCGAACACCATGCTCAATCTGCATCCGTATATGAAAGCAACCTGTCTGGTGCAGAGGGGTATAGGTGCAAACCATAATCAAGAGTGCCCTTAATGTATCGAATGATACGCTTAAAAGCATTGAAATGAGACTCCCTCGGGGCATGCATGAATAAGCACACATGCTGAACAGCATAAGCTATGTCTGGCCTGGTGAATGTGAGATATTGAAGTGCACCTGCAAGGCTCCTATACAGAGTAGGATCCGAGACTGGAGCACCATCCATAGCACTGAGCTTAGATTTGGAATCAACTGGAGTAGGCACCTCTTTGCAGTTCGTCATCTTAGCCCTGTACACAATCTCTTCTACATACTTACGCTGACACAAGAACATATGATTGGCAGACATGGTCACTGATATCCCCAAAAAGTAACTCAGCTTCCCCAAATCAGTCATTGCAAATTCGGACTTGAGCAAGACAATAATCTCATTTTTCAATCCGTCGGAGGAGGCAGTAAGAACAATATCATCCACGTAAAGTAATAAGTAAGCAGTGCTACTACCTCGATGAAAAATGAAAAGTGATGTATCACTCTTGCTGCATACAAACCCAATCTGCAAGATATACCTGGCAAAGCGATCATACCACGCACGGGGGGCCCGCCGTGCCATATAGTGACTTACGGAGACGGCACACATAGTGATGGACTGCTGGATGGGTGAACCCTAGTGGCTGATGCATGTAGACTGTCTCTCGCAGATCCCCATGTAAGAATGCATTCTTCACGTCAAGCTGATGGATCGGCCGGTGTTTGCCCATGGCTATGCTCAAAATCTTGTGCGGATGGTAGCCGGTTTGACAACCGGGTGAAGGTCTCACCACAATCAATGCCCTCCGCGTCGATTTGTGCCATTAGCCACATGACGGGCCTTATACCTCTCAAGATCCCCATTGTCTCTGAACTTGTGACGAAATAGCCACATACAACGAATGACATTCACCCCCTCAGGTCTAGGTACTATTCCTAAACTGTTTCGGTTAAAGCATCCTCAATATGTTACAGTTGGTAGTGGACAACGCATTCCAGTTAAGGGTTATGGGATAGCCATTTAGAGAAGAGAAGAAAGGAAGAACAAAACCCGAAAAACAAGAAGAAAATCCGGGAGGGCCGCGGCGTAGGAGAGGCAGCCGGCGGCTATGGAAGAGAAAGGTTGTTAGGGTTTTGTTTATTTGGCTTTGATACCATGTTAGATGATATTAATCTCCCTTGAGGAGTCTTTCATTAATATCAAGGTATATATAGAGTACAATATTCATCCCTTATATAATAGGAATCCTAAGCCTATACAAAAGAGGAATCCTAGTCTTACCATAATTATATTTACACAATATATGGAAATATTCTAATTATGGGTAGGGAATATATTGTTTCCTATATTTACACGTTTACAGGTCTGAAATTTGGATCAATTTTTGGGAGTCACGCAGATCGAGAAGGGTCAACCTGTTTAAATGATGTTTCGAACAAGAAATGAAATCTATGAATACGAGTATAACATTAAATTCATGTCTTCGTACGGTTACGGTTTTTGTACCTTAGATCATAGATGAAAATATGGTCTCAATTATAGATTTACGGAGGACTCAAAGACAATGGTATCTAGTATTTCAATCTCTGTTTTATTTTGGGTATTGGCATATGCAATACATCGAAGCAGTTGTTACTATTTGAAAGAAAAATAGAAAAGCATTGACAAAGAGAATATTTTGTAAATGTTCTTTTTTTTTGCGTGGGTGGGTGGGGGGTGGGGGTGGGGTGGGGGTTAGTAACTTTCTCTAGATGTGTAAAACTGCTGTTAGTATGTAAGCTCGTCAAAAGAAGTAACTTAAATAAGTCAAAATCATACCTTTGACCCCTCCCATAATAAGCCCGACTAGTTTCGGTGGTTCAAAATCTTTTGGCAACGTTGGTGAAGGAAAATATGACCAATCAAACCAGCATAAGCTGTTCGGAAGAAAATTAATGGGGCCATGAGAGCAGAAAATGAAGTTCTTATGAGACGGTAATATAAATATTCTTAATCGCTTCATATGTATTAGCGAATATTCTCCGAATATTCTCTGTATATTTTGTAATTATGATAGATGTATATTTAAGGTAACTTAGGATTCTAATTGTATTAGGAATCAACCTTTGTAAGGTAAGTTAGGATTCGTACCATATTAGGAATCAACCTTTGTACAGCTATATATATTGTGAATAATGAAAGGAATCCCCAAGGAAAATTATTCCTTCTTTCATGGTATCAAGAGCCTAAAACCTAAATTCCTCCTCTTCCTCATTCTCAGCCGAAATTAGCATTTTTTTTTCTGATTTCACAGGAAAAAAAAAAAAAAAATTGTTGCTTTCCTCCCTTTCTCGGCCAAACCAGAAAATTTCCTTCTCTCGGCAGGCGGAAACCATGTCTTCCCCCACAAATTCCGGTTCATCCACTGGCACACTTGACAACCCCTCTCAACGTTCAGTATCTTCTTTCATCATCTAGGCATTCGCCGTTAACAACATCAAGAATTTTATCCCTATAATTCTTGACCAAGAAGATCGTCAATATTCCATGTGGATGGAACTATTCTACATTCATGCATGTGCATACAACGTGCTCGATCATATTGACGAATATGTTCCTCGTCCCACCGATGTTACGGACTAATCGGCGTCGTCTTGACGCCATCGTCAAACAATGGATCTATGGCACCATCTCCAAAGACCTGTTGTGCACTATCATGAAAATAGGTGCTATGGCATGTGAACTTTGGGTCCGGCTAGAAGAAATCTTTCAGGACAATAAAAATACTCGGACCGTATATTTGGAAGAGCAATTCAATAATACCCGCCTCGAGAATTTTAACAACATGTCCGAATATTGTAAGCAACTCGAAACTCATAACCGATCGCCTATCCAACGTCGGGACTTCGTTTCGAGAAACCAAGATGGTGCTTCAACTTGTTGCGGGTTTACCAAAAGGTGATTATGACACACTCGCAACAATGATTCAACAAGCCGACCCTCTCCCAAGTTTCAACAAGGCACGTTCACAACTATTGTTGGAAGAAACTAGACGTGCTAAACAAGAGGAACATAATCAAAAGGCGTTAGCCGTTGACGGATGGCAACACACGCGCGCCAAGAAGAACCGGCCATCACAAAGATGTCCAAGCAGACAGCGAGAAGCACCACTGGTTGCGATCCGCAGAAGCAGTTGAAGAAGAAAAAGAGCGGCAAGAAGAAGAAGAATCGCAAAGAATAACAAGAAGAAGAATCGCAAGAACAACAAGAAGAATAACGGCAGCAGCTTAGCAGCAGCAGAAGCCAGCCCGGCTCTGTCCCCGACGATTTGGGCCAGGCCTACACCACCGTGAACCTTCAACACCCCGACGACATTTGGTACATGGACACCGGAGCCACATCTCACCTCACCCGGTCGTCGGGTAACCTATCTCAACTACGTCGGTTAAAGTGTCCTCAATTTATTACCGTCGGCAATGGTCATCGCATTCCAATTGAAGGTTACGGTAACACACACACCAAACATCCACACCCTCCTTTCTCCCTAAACCACGTCCTATACACACCTAACATCATTAAAAACTTAATCTCTCGTTAGAAAATTCACTAGCAATAATTACGTGTCTGTTCGAATTTGACCCTTTTGGTTTTTCTCGTGAAAGAACTCAATACGGGGAAAATTCTTACACGCCACAATAGTGTGGGAGACCTCTACCCATTCACTCAATCTTCCGCCGTCGACCGCAAGCACCTCTATCCCTTGCGGCAATCTCTCCCTCCACTTGGCACAACAGACTCGGACACCCGGAGACCCGCTTTTTACTTTTCTTAGGACTTCTAAGCGTATTCAATGTAATAATGGAAAAATTGACCAACACTGTTTTTCTTGTCCACTAGGCAAACATACTCGTCTTCCATTTATGTCATCAAACAAAGTGTTACTTTTTCTCCCTTTGATATTGTTCATCTTCGATTTGTGGACATCTCCGATTGTTAGCTCGTGGGTCATAAATTCTATCTAGTATTCTTGGATGATTTTTCACATTTTGTCCGGATTTACCCACCGAAATTCAAATCAAGTTTTTACAAAATTCCTCGAGTTTCACAAATTCATTAAAACACAATTTGAAAAATCTATCAAATCATTTCAATGTGATAATGGACGTGAATTTAATAACTCGGCATTTCACAATTTCTGTTCTAAACAAGGCATGGTTTTCCGTTTTTCTTGTCCCTATACTTCTTCCCAAAACGGAAAGGTCGAAAGAATTATACGTACCATCAATAACATGGTCCGCACACTCTCGTTTCATGCCCGCCTACCACCGCCTTTTTGGGTCTATCTTTGTCAAAATGGTAGAATCCCTTCTTAATATTTTACCAACTAGCACACTCCAAAACAAGACCCCTACCGAAATCTTATATCGTAGGCTACCATCATATGATCACCTACGTATTTTTGGATGCTTATGCTACCCCAACATGGCCTCCACTGCACCTCACAAACTTGCACCTCGCACTCTGCCATGTGTCTTCCTTGGTCTATCTCCTAATCATCGGGGCTACTTGTGTTATGACATTGCTACTTGCAAAATCATCGTCTCCCGTCACGTCACCTTTGACGAGACAACCTTTCCTTTTTCAAATCTCCGAAAATTTCAGACCACCGATTACATCTTTCTCGATGAACCAAGTCTGTCCCCGATCATCCAAAATCTATACCAACAGCAGCCCACTGTTCCGACAGTCTCGCCATTGTCCGGCACCACCCCAACAGCTCCCTGCTCACCCCTACAGCCCCGGCCGAGTCACCGAAACCGGTCCGGGTGACTGAACCGCGCCCACTGGTCCAGAACCAGTGGACCAGCAACCTCCCACCCCGACCCACCGCCACTGCCGTCTCATCGTATGGAGACTCGTGCACAACACGGGATCTTCAAACCCAAGGTTCACTTCAATCTCTCCACACAAACCTTATCACCCATTCCAAAAAATCCAAAACTAGCAAAACTGGACCCAAATTGGAATGCGGCCATGTGCGAGGAATTTAACGCTTTAACCAAGCAGAACACTTGGGATTTGGTACCTAGACCCGAAGGTGTGAATGTTATCCGGTGTATGTGGCTATTTCGGCACAAGTTCAGAGACAGTGGTGACTTAGAGAGGTATAAGGCAAGACTAGTCGCCAATGGCACTAATCAGCAGGAGGGTATTGATTGTGGTGAAACATTCATCCGGTTGTTAAACCGCCACTATTCGGATGTTCTCGGTATTGCTATGGGCATGCATTGGCCGATTCATCGCCTTGATGTCAAGAATGCATTCCTTCATGGGGATTTGAAAGAGACCGTGTACATGCATCACCTCTCCCGGCTTTGTTCATCCAAGACTCCGCAGCTTTGTGTGTCGTCTCGTGAAGTCATTGTATGGATTGAAACAGCACCCCGCGCTTGGTATGATCGTTTTGCCAGGTATCTTTTACAGATTGGTTTTGTATGTAGCAGGTGTGATAACTCTCTCTTCACTTTTCACCGAGGTAGCAGCACTGCATATTTGCTATTATATGTCGATGACATTGTTCTTACCGCCTCATCTCGACGGTTTGAAGAATGAAATCATTGCTCTACTCAAAACTCGAATTTGCTATGACTGACTTGGGCAAGATAAGTTATTTTTTGGGTATATCGGTAACCGATCTCCGCAGCCACTATGTTCCTATGTCGGCGTAAGTATGCAGAAGAGATAGTGTATGGGGCCAAGATGGCAAATTGTAAAATTATGCCAACTCCGGTGGACTCCAAATCCAAGCTTAGTGCCAATGACGGTGCGCCGTTTCGATCCCACTCTATATCGGAGTCTAGCAGGTGTGCTCTTCGCAGATCTTACATTCACTAGGCCGATATTACATATGCCGTTCGGCAGGTGTGTCCGTTCATGCACGACCCCCGAGAGTCCCATTTTGCCGCCCTCAAACGTATTATCGATACGTTAAGGGCACACTAGACTTTGGATTACACTTATACCCCTCTCGCCCCAACCAAGTTACTTGCCTACACGGATGCATATTGGGCGGGATGCCCGGACACACGTCGCTCCACCTCGTGGTACTTGTTTATTTCTTGGGGATAATCTTATCTCATGGTCCGCCAAGAGGCGGTGCCACACTATCCCGTTCGAGTGCTTTGAAGCGAATATCGCGGTGTTGCTAATGTAGTTGCCGAGATCCGTTGGCTCCGAAATCTTCTTTTAGAGCTCCAAGAGTGTCCACTCCGCAAGGCATCTATAGTCTATTGTGACAACATATCTCGCCATCTATATGTCTCATAATCCGGTCCAACATCGCGGACTAAGCATATTGAGATGGATATCCACTTTGTGCGAGAGAAGGTTGCCCGTGGTCGAGTCAAAATATTACACGTGCCTTCCTCTTATCGTATGCGACATCTTCACAAAGGGACTACCGCGACAGCTCTTCACCGACTTCCGATCCGGCCTTAGCGTTCGGCCTCCTCCCGCTCCGTCCGAGGGGAGTATTAGCGAATATTCTCCGAATATTCTCTGTATATTTTGTAATTATGATAGATGTATATTTAAGGTAACTTAGGATTCTAATTGTATTAGGAATCAACCTTTGTAAGGTAAGTTAGGATTCGTACCATATTAGGAATCAACCTTTGTACAGCTATATATATTGTGAATAATGAAAGGAATCCCCAAGGGAAATTATTCCTTCTTTCAATATGTCTGAAGACTTCATTGCTCAAGTGCATATTATCTTCCTCTTAATTGGATTTCAATGGGATTAGTATCACTTCTACTGCTTCTCTGCCCTGTGAGGATTTAAGGTTGCATTAACAGAGAACAAAGTACAAGCAATACTTCTAACTTTGCATATGATAATTGAATTAAAAGCTCTAAAAAGAATCCCATCAAAGAGTAATTTCTATTTTCCAGAAAATGCGGGAATGAATTTTTATTCAATCCTCTAGAATATACATTTTGTGTCACTTGCATGTGGGACTATACTGTTCGGGGGCAGGGACATACAAGAAATTTTATTTAGTGCTAATCTCCCATCAGTCTCACATGTATGTATTTAATATGATTGTGAGTCGCAATTTGCAACAAATGTGACAATTCAGGCATGCAATGGCAAAAAATGGACAGGGTGTTACAAGCTTAATATAGTCAATTAACTGTGCCTCAATTCAGAATTAGTTGAAGTCAACTATATGAATCATCTTTTTAAAAGTTTAGTAGATGTATAGTTCGAAATGTTTTTTATCCTCATGAAAAGCTCAACACATTTATTGTAATAAATGTTTTTTTAGCTCATTTTCCTCAAGGCAAGAGCAGAATATAGTTAATTGATGGCTTACAATTTTATAAAATTTCTCAAGATAAATTGATACCTTATTTTCAGTTAACACATCAACAATATCCTCATGAAGCCATCTCCGATGCCTCGGGTATTCTTGCAGTGCAATACGACAACCCATTTATCGAATCAAATCATGCATCCCAAACCTTTCAAATGATGACTCGAAAAGGAGGGACTTCTCAACCAGGACATCTATTATTATTTCAGGGTACAATTTTCTAATTATACCAGGACCTGGAATAAGGGAACATGCTAAGTCTAGAAAAACTTGCTTCTCTGCATCCCCCAGGCCATCATAACTTATCTTAAGCTTTGAAATAATTTCATCATTTGGAATATCTTTTAGTGCACCTACTGCAGTTATCCACTGCCTCATGCTCCGTCCACAAAGGAAGGTTTAAGCGCCAGGGGAAGGCCAGCAGCGTACTGTGCCATTGCTGAAAATCTCTGTTAGGAGATGTCTTTCTAAAAGCATGCCAACTAAACAGTCGAGTTGCTTCAGCTACAGCAAGTAAACCAACTTTATAAGTTTCATCACAGTTCCAAAGCAAGCTGTTATAATAATTCTACTACCTTTACCAAACCAATCACGATCTCCAGCTAACCCATCCAACTACTATAACCTTCTTAGAACCAAGTCTTTTTCTGATCATATCAATTCCACTATATTCACAGATTCAACTGTCAACACCTCAGAAACAAGAGTCTTTTGCAGAGACAACAAAAGAAGCACCTTCAAATTGATGAGAAATCCTGTCAAAAATGGCTCTTGCAATGGTGGTCTTCCCAATACCACCCATCCCTGAAATCCCAATAAATTGAACATCTTCACATTCCATCATCAACAGTGAGCTTACAGCCTGAATTTGTGATTCTGCTCCCACTAGAGTGCCACTGGTCAATAACTTTGGGCACAACTCTTTAAATATCTCTTTCACAATATGTTGAATGCATATAGACACATTTCTACACAAGAGAGAGGATAATGACAAATGAGAAACAAAAAATTCAAATACAGAAAATACACAAAAAAAAAAAAAAAAAAACACAAGATAAAGCAGAACATAACAGAAGTGAAATAATTTAAGGAGAGTGTAGATGTGGACGTAATACTATCGTCAAATAGGAACACATATGAGTTGTAAGAACAAAAAGGATGGTAATCACCTTACTTACTTGAAAGGTGTAATACCTGTGTATTTTACAGGTATGAAAGGTGATAAGAGTTACTTGCAATTCAGTAAATTTGTTAGTTACACAGTAATTAGTGAATGAAAAGTTCATTGTGCAAATGCATCCATTATACAAGAAATGCTCAACAGTATCAGATTTAGCTTTGTTCTACTGACCCATTATAAGTACTGCCATGCAGATCATGGCCTGCAAAATAAGCTGATTCATTTAAGGCTTTCCTCCAGTTATGCACTTTCTTGGTGTCACCCTTGCAATCTTCCTCATACCGGGAAAAAGCTTCAGAAAATCTATTCCTCTGGGAGCGTACTTCCAATGGACTTATGTCATAGAATATTGGTACAACTGCCTGCCCAAGTTCATGTCTACATTCCATGATCTTCAATAGCTCATCCAAGCACCATTTGGATGAAGCATAGTTCTTCGAGAAGACGATAATGGCAAACCTAGACTCTTTTATGGCACTGACAAGTTGAGGTGAGATGGATGCACCACTTTTTAGTGTTTCATCATCTTTGAAGGTATTGATTCCAGCTCCATATAATTCTCTGTAAAGATTGCCCACAAAGGTCTTGCGAGTGTCTTCTCCTCTAAAACTCAAAAACACATCATAATCCCACTGTTCGGAACTATAAGAGTTAAAAGGCATCTTTATCCAAGAGTAAATTGGAGAGCGTTTCTTCTCAAAGATTAAAAGTCCTGCTATTGAGCTTCCTGAACAATTCCAAGTTGCATACTTTCATTCTGCTTAGTCATATTCTTTTCAGTGCACTAACAAAAGATCACCCAAATCAGCAGCCTATTACTAGCCAACAAAAGATTATAAAAAAAAAAAAAAGACCTGCATTATTGCAACACCCTATCATCTAACTAAACAATCATTTTTGCAACATTTCATCCATTTCCATTGAGAAATAGATTCCAAAGTCCTATTGCGCAATATTCAGAAAATGAAATATAATTGGATCTTATAGGAAAAATGAACCACCATGGTTGAGCTTGAAAAGTAGTGTAAAATTTGAAAAAGGATTGTCTCTTTCTTTATTTGCTAGAACAGTGAAGGCAGGTTCAGAGTATCATTGAACACATAATAGCGACATTTAAATGAAACTGAAAGTAACCCAATTTCCATCTCCCGAAAAGAAAAAAAAAGAACCTCAGTTAGTTGGTTGAGCTTCAAACAAAGAATGGTTGACCTGTAAAATTTTACTTTAGTCATACAAATTGCTAGTGGAAGCTTAGGGAAAATAATTTTGGACAATGTGTATTGTTAAGACTCATTTGGTCACGAGCATTATTCATTTTTTCGCTAACTTTTTGTATAAATTATTTACAAATTAATGTTTAGTCATAAAAAGTACAAATATAACTTAAAATTATATTTGAAATATAAAAAATACATCAAAATTTATTTTCACCTTTTTTCAATCACTTTTTTATTTTCCTTTTCAAACTTTGCCCTAAATTATTAGTTTTATAAAAAAAAAAAGACTTATTTCAATTTGATCAAGTGTGCCACGGGTTTGGATTTTGGGTCGGGTTGGGTTGTGTTAATTAAGCTTTTATTTAGTAGATAGACTAAAAAAGAATAAAAATATATTAATTATGACATACTCCATCTATCTCATTTTAAGTGTCTTAGTTTAATTTTGTACTGAATTTAAGAAATAAAGGAAGACTTTTGAATTTTATAACCTTTAATTAAAATATGTGGCGTCTTTTAAATCTTGTGGTCTTAAACTTGTCAAAGCTTACTAAATATAGAAAGAGACACTATTTTTTGGACAAAAAAAAAATAAAACACTTAAATTGAGACGGATGGAGTATGAATTAGTGAAACATTTTTTTTCTACCTAAAAAAATGGTATCCAACTTATGACATTATGTTATTATCCACGAGATATTACTCTTTTAGAGCAGATTTGGTTGTATGTTTCAGGTGACATTTTAAGTTGGATGAATTTACTAATTTTAGAAATTGGGGATATAAATTATATTTCATTTTTTTAGGAAAAGTATATTCAAACAACAAAATATTCTTTGCAATTAGTATAATCAAAACGCTATTCCATCTTCAACTCCAACTTCAAAAATTTTAAATAAAGTAAAAAAAAATTGATTATTTATGAGCAAACGCTAACTTAGTCTTATGTTTGATCGAAACTTTTATTTCGGTATAAGCTATTATGGAATTATTTATCAAAATTATGATATTATTTTTGTCACTTAATGTCGGATAATAAATTATTAATCTCGGATAAAAATAATAAAGTGACATATTTGTCCTTCTTCAAATGTCTTTTAAGTTAACATTAAAAATAAAAGTTTATCTAAGTTAACAAGTATAAAATCAAACATACATTTTATATGAAAAAGGCATAAAAATCCCATTAACTATGAAGATAAAAATCAAACATACATTTTTGGTACAATACTGTTGTACACGCGTTCGTGTATATTTTGTAAGTTTTTTTTCATTTTATTATCATATTATATTCCTCTTTCTTTATTTTTCATTTTCTTCCTCTTTCTTTAATACCCACTCTCTCTTTCCTCTTTTATGCTCCTACCACAATTCTGGTCCGTCGGTGGTGGTGTAAAGGTGATTTTTATGATAGTTTTTTAATTGTTACAGTGGAAGGAGAAAGATGGAGGTTCACTATTGTTATCTTCATAGGTGAATCATTGCAAGCAGCCTGTGGTCTTTTAAACTCACATTATATTTTTTTTTTCAAAATCTCATTCTCGATTAGTTTAAAATTGCAGATCATTCTACATTACTTTCATGTCAAGATGGTCTGAAATTTTGCCATTTACTCGTTTTCTTTGAATTTATAAAAACGTGGAATAGGCAAAAGAAGACAAAAAAGTTTCTTAAGCATTGAAATCTTTATCCAGACAACTCATAATACGATCAACGATGGTGATTCACCAAATTTGGTGGGTAATTAGTCGATCTAGTGAAAGATGAAAGTTTAAGGTGAATGAAAGGAATTCTTTTTAAAAATAAAATAAAATTTGATTGTATTTCCAAATAAAATAAAGGAAGAAAAAGTAGCAGCTTTAGTTTAGTGATATTTCCAACTCTCTTCGTCATTTGCACAACTCTTAAGAAAATATTAATTCTTAAAAAAAAATTGACTAAACTTTTCATAATTAAATAGGCATTGAGATTTGATCACATATCATATAATAGGGGAGAATATAAAAAAAATAAGATTAATTCTTTCATGATTTGATAAGTGGGCAATCTTTTTGTCCAAAGAAAAAAAGTTAAGTGAACACTTTTTTTTATTCGGAGAAAGTAATAAACTAAATGTAATTAAATATAAAAAGGTCAATTAATAAGTGACACGTGTATATACTAATCATCTATTAATTTATCTTTGGCATCCACGCTCCTTTAGAAGAGTAAGCACAAACTGTCATTTCATCACCTAGGGCTCGTTGGCTGGGAAATAAGTTTTCGAAATAACTAATCTCGGGATTAGTTATTTCACTCTCAATGTAAAATAAAATAACATTATAATCCCGAAATTAGTTATTCTGCAATTTTATTTCAATCAAACATGGGTAAGGAATTAATAAAAATTTATCTCAAAACTATTTTTATTTATCCATCATACCAAACGACAAATGGTGTATTCATTTCACTTAAAAAAATGTTCAGGAGGGGGTAATAGGATCCTCGCAAAAATTGAGTGTGTTACTGAAAGTCCGACCTTAGTTCAAGGGTTTCACCTAGTTGATGAGGGTTTCATTCCCCACCTTGTAATCCCCTCCCACGTTCCCCTTCCCCTACCCCTATGTAATAAAATAATTTTGTTTTCAAAAAAAATAATATTTTAATCTATTTCTTTTATTAACATGCAATAAGTGAACATAAGTAGTGAAAATTACAAAGGATGTATGGAAATAACTTAAGTGCGGAGGATACAATAAAAATACCCTAAAGACCTGGTGATATGAGTCAAGAGCACCTAATTGAAAGCAAATACAAGAATTTTCCACCAAGCTATATAGGAACTTAAAAGACAACTGAATAAAATAACAGAATCAGAGTCTATTGATGCGGATCGGCAAACAACTCACTCCAAACTCCAAATCACGGAACTCTCATCGGCTCTTCAAAATCATCAAGTACTCATGCATAGACCTATACATAAAAGTGAAGCAAGTATAATATGAGTACGGGAAGCAGATATACTTAACATTATTATCGATCGACCTTAAACTAAAGTAGTGGTGAGGGTTAGTCTTGCAAATGCTACTTTCAAACTTTAAGAATGGTTAGTTCAATAAGTATATATAATGAAATTTGATAGATAAGAGATAAAATAATTCCACAATTCAGCTAGATATCATAAATCAACAGCTAGAATAGATAATCACGTAAAAACTCTAGATTTGATAATAGGCTCAAGTACAACTTCAATGAGTCATAAATAGTGAATGAAATGCAATAGCCAAATGAAACCAGTATACACACTTACTCCACAAGGGTTTCCGAGAGCCAAGATCCATGGAGGACTCGCGACATTCATATACTCGTCTAGAATCATATTTAACTAAATCACATTAGGTAACCAACCTTTTATGGATGAAGTAACGTCACTCCGTCCGGCACCAGATCCATCAAGATCACATCAGTCTATAACCATATGATTCATCAAGTATTTCATGCATGAGATATCGTATGAAAGAATAAATGTCAATAAACTAAATGAACCAGTCTGTTAGGTCATTACCTTAAGATTCATCACAGAATGTCAGGCTGAATGTTCATATAAAGTATAAATATCATATTCACACATAAAGTATATATACTGTACAGAAAAAATGCATCTAGGAAACTTTTCATCGTTCACAAATGTACGAGATGTCCAGGGTGATGTATGAACACCTGATAGTCTAATCAAAGAAGTTATCTTTTAACTCAATAAGAACATGCTTTGGCGCTCATCTATTCCGTTCATCAAACATGTAATCAATTAATCATGATAATCATCTTTTACTTCAGTTAAAACATACTTCATAATCCATTAATATCATCAATCAGTCACATAAGTCATCACATAATCGGCTAAAATATCAATCATGTGGCATCGGTACCCGCACAAGTGCTCGTCACCTCGCGAGTATGAGAACCTTTTATCCTTACCCCTTATTAATTACTCCATTTGTCCCAATTTATATGACACATCTTTCTTTTTAGTCAGTCAAAAAAAGAATGACACATTTCCTTATTTGACAACAATTTAACTTTAAATTCTACCTTTTACGCTTAACGAGATGATCTATAACCACACAAATATCTTTGGCTTATTTTAGACCACAAGATTTAAAAGTCTTCCTTTATTTCTTAAATTCCTTGTCAAGTCAAAGACCTTCATATAAAATGAAACGGAGGGAGTAGTTATTTACCAACAAAACACTCCAAATATAGTTTAGAAAGTCAACTTGATTCTTTTTGTTATGGTTATAAAATAATGATACATGTCTAATTGTTTAATTAAAATACAATTTATATCTCATTTTCATAATGTGGTGCCATTTATTCTCAAAATCACGCTGAAACATTAAATACAAGTGCGACACAATTCAAATTCATCCGAAACAATTGAAATCTAGCTAAAACTTACAGACAAGTCCAAAATCATCATAAAGACCTTTTGGAACTTTTAAATCATGAACCCGAGATTGTTTAGTCAACTATTTTACCGTGGTCTACTCTTAACTTTCAATTATACTAGAATGCAAGTCAAGTGTCTGAATCACGCTCGAGCCCCTCGAGATTCGTTCAAACCATCCAACTAAGTCATAAATTTCCATCTAGACTTATGAGAACTTTCAAACCTCGATTCTGAGTCTGTTTTACCCTGACTGTTGACTTTGATCAACTCTTACTCCCTCCGTTTTAAAATATTTATCTTACTTTTCTTTTTAGTCCATTTATAAAAGAATGCGTCTTTTCTTTTTTTGACAACTTTTTTATTCAAACTTTCCACATGGCATGTTGAAGAACACAAGATTAAAGAGAATTTCGGTACATTCAACATATCTTTAGTTAACAACCATATGATTCAGAAGTCTTCTTTACTTTCTTAAACTTCGTGCCAATTCAAAACCAAACAAACATTTTGAAATGAAGGGAGTATTTTATTTTTTCTCGAAGATTCTAGATTTTGTTTTTATTCTTCGATACACATCGAATTGCCTCGAAAATCGTCCCGACAAGTCATAATATGTACGTTGAACCTAAAAGAAGTGTCATTCGAAAAAAAGGGTTTCAAATACTCAAAATGATCGAACGGGTCGTTTTTTGTAGTACACTTATTTCTTGTTCCTATTTCAAACAATTTTTCATTCCAACTTCAACTCTTCGGCTAATATATTGCTAAATAGCCCACATCTAAAAAGGTTTTTTGATAATTCATTTCTAATCCGTCGTTAATTAAGATTGGTGACAAATTTTTGCTATGTAGCGACAAAAGTTGTAAGTCGCTGATTCTTATTTTTTTCAGTAGTTATTTCTCTTTATCTCGTTTGATTGGTCCATGTATCATAAAACAAGTTCATTTCTTTCTCATGAGTTGTTATTATATGAATTTTATGAAGTAATTTAGAAGTCTCTGATTTGACTTTAAATCACTAATTTCATTGAACCGCCCTTGACAATGTGGAGCAAGTGTAACCTAGACGGTCTCTTATGTGTGGGGATTGCGTCATATTTATCTCATTTTTTTAATTTTTTTTTATCATGAAATGAATTAAAAGTCTTCCTGCTGCACAAAAGCCTCCGTGACCATGGAGATTGAATTCTTTTCTTTGCCTTTTCGAACCGCTAATAAAACACGGCAAAATTAGCTCGACCTCACTGGCTTGCATGCATCTTTCGTTCTTTAGAAAACTTCATGCATTACAACCTGCACGGTCCAGTCACTATATAAGAAAGTGGCTGATTTCTTCACTGAAGCACGTGGCTATATTGCAACAACAGTGCTGCATTGATCACGGTGTCAACAGTGCTGCATTGATCACGGTGTCCGTCGTTAAATATTCTTCCGCTTACCTTTTTCCCTTTGTTCTTAATTCATTTCATCATCTCGAATCGTACCATATACCAACATGGTTTCCATGAAACAACACAATCATAGCATGCTCAAGGTCATGAGCCCGAGACTATGAGCATTTCGTTCTTGATCACAATCATAATTTAAATTTATTATTTCATACCAAATTAAAGACGTATCATATATAATACATCTATATACAATGAAATAACTTTCTTGATATGGTAGAGTTTAACTAATAGGTAACTAAAACTATTTAGAAATTCAGCTAAGGGTGCATTTCCCCCTATTGTATTTAAGTGTACTTGAAGTTACAAAACGTTCAGCGATATTGCATAAAAGAGATGACATATAAATCAGAAGATCTCATAATCCAATTCAACTATAGATTGATTACACGACTAAAGTGGAGCCTTATATTTGCTGAATCAATGTACACAAAAATTTGGAAAACAATGGAGTTGGAACAAATTATCTGCTTGGACATAAGTGACTCCGCATATTAACGAAAAAGAATCACTTAACCAAATTTTATTTAAATAATGAAATTACTCCCTGTTCTCAATATTTGAACAAATAGAAAAAATTTACCCCTTTTGTTGCCTTTTTCCTCTATCCATTCTTCAATTCAACCATAAAAATGTTTTTTACATTTCGAAATTCTAGTATTATAAATGTTTACCCCAAAAAAGGTACAGTTGAATTTGTAAGTGGTTTTAAGGATACTTGGACCGATTTATAATAGATAATGATAAACAATTGACAATATGTAAGCAAAAGTAAATAGTAAGTAAGAAAGTTAGCTTGTAACGCCGTAAATTAAGATGAATTCCTTCCGTAAGATTGGTTCGGGCCTCAGCTTAATTGCTTCGATTTCGAGCCATTAATGAGAGCTGTGATTATAGTTGCAATAAGTAAGATCGTACAAGTGAATAATGAGAATATGATGCCCTTCCAATATGAAGGTTGAGCTCCTTTTATAGCTATGAATACAAGGCATTGATGCCCGAGGATCACTCTTAAATTAAATGCAATTAATGACAATATTAATGAGCTAAGAGTAATAGCTGGCGTCATATCTGAAATGGGCACGCGCTAGGCTCCCCCGGTTCTTCATCCGTGTCGTTCGGTTCGGTCACTACCTAGCCTTGTCTTGTCATCCGGTGTATCGTTACTTGTATCTGATTTAGAACTTAGTCGCTTACCTCGAATTCTACACTCAAACCTTCCCACACGTCGTGCCAATTTTACCGTATACAGACAGTCCCCGCACTTCCCGGATCAAAGTTTACCGAAGTGATGGGAAGTGAAAATGATTTCTTCGTTGTCTTCTCTTGCAAACTTCTTTTCAAACTACTCCGAAATAGGCGGGAAATGAAATGTTTCCTCTTTTTCAAACTCTGACTCACGCCTTATTATTCTGCAAATTCTGACACATGTCGACTTCAGATTGCACCGCCTCTTCGGTTGAATCACCGAAACGTTCCGAATGACGACCTTAACCCCTATAAAATCTTTCTCTTATTTTCCTTTTTCCACCTCTGCAAAATTTCCTTTCTAGTCCCCTTTACTCGTTCTAAGTTCCTCCCGTTCAAATCTTCAAACCTTCAAACCTTCAAATCTTCAAATCACAGACCTTCATACCTTTAAATCTTCATACCTTCATATATTATCTTCATACCTTCATATCTTCTTCCTCATGGCTAAAACCACTCGATCTTCTTCAAGACAGTCTTTTCCGACTTCTTCATCTCCATTAGCCACCGATGACGCCGCCAGCGCTGGTGAGTCTCCTGAAGCTCAGGCTGCTGTTGAGCCCAAAGCCTTTGACATGCTTCCATCCACTTTTTGTTTTGACAATGAATTTTCCGTTCTTACTGTCACTTCAAAATTCACCCGAGGTGAAGAGGCTAAAAGTTGTCCGACCTCTATTAACTTTTCCGTCCTTGACACAATCTGAAAAGACTGTAGTTGGACCAATCTCTCCGGAATCATTATACCCGGCCCGGACGAGGATATTACTACCTACATGACCGGGTACTCTAATGTTTACACCTACCCTTTCACTTTTAAACTTGTCCCTCCAATTGACAACGTGATCCTCGAGATGTGCAGGACAATTTGTGTCTTGCACAAATTGGTCAGTCTATTTGGAGGGTCGTTACTTGCTTCTGATTTCTGGCCGGTGAGGTCAAAGAAATCATCACTTTGGATCATCTGATCCATTTATATGTTCTAAGATTTATCCGTGGCGGGATCGTTCAGATCTCAAAATGAGAAAAATTCTCCATCCTCTCCAGTATTGACGAAGATCAAGACCGAGGTTGGATGGAGCATTTTTTTCACGGAGGAATGGAATTTGCACTGTAAGTATCAAAAACTCCTTCCATTTCTTTTGCATTACCTATAACTTTGACGATTTACCCTAAGCTTTTTGTTGCCACTTTTTTAGCTGTTTGCTGGACTCCGGTCCATGTCGAGAACCTCCACAAATTAGTTGAAAAAAATTATAAGCACTCTTCCGCATAGAGAGAGGACATGGAAAGTACTTTCCAAAAATCGATGGAAAGCTCAAAACCATGGTTGGTAGTTGCCGAGCTCTTTTTTTTTCTTTTTTCCATTATCATTCTTATACATATTTTCACCTTCTCTTTTTTTTTCTAAAAACAGCCAGGTTTACTGGAACCTCAATCCCAAGGACCAATCTTTCGGCTGCCCTGACACTTCTCAACCTGACACTTTACCCGGCTGCATCCGTTTGCCGTATCGCTGAGGTACCAAATAAAAAGAAATCCTCAAAATCCAAATCCTCGAATCCTCTGAAGTCACCCTTGGTTACTTCAAAGAGGAAAAAGTCTCTGAAAGTGGGCGGTCCTTGTGGGGTTAACAACACCAATAACTCTTTAGAAGAAAATGTTTGGATAAAGAAGACTACCACCACTCTGGTAGAAGGCATTCCTACCGAAGTCAGAGAAAATACTACTACAGAAGCTATCGTGCCCCTATCTGGTGCCGCACCAACTTCTGCCACCAAGCCACCAATTGCTAAACAAATTTCCATTATCATTGAATATGATGATGAAGCCACGGATGAGGAGCCGTTGGAGAAGGGACAAAGGACTTCAACTCCTCCTTCCATCATCGCAGCTGGTCCACAACTTTAGGAAAGAAAATTTTGATCGCCTCTTCACTGAGGTTGGAACCTCTGCAATCTCGGTTTCTCCAATGAACACCTCCGGGTTTACACATCTATCAATTCCCTAGAGGATTTTGAAATCATCTCATCCCTCGAAGACATATGCCACTTCTCGATCTAAACTAAGGTTGGCCAGTGAGTCGGGTCAGCCCAGTCCCGCCCCGAACACGACCTCTGTAAAAAAAATGGTTTCGGGACTCAAACCGGGATGGGATATGGTCTCGTCTTGACCCGTCCTGTCCCGCCTGTCCCGACCCGATCCCTGTCCCGCCCCGGTCCCACCCGAAACTCCCCCTTTTGCAAAAATAATCATTGCACCAACGACCATTTTACATTTTGGCCGTTGTGAAACGGTCATTTTTGGCCTCCCCCCTCCCTCAACCCCCCCTACCCCCTTAATATTTATTTTTAACCCATAAGTTATTATATATCCACTTTAACCCAATTTTCCAACTATTAATACCTCATTTTCTCTTCTTCTTTCTCACAAATATTCCTACAATCTCTCTAATCTCTCAACAATCTATTTCTCTACAAGTCTACATTGTCTACTAAATATTCAATTTTATTTATTCATTTTGGAATTGGGAGTGAAGTTGGAAACTAGCTTGAGGATTTTCATAGAGCAAAGTTTCAATTTTCAACCTCTGGAATACACGTCGACGTTACGTCGGTGTTTGGTACATCGTTCATTCATTAAATTATTATTGTTTGTTTATTTTATTTAGCGCACTAAATTTCGTTTACTTTAATTATTTATTAATATAAGTATAAATTTATAATGGAAGGATTTAAACGTATGCTTATGGGTAGGGGTCATGCTTCTTCTAGTAGGGGAAACAAGGGCAAGGGTCCTATTTCTAGACAGAATCTTATTCCTACACATGATGATTTTGTTGATACTGATCATTTTCCTACAATACCATTAGATTTAGACGAGGAGTTATTTTCTGGAACTCAAGAAGACTTTAATTTAGACGATGATCTAGATGATACACCCACTAATGTAGATGACAACACACCCACTAGTGCACTTTCAACTGAAATGCCTCATATTCCCCCTAGTATGAGACGAGGTCCTGCAAAACGACCATTAAAATCAGATGCATAGACATTTTTTGATAGGGACGTATAGAATCAAGTAGATAGATGTAAAATTTGTAAAGATGTTTTAAAATTTAAAACTGGAAAAGGTCACGTTGGGACGGGGGGTTTAATGAGACACGTAGCATGGGCTCATCCAGCTAGGTATGCCCAATACAAGGCTTCAAAATCGGGTGCGCAAACGTCCACTCCATCGGAACAAGGTTCACATACTGTCCCGGACCAAGTACAGGGTCAAATTAACCCTATGACGGGGGAAATTGTAGGCCCTAAATACAATAAACATAGAGATAGGGAAGAAATATCAAAATTAGTTGTTGTGGAGGGTTTGCCTTTTTCATTTCCTTCATCTCTCGGTTTTATTCATTACATTAGAGATATGTATAATCCTGCTTTTAACGATTTTCCTAGATCAACTGTTAAGAGAGATGTATTTAACTTCGCACATGAATACCAACAATATTTACGTTATTCATTATATCATTTTAATGGAAAAGTGGCTATCACTTCTGATATAGGTCGTAGTACTAACGACCATGATTATTTAACGGTAACCTGTCATTGGATAGATTATAAATGGTCTATGCAAAAACTTATCTTAGCGTAAAGATATATAGATGATAGGCACACTGGTACTTTTATTACAGAAAATATTTATCAAGTGTGCGATTATTACAGAATAACTGATAAAATTATGACTATTACATTAGATAACGCTTCCTAACAATTACGCTATTATAATTTTAAAAAATAGTTTAACTCCATCTTTTCCAGATCATTTTCATATAAAATGTGCGTGCCATATATATAACTTAATTGTAAAGGATGGTCTATCACTTTTGAAGACATTCTTAGTAAAATACAATTTGCTATAAATTTTATTTTTAAAAATAATAGAATACAACGAAGAAAAGAATATAAAAAAATTTGTCACGATTGCCAACTACCTTATAGAAAAATTCTAGAAGTAGCACCCACTAGGTGGAATTCTTTATACGAGCAACTACTTGTTGCTTATGACTATAGAAAACCTATAACTTTATTTTTTAACTCTCATAATCAAAATCCAGCTGATATGGTTGTAGATAGCGATTGGGTAAAAAATTCTGAACTTATTGTATTTTTAGAGAATTTTTTTCAAGCAACAAAAGAATTTTCCGGTATATATTATCCTACTATTTCAACTATATTATTTTATATAGCTCTAATATTTTTATTACTTAGTGAATATATGGAAAAACCAGCTTATAAGGCAGATATTAAAAAAATGTTTATCAAAATAAAAAAATACTTTATTCCTATTCCCACTATTTATATTATTGGTGTTGTATTAAATCCGACTATTAAAATAGACGGTACTAAATCACTTATTGAAACTATTTACGATTGTATAGAAGTACTACCACCTCCAAGTCCCAAAAATCCAAATCACCCACCACCTATTGAACAAACTAAAGAAGAAGTGTTGTCTAGCGTAGAAGACGAATGCAAAAAAGTATATAGGTTTTACCAACAAGAAAGTGCTAGCAACCTACCGGCTTCCATACCATCTTCTTCTTCTTCTTCAACACAACCTCACAAAAGACATGATATTTCTGCGGCTAGTATTGAAAGCCTCAGAAATAGAATGTGCGGCCATACTGCTACTAACCAAATTAGCGAGTTTGATATTTTTGTTTTGGAGGATTCTGTACCGTACCAAGCAGTTCTCAATGAAGAAGGACGTGAAGACTTGCTGAAATACTGGAGGGGGAATGAGAAGACCTTTCCGACACTTTCAATGATGGCCCGAGATGTTTTGAACATTCCCGCGTCATCAATGGCGTCTGAAAACGCTTTTTCTGCCGGCAGATATCAAATAGGAGAGCACATACACTCATTAGCCGGAGACAGCTTGGAGATTGTAGTATTATTCAGAGATTGGATACGAGCGGAGCAGAGAAGGTGCGGTCAACCGGAGATCAATGAAGAAGAAGAAGACGAAAACTACAACGAAATCTTATCCGAAGGTGGTGGAAGCGACGTGGAGCAATTTGACCAACAAATACCAATTTCAACCGACGAACCACAGGAAATTATCAAGAAACTAGAACATGTTTTTTTCAGAATGTAATTTTTTTAATTGCAATTTACTATGTAATTTGCAACTATTGAACAACACCACAAAGTTGCAATTTTGACAATTGTATTTGTATTACAAAAAAAATCATGTCTATTAAATAATATAAGAGGCACAAAAACAGCCTTGGGATGTTTTTATTACACTATCTTGTCTTGTTTAATTATTGAGTTTTTATATATATGTTATTTTTTAAATTAAGTGCAAAAAAAAAATAGCCCGGGATCGGGGCGGGACTTCGGCAAATCACGCTTGACCCGACCCGATTCGATCCCGCCCATTCCCCGTCCCGCCCCGACCCGATCCCGCCAAACCCGGTCCGATGGTCCCGAGCCCGGCCCACTGGCCACCCTTAATCTAAACTAGTAAACATATTTCTAGCTCCAAGTGCGGATTAGAAGAAAAATGATAACTGTAACCCTCTCTTTCCCCGAAGACACGAACTTTCTATCTCAACTAGTCAGGGTTGCAAGCTATTTTAGGCCTCTAATCTCGTATCCCGATAAGGAAAAAATAAAGTACATCTCGTGGAAATGCCTCTTTAATGAGGGCATGCGTACATCCAACCGGGTATGTAACTCCCTTCATTATTTACATTTATACTTGTCTTTTCTTTTAACATATTCTAACTTGGGCTCGGCACATGCTTTTGCAGTCATCCATTTTGGTCGGAGAGGGCTTCCTTCGATGCCTCGAGAAAAATGAAGATATCAAGGGGCAGTTGGATGCCCAAGAAAAAGAGATTCGGCATCTCAAATGAGTCGTTCAGAAAAGATATGCCCAACTACAGCAGGACGGAGACTTGCCTGTAGTTAAAGCTAAATTGGACCGAGTTAGAGGTGACTATCTCCGGGCCATGAATGACCTCGAGTTCATCAACGAGGATAATAAATCCTTGTAAAAAAAGAATGACAGGCTTTACAATTACATCCAGGCCCTTGCCTAAGAAATCAAGGATTAAGAAGAGGTCCGACATTATCAAGCACCGAAGAAAGACTTCCTTAATGCCGAAATTGACCGCCTCAACACCTAGTTTACTATACTTGATGCGGAGAGAACCGATGAGCAAGCTATTATCAATCAAACCTTTGAACGAGACTTGAAAATGTCTCAAGATCATGCTCGTCAACTAACTATGACCATCGAATATATGAGAACCGAGCTCGAAGCCGCTTCCTGGGAAAACTCTGAGATTCCAGCACAATTGAACCAAACTTTGGCTGAACGAGACCAAGCTCTGGCCGATGTGGAAGATGAGGTGACCTGGACATGGATGCCATGATTGTTGAGGCTAAGGTAGTAGAGGTCGAGGCCTTCTGTTGGATGATTGATGATAGTACCGAGGAGGATCCCGAAAACTCTAAGTCTGAATCTACCTGATTTATAGGCTCACATGCCTTTGTGTATTTTTCTTGAATGTTTTTTGCTCTAGCCGTTTCCCCAGCCATGTTTGTGAAAGAATATATTTCAGTCTTCTTTTTTTCTCAATTATAATTTTTTCTATATTTTCGCATCTGTTATTGCTTTCTTGTTTTCAATAACTTAGCCAAATAAAGGTTTAACCCAATCCGGACTAATTACTTTCGACTTCAGAGTTTTACTTAATCAAACCATCACTTAGCTTGTTTTGATCTGAGTGAAAGTTCTCCTGGTCTTAAAAATGACTTAATCAATTTTGAATATAAACTTTTACTTTAGTTTGATTCATACCAGGCAAATCCTTCCTGCTTTAGGTCATTTAATGACTAATTATAAGGACCTTATTTTTATGCTTATGAATAAGACGTCTCTTATTCACTTCGGGCATGAATGTCAGAATTTTATTTATTCTCAACTTTATAGACAATTTAAGTGTCTTTAAAAATAGGCTAGATTCATTTGATCTAGTGCCTTAGAAGCATGTTTTTAGAACATTACTCAATTTGTTCCGGATGCTTTTATGACGACAGTCCCCAATTAATGATTTAACAAATTTATCTCGTAAGCCTAACGATATTTCCAATTATTCAGAGTGGTACCAACAAAGAAGAAACACAGATACAAACTTTCGAGGCAATTTCTTTCTGCTTTGCTTCGAACAATTGGGTAGGATTCATTCATTCTTTTTGTCTTTACATGACCTTTTTGCAAACATAAACACTACTTAGGCAAGATTCATTCGATCTTTAACCCTTACAAAAATGTCGAAGTATAAAATACAAAAAACTTTGAATTCCTGACTTAAACGGTCTGATCCGAGCATCCAAGGGTGTGGCAGTCCCCTAGTGTTTATGTTTGAAGTATGAGAACTTAAACACTACTTGCATTTTACTACCGAGCAGTCCCCAGTATTTTTGTCCTATTCTCCTCCACTTAGTAACACGCTTTATATTATTGCCTCGTTAAACACATTGCCAGAAAAACTCTTTTTGGGATAAAAATCGTGCTAAGGAAAAAAGAGTGCAACACGCATTTTCAGAACTAATTCTAATTCTTCGGTCTTTGGATAATGACTTCGAGTTCTTCCCTATAAAAGTTAGTAATCCCAAAATAAATAAGGTTTAAATAATTAACCGAACACATACATTAGCAATAATATCGCTTCAAGTGACTGATGTTCCAATTGTTCGGCAACTTTTGCCCATATTAAGCCTCCAATTTTTACTAACCTTTACCAGTTATTTCGAATACTTTGTAGGGTCCCTCCCAGTTCGGGTCCAACTTCCCTTTGTTAGGGTTTCTGGTGTTGAAGGTCACTTTTTGTAGAACCAAGCCCCCTACTTAAAAGTGTCTAAGATTATTCAGTCGGTTGTAATATCTTCACATTCTTTGCTTTTGAGCCACTAGCCGTAGTAATGCTAACTTATGGTGTTCATCAGTTAAGTCAAGCTTGACTTTCATAGCTTTGTTGTTTGATTCTTTGGTTGCAAGGCTAAACCTTAAGCTCGACTCACCTACTTCCACCGAAATTAGTGCTTTTGCACCATAAACCAAAGAGAACGGTGTTTCCCCGGTGCTAGATTTTGGTGTTCTTCTGTATACCCATAATATTTTTGGTAGAATTTCTCTCTACCTGCCTTTTGACTCCTTTAGTCTTTTCTTCAAGTTCTGAATGATTGTTTTGTTTGTTGACTCCGCTTTTCCATTTTCACTCAGGTGATACGGAGTCGACACTATCTTCTTGATTTTCAATCCTTCAAGAAAATCATTTACTTTCTTCCCAACGAACTGACGACCATTGTCCAAAGTAATTCCCATCGGTATGCTGAACCGACAAATGATGTGATCCTAAATGAAATCGATGACTTTCTTTTCTCTAATCTTCTTGAAGGCCTTTGCTTCAACTTACTTAGAAAAATAGTCAGTCATAAACAAAATAAAGCATACTTTTTTGGGTGAACATGGGAGTTGTCCCACAATGTCCATCTCACATTTCATGCACGACTATAGAGACAAAACTGGATGCATCAATTCTGCCGGTTGGTTAATCATTGGTGCGTGCCTTTGGCATTCATCACACTTCCGTACAAAGTTCTTGGCGTCTTCCTCTATCTGAGACTAATAGTACCCGACCTTGATTAGTTTTCAGACTAATAATTTTGCTTCTGAATGATTGCCATTCGTGAACCTCGCACATCACATAATTTGTTTCTCTGTGTACTAAGCACCTCTCTAAAGGACCATAAAAGGAAATTCGGTACAACTGGTCATCAACCATGCAATACCTAGCTGCCTTCGTACGAAGAGCCCTTGACTCCTTCGGACCAGCAGACAACTTTCCATCCCGAAGGTAGTCAATGCATTTATTCTACCAGTCCCAAGTCAAACTTGTTGTATTCACTTCGGCATGACCACTATCAATTACGGAGTTTACCAGTTGCATCACTATTTCAAAATTAAACTCCAACATTTCCACGGATGACCCTAAATTTT
This sequence comes from Anisodus tanguticus, assembly GCA_034509755.1. NCBI lineage: Eukaryota > Viridiplantae > Streptophyta > Magnoliopsida > Solanales > Solanaceae > Anisodus > Anisodus tanguticus. The sequence continues at coordinate 18,462,960 of CM067560.1, read as the reverse complement.
CCAATGCATCTGCTTCATTGTTTTTTCTCGAGAAACATGTTCCACAGTCTATTCTTTGAACCGATGCAATAATACTTGAATTTTCTCTAAGTATCTCTGCATTCTTTCCTCTTTCACTTCGAATGCGCCATTCGCTTGATTGACAACCAGAAGCGAGTCGCATTTTTCTTCGATGACTTCTACTCCCAAATTTCTTGCCAATTCTAGAACTGCAATCATAGCCTCATACTCGACTTCACTGCCAGTCAATTTCACAGTTCTTATCGACTGCCTAACATCCCCCGCATGTGTCTTAAGCACTACCCTGAGTATGGACCCTTTTACATTCGAAGCTCCATCCGTATATAAGGTCTACATCTCCAAATTTATTCGCGAGGTTATTATAAGTTCTCTTTCTATCTCGGGAATTAATCTAGGTGTAAAATCTGCTACGCAATCTGCTAAAACCTGAGATTTCATAGACGTTCTTGGTTTATACTCTGTCATACCCACTAATTTCTACTGCCCACTTGGCTAACCTACATGATAGTTCAGGTTTATGCATCACATTTTTAGCGAATAAGTCGTTACCACACATATAAGATGACATTGAAAGTAAGGTCTCAATTTTCTAGCAACCGTTATCAAAGTTAATTTCATTTTTCTAAGTGAGGATATCTGGTTTCCATACTAGCTAGAGTTCTACTTACATAGTAAATAGAAAATCGTGTACCTTTCTCTTCTCAGACCAAAACAACACTTACAACTACTTTGGACACTGCCAGGTACAAAAATAGTTGCTCATCTACCTTTGGTTTATGTAATAGCGGCGGACTAGACAAGTACTTCTTTAGATCCCTCAAGGCCTGTTGGCATTCCGGAGTCCACTCGAAGTTATTTTTAAATAAAAGAACATATGATTTTTGACCGGGATATGAATCTACTTAGGGCGACCAACCTTTCGGTGAGTCTTTGCACCACCTTCACATTCTCAAGCACCTCCGGAATTTCCTCGATAGCTTTGATCTTATCCAAATTAATATCCATTCCTTAGTTTGAAACCAAGAAACTCAAGAACTTTCCTGAGCCAACTCCAAAAGTACACTTCTTTATATTCAGCTTCATATTGTACTTTCGAAGTATGTCAAATATTTCCTGCAAATCCTTTAAATGGTCCTCTATCTTCCGGGACTTTACTAGCATATCGTCAATATAAATATTATCTCTTTGGTCCCGAACATGTGATTAACTGGATGTTGGTATGTTACTCCAACATGTTTTAAACCAAATGGTATCACATTATAGCAGTAAGTCCCATATCTAGTTACAAATGAAGTTTTCTCTTGATCATCTGGATTCATCCTAATTTGGTTGTATCCGGAGTAAGCCTCAAGAAAACTCAGCATTTCATGCCCTGTCGTAGCATCAATCATTCGATTGATGTGCGACAAAGAAAAATAATCTTTTGGACAAACTTTATTTAAATCCTTAAAATTTATGCAAATTCTCAATTTATTGCCCTTTTTAGGTACGATAACTACGTTTGCTAACCAATCCGAATACTCTACTTCCCGGATGGAACCTATATTTAATAACTTTATTACCTCATCCTTGACAAACTTATGCTTGTAGTCGGCCATTGACCTCCTATTTTGCTTTACCGGAGGGAAGCTTGAGTCTAAATTCAACTTGTGAGTCATAATTTCCGGTGGGATACCTGTCATGTCTAAGTGGAACCAGGAAAAGCAATTGGCGTTAGCTTTAAGAAATTCAATTAATTTAAGCCTGAGCTCCGGGGATAACTCAATGCCCAGGTATACCTTTCTATCCAGCAGATGCATGAACAAGATAACTTGCTGTAGCTCCTATATGGTTGACTTCATGGCATCTTAATCATCTGGCAGCACAAATGACTTCGGGACACGATAGTAATCCTCTTCTTTCTCACAATTTATCTTCTCTCTCTCTTTTTTCTTCATACTCGACGGTCCAGAATCATGTGATTGCTATTTAACTTGTTTACCCTTATTCGCATCTTTCACTTCTTTTGGTGCTTGCATCGACTCCTCTACCGCGAACATTTCCCTTGCCGTCGGCTTTTGTCCATGAATTGTCTTAATTCCCTCCGGATTTGGGAATTTTATCATCATGTGCAACCTTCATGTCGTGTATCCATGGTCTGCCGAATAGTGCATTGTACCTTATTTTACCTTCGATAACGTAGAATTTCATTTGTTGAATTATTTTGGTTGCATTGACTGGGAGAGTGATTTCCTCTTTCGTATTCTCGATCGCCATGTTAAATCCGTTAAAAACTCGGGTCGTCGGTACAATTTGATCCAACAACCCCAATTGCTCTACCACCTTCTACTGGATGATGTTGGTTGAGCTACCTATATCAATTAAAATACGCTTAATTTGATTTTTTTTATATAAAGACATAGATTACAAGTTCATCATTATGAGGTTGAATGATGTCCTCTGCGTCTTCATCATTGAAATAATTTTTTTCCTCTACAAGAAATTCCTGGATCTCTTTTCTCAGGTTATTGACACTTTCATCTTCTTTGCGGTCATGACGGATCCTTTCAGAACGTACATCCCTCCGATAATCATATTTATGATATGTTGGGGTTCAACCAGATCTACCTCCTTGTGTGATTCTCTATTTTCGTAGTTTTTCTTTGCTCGAGCACTCAAAAATTCGCGTAGATGGCCATTTTTCAACAACTGGGCCACTTCATCCCTCAACTAACGACAATACTCTATCTGGTGACCACGAGTTCCATAATAATCACATATCAAATTTGGATCTCTCTAAGTCGGTTCTATTTGGAGTGGTCTCGGCCATCTTGTCTTCTTAATGTGTCTAATAATCGAAACAAGTGCGGACGCATCAATGTTGAAATTATATTCGAAAAGCCTCGGGATTTCTAAACTATTAGAAGAAGAACTATCAGTAAAATTTCTAAATTGCAAGCCCCTACTGGTAGACCCTATATCATTAAATCTATCTCTTCTGTCTGATTGGAATTTACGATTGTTGCGACCCCTATCCGATCTGAAGTTCGATCTTTCAGGTTATCCATAGGGTTGATACCTATCTTTTAGAGACTTCAATTCTGACCCAGTTACCCTAATTGATTTATCAAGATTCTTGTTCTGTCCTGGTGACCCCGGAGGAAGTTCTAGCTGATCATCCTCCACTGAGATTTTAGACTCGTATATATTATGCATATCTGCCCATGTTAATACTGGGAATTCCAATAAGTTTTCCTTTAGTTTAAACGAGGTACTAGAGCTCCTAGGATTTAACCCTTTGGTGAAAGCTTCAGCTGCCCACTCATTAGGTATCGGGGGAAGAAACATTTGTTCCTTTTGAAACCTTGTCACGAACTAGCGCAACAACTCCTTATCCTTTTGAGCAATTTTGAATATGTCTGTCTTTCTTGCTTGGACCTTCCGTGATCTGTCATATGCTTTTATGAAAGCATCTGCAAGCATTTCAAATGAGTTAATAGAGTGTTCAAGCAACATAGAGTACCATGTCATTGCCCATTTGGATAGTGTTTGCTAAATTTCTTCAACAACACCGATTTGATCTCATCTGGGTGCATGTCATTGCCCTTCACCACATAAGTGTATGATGTCACGTGCTCTTATGGATCCGTAGTTCCATTGTACTTCAGGAGATCTGGCATTTTGAACCTCTTTGGTATCAACTTCGAAGCTGCGCTCGGCGGGAATGGCAACTGAATATATCTCTTTGAGTCCGATCCCTTCAGGATTGGAGACGCTCCAGGAATCTGGTCTATCCGTGAATTGTAGGTTTCAACCTTCTCTTCATTAGTATCCATTTGCTTAGTCAAAGCTTAAAGAATTTTCAAGACCTCTGAGGATTCATTTGCCCCCGAACCAGTGCCATCTCCTTAGACTCGATCCTCTTCTTGGACTCTATACTCATCCAGGATGGGATGAGTTTCATCTACCTTATTTTCCTCGCTGGTCTTCTTCTGCAACTGAGTAATGGCCTCTTGTTGCTCATTCAGCATGTTAAAGATTCGAGCCTAATCTATTTTACCATCTTCATCATCATTCAGTGTTTTCTCACGTGACCTTCTAGACCCTTGGGGTGAAACCAAGGGGTTGTGCCGATGCTCGCCAGTTATTGGATCGACAGGTGGGCCATTGTTGTTATTGTTTTCTCTAACTTCAACATGGATTTCGCTAACCATTTTGCAAGTGTTTGGTATTGACATGTTTTCACAAAATCTCAAAAGAAACAAGTGAAATTTGAGTTTGAATAAATCACCACTATTGTCCTTAGCACAATGGTGGGTGCCAAACCGTTTACCCCAAAAAAGGTACAGTTGAATTTGTAAGTGGTTTTAAGGATACGTAGATCGATTTGTAATAGATGATGATAAACGATTGGCAATACTAAAGCAAAAGTAAATAGTAAGTAAGAAAGTTAGCCTGTAATACCGTAAATTAAGATGAATTCCTTCAGTAAGATTGGGCCGGGGTTCAGCTTAATTTCTTCGGTTTCGAGCCAATAACGAGAGCTTGTGATTATAGTTTCAATAAGTAAAATCGTACAAGTGAATAATGAGAATATAATGTTCTTCCAATATGAAGGTTAAGCTCCTTTTATAGCTATGAATACAAGGTATTGATGCTCGAGAATCACCCTTAAATTAAATGCAATTAATGACAATAATGGTCTCTTAATGAGCTAAGAGTAACATCTGGCGTCATATTCGAAATGAGCACGCACTAGGCTCCCCCGGTACTTCATCCGATGTCGCTCGGTTCGGTCACTACCCGGCCTTGTCTTGTCATCCAGTCTATCCCGATGTTACTTGTATCCGATTTAGAACTTAATCGCTTACGTCGAATTCTACACTCAAACCTTGCCACACATCGTGCCAGTTTTTACCGTATATAATAAGTTACTTGTAATTAATTTTCATGTACGTTTGTGAATTGTAATCAATGTTAATTAATTTATCAAATAAGGATTAAGTGAATGATCAGCTTCCAAATTTACCTACAAAAGACTACATATGGAATTATATTTAAAATTAGGATTAAGTCAATGGTCAACATCCAATTTTACCTGCAACAGACTTCATACAGAATTATATTTAAAATCTAGACATTTTTAACCTAACATTTAATATAGGATAGGATTAACTTTTCTTTAGATCTCGAAGTTCAGAATCTGATTTGATGTTAAAATTTTAACTATAAACGACAACAATTTTTAGTATATAAGAGAAGCCATACAGTCGTTATCATCACAAACAATTATAATGACTTTCAGTACAAACTTGCTTCATGCATGCTGTTTGATTTTCTTTGCTTTTCTCTTCACCTGTCCAATTAGATGTGTTGACGGGGAAGGACCTTTACCTGCACTATTTGTGTTTGGTGATTCGATTTTAGATTCTGGAAATAATAATTACATCAATACTACTACTCAATTCCAAGCTAATTGGTTGCCTTATGGTGAAACGTTCTTCAAAGCTCCTACTGGTAGACCTTGTGATGGTCGTCTCATATCCGATTTTATAGGTAACACGATAAGTCACACTATTTTTTTATTTATCGATGAGTTACCACTCAATCTTGACATTTTTATCTTTATCTTGTATTTTCAATTAATTGTCAAGAACTAATTTTTGGTGTTTTTTTATTGTAGCGGAATTTGCTAACTTGCCATTAATTCCGGCATATTTTGAAATTGGGACCGATAAATTTCTTCATGGGGTGAACTTTGCTTCCAGTGGATCAGGTTGTTTAGTAGAAACAAATCGCGGTATTGTAAGTAACTATTCTTTTCTTTTCAAAGTAACATTCTTTTTCAATATTAGAATGTCTTTTTATATTATATTCTTTTCTTTTTGGCATCTCTTATTCATTAGAAAATCCTGCTTTATACAGATAATACTATTTTTTCTGAAGAATGTAATAATACTAATTAACAAGAATATTTTGCAGGTTATAGATCTTCAGACACAATTGACACATTTCAATGAAGTGGTTCAATTGTTGGAGAATAAGTTAGGAAAACAACAGTCTCAACAACTCCTCACTGATGCTGTATACATGTTTAGCACTGGAAGTAATGATTATGCTTTCCCCTACCTTACCAATCCTAAGTTTCCATTTCCTAAGGAACAATTTTCAGAGATGGTATTGGGTAATTTTACAGCTATTTTACAGGTAAAGTATTATTTTATTACGTGTATTCTAACATTATAATTTAATATGCGTATTATCTTTCCCTTTAGTGCACCCTTAAGATGGCAACTTCTTAATTTCTTGTTCAATATTTTTATTTGATAAACTTTGATAATATTTAATATTTAAATTTGTAACAGGCAATTTACAATAAAGGAGGGAGAAAATTTAGCATATTTACATTGGCCCCTGAAGGTTGTTCCCCAGGTGGAAGGGCATTTAATGCTCAATTAGGAGGTAAAAGTGGCGACTGCATGCCAGAACTGAGTGCACTACTGGAGATGCACAGCAATGCTCTTCCCCAAAAGCTCGCACAATTACAGAAGAATTTGTCAGGATTTAACTATACATTATTTGATCTTTACAAAATCTTTACTGAAAAAATTGATAACCCTTCCAAATATGGTAAGTTCTATTTTCTTTATAACCAATTCATTGAATATTTATGTTCACATTTGCTGTTCTACACATTTTCGGCGTAAAATATAAGCCTTTACTCTCAATTCGTTCTAAAAAAAGAATGATACCGTTACTATTTAGGAAGATAATTAATCTTTCTTTCTCTATTATATTTATTTGGACATCTTTTTGAAAATATACCTTTACTAGCTATTATTAAAGATTAAACTATTAAACTGTGATATAAATGCTTCTTCTTCTTTTTCTGAATCTAGTACTACTTATGTAATAATTTCTAAGTATATAAGTTATGTATGTTGAAAATTTTAAGAAATCAATGATTAATTAAGTGTAGCATGAAAATTCAATTCAGTTGACTCTCATACTCTGAACTCGATGTGTTTTCAGGATTCAGAGAGTATTTCATAATCATAAGGTATTAATTTGGAATTTTTGGTTTGTGCAGGTTTTAATGTATCAACAGAAGCATGTTGTGGTACAGGCCCATTTAAAGGAATTAATAGTTGTGGAGGAAAGAGGCAAGTAAAAGAGTACGAGTTATGTCAAAACGTAAAAGATTATGTGTTCTTCGATGCCAGTCATCCTACAGAAGCAGCCAACCAGCAATTTGCTCAACTATTATGGAATGGAACGACGGATGTCATTGCTCCTCACAATCTACAATCTTTTTTCCAACTTTAATGTAATTCAATATTGGATATAGGGTATATATTTCCAATAGGGTATATATACCTTATGGGTAAGAAATTTTATTGACCAAGAAAAGGTGTTAAATTTATCAAGTTCCCGATTCTAGCACGAAAACTTTATTAACTATGTATTGGCTTTTGAAGGATTTATTCAATTATACTTGTTTAAATTAGTTTGTGTAAAGCCCCACACGTTTTTAGGTTTAAAATTTCAATAATAATGAATTTAATGAAATTAAAGGTATCCCGGAGGGTATAGGCACCCACTCGAACAAAGCGTTTGAGGATATACAAGTATATACATGATATGAATTAGAAGTGTGAAATAGTTATATGAGAAAAGGAAGAAGAGAAAAAGGAGGAAAATAGAAAAAAAATGGGTCAAGCCCACAATACCACAGTTGGCATCATGTGATAAGCGGTCTTGCTATGAAACTTAAACAAAAGACTAGAAAAATATGCCCGCACTTCAAGCGGTTTTAAAAATATCTCATTAAACTTTATTGTAACAACTTGTTTGATCGTTTATTCCGTTTTGACCTTTTACTCTCAAAATATCCTTCCTGTAGCTACGTTTCAGTATTTATGACCTGATGGGATGGATGACGCGATTTCCAAGACAATCGAGTGGGGACCGAGTCGAAATAGGAAAATTGAAAGTTGTGGTTGGAGATTTAGTAACTAGGAGTACTGGAATTGATCTTAGTCAACACTGGGTCAAGACGATCTTTTTTTGGAATTTCTAAATGTGCGAGCAAATCTGGAGTGTGTTTATGACCGAAATGCATCTATTTATTTAAAAAAATAAAATTATAGCCACATAGGGATTTTTTTATTAAAATGAAAAATAAAGAGGTCCAACACGACATAAACTAAAAAGTAGAGGTCTAAAATACAAAAAATAATGACATATGTATGAATTAAGAAATGAAATCCCTAATTCATCGCATTATTGTCCAAACCCTGGTTCAGCTTTGCACTGTGCTTCACCGGTTGCCTCTCTACTCCGACCAATCACCGTTCTTTTTGCCTCTGATCCAGCAATAGGTAATTTTGTATCTCTCTTTTCCTGTTTCTTCATTTGCCATTTTTGTCAAAGTACACTGTTTCTCTTTCCCTTTTCATCAAGTATATGGCTACTCTTTACTGATGCATTCTTGTATTTTTGTTGTAAATCACTTGGAGTTACTTGTATTGCACCGATGATGCTCTATCAATCCCGATCTGCTGACATTTGTTGTGGATCTAAATGTTGATATTGATGTGGTTTTGGTTGTTGAAATGCATCGCCGATAATGTTCTTCTCTCCCATCCATTTTTATATCTTATCTTTGTGGCTCTTCTGCTCGTCATGAATTGTTTTATGCCAATAGCACCATTGTTCCGTTGAATTTCCTGATATTTCTCCCTTTTGTTATATATATCCTCCTCTTGTGCACCCAGGTATCTGTATTTCATGTTTGGGCCTTGAGTTCTTAAGTCTATGAAATTTCCAAACTTTACTTGGTATGTTTGTGTTGTTTCTTCTGGCATATAAACCTGCAAAAAAGAACACATAGTTAGTATAAAACACTATCATGTTCTCCTCCAAAGGACTTGAACATGATGGTATAGCATTCCTCTCCTCTTCACATCAATTAACAAGTTGCCAGAATTATAGTAACAAACTACTGCAATCTTGGTAGTTATCCATGTGCCATATGTAGAAGCATTTCTATCCATTGGCAACCCCTTCTTACACTGATCACCAAATACCCTCCTAATCTGGTTTTAATTCTCAAATAAGAAATTTGTGATTTGTCACTATTGATGATTTTTCTTCATTTTGTTTTTAATTCTTCAAAGCTCTGGCAATGAACTGAGGCTTCATCTAAAGCCTAATTTGCCAAGGCATCTGCTAACATATTTCCCTCCCTCAAAATGTTGAAAGTAACAGTCATATTGTTGCTCAATTCTATTATCTGCTATATCCATATTGGAATGCCACATGGAGGATTCCATCCTTCTGCTAAAATCTTATACACCATCTCTGAGTTAGTTTGAAAAATGATGTTGTCTAGTCCCCTTTATCTGCAACATTTCATAGCTTCCAAGATTGTTATCACCTCAGAATCTGTATTTGTTGTGATCCATATATCTTCTGCTTGTGCATATATTAGATTTCCTTCTAAGTTCCTTAACCAAAAACCATAAAAACTCCTCCTTGAATTTCCTCTTGAAGCTCCATCAGTATTACACATTAACCAACCTGTTGGAGAAAATTTCCACAACACCTTTGTGACCTTAAAGTCTGTTGTCCCTCTTTCTAGCAACTTGATCAACCCATCCCATTTGTTTGGCAGATTCCTAATTCAAGGGTTTCTGATCTGCACTAACCTCTGTAGTGTAATAAACACCTGAAAATGACTCTTTCCAAAGATCTTTTTTCCCATGTTTGATACTATTCCACCTTTTTCATAACTCCCAAATAGTTATAGCAGGAACTGCCTTAAATACTTGTTTTAATCTCTCTGTCACTGGGGCTTGCCACCACTTAATTATCACGTGTTGCAACTGTAATCCCTCCATTGATATACCTGCAATAGAACAGAAGTAGGACCAAGTTATGTTAGCAATATATGATGTGGAAAATAGGTGCTGTGTTGTCTTCTCCCTAGGATTTGAGCAACACCAACATCTTGATACCATATTGTACTTCATAGTCTTTAATACATCATCCACTGGTAACTTATATTTCCATCATCTCCATAAAAGAATGAAATTTTGAATGGAAGTCCTTTCAATCACTTATCCTTATATATATATTTACTTCATGACTTCTCAATCTTACAAATTCCCATGCAGATTTTACTATGAAACCCCCTTTACCATCCAGTAACCACCATGGTCTATCCATCCCTTTGTATTCCCTAAGAGGTAGGATTTTGCTTGTAATATGTTGTATAATATCCTCCGAGAACAAGGTAATCAATTTAATGACATCCAACCCTCCTCCATTCACTACTTCAATAACATTCTGCACCCTCTCAGCATAAACATCTCTAGGCACTACATAATATAGGGCCCCCATTCCTTTCTAATTATCAAATCAAAATTGAAAATTTTCCATTTTAGTTTGCCACTAGATTTGGTGCTCCACTATATCCCTTGATTGAAGTATCTTTCTCTATGCATGAGAACCATATTTTTACTGTACCATCACAACATTCTCTTTCTTACAGTATATATTACTAAGGAAAGCACTCCATAGTGATGGGTTGTCCAGAAGTTCCACCATAACTTGCAAGATAAAGCAAATGATACATCATGAAGTGATCTAAAGCCCAATCCTACCTCTTTAGTTGGTAAACATAAATGATTCCAAGAAGCTTAGTGTATACTTTTGCCTCCTATAGTATTAATCCAAAATAATTGAGCAAATAACATATGCATCTGTTTAATCACACAATCTGAAGGATTTACTGCAGATAACAGATGTATTGGCATGCTTTGTATCACATGTTTGATCAAGATAACTCTTCCCCCAAAAGAGAGCATCTTGCCTTTCCATCCTTGTAATATGTTCATTCTCTTGATTACAATCCCATTGAAAAAGTCCTTCCTTCTTCTACTATGGAAATTCAGCATCCCAAATATATAAAAGGAAATTCCTTTCTTCCAACGCCAGTAACAATTTCCACAATAATACTGATATCTCCTAAAACATTTTGATGCATGTATACAGAACTCTTCTTCTTGTTAATCTTCTTCCCTAATACTTTTTCACACTTCTTTAAAACCTCCATGATAAGCTGTAGGGACAGAACATCTGCAGGTTAGAAAATAATCATATCATCAGCATATGCTAGACGATTGATCTTAGGACTCCACTTAGGCATACCAAATCACCTAAATTGTGTTGTATGACGCAAAACATTCAAATTCCTTGTGAGAACTTCTGAGGTTAAAATAAATAGAGTAGGAGACGGGGGATCCCCCTATTTAACCCTTTTTGAAGACTGAAAGAAATCATATTATTTCCCATTTATCAACACTGAGTACCAATCATTGTTGATAATTATAAAAACCCATATCTATCAATTTCTCATTGAAGCCTAATTTTCTTAACACCTTAGTTATAAATATCCAAGATACCCTATCATAGGCCTTAGCCATATCCAATTTCATCACCACATTGACATCCTTGGTTCTCAGTCTGATATTAGATTCTATTTCCTATGTGAGCAAACTATTTTCAACTATGCTTCTCCCTTCCACAAATCCAGTTTGATTCGAAGAAATAATATCTGATAATCTATCAACCAGTCTTTCATGAATCAATCTTGAAAAGATATTGTTCACATAGTTACTCAAACTAATTGGTCTCATGTCAGAAAAGGTTGAGATGACATCCTTATTTTTGGTATTAAGACTAAATTAGTGAGTAATAAATTTTGATAATTCAGCCCCACAGAATAAAGCTTTAACTATATTAATAATATCTTCCTTAATGATTTCCCAACATGTCTGATAGAATAATTCGGTAAAATCATTTGATCCTCCCACACTCTCTCTATTAAGACTAAATACCACCTTCTTGATCTCCTTTTCAATTGGCATATCCACAATTTCTTCATTCATTAAATAATTTTCGTACATGATCCAAAATCTCAAAGTTATTAGGATCATCCTCTTTTGTAAATTGATCCCTGTAGAATCTGAATGCTTCATCAATTATTTCTTCTTTCTCTTCAAGCCAGTTTCCTGCTTGATCCCGTATCTTTTTTAACTGTAATCTCTTTCTTCTGCCATGTACATAAGCATGAAAAAATCTAGTATTTCTATCCCCATCTTGAAACCATTGTATCCCAACTTTTTATTCCTAAAACTCCTCCTCTAAATGTAAAAATCTATTCAGAGCTGCCTGAACTCTTTGCAAATTCTCCTTGTTGGTTGGAGTGGGTTGTAACTTAAATTGTACTTCTTTTACTCTGATCACATCCTCTAATGTTTCTATCTTCTTTAAAATATTTCCAAAAGTATCTTTGCTCCATTAAGTTAATTCAAACATCACTTTTTTCAATTTATGGTGAAAAAGAGTGAATGGATTAGCCATAAAGTCCACTGTCCATAATGGTTTCACTGTCTCCAAAAAGGTTTCACATTTTACCCAGAAATTCAAGAATTTAAATAGGCTTCTTGATTGGTTCAACAACTCTTGAGTATGATATCAATAGAGGAGCATGATCAGATCATGTTCTGACTAGATGAGTGCTATCAATCTCAGGGAACTTGTTTGCAAGGCTTGATTACCCAAACACATGTCTAGCCTCTTAAAAATGCAGTCCTCCCCACTTTGACCATTCCACCAAGTATAAGTACTTCAATTGAAACGCAAATCTACCACCCCAAAGTTTTGAATACATGCCCTAAAATTTAGAATTTCATCTATTGTAATTGGTAATTCCCCATACTTCTCAGAATCTATCACAATAGTGTTAAAATTAATGCAGAAATGGAAGAAATGTACTAAACGTAACAAACTCTTTTATTAAAAGTTATGCAATAATTTAACTTACAAAACATCCCTTATTCCCAAAACATGCTCTGACTTATTCAAGGACTTTAAGACACAAATTGTTACGGTTCACTTTTACGCAGAGAAATGCATAAAAGCTACTTTGAATTTGGATGGTGCTCTAAGTCAGATAATGTTTTTAGAGTCGCCACCTAATTTATAGGTAAATTAGAAAAACAGTGTGAAAGGGTTTATTCAAAATTAATTAAAAAATCATATCTAAAGTTCTAAACTAGAGTCAAGGTAAGGGTTCTGGTGATCCCCGGGAAAGGTGTTAGACACCCCGGTATTAAGGATTAATAAAAAAAAATTGCCTTTGACTTATGGGTTCTATAACATGCTTTAATGATTTAAATTGCTTAAAGTATTTAAAATACCCTCAAAATACTTGTCATTGATTTCATTCAATCTCAATACAACACTTGTAAAGAATGTTGGCAATAATGGATGAGATAAAAGAAAATCAAACACAAATACAACAACTTATAAGAGAAGAACTAACAAACCTATGGAATGTGTCTGAAATACCAACTTTTAAAATAATATTAGAAAAGCTTAATAGGATAATAGAAGACAAAAACAAAGGTAAACAGGTAACAGAAGATGATGAACCCAGTACAAGTAAAGAAAGTACAATGGTTAAAACTACCTCGCAAAAGCCAGAGATAGTACCAACAGATGCATGGAGAAGAAGTAAAAAACCTATAATGATGGACATAAGTAAGATAAAACCAAAATTATCATCTCAAGTAGAAAAAACATTGGACATCCTAGCAGTATTAAATAAAAAAGGACAATTTTAATGGAAAAGCAAGAACTTAATATACTCGGTGTACTTACGTTTTTAAGAAATAATGGAAAAAAGATAATAGAAAAAGAAAGATACAAATATGAACCTATAAGAACATGAACACCAAAAGAAGATAAAGATTCAAGAGAAGAAAACATTTACCTAAAAAATACAGAAAAACAACCTACGAATACTTAAACCTAAAACTAGACAAACAAGAACTAGAAATATATGAGTTAAAAACAGAGAATACAAGATTGAAATTACATAGTAACGAAGAATGGTATGATAAGTACAAATAATATAAACACAAGTTTAAAGACACGAAAAAAATATTAAAGGAAACAAAGGTAGAACTAAAACAAACAAAAGAAGAATTAAAAGGGGTAAAACAAGAACCCGATGAACTAAAGGAAGAAATGCAAATCCTTAGAGAACAAATGAGAAAGTTAAAAGGAAAAAAGAAGGTAAGAAAAAATACAAGTGATGAAAGTACTAGCAGTAACGAAAAAACTGATAGCAATTCAGATAGTAGCGATAAACCAACTAACCAAGAGATACAAGTAGTAGAATTCATAGAGAAAGTAGAAAACAAAGAAAACAAAGAAATAGTAAAAGAAAACAATCAGATAATAGAAGCCCTACAAAAAATGAAATGAGTAAATACCATCATAGAAGAAGAACCTGAAAGTGACATAGAAGAAGAATATAATAGACCTACAGAAACAGAAATAGAAACAGATGATATAATAAATGAAGATGCAAATGATTATCCTGAAGAAGAACTAGTAGACCCTAATTTAAAAGTAATAGCAAGAAAACGAACTAGATTACCAAATCACATACCGGTAGGACAACAAGCAGAATTTAAAAAATTTGTAGGATCAATGGCACAAGGAGTAAATTACAACGGATATTTTCTCAACCTAGATAACGTTTATGATGAACAAGAAATAGAAAGAAGAATAACTGATTGGAACCTTGAAATGTATATAGCAATAATGAACTCTACACAAACAGAAAACTTATAATATATGTATGAATTAATATCTAGAACATTAATTGGAAAAGTAGCATACTGGATAGAATCTATAGCATACCAACTAAGAGGAGAAGTACTTAGTCATACAACTGATTGAAAATCTATGTTGATAATATTTGATATTATACTAAAAAGAGAATTCTTAGGAGAAAGATGGTTAGTAGCTAGAGAGAATTTACTTGCAGAAAGAAAAATTGAAATAATAATGAGTTTAAACAATATGAAATGTTGTAAGATTAATAAATTACCAGAATATACAATTAGTTTTAGCAAATTCTTTTATGAAGCAAGATTTTTACCAGAGAAGGTCCGATATAACAACAACTTTATTATGACCACTTACCAACACCTTATAATACTGAGATATCAAAAGAATACACTCAACTAGAACAAAAAAAAAATTCATTAGGAGAAAGAATAAGAGTACTAAGGGCACACTTAATGCGGAAATGCGAAGAATTTAGAATGCAACAAAAATTTTAAAAATATAAGAAACTAGGATTAAGAGAAATATGTGGGTTCACGGAAAGAAGATTAGTATTTGGGTGCGACGACAAAAGGAAAGAGAAGAAATATAGAAAGAGTAATAAAAGATATCAAACAAAGAAATACAGGAAAAATAACAATTACAAAAATTATAATAACAGACCAAATTATAGCAATAAGCCTTATTACAAACCTTACAGAAAAAAGAGATTTAAAAGATATAAAAATACCTCTGAAACCAGAAGAAAATTTAGATATAAAAGAAAATTTAGAAAAAGAAGATATGTAAAACCCGTAGAAACAGAAAAAGCTAAAGAATGTAAATGCTGTAATGAAAAAGGACATTATGCTAATAAATGCCCAAAACTAAAGAAAAAATGAGTAAAATACATAAATACAACACAATTTATAATGAGTTTACAACAGATTAGAGAAGACAATGACAAATGGTATAAATATGAAGACTTCTACGTTAGCCAAACTGATGAAGAAAGTGAATCAGACTTAGAAAAAATATTAACTTTATTAACCAACAATCAGAAAGCGAAAATACTTCTGAGTAAAATGAACATACTAGAAAAAGAAAAAACAAAACTACGAGAAGAAAGAAATTACTGGATACAATGTAAACAATATGTTCGCTATAAACTTGTTACAACTTCAAGTGAAACAGGAAATAAATATTACAGGGATAGACATAACAAGATTACAAAAAACCTTAAGAGAATAATAGAAAGAATAAACGAAATAAATTGGCAGCTTATAAAAATAAGAAGAAATATACAAATATTAATGGATAATGAAAACATTAACCAAGAGGTAAGAGAATTAGAACAAGATGAAAACCTCCAACAAAGGTTAAGTGAAATAAGTATTGAACAAAATCCTAATACCTAATGGTAGTAATCTATATAGAAGCCCATATAGAATACAAGATTAACAAAATAATAAAATAAAAAATCTTTATTGATAGCGGAGCAGATTTATGCTTAGCAAGAAAAGACATATTGGAATCGCATAGGTGGAAGAGAACCAGATCACATAGAGCAAGAGTATCAGGGTTTAATGAGCAATCAAAAGAACTAGATGCAGTAGCAGAAAATGTGAGAATTGTATTAGGAAAAACTATATTTAGATTACCAATAATATATCAATTAGACAACATGAAACAACAAGTGTTATTAGGAAACAACTTCCTAGATTACTTTAAGACACAAGTTATAGATAGTAATATTTTTAGCTTACAAACACCTTGTAATAAATGGATAACATTAAAAAGAATATTACCAATACATACATTAAGATTATGCACTATAAAAACTGATAGGAATAATAACCTAAAATTATTAAAAGAAAAATATCTTAATATACTAAAAATAAACTTTGGAGAAAATCCAATTCAGCTATGGGAAAAAGAAAAAATATATGCAGAAATCAAACTAATAAACGAAAATGACATAATTAGATCCAAACCTATTAGATATAGCCCAACAGATCAAAAAGAATTTGAAATCCAATTAAAAGAATTACTAGAATTAAAAATGATACAAGAAAGTAAAAGCCCACATAGCAGCCCTACCTTTTTGGTAAGGAAACATAGTGAACAAAAGAGAGGAAAAGCCAGAATGATAATCGATTATAGAGAACTAAATAAAAAGACGATATTTGATGGATATTTTTTACCATATAATAGGTACCTTATTAACCGACTAGGAAATAAAAAATGGTTTAGTAAATTTGATTGTAAAAGTGGATTACGGAAAATAAAACTAACAAAGGAATCAAAATCTCTAACAGCCTTTAGTGCCCCCCAAGGACACTATGAATGGAATGTACTACCCTTTGGATTAAAAAATGCACCACAAATATTCCAAAGAAGAATGGACCAAGTATTTAGAAGATTAACAGAATTTTGCATAGTATATGTAGACGACATATTAATATTTAGCGATGATCTAGACGATCATATAAAACATCTAGCAAAATTTATAATAACTATAAAACAACACGGAATACTATTATCTGAAAAGAAATCCGAAATATTTAAAAACAGTATTGAATATTTGGGATATATTATAGATAACGAAGGATTACAACTGCAAGAACATATAGTAACAAAGATAAAAAAATTTAAAGAAAAATTAGAAAATAAAAAAGAAGTACAACAGTTCTTAGGAGTAATAAATTATGCTTCAAACCATATAAAGGATTTACCACTCTTAAGAAAATCATTATAAGAATTGATAAAGAAAAACATAACCTTTGAATGAAAACAAGAACATACTAAAGCTATAAAAGATATCAAGGAAAAGTTAAAGACATTGCCAATACACAGAATACCAACAGAAAAAGATCAACTGGAACTCTTTACTGTCGCTAGTGATATAGGATGGGGAGCAGTCCTCATAGCCTATGATAAAGAAGATATAGATAAAGAAAAATCACTTATTTGTGGACATGAAGGAGGAACATGGAAACCAAATGAGAAAAATTATCATATATATGCAGTAAAATTTGGAATAAAGAGATTTCATTACCATTTACTACCAGTAAAATTTATTGTTAGGACTGACAACACACAGGTAAAAGCTTTTATTACAAACAAAATAGATCCTTTACCAGAATTAAATAAAAGAAGAAAATGACAATCATTCTTTTGTTGTTATGACTTTATTGTTAAAAACATATCTGGAACTAAGAATGTTTTAGCTGATTTTCTTAGCAGATATAACATGTCGATCAACAGTCATAAAATTGAAGAATACATTACCAACGCCATGAATTCCCTTATACAAACCAATGAAATTCTAATATCCAGATTACAAGAAAACACCAATACTATAAACCAACTCAGAGAATCCATACAAGATTTGATAACACTGAAAACCTTACAAAATGAACCCCAATCCAGATCACCTATCACTACACCTGAAAAACCAAAACACCCTACCGTGGCACCATTCGTATCAAAACTAGCAACCATACCATCTTCAATACCATCCTCTTCATCAACAGTATCAATGGCCGACAAGTTGAGATACACACCTGAATACATCAACGCTTATGAAAAAATTAATAAATTTTATGATTATAAGACTAACCCTCACATTCTACGCAGCGCTAAACTGAGCAAGTATCCCAGATTCTTGTGCAGCGAGCCAGCAAACCCGAAAATAGTATCAAAACTATTCACTTATGATTTTATTGACAAACTAATAGTGGATGAAAACATGAGTAACATTGCCAGATTACCAAGCATCATTGTGGAGTCTACAAGACTGATGATGGAATCATTCAGAAAAGGAATATATGGAATACAGTCATTTGACGCATCAACAGATCTAACTGGAAAGCCAATTGTGATATGTCAAATATTTAAAACAGGGGAAAATAGTACCATCAGCAGAGACGACGAAAACCTGAATAAGAAAATACCATGCACTTTAGAGAAATTCCAAGAATGACTAAGTGCAAAAAGAACATTCGGATTATTAACCTTGAAAACAAGAATAGAAGACATGCTGAGAGGAAAAAAAGCATGTATTATTGGAGACTCAAAAGGAGGAGAAGTCGAAGATATTATCACCCTATATTATGACAATGATATTATGACACATGACACTATGAGATTAACAGAAATGCATGACAAAATCATAAACCTGAAATACAAACATGCAAAGGAGACAGTAGAATAATATCAAAAGAAAATTGGACAAAATAGAAGACATGTAATAAATACCAGGCCTACTATCACTACCAATGTAATAAAAAAGGAAGAAAGTTCTGATCCTTTTGCATAAGGATCTGAAAAAAGTTACTACTTGAATAAGGATCATGTAGCTTTGCTACTTGAAACCTAACTGAACAGGGATCCTGTAGTTATTGCTACTTGCAGCCCAAATGAACACTTTGAACAGGGAGCCTGTAGTTCTTACTACTTGCAGCCCAAATGACTACTTTGAACAGGGAGCCTGTAGTTTTCACAACTTGCAGCCCAACTAGATACTCTGTATAGGGAGCATGTAGTATTTACTACTTGCAGCCCAATTTACTACCATGTATTAATATGTACTACCATGTATTACAAAATCTGATAAAAGATCTATTCAATGAAAGACACAATCAAGGACACCTGGAAAGCAAAAAACGAAAGGAGATATTATCAAAGCAACATCGGGATTATCAAGAAGGACAAAGGAAAACACCTGGAAAACAACAACGCGATTATCAAGAAGGACAAAGAACTTTTTGAAAAATCAGCAGACAAACTGTAGCACTTTAGACTTTTGGAAAAGTGATTACTGTTTACTTTACGACTTTTTGAAAAACAATTCTGTTGTAATATCAGCTGAGGTTATCTATATAAAGAGCCTTTTGTAACCTGATTATAGATTCAAAAACTTTATATATAAATCCTTACTTAAAAATCTCTATGTTTAGCTAAACCCCCTCTTTAGTCTATAATCCAGATCAATTGTAATATCATAATACCAGAGATAAGAACACTTTGAAAGATTATAATTAGAACCATATTAGTCTATAAACCTGCACCTTAGCAAGAATTTTAGAAGATAGTCTGTTGAGAACTCCCAGGCACCTAGGCTAATTATCCCACAAATTCAGTGGAAGAAGAAGGGAAGCAGAGCCAAGGGTGGGTTGAGATCTCCAGTGATCTGGAATTCTGATTAAGAGGTATGATTTCTAGACTATGTGTTTTTAATTATGATCTTGATAAATGTTAAACTCTGTAGTTATGATATTCATATTGGTTTAAGATTGTAGGCTTTTATTTAAAAATGAATTTTGAGTTGATACTATCCGTCTCCTTATTACATGCTTATTATTTGATAAACTTATACAAAACTTTATTAGTATAACATCTATATTCCTACCCTCTTCAGGGTTATTAGATGATGAAAAGAACCGTCCAAAAATTAGTATCAGAGCGTATAAAGAGGTTAGAGCATCTCACTCGGGATCTGACCCGAACCGATGCTCTCCGTATAGCACATCCTTCATGCACTAGGCATCAACCTCGGTTGCCAAGGATCGCAAACTGATAGGTACCAGTCGTTGGGTCCTCAAGGTACGCCTTTTCAGGCTCTTGACACTGAGATGATCCGTTCCGCGGTACAAAATGCATGCACGACGATCAATTTTCTTTCGAACTAAGAATACCCAAATGTGAATTCAAGTAGAACTCCACATTTAGTCCAACAATGTTGTCCAACTCACACTTGCATTTTTAGAAAATATTTTTAAAGATTTTAAAAAGAGTATAATACCTTTGTAATGACAAGATTCGGTTTTGAGAAAAGATAGTATAAACATGGTTCATTTTAATCTTTGCACGCCATATTACCCAAAGTCAATTCATATTCAACACCCAAAGCCCATTACCACAACTCAAGTCCAACATAGGTGACAATTTCTTTTGGTCCAAAAATCATTTAGTTGGGCTTAGCCCATAAAATTAACTTTTTAAAAATGTCAATTTGGTCCAGCTCGAGTTCAAAATCAGTTTTCAGCTGTCCATTTGTTTAACCTCAGTCACTCTGGCCCGCATTTGTGTCCTTTTTTAATACCAACAGTTTAAACAAGAGTTCACTTATCTTCAAAGTCCAAAGTTAGTATCAATCTTAAGTTTAAAATCAGTTTCTTATTTCCAGCTTCCTTATTAGTCCAAAACAATCAGTTTTTATTCAATTTCCATATTTTTAAACAAGTGTTCCGAAATCATTTTGGCGATCTAACTAATATCATTTGCCTATCCTAAGTTGTAACCGTAATAAGGGTTCCAATATACATATGAATGTATGTTTTTATTACAAATATTACATACATACAATATACATATAATGAAGTGGAAAGAGAGTTGAGTTTAGGCTGGTAGGCCTATCTAAGCCCACCAATTACTATTTTCACTCATAATTGAGCCTTCAATGCGCAGCTATAATGCGAACTCGAGCAATAATATTTTTTAGTTGGGCCTCAGCCCAACTGGCTGAAGAAGGTAATGACAAGCACAATGTGGCCATCGCGGTGTACCTCGACAGTGGAAGTAGAGGAGAAAACAAGGATACTAGTTAGAGAGCATCTTGAACTTATCATATAATTAACATGAATTTAAACACAAGCAGTCCAAATAAAGTAGACAATAATCCAATTAACTACCAAACAGAATGCGACCCAAATAAACAGTGTCATGAAGAAAGACAAATCCCCAGTAACAAACATAATGGCAGAGACAGAAAAACCACAACATTAATGGGCCAAGCCTAAAGGGGATAACATAATCAGGGAAGCAGCAAGGAGCAAAATGGACTAAGTTTATATTTCTCATAGTGCAGCCACGCAGATGATATACAAGAGGATATTCACACTTAGACGTATGATATGCTAGGCATATCTGATACATAAGATGTATATCGAATGTAAATCAGTGTATATTAGAGCAATACAAAGAAGAATGAAACAAGGAATGGTGCCCAGAAAAAGTATATACGGCATATCTGTTCTTTCCTTAGCACTATTACATGTATTTCATAACGACAATGGATGTGGTTCAAATCAGAATGATTATTACTCCCAAATAGTGACTGGAAGAGCTAACACTATTTCTCTGTCTTGATCTTAATTATACCCGATCAAATATGTCATGTTATTCATCAGATTTTAAGCAATGAAGGGGAGGTCTGTCCCTAGTTTAAATCAATAACCATGCTAGGTATCAACTAGAGCAAACAAAGGAACCCACACTAATCAACAGAGGGTAACATTCATACGTAAGACTCTTTTAAAACAAGATCCTGATCCTATTATCATGTCTATGTAGCTCTTAACGTAGTAGCAAAAATGACACAGGAGAATTATTCATAATTCAAACCACACAAAATGCAGATTAAACAAGCACAGACATAACAAGCACACACATATCCTTCTAATCTCACCCAAAATATGTTAAACAAGGTAATATACCCGTGATATACACTTGATATACATAGTGTATACCACGGGTACCGAATGAAGAGGCCCAGCGTCGGCAGTGGCTGAGGCCCAGTCACGGGTATTGCTATCAAGCCCATCACGGGCAGTGGCTATCAATGTATATTAGGAAAGTATATTTGCTGTATATTGTAGTGTATTTGTTACCTAATTAGGATATACACTTACCATAATTGTATAGTTAGAATTATGGTAGAATAAGGTTTTAGGAGTAGAATAGGAATAGGATTCTCCTATTTTGTAACTTGTATATATACCTTTCAATTAATGAAAATAATCAAGGGGATTATTTTTTTCATGGTATCAAGAGACTAGGTCTAAACAAAATTTTTCTCTCCCAAATTTTGTACCCTCTCTTGGCCGAAACCCCCCACCCTGGGGTTTCTCTTCCAAATTTCGTCTTCCGCTCTCAAAAATCTCTCTTACGATTCCCAAATTTCCCCTCCTTCTTTGTTTTTTCAATATGTCTAAGAACAATTTTCATCCTGCCCTCATGGTTTCTAACGTCAAGAACAATATCCCTATTGTGCTTGAGATTGAAAACGTCCAATATGCGCGTGGGCAAAATTGTTTAAAATTCACTCTATCTCCCATCAAGTTATCCATCACATAATTCCTCCCGTTACACCTATTCCCGCAGAGGATCCTCAGTTATGGATTACTCTTGATGCTATCGTTATCCAGTGGATCTATTCCACTATTTCGGTTGACCTCTTACAGACGATTATTGAGCCGGATACGACGGCTATGGCTACCTGGAATAGATTACGTGACATATTCCAAGATAACCAACATTCACGTGTTGTCACACTTGAGCAGGAATTCTCTCTAGTTCGCATGGAAGAATTTCCAAACGTGTCTGCATATTGCAAGAAACTCAAGGAGTTGGCAGACCAACTCCGTAACGTTGGCGCTCCTGTGACAAATAATCGTCTGGTTCTACAACTGGTTGCCGGTGTTCTGAGGCCTATAATGGCGTTGGGACTCTCTTTCGTCAAAGTAACCCACTTCCCGCGTTTTATCAAGCCCGCTCCATGCTTACTTTGGAAGAAGACGGTTTGGCTAAAAAGGCGGCTACCGGAGCAAGCCCCATCATGCTAATGACGTCCTCCACAAATTCTTCGGGTTTTGTTGATAATTCGAGCTAAAACCATACTCATGGTGGCAGCAAAAATAATCGTAAGAATAATAATAAAAACTGCGGGGGCAAACGCGGCGGTTCCGGTGGTCAGCAGGCCGGCAGTGGGCCCCGTCTAGTGAACAGTGGCCCTCTACCCTATTGGTCCCAGCAGTGGGGCCCATGGCAGTGGGGCTGGGGCAATGGGCCGTGGGCCAACAACCTCTATTTTCCAGCAGTTTCCAGCAGCCAGTGGGCTGGCCAGTCCTTCAGGCCCAACAACCAGCAGTCACGGCCCACTGGCCCAGCAATTCCAGCAGTTACGACAATTCCAGCAGTTACGGCCCACAGCCCAGTTCTGGGATTCTTGGGCCCCGGCCTCCGCAAGCTCACCACGCAGCGGGCCCCACTCACACTGACATTGAGGTCGCAATGCACACATTTGGGTTGACGCAACCGGATCCAAATTGGTACATGGACATCGGCGCAACGACACACATGACCTCCGATCAAGGTACTCTCTCGTCTTATTCCAATTTGAGCAACCCTCGTGGTATAATTGTTGGAAATGGTAAATCTATTCCAATTCAGGGTTATGGTCATAAAACGTTGTCTCCCCCCAATCCACCCCTTATCTTGAAAAATACTTTACATGCCCCCAAATTGATTAAAAACTTAGTGTCTGTCCGCAAGTTCACCACTGATAATTCCGTTTCTGTTGAATTTAATCCTATTGGTTTCTCTGTGAAGGATTTCAAGATGGGAGTCCTCCCATGAGATGTGATAGTAGGGGAGATATGTATCCTATCACACCCGGTTTCAGTCCATCGAGTCAAGCCTTGCCATCAACTTTTGCAACCATTTCTCCTTGTTTGTGGTATGCTCGCCTTTGTCATTCGGGATCTTCTATTTTATCAGTTTTAGATAAAAATAGCTTTATTTCTTGTAAGGGTACGAGTCGTACTCAAATTCTCATACTTCAATGGCATTTGATATTATTCATAGCGACCTATGGACGTCTCCTGTTCTAAGTTCGTTAGGTCATCGATATTATGTTCTTTTTTTTGGATGATTATTCTAAATTTTTGTGGACGTTTCCAATTGCCAATAAATCACAAGTGTTTTCTGTCTACTTAAAATTTAGAGCATTCGTTAGAGCACAATTCGAAAGAGAAATAAAAAATATTCAGTGTGATAATGGGAAAGAGTATGACAATAGGGTGTTTCAGGAGTTCTGTGATAATAATGAGATCAATTTTCATTTTTCGTGCCCTCATACATCTTCTCAAAATGGGAAAGCCGAACGCAAAATTCATTCCATAAATAACATTGTCTGCACTCTCTTACTTCATGCTTCCGTACCCTCATATTTTTGGCATCATGCTCTGCAAATGGCAACATATCTCCTAAAAATAATTTCTTCCAAAGGTCTAACATATTCTTCCCCCTTCCAAAGTTTATATAATAAGAATCCTTCTTATTCTTATCTTCGGGTTTTTGGGTGCTTGTGTTATCCGTTATTCCCATCTACCTTAGCAAGAGTTTTTGGGTGCTTGGGTTATCCGTCTAATTATCGTGGTTACAAATGCTTTGATTTATCCTCCAAGAAAATCATCATTAATCGCCATGTAATTTTTGATGAAACTCAATTTCCATTTACTAAAGTCCATACTCCCGAGCCTAGTTCGTATAATTTTTTGGATGATGGTATATCTCCGAATATTACTCATCATTTTTCGGACATATCCCGCACCCAAAATTCTCCAGCGGGCCCACTGCCCGCTGGCCCCACTGTCCCGTCACAAATTCCGATTCTTGGATCGGTCCAAACAATTGGGCAGTCCGGCCCATTCAGGAACTGGTCCAATGGCTGCTTCAGATTGCCGATTTGGGCCAGCAGGCCCACTGCCTGCTGGCCAGTCCGTCCCGAGCCCAGCAAATTCCCAAAATTCGCTCAATTCTTCATCGAGTCATAGACCGGTCACTCGTAGTCAGCGGGGTATTTTTACACCTAAAAGACATTTTAATTTACATTCTAATGTCTCTAAATCCCCCTTGCCCCATAATCCTGTGTCCGCCTTAAACGACCCGAATTGGAAAATTGCTATGACTGATGAATATAATGCTCTTATTGATAATAAGACGTGGGAGTTGGTGCCCCCTCCATCTGGTATTAATGTTATCAAGTCTATGTGGATTTTTGCTCATAAGGAGAATTCAGATGGGTCATTTGCTCGACATAAGGCGCGGCTTGTGGGTGATGGTAAGACTCAGCAGGTTGGGATAGATTGTGGTGAGACGTTTAGTCCGGTGATCAAGCCGGCTACCATTCGCACTGTGCTTAGCTTGGCTCTTTCAAAGGCATGGCCTATTCATCAGTTGGATGTCAAGAATGCTTTCCTACATGGTGATCTCAAGGAAACAGTCTATATGCATCAGCCGTTGGGATTCAGGGATCCCAAACGTACTCTTTTAAAACAAGATCCTAATCCTATTATCATGTCTATGTAGCTCTTAACTTAGTAGCAAAAATGACACAGGAGAATTATTCATAATTCTAGTAGCAAAAATGACACAGGAGAATTATTCATAATTCAAACCACACAAAATGCAGATTAAACAAGCACAGACATAACAACCACACACATATCCTTCTAATCTCACCCAAAATAGTCAAGTAATTTAACCAGACCAAAACAAACAGGGAGGGATAGAATAAGGAACATGACAAACTATTCGATTCTCTTCATGTCATTGACTCAGAACACATGCTATCTAAACAAAAACTCCATTTTTGGTCTTATATGAACTAGAGAATTCATGCTGAGAAAAGGAAAATATGCATACTGTAGGTACATGATCAGTGTGGTCAGATTTTTCTAAAATGGAAAGACCCTTGAGATGTTTAGATGAAAGTCCTAATTCTTACATGTGATCAAACTAAGTAGCAAATTCTAAAGCCAGACCATTCATGGGAGATGTATAAGCACATGTTAACAGTCAAGATTCTAACTTCATATAATGCATTGGTAGTCTTAACTAATCTAAATTCAAGTAGACATGGCCACAGAAACAAGCAAGACATTTTTTGACTTAACTACAGGAGCAGAGGCATAGCAGGGCTCTGTGAGCCTGAGTCTATCATTTTACATTCCTTATCAAGGACACAACAATTAGCATAACAGTTTAAAGTCTCCCTATTCCTACTTAAGCATGCATTTAATCCAGATGAAATAGGGTCACAAATGGACAACAGTATCATGAAACATATGGACAGATGCATATAGTTCTTTTCTAGGCATTATTCTCACATAGTTATACACATACCACATATTTCAAACAACATGTTGTCATGATTTGATCTAGAAAATGCTAAACAGACCTAGCAGAATTGATAGACACAAATTAAAAACCCCTAAGGTCACCTACACCAGGGACATATCTCAAGACAGGATAAAACAGTTGAAAAATGGCCTATGATGAAGTGCTATCAACTAAACTACCAAATGCCAATCTAACATCCTCTAATATGCTCATAGAGTATCATGTAGAGATCAAATAATTCATGCAATGGCATCAAAGGTCGTTCTGAGTTCACTGTATCTCATTTCAACACATTTCCAATCTTAAGGGAAGTTGTATGTCACTACTCTCAAACAAAGGAAAGCCAAACTCAGATTTATGTGACAAGGATGCAAAGTTCAAACACATTTACCCAATTCTAGGTTAGGACTAGGCCTGTCCAGTGGGACGGGTCGGCCCGATCCCGGCCCGCCCCGATCCCCCGTAATTTTTTTTTTTGGTCGGTGTCGAGGTTCGAACTCGGGACGGGGCCTGGGATCATCCCGACCCGTCCCGATCCCAACCTGACCCACCCTATCCTGTCCCTCCCCGCCCTCTTCCCCCTTTGCAAAAATAACCGGTGCAACAACGACCAAATTTCTATTTTGGTCGTTGTTGCAACGGCTATAACGGCCATTTTACCCCCCCCCCCCCCTCCTAAAGCCCCTACCCCCTTAATATTTATTTTAACCCCTAAGTTAATATATTTACACTTTAACCAATTTTCTCAACTATAAATACCTCATTTTCCTCTTCATTTTTCTCACAAATCTTCCTACCATCTCTATAATCTAGTCTAACCTCTCAATTTATCTCTGTACAATTCTATAAATCTTCCTACTATTAAATATTATATCAAAGTTAAAAAATTGGGAGTGAAGTTGACAACTAGCTTGAGGATCATCCATCGAGCAAAGTTTCAATTTTCAACCTCGATTACACGTCGACGTTACGTCGGCGTTTGGTACCTTCGTTCCTTCTTTAAATTATTATTGTTACTTTATTTTAATTATCACACTTAATTTCATAATCTTTAATTATTTATTTGTATAATTAAAATAGAAGGATTCAGAGGTATGTTTAAGGGTAAGGTTAAGGCTTCTTCTAGTAGGGGTAACAAGGGCGGGGGTGAGCGGGAGAGGGGGGGAATTTGTTAGGATAACGGGTTCCCGGGAGTACAGGGAGGTTGAACAAGAGATGTCACTTTTTGACTTGAACTTCTTCTAGTAATCCTATTCCTAGTTTCGAATATTTCACTGATTTAACTCATATAGATGAAAATATTTTTTTTAATGATATACCATTCGATGATGAGGTAGATGAACCAAACTTTAATTTAGATGAACCACTAGATGACACACCCACGAGTGCACCTTAACCTCAGGCTCAGACTGAGTCAAGCCTGAAACTGAAACTGGAGTGCCTCCCATTCCCTCTAGTATGAGTCGAGGCCCCACACAACGAAAATGAAAATCAGCTTCATGTCATTTTTTTGATAGGGACCAAGAGAATCAACTAGCTAGATTTAAAATTTGTAAAAAATATTTATAAATTTAAAATCGGAAAAGGTCAAGGTGGGACGAGAGGTTTATTGAGACATGTGCTAGGCGAGCACACAACTAGGTGGAATCAATACCTGGCTAAAAAATCGGGTGTGCCAATGCCATCTGAGTCGGGACAAGGTTTCCATAGTGTCCACGACCTAGTACAGGGTCAAAT
This sequence comes from Anisodus tanguticus, assembly GCA_034509755.1. NCBI lineage: Eukaryota > Viridiplantae > Streptophyta > Magnoliopsida > Solanales > Solanaceae > Anisodus > Anisodus tanguticus. The sequence goes on along the minus strand of CM067560.1, from coordinate 18,434,568 downwards.
TAACCTGACGACGGGGGAAATTTTTGGTCCTAAATATGATTAAAAATAGGGAAAATATGGCAAAATTAGTTGCGGTGGAGGGTTTGCGTTTTAATTTTCTTCATCTCCTGGTTTTATTCATTACATTCGAGAAACATATAATCTTGCTTTTAATGGTTTTTCTAGATCAACTGTTAGAAGGGATGTTTTTAAATTTGCAAGTGAATATCAACAATATTTACGTTTTGCATTGTATCATTTTAATGGCAAAGTGGCTATCACTTCTGACATAGGCCGTAGTACTAACGGTAATGATTATTTAACGGTAACATGTCATTGGATAGATCAAAATTGGTCTATGCAAAAACGTATTTTAGCATATATCTATATTGATGATAGGCACACTGAAAGTTTTATTGCACAAAATATTAATGAAATTTGTGATTATTATGGAATAAATGATAAAATTATAACTATTACATTAGATAATGCTTCTTCTAATGATTATGTTATAAGACTTTTAAAACATCGATTAACTCCATGTTTTCTTGATCATTTTCATATAAGATATGCGTGTCATATTTATAACTTAGTTGTAAAGGATGACCTAAAACTTTTTGAACGCATTCTTGAAAAAATACAATTTGCTATAAATTTTATTTTTAAAGGTAATAAAATACAAAGACGCAAAAAATATAAAAAAATGTCATGATTGTGGATTACCTTATAGAAAAATTTCAGAAGAAGTTTCGACTAGGTGGAATTCGTTGTATGAGCAACTACTTGTTGCTTACGGTTATAGAGAACCTATAACTTTATTATTTAATGCCCATAATAAAAATCTGAGGGATATGCTTGTAGATAATGATTGAGAATTTTTTTTAGAACATAATGAATTTCTAAAGAATGTTTTTCAAGCTACTAAAGAATTTTTTGGTATTTATTATTCTACTATTTCAAATATGTTATTTTATATATCTCTATATTTTTGTTACTTAATGAATATATGCAAAAATCAACTTATAAGGCATCTATTGAAAAAATGTTTAAAAAATTTTAAAAATACTTTTTTCCTATTCCCACTATTTATATTATTGGTGCGGTATTAAATCCGACTATTAAAGTAGATGGTTGTAAAACACTAATAGAAACAATTTATGATTGTATAGAAGTACTTTAAACATACCCAACTAAAGAAAAAACTCACAAACCAACTAAAGAAGAAATTACGTCTAGCATACACACTGAATGTAAACAAGTATATACGTATTACCAACAACAAAGTGCAAATAATCAACCGGCTTCTGTACCATCTACTACTACTTCACTGCAACCTTATAAAAAACATGCGGTTTCTGCTGCTAGTATTGAAGGCGTTAGAAATAAAATGTTTAGTGGTTCAACTTCTTCACAAGTTAGCGAATTTGATATTTATGTTTTGCAGGGTGTTGTACCGTACGAATTAATTGTCAATGATGAAGGACATGAAGACTTGCTGAAATACTAAGGCAGAATGAGAATACGTTTCCGACACTAGCAAAGATGGCCCGAGATATTTTGAACATTCAAGCATCATCAACAACGTTTGAAAGCGCTTTTTCTGCTGGAAGATTTCAAATAGGAGGGCACATACATTCATTGGCGGGAGACGCATTGGAGATTATAATTCTTTTCCGAGATTGGATTCGAGCGGAGCGGAAGGTGAGGTCAACCGGAGATCAACGAAGAAGAAGACAACAACTACAACGAAATCTTGTCCGAGGGAACAGGAAGCGACGTCGAACAATTTGACCGACAAATTTCAATTCCAACCAAAGATCCTCAAGACATTGTGAGGAAATTAGAAAAAGTATAGTTAAATATGTAATTTTTTTAATTGCAATTTTACTATTTAATTTACAACTTTTGAACAACACCACAAAGTTGCAATTTTGAAATTGTATTACCAAAAAATCATATTTCTATTAAATGATATATGAGGCACAAAAAGCAGCATTGGGGATACTTTTATTACACTATCTTGTTCAATTATTGAAGTGTTTATATATATTATTTTTAAAAATTAAGTGGCAAAAAAAAAAGGCAGATCCCGAACCTGACCCGTCCCCCCAAATCCCGGCCCCTCTACCGGCGGGATGTGGGACGGGATGAGACATCTTCTTGTCCCGCCTATCCCGGCCCGCCAGGCCTTTCGGAACCCGAGTCCCGACCCTCCCCCGTCCCGCCGGGACCCGCCCCACCCCGTTCGACAGCCCTAGTTAGGACACATACTTTTGAACCTATTAAGACCTGAGTTAATTTCAATAAGTCCTTAAATTTATTATGAAGCGCTTAATAGTTTAGATAACTAGATGTAACAACCTATTAGACTATTTAATAACATTAAAACTTCTCTTGAGTCAGGTTAAGATTCCTTCCCTATTATTCCTTTAAACGAAATAAGTATGAAGAGACAGAGGCCATATTCATCCTAAAAAATCATTGAGCATGTGTAACTTATTAAACCAAAGTATCTCTTCCATTTTGAACCAATAAGAGGTCTTGATGATCATGGTATGAGTCTGGACAGATCCATCATCATAACACATAAACTGGGAGTGCTCTAAAAGCTACATGAGATTCATATTAAACTTAAACCAAACATATTAGAACTTATTAATCATGAAAACCAAGCTAAACAAGACTAACATCTCACGTTTTAGTTCATTTCTAGGTTTATTCTACTACCTAGTTATATACCAGGCAACAAACATGATATTGGATCAACTAAACATGCTCTTTAATAACTAAACCCGCTATTCAATAATTAGAACAAGTTACTACAACCAGAATCACATTTCCAATTCCACAGTCAGGGGACAAATCAATTTATAATAGCCATGACACTATAAAACAATCACCACATGCCACATGACCTCAACTAAACATGCTTATTTAGTCACAATAACACATAATACAAGTTATGAACACGAATTTAATAAGAATAACTAGATGGCAATTGAGTTACCTTGTGTGGAGGTAGCCAAAAGGTCAAAGGGAGCTCGTTCTTCACTCCGAGATCTTCGACTCGCAAATCACACAAAAATGGAAGGTTGTAGTAGTGAAAGGACTGATTAGGCTAGGTCTGGGTTCCGCCAAATGGATGGATCCCAACTTAAGCAAACAACTAGTCAAATATAACTTAAATATGGCTCTTAACAATATAAAAGTCAGAAGTTCAAGTTCGGACAATTTTAAAACTTGTTCAAAATGAAGAGAATATGTCTGTATTTATAGAACTCGTAAAATCCTAGCATGGTTGAAGGGATCCGATGTGGGAGAACAAGTTTTAGGGGAAAATCTCCTTCCAAAAGAGTTCTCAACCAATGAAATTCATGTGTTTGAAATCGTAATTGGACAAGAATCAATTAAAACTCGCGGAAAAGCAAGGTACAAGAGAGGGGCGACCTCACCTGGGGTGGTGGTGGTGGTGTATCGGTGATACTTTGGTATAATACGGCAAGAGCCATTAATGCTCTTGTCGTTTTCGACCTCTGCTCTTCTGAAGAAAAGCAAGAGTGCCAGTTTGTTTTGCCATTTTGGCAAAGACAGGACCACGATGAGCAGTTAGGGTTCTTGAACCCTTTGAATCATAAGTTCCCAAATGAGAAGGGCTCTTTGCCCTTTTGCGCTTAAGACGCCGAGTTGGGTTGGACCTGGGCTCGAGTGAATCTTTAATAAAAAAGGGAATGGTCACATTTTAAATCAAGAAATGGCCAAATAAATTCGTAAATAGCCTAATTAAACTAATAGCTTCATTTTAAGTCTAAATTTGACACTAATTAAAAATTAGGATATCAAAATCATACAAAAGTCTTTTTGAATTAAGTCATCACTTGAAATTGAGATATAATTCCCTTATTGTATTTAATTTAGATAATTTCCCTATTTTGACGGGGTGGAACATTAATTCTTTAATATTGAGAATTCTTTTAAAATAATTACATTTATAATTATCAATTAAAATCCTAAAATTGTGATTAATGGTCAAAGTTATGTAAAATTAGGACATGATATACAATGTGTATACCAAGTGATATTTTGTCAAATGAAATGACAAAATACTCTTGGAATATTTTTTGTAAAATCATATTCGCCTTGTAAGAAGTATATTTCACTCCGTCTGTGACTCGGGATCTTTCAATAATTAAATAAAATTATTGGAGGGTAAAAATTAGATGTCAACACAAATGATGACCGAAAATAGAACAACGCTGAATGATTAGAGGAAGCCAATCTTCAATGGAAACCAAGGCCACCAGGAATTAGTGGTCTGCCTTAATTGTCATGACCCAAACCGGAGGGCCGCGATGGATACAGATCGTGCGGATACAACCCGTCCCAATATATATTTGTATTGCGAATCGTGCAACCCGTCCCAATAAGCCATACATGAATCACATCGTATTGGCCTCTTCAGAATCTTTTGTGATAGTCTGTACCAGCTGCAGGTGGTGTGCGTATATAACGCCTTTCCCTTTCCCCATATCCCCTATATATATATATATATATAATATTTACCATATAGTAGTGTGTATAGCACCAATGGGTCAATGGTAATATATAAATGCAATGCAAATGAAAATGCATGAATATCAGTAAAACATTTTTTGAATTTATCGGATGACAATAATATCCTTGCCCCTTCGGCTAACACGGTGAATGTCAACACATTTTTTCCGTATGCCTCAATAAGGACTTAGGAACATATTTAGACATGTTTTAAGCATAGGAATCAATAACATGAATATTCTTAACTACTAGGAGTAGAATAAATTATGGAGCAATATCACAGTTTTATTTTGCTACGTGGAACATGCCAAAAGAAAGAAATAATTTGCCTTAACATACCTCGATAATAACGGAACCCGCCCCTTTTTAATAGTGCTTGCTGGGACGTCTTGTTCTAAACCAAATTTAAGATCTGCTTCACTAGTTCTTCGTATGATTTTTTTGTTCTCCTTTCCAAATGACAAAATAAATTATTGGCTGACTACATTTTTGGTTTCAGCAAAAATGAAATATTTCCTAAATGTCAAGGGGTTGGGATTTGCTGGACGCTCTTGGTTTTTGAAAACAAAATATACATCTCTTAATATTGCAGGCAACATGCCCCCTTATCATGAATACAATCATAAGGTCTCCCACTAGCCAATTCTTTGGCGGTGGGATATCATTTGATCTCGACACATGCTACCAACATGCACGGTCACTTAATTTAATTAAGTGACCTGCCTCCGTATAATTTATCAATCACACATAATTAATTAATCACACACATAAATAATTTCGTGATCCCAATTCTCTTAAATCTTAATAACTCATAAGACCTTCATAAACTCAATGTCATAATTTGTGATATGACACTAGTCCATAACCTCTTTATACACACACCAAATTATTTTCGATCCCCGCCGCCATACTTGTTACATCCAAAATTATTTCGGGGTTTTATCCTTTTATATGCTAAACTCTTTATTAACATACGTAAATATAACATAATTTTTCCCAACGCTCGGACCTATTAACACACGCCTAGTGATTTTATATACACTTTGCGATTTAAACCGTAATCCGAAAGTACGGGACATTACATCTTTCCCCCCTTAGAAACATTCTTGCTCGAATGTTGGGGTAACATATCTAATCCCCGTTACGCCCGAATACACAATCATTAAACATCATGATAGGAATTTGGAATTTACCTTAGGCTTCTCTTGAAATCTCGACATTAGTCTGGAATAGGTGTGGATATTTGCACATCATTTCCTCTCCAACTTCCCATGTTATCTCTTCCACGTTCCTATTTCGCCACAACACTTTTACAGAAGCTACTTCTTTAGTCCTCAGCTTGCGGACTTGTCGATCTATGATAGCAACAGGAATTTCTTCATATGATAGATCCTATGTAATCTGCACATCCTCAATTGGTACAATCCGAGAAGGATCTCCAATACAGGCTCTCAACATGGAAACATGGAAGACCGGATGAACAAACTCCAATTCGGAAGGTAAGTCCAATTCATATGCTACCTGACCGATTCTTCGGATTATACGATATGGCCCAATATATCTTGGACTAAGCTTTCCTTTCTTCCCAAATCTCATTACACCCTTTATCGGTGAAATCTGAAAAAATACTCAGTCGTCCACCTGAAACTCTAAGTCTCGCCGTAGCACATCTGCGTATGACTTCTGACGACTCTGAGCTGTTAAAAACCGTTATTGGATAAGCTTTACTTTTTCTATAGCTTGGTGTACCAAGTCAGGTTCAAATAACTCTGATTCGCCTACCTCGAACAATCCAATAGGAGATCTACATTTTCGTCCGTACAAGGCCTCATATAGAGACATTTTAATACTAGCGCGATAACTGTTATTGTATGCGAACTCAATAAGGGGGTAAGTGATCATCCCAAGTTCCCTTAAAGTCTAACATACAAGCTCATAACATGTCCTTAAGCGTTTGAATTGTTCGCTCAGCTTGACCGTCTGTTTGAGGATGGAAAGCCGTACTTAAATTAACTCGGGTGCCTAACCCTTTCTGAAATGATTTTTAGAAGTTAGCTGTAAACGGAGTACCTCGTTCAGATATAATAGAGATAGACACACCATAAAGTCGAACAATCTCCTTAATATATAACTTCGCGTAATCTTCGGCAGTGTAGGTAGTTTTCACCGGCAAGAAATGAGCTGATTTGGTCAGTCTGTCCATAACTACCCAAATAGAATCAAATTTCCGATAGGAATGAGGTAATCCTGTAATGAAGTCCATATTAATCATTTTCCATTTCCATATCGGAATCTTGATGTTCTGAGTCAAGCCACCATGCTTTTGGTGTTCTATTTTTACCTGCTGACAATTGGGGCACTGAGCTACAAACTCTGCCACGCGCTTCTTCATATCATTCCACCAATAAATACTCTTGAGATCATCATACATTTTAGTTGATCCTGGATGAATAGAGTACCGTGAACTATGAATCTCCATCATAATTCTATCCCACAATCCTGCTACATTTGGAACACATAGATGACCCTAGTTCCTGAGAGTTCCCTGTTCGTCAATCTCAAAGGTCATAGTCTTCTTCTGTTGAATGCTCTCTCTTATCTTCTTCAAACTAGGGTGTTCCCATTGACGTTCCTTAATTTTTTATATAAGGGATGATCTTGACACATCCTGGACTACAAACCCACCATCCTCTGAATCCACTAGTCAAACTCCCAAACTAGCTAACTGATGAAACTCTCTTACCAATTCCTTCCTTTTAACTTGCACTGGCATCGAACTGACCATTGACTTATGGCTGAGCGCGTCTTTTACAACATTAGCTTTGCGAGGGTGATATAAGATGTCCACATCATAATCCTTCAATAATTCAAGCCATCTTCTTTGTCTCAAATTCAGCTCCTTTTGTTTGAATATGTATTGCAGACTCTTGTGATCCGTAAAAATGTCTACATGAAGACCATATAAATAGTGTCGCCAAATCTTCAGTGCATTGACTACTGCAGCCAACTCTAAATCTTGTGTCGGATAGCTCCTCTCATGTTTCCTCAATTTCCTTGAAACATATGAAATCACTTTACCATGCTGCATTGGCACACATCCTAAACCTGCTCCCGAGGCATCACAATATACCACATAACCTTCTGGACCCTCCGGGTGCGTAAGAACTGGTGCCGATGATAATCTATCATTTAACTCCAAGAAACTTCGCTCACAAGCATCGGACCATTGGAATTTTATAGCTTTTTGTGTTAACTTCGTTAGTGGTGCTGATATGGTAGAAAATCCTTCTACAAATCTTCTATAATAGCCGGCTAAGCCCAAAAAGCTGCGAACCTCTGTTGGAGTCGTAGGCCTCGGCCAATTCTTCACAATTTCAATCTTCTGAGTGTCAATTCTTATACCCTTGTCTGACACTACATGACCAAGAAAAGCCACTGACTTCAGCCAAAACTCACATTTGGATAGCTTTGCATACAACTTATGATCCCAGAGCATTTGTAGTATTATCCGCAAGTGATCCACATGCTCTATTTCCGAGTGAGAGTAAACTAGAATATCATCTATAAATACTATCACAAATACGTCTAGGAATGGGCGGAACACGCTGTTCATTAGATCCATAAATGTTGTAGGTGCATTTGTAAGTCCAAATGACATTACCAGGAACTCGAAGTGCCCATACCTTGTCCTGAAGGTCGTCTTCAGAATATCCTTCTCCTTAACCTTTAGTTGATGGTACCCCGACCTTAGGTCAATTTTTTAGAAACATCTCGCACCTTGTAACTGGTCAAACAAATCATCAATTTAGGGAAGAGGGTGCTTGTTCTTGATAATAACTTTATTTAACTGCCAATAGTCGATACACATCCGTAATGAGCCATCTTTCTTTCCTACGAATAATACCGGCGCGCCCCAAGGAGATATGCTAGGTTTAATAAAGCCTTTCTCGAGCAAATTATTTAATTGCTCGTTCAATTCTTTCAATTCAGCTGGGGCCATTCTATAAGGAGGAATAGATATCGGTTGAGTGTCTGGCAACATATTTATACCGAACTCAACTTCTCTTTCAGGAGGAAGGTCTAGAAGTTCGTCAGGGAATACATCAAGAAATTCACTGACCACCGGAATTGATTGAGAAGTAGGTGGTTCAACATAGACATCTCTTGCCCGAACAAGATGGTATATACACCATTTGGAGATCATCTTTCTTGCCTTAAGGTATGAAATAAACCTACTTTTTGGCGTTGTCGTATTACATTTCCATTTAAGGACTGGCTCACCTGGAAATTAGAATCTAACAATCTTTGTTTGACAGTCAACATTAGCGTAGCATGACGCTAACCAATATATGCCCATACTAACATCGAAGTCAACCATTTCTAATTCCACTAAATTTGTTAAGGTCTGATGACTACAGGCCAATACTACACAATTTCGATAGACCCATCTAGCGATTACCGATTCACCAAACGGTGTAGATACCACAAATAGATCCCTTATCAACTCAGGATCTATACCAAATTTACAGGCAACGAAAGGAGTAATATATGATAAATTTGAGCCTGGATCTAACAACATGTACACATTATGTGAAAGGACCCATAGTGTACCTGTAATGACATCAGGTGAGGATTCCTGATCTTGCCATCCCATCAGTGCATAAGTACGGTTCTAGCCCCTCCATCTGCCTCGGCCAGATAACATTTGCTGACTCTGCCCTAACGGGCGTACTGATTGGGATGAAGCTTTCACTTTTTGTCAGACAATCTCACGCTATATGACCACGCTCCTCGCAAGAATAGCATACTCCTACCTCTTATTGGCATGACCCTATATGGGTCCCACCACACTGCCCACATCGAGCTAATAATGGCCTCATTTGCATAGAATTCCCTCTATAATAAGATCCTAGTGCTCGTGAACTCTGGACTGGTCCTATTTGAGTATAACGATCAACCATCGATTGTGAAGATGGCAATGATGCGCCGACTGTTGGGTAAGAGGGTCATCTGTAAGGCTGTGTCCTGGGCCCACCTCCAAAGTCCCTCACGCTACTTACAGACCAAGCCCTTTTATACTGGCCCCTATCACGCTCTCGATCGACCCGTTGTTGCCTCTTGCGATCCTCCAGGTTATGTGTATAAGCCTAGATGTGAGCAATATTCATATCCGGATTCAAAGAAGCTGTAGTACACTCATTGACCAAGTGTGGCCCCAATCCAGTAACGAACCTATGTACCCGGTCAGTCATTTCAGCTATAATTGTAGGGGCATATCGAGCCAAGGAATTAAACTGCAAGCTATATTCTTGAATGCTCATACTGCCATGTTCAAGACGTAGGAACCCATCCTGTCTGGACCGTAGAAGCTCGACTGGTAGAAAATGCTGTAAGAAAGCCTCTGAAAATTCCCCCCTCTTGCTGGCGCGGCACGAGGTCCCCTAGATTGCTCCCACGTATCAAACCATGTTACTGCGACATCCCACAGTCTATAAGAAGCAAACTTTACCGACTTGGTATCGGTAGCATCCATCTCCCGCAAAGTGCGCTGTATCTGATCCAGAAAATTCTGCGGGTCCGCGTTCAAGTCTGTTCCTGTGAATACTGGAGGGTCTAGATTGATGAAATCCTGAGCTCTTGCGCTATCAGCTCTATCAGAAGGACTGGGAACCTGAAGTTGGGCCTGAACGGCCACCAATCGTGTCAATAACTGAACCGCACTCCACATATCAAGATCTACATACGAAGTATCATATGGAGGAACTAGGGGTGCTGCAGCTTTACTAATCTCCTCCGATGGTGATGTACTGGGAGAACCATACGAAGGAGTCGTACCGAGGGTCTCACTCTAGCACTCGCTAACAGGTGGCAATCGACTGGTACCTTTGCCCGCAGCCGTATTCAATTCCCTAATACTCTTGGACTTCTTCCTTGTGCCGGAATCATAAGCACGAAATGGATTAGGAGTGAAATACTTATAACTCAGTTCTATAGCACGATTTATGAAATGAAAGAACATAAACCACCCCTAAATGTCAGGCCGCCTCCTGCTTATAAGTATGGTGCACAACATACCCATAAACAAGACTCTACTAGACACGACTTGTAGACTCCCTAGGACAGACATGCTCTGATACCAAGTTTGTCACGACCCAAACCGGAGGGCCGCGACTGATACCGGACCCTACCCACCGGGTACCGCTAATTATACCATCAACATCTATTCATAATTAATTACCGACTAAGGCAAAAAGGATTGAGGAAATAGTAACCCAGAAATCTAACTTACATATATACATATACCAAGGCTGACAAGGTCATACAAGACTACTACACACATGACACTTGTCTACAAGCCTCTAAGAGAGTATAGAACACCAACAGGTCGGGACAAGGCCCCTCCATACCCATCTAGACACGCAAAACTATATCATACCAAAATTAGACCGACACTCCGGAAAGAGAGGAGTGCTTCTAAAAATCCGCTGAAATATGCAACCTACTCATGTGGGCCGTCGCCTTGCCTATGTGAACCTGCGGGCATGAAACGCAGCATCCCCCGACAAAAGGGACGTTAGTACGACCGATGTACTGGGTATGTCAGGCATAAATAAAAGCATAACAGGAATATACCGATAACTGAAATTGCCTCTGAGGGCCCTAATACACTTACTTACATGTTATGTACAATGCAGTGTCCATATTCATTGGCCTCATTGGGAAATTTCCTTACCATTATAGCCTCTGTGGGCATCATACCATGTAATGGTTAACGAATATATGCATGATGCAAGTGCGGTATATATATGTTAGTGTTGTGGATCGTGCAACCCGTCCCAATATATGTTAGTGTTGCGGATCGTGTAACCCATCCCAATAAGACATACAGACATCACATCACATCATCATATCGTATTGGCCTCTTCAGGCTCTTTTGTGATAGTCTGTACCAGCTGCAGGTGGTGTGCGTATATAACACCTTTTCCTTTCCCCATATCCCCTATATATATAATATTTACCATATAGTAGTGTGCATAGCACCAGTGGGTCCAGGGTAATATATGAATGCAATGCAAATGAAAATGCATGAATATCAGTAAAACATTTTCTGAATTTATTGGATGACAATAATATCCTTGCCCCTTTGGCTAACACGGTTAATGTCAACACCTTTTTTTTGTATGCCTCAATAAGGACTTAGGAACATATTTAGACATGTTTTTAGCATAGGAATCAATAACATGAATATTCTTAACAACTAGGAGTAGAATAAATTATGGAGCAATATCACGATTTTATTTTGTTACGTGGAACATGCCAAAAGAAAGAAATAATTTGCCGTAACATACCTCGATAATAAAGGAACCTGCCCCTTTTTAATACTGCTTGTTGGGATGTCTTGTTCTAAACCAAATTTAAGAACTGCTTCACTAGTTCTTTGTACGATTTTTTTGTTCTCCTTTCCAAATGACAAAATAAATTATTGGTTGACTACATTTTTTGTTTCAGCAAAAATGAAATATTTCCTAAATGTCAAGGGGCTGGGATTTGTTAGACGCTCTTGGTTTTTGAAAACAAAATATACATCTCCTAATATTGCAGGCAACATGCCCCCTTATCATGATTACAATCATAAGGTCTCCCACTAGCCAATTCTTTGGCGGTGGGATATCCTTTGATCTCGACACATGCCACCAACATGCACGGTCACTTAATTTGCCGCTGTATAATTTATCAATCACACACATAATTAATTAATCACGCACATAAATAATTTTGTGATCCCAATTTACTTAAATCTTAATAACTCATAAGACCTTCATAAACTCAATGTCATAATTTATGATATGACACTAGTCCCTAACCTCTTTATGCACACACCAAATTTATTTCCGATCCCCGCCGTCATACTTGTTACGTCCAAAATTATTTTATGGTTTTATCCTTTTATATGCTAAATTCGTTATTAGCATACGTAAATATAACATAAATTTCTCCAACGCTCGGACCTATTTACACACGCCTAGCGATTTTATATACGCTTTGCAATTTAAAACGTAACCCGAAAGTACGGAACGTTACATTAATCTTCTTGTGTTCCAACTGCAACCTGAATAAATTGAGTACCTGCATCTACGTAAAAGATGCAGTAAGCATAGCATGAGTACAACGTACCCTCATAGCCATCATAGTCCGATAACGACAAAAGTTACGTAAATAGAGATAAACATCAAGTTGAATCTCATATAAAGTCCTATTCTAGGCAGTACAAGTAGTCACATAGGTTACCTGTCCACATAAGAATCCATGAACTCATATAGATCACCTAAAGGTTTATCAATCACAGGAATCACCTAAATCACATAAAGGTTTATCAATCACAGGAATCATCTAAACCACATAAAGGTTTGTTAATTGTAATCATGTTTGACCCCACATACCCAGTTTAACAACACATTAGTTAAGTTGACTCTTAGTTTCCAACTTCTTTCCTTTTTTAAAAAACCTTCTAGGAATATAACAATACGATTGAACATACACATTAACTCCTTTACCTACTTTGGTCTTGACCCTCAACTAGACTCCATACAATTACTTACATGGCATAAATTAGTTCGTTAAGCTTCCTCGTTATACTCTAAGTGGTTACCGTCACCATACACCCCTTTACTAAGGAGGGAAACTCTACACAAATAAGGCATACAAGTCGATTATTACACAACATCACCTTAACTATCACTTACTAGACACTTTATCAAGCAAGCTACTAACCACCAAACACACATAGATGCACGTAGCTCCTCTTGACCTACATGAAAATTATAACACTAAGCAATACCGGCCACAAGAAAAAGTCAGGCATCATTTTAAACCGACTCATAAGTTATAATCACAGAACCACTTACTTCGGAAATTAAGCCAAAAAATGCAACCAATCTAGACCAATAGAATCAATTCAATTATCCGATTTCACACAATCACATAAGTTAGTCAAATTCCACTAATAATTCCAAATCACGTTATCAAACACAAGTAACCAAGGTATGAATGAATATATGAATGATATGAATGTAATGCAATGCCAGGTACCTTTCATCTCCAGTATACATGCGTTCAAATTCTATGAACTACACACCCATGAGGGACTCGCGAAGTCCATATACTCATTTGTAATTTCTCAACGGATCTTAATTCTTGACTGAATAATAACTGTTACAAGCGCGCAACTCGGTCCCTGCATATCATCATCATCATCTCAATATTTCCAATCATCTCATAAGTATCCTTACCTTCCCGGTCTCTTAGACCCACAACATTTTCATACCACTCTCATATCAATATCATAAGAACCATGAGTGTGAATGCAAATAACAATACAAGGCAAGTAATCAGGATGTATGAGATACAACCAAGTATAAGAGATGAATATCACATACTTTCAGAAAGTCAATAACACGTAATAAAAGTACATTCAAGATATCATATCAAAAGCAATGTGATAAGTAAACAAAAAAATAGTAAATATGGCGACGATCCCACATAATGACGACAATCCCAATCAACAGCAATCGGAATCAACTTAAGGCTGATTTCTTAAAACAACCATCATCATAGTTCAACATCGGTAACCACCCAAGCATTCATCACAACTGCTAAGGTGGGACCCCCAAACATACCCAATACCCCTCAATATTTATAATTAATTATATACTTCTATCAAAGTCTAAGAAGAAAAAACCATAGCCTACCTCATTGCTGAGCGGGCGCCATGAACTCCTAATCCACGAAGTCCTTTCGATAAGTTTTGGATGATCGTGAATCAAACAAACGCATAAGGTCCTAGATTACCATTTATACAATCAACATATAAGGAATATTTCCATGGACATAATTTCTACCCTACCTCGGGCCTATAAGGGTAAAAGGGGATTTTTTAGTCAAGAAGTCATCCCATCAAGTCTAAAAGTATTGAATTAAAAGCTTTGGTAATTTATTATCCATGTCCTCTAGTTGATAAATTTCATGCAAAAATGGCTTCTTTTGCCATAACATTCTTAATTTTATCAACTAGTAGATAGTAATATAATAGATGGTCCATCCTTCAAAAACTATGATTTTACTAGGTGTAACTCATTAACTAGTCATACATAACGATAAAGTCTCCATCTTCGTAAGTTTTTATACAAGAAGCTATATTGAACATTTACAAGTCCTAATCATGCTCCTACCCCATGAACAAATTGGAAAGCTTGAACATGTAAAAATTAATTAACTACTAATCACTATTAAGGAGTTTTAGAAATTACCCAAGGGTGTAGAGGATTGGACCCCTCAAAACGAGGTCTCTAGTCAGCTCTTAGCTTCCATATCTCACTTGCCAAATGGGGGCTTCGAAATGAAAGAGATAGATTTTTAATGATATCTGAAATTGTCGTGGCTTCCACTGCGGACCATCTTTCGCTGAAGCGTCCTCACCTTGGTGGAAAGATGTTTTCCAGTGCGGCTTCATTAAACCTATGACCACACGCAAAAGTGAAGGTGAGACTACAGGCGCGGCTCCGTACATGCGTGAAACCTCCACCGAAGCGGACCTACTACATTTCCTATACAACCAAATCTGCGGACCAACCTCACTGAGGAAGCTCGGTAGGTGCGAGTGATTACTAGCCCAGGCAGGTTTGCCTAGGCCTGAACATATCCTCCCAAAGACCTAAACATAAATTAAAGCAATATTATGACTCGTTGTACCATCATATTTCCCATTTAGCACATAACTACAGTCAAGAATTCACCCTATCCAATAATCACAAAATGAAATGAAACTTTCGGTGCGGTACCAGGATGTTTCGTCCATCCTAAAACATTTCCGATGGTGAATTTATAGTTGATAGTAGCTGGTAGTTTCTTGAAATGAGGCAGAAAGCCAAACGACCAAGTGGGTCGTTACAATTGTGCAACTTGATGTTCAGCTCGTATTATTCCTACTATTCGGACCTATTGATCTGTTTCTTGATTTAGCTTTTTTGTTCTTCTCTCTTGTTCTTTTCTGTCCTTTTGTGAATTTTGACCTTTGCCCTTTCCATTTGAAGTATTCTCTGAGATTTGATCATACTCCTCTTTATGTTCTTGCATTATTTCTCCACTTACCGTTTCAGCTGTTGACTGCATTCATTACCAGGCTTGGTTATTTCCTCTTCTTCCTGTGATTGGCTTGTCTCATTGTGGCCCTGTGACATTATTATCCTTGTTTTATTTTTGGATGGACTCATCTAGTTGCCTTCATATCGTTATCCTTGGGCTTGATTATTTCCACCCATTTTTCCATTATTCACATTCCTTCTCTGATTTGTAGCAGTGTTTTGTTTCCATGACCTATTTCTTATTATTGTTTTCTATCCTTAAATTCACTCTATATTGTCTCTCTAATTCTGGATGTAAAGATCTACACTTCTTCTCCCCATGTCCTTGCAATTTACAGTGGTAGCAATATTTGGGAAGAAAATCATAGTTAATGGTTATCCACAGTAAATCTAGATATAGTATACAGGCGTTGAGAGCATTTTAACATAGTCTTCCAGTAGATTTAATCATATCAATATAGGTCTATCTTCAATCAGTCCAACAGTGCATGTCTCTTTTATAAAGCATTGATCCGGAATCACATTCCTCAGTTCTTTAATGTCAATTATATCATAAGAAACTTACCCAATATAGCATATTGTAAATTTTCTTGTATGATTAATTTTTGACCTCCGATGATTTTCATGTCATATGTGGTTCCCCATAAATTTATACCACTGAGTTAGGAGGCACCGATTATGGTATCTCTGCAGTATCAGTAGGCTTCAATAGATTTGCATATTTGGAATTCTGCAAAAGTATAGGGTTATTTGATGATGAAGGTAAGTTATTATTGCCAGGAAACTAATAGGTTCGTGGTTATTGGTATGTGATTTAGGATTGGCAGTCAATATAGTGGTGTTTGGAATAAGTGGTGGGAAGTTTGATAATGCTAGACTATGAAAAGAGTTAGGCAGTGGTTGTCCGCCAGTCGAGTTGGCCATCTAGGCCGACAGTGATTAGGGTTTAGGCTATTCTAGAGAGCATTTTCTAATGAAATTTCTTTCAATTTATATGATACTGAAATGCATATATGGTTTGTGTCCATAGGGTCTCGATTGTGTTTCGGGTATCAAATTCAAATTCGGGAAACACTAAAATTTTCTGGTGTTCAGTTGTTAGTTTTTTTTCTGCGTTCGTGAGGGAGGGTCTGTGATCGTGTGACTTGACCAAGGCGGTCAACACGATCGCGAGAACTATGTCACATTCGCAAAGGGGGAAAGGGGGCTAGGCCAGGCCATGCCTAGGAATCGAAATCATGATGCCATTGTGGCGTTCGTGATGTTTGGGCCGGGTCAGGGCTGCGATCGCGAGGCATGGCTCGCATTCGCGAAGAAGGTTGGGAAGAACAGTGATTTAAGTCTCAACTTCAATTTTAGACTCCATTTTCACATAACTCAAATTCTAGAGCTCATTTTTGGGTGAAATCAATTGCTTCAAGGCTAAGATTCTAACGTTCATTTAAGCCAATGCTCAACTTCCAGTTTTACCTACAAAAAACTACATACGGAATTATAATGAAAATTTAGACATTTCTAACCTAACATTTAATATAGGATCGGATTATGTCTTAGGTAGATCTCGACATTCAGAATATGTTTTTGATGTTAAAATTTTAACTATAAAAGAAAATAATTTTTAGTATAAAAGGGAAGCCAAGTAGTCGTTATCATCACAAACAATTTATTATGGCTTTCAGTACAAACTTGTTTCATGTATGTTGTTTGCTTTTCTTTGCTTTTCTCTTGACCAGTGAAATTAGATGTATTGACCGAGAATGGCCTCTACCTGCCCTATTTCTGTTTGGTGATTCAATCTTAGATTCCGAAAATAATAATTATATCAATACTACTACTCAATTCCAAGCTACAATTGGTCGCCTTATGGTGAAACGTTCTTCAAAGCTTCTACTGGTAGACCTTGTGAGCCTCATACCCGATTTTATTGGTAACGCGATAAGTTACACTATTTTTTATTTATCGATGAGCTACCACTCAATTCTCGACATTTTTTTAATCTATATCTTGTATTTCTAATTAATTGTTATGAAGTAATTTTTGAAGTTTTTTTTTCTAGTGGAATATGCTAACTTGCCATGAATTCCGGCATATTTTGAAGGGAAAAGGGTCAAAAATATCACCCTACTTTCATAAATTGTCTACTTTTACCCTCCATTACATGTTAGGACCAAATTCACCCCTCCGGTTATAAGTTGGGGACAACAATACCCCTCATGTTAGCAAAGTTTCTAAAAAAACCTCAAATCATAATTCGATTTCAATTGAAATTACACATTCCCTCTTTTAACCTAATCCGCGATCCACTAAACAAAATTAACCCATACCAAATGAAAGCCCAACAATAATGACTTCCATTTTCACGGAAAGTAGAGGGATATTTTTGACCCTTTACTCAATTTTGAAATTGGGACCGATAAATTTCTTCATGGGTTAAACTTTGCTTCCAGTGGCTCAGGTTGTTTAGTAGAAACAAATCGTGGTATTGTAACTATTCTTTTCTTTTCAAAGTAACATTCTTTTTCCATATTAGAATATCTTTTATATTATATTCTTTTCTTTTCAGCATCTTTTATTCATTAGAAAATCCTGTTTTATATAGATTACGCTAATTTTTCTGAAGAATGTAATAATACTAATTAACAAGAGTATTTTGCAGGTTATAGATCTTCAGACGCAGTTGACACATTTGGATGAAGTAGTTCAATTATTGGAAAATAAGTTAGGGAAACAACAGTCTCAACAACTCCTCACTGACGTTGTATACATGTTTAGCACTAGAAGTAATGATTACGCTTTCTCTTACCTTACCAATCCTAAGTTTTCAATTCCTAAGGAACAATTTTCAGATATGACATTGGGTAATTTTACAACTATTATACAGGTAAAATATTATTTTATTAACTAGTATTCTAACATTATAATTTAATATGCTTATTATGTTTACCTTTAGAGCACCCTTAAGATGGCAGATGCTTAATTCTATTACAAATTTCTGATTCAATATTTTTATTTGATAAACTTTGATTAACATTTATTATTTTAATTTGTAACAGGAAATTTACAATAAAGGAGGGAGAAATTTTATCATATTTACATTGGGCATTTAATTCTAAATTAGGAGGTAAAAGTGGCGACTGCATGACTGAGTGCACTACTGGAGATACACATCAATGCACTTCCCCAAAATCTCACACAATTACAGAAGAATTTAACATGATTCAACTATACATTATTTGATCTTTACAAACTCTTTACTGAAAGAATTGATAACCCTTCCAAATATGGTAAGTTCTATTTTCTTTATAGCCAAGTCATTGAATATTTATGTTCACATTTCCAGTCTGTTCTACACATTTTTTGAGTAAAATATAAGCCTTTACTCTCAATTAATTCTAAAATAGAATGACACGGTTACTATTTGGAAAGCTAATTAATATTCTTTCTCTACTATATTGTTTTGGACATCTTTTTAAACATATACCTTTACTAGCTACTACTATTAAACTGTGATATTTAATGCTTCTTTTTCTATTTTTGAATCTAGTACTTCTTATGTAATAATTTCTAAGTATGTAAAGTTATTAAGTATGTTAAATTTTTTAAGAAATCGACAATTAATTAAGTGTAACATTAAAATTCAATTAAGTTGACCTTCATACTCTGAACTCTACTATTCTTTTCAGGATTGAGAGAGCATTTCATAATCTAAGGTATTAATTTAGAATTTTTGGTTTGTGCAGATTTTGATGTATTAACAGAAGCATGTTGTGGTACGGGTCCATTTAAAGAAATTAATAGTTGTGGGGGAAAGAAACAAATAAAAGAGTACGATTTATGTCAAAACGTGACAAATTATATGTTCTTGGATGTCAGTCATCCCACAGAAGCAGCTAACAAACAATTTGGACAACTATTATGGAATGACACGATGAATGTCATTGCACCTCACAATCTAATTTTTTTTTCTAACTTTAGTGTAACTCAATATTCACATTAGGGTATATATTTCTTCTTGTATTCTGAGTAAAATGATTTCTTGCTCCCACCTCCAACATTATACGTCTATATATACACAATTAATAGAAGGGCATAATTCTGTTTATATATGGGCGAATTTCATTAACTATCATTGACTCTCTAATTTCTAATTGTAAAAAATTTACATGTTGTAACACAATATTTACCATACATAAATGCGTATTGGGCCGACTCTTAAAGCTGGAGTTCTATCTGGCCACCTCACCTCATATTTAAAACGAAAAAGGGCGAAAATGCCTTTAAACTATGAGAAATTGAATAAAAATGTCTTTTGTTAATAGTTTAGTCCAAAAATATCCTTAACTTATGTGAAATTGAACAAAAATGCTCCTAACGTTACTTAATTGGATAAAAAATGCCCTTTTGGTAATACAATTTTTTGTCTTTTTAAACACAATTTTTTAATAAAAATATTTTTTTTAAAGAACCCCTTTGTTGTTTCTTTTCTTTTAAAATCCCTTTAACTAATAAAAAAGTGGAAAGTAATTTTTTTCTTCTTAATCTTGTTTTATCAACAATTTTTTTTTTACTTCATGTACTTTCTTAACTTAATAAAATAGGAATATCTGTATTTCTTAATCTTTTCCAAATTGAAGTAGTATAAGCATTTGCTGATATAATTCTTGGTTTTAAAGTTAAAATGAAAAAAGGCTCAACAATAACCCCATTGACGATATCCTAAAGATATTTGTGATTTGAAGCTATGTAACAAATTTTCATATTTTATAACATTATGATTGTTGGAATTACAACAGCAAATGCTTATGCAACTTTATTCGGAGAAGATTAATAAATAAAAAAACTTCCTATTTTTATTATGAAAAAGGTATTTTTGACCCAATTAAGTAACACCAGGGGCATTTTTATTCAATTTTGCATAATTTAAGGACATTTTTGGACCAAACTATTGATGGAGGACATTTTTTTCTCAATTTCGCATAGTTTAAGGATATTTTTAACCCTTTTCCGTATTAAAAAAAGTAATTATTAGAAATTAAGTGCTAACGTGTTCTACATGATTTATGATAATAAAAGTACGACTACCATTTTACTCTAGCCATCTCTTGTTTATTGAAGAGAAAATTAAAAATGAAATACTTCAAGAAATTTCATCAATCAATCAATTATTGACCCCTTTTTGAATTCCCCTCTAACAAGCATTTATTTTTCAAAAAATAAAAGGTTAAAGAGTTTTTTTTATAGCTAAAGGGACTATATTTTGAAAAATGATTTATTATATTAATGGAGTCATCAATTGAAATTGATTTTTGGTGTTCCACGTCACAAAACTATACATCCTTAATTAAAAGGAAAGTTGACTACTACTTTTATTGGTCCGCGAAGCGAGAACCTAGATAAGAAATTCTATTGACCATGGAAAAATGTTATAAGGAACCCCTCGAGTTCTTGATTCTAGCACGGATACTTTATTAACTATCTAGTTTTGAAAGATTAGGAGAGGAGTGGAAAGCCACTTGACTCGTTGGAAAGGGGTTCGACTCAATACTCTTGTGTGTATCCTTTGGCTACCAATCTAGCCTTCAAACCCTCAACTGCTCCATCAGCTTTTTATTCGGATAAAGTTATAGTTGTTTGAATTAGTTTGTGTAAAGCCTTAGAAGTTTTTAGGCTTAACATTTTGATAATAACGAACTTAATGTCACAATTAAGGTATCCAAAGGAGTGTTTGAGGGTATGTCGATATATACATGGTATGAATTAGAAGTGTGAAATAGTAATATGAGAAAAGGAGAAAAAAGGGACGAAATAGAAAAAAATGGGTGAAGCCTACAATGCCACAGTTTAGCATCATGTGGTAAGCGGTCTTGATATGAACCTTAAATAAAAGATTACAAGCAATGGTAAGGAAAGGCTACAGGTGGGTTAGCAGCAGCTAGCTTAGCTGAAACATTCATGGGGAAAACTAAATTTCTATCTATGAAATAATATAGGTAAACCCACCGACGTGCATGAACGGCGCATTAATGTTCGAGGAGCACAAAAAGGCATAATCTCAAGGTTGCAGCAGTAAGATAAAGTAGTGTACACTTTACAACACCCGGACGAGAGCCAAGAAAAATTGAAGAATTCAACAGAAACTAAGCACGTGCCAGACTAAAGAAACGGATCTTCAACAAACTATAATAGAATATACACCGTATATTCCTGTGATATTATCAGAGATCTTGTACATCTATAATTATGGTAGTAATCTTTTATATTATGAAAATATATATTTAATTTCCATAATTATAGACTAGATTTACTATTGTTTATCATATATATAAACCAATTTCATTAATGAAAATAATCAAGGGATTATTCTCTTTCATGGTATCAGCAGTCTAGGGCTTTTTTTCTTAAACCCTAAGCTTCCGCCGCCGGGTCTCCTCCTCGGCATCCCACCCTTCCGCCGTCTGTCTCCACCGGCGAAATCCATCCTGTCGGCCAAATATCCCTCTTTATTCCTACATCATGTCTAACACAAAGAACACCATCCATCCTGCTCTTGTAGTCTCCAATATCAAGAACAACATCCCTATCATCCTTGAAATGGAGAACGTCCAATACACGATGTGGGCGGAACTGTTTAAAATTCATGCTAGGTCTCATCGAGTCCTCCATCACATCGTCAAACTGGAAAAAGTCAAGGAGAAGGTGCCTTCCACCGATGATGAAATAGAGTTGTGGGAAACTCTTGATGCTACGGTCCTCTAATAGATTTATTCCACCATCTCTGCGGACCTCTTACAGACAATCATCAAACCCGACGCCACGACAATTAAGGCTTGAAATAGGTTGCGTGATATATTCCAAGATAACAAAAACTCTCATGCTGTAACCCTTGAGCAAGAATTTTCTCACACAACTATGGAGGATTTTCCAAATGCCTCTGCCTATTGCCAATGGCTCAAGGAGTTGTCACATCAACTCAAAAATGTTGGCGCGCAGGTCACGAATGATCGTCTTATTCTTCAGATGGTTGCGGGCCTCTCCGAGGCATACAATAGGGTTGGCACTCTCATTCGCCAAAGCAATCCTCTCCCGCCGTTATATCAAGCACGTTCCATGCTCACCTTCGAAGAAGCAGGGTTGGCTAAAAAGGCCGTAACTAGAACACATTCCGCCGTGATGACATCCATGCCACACGACAATGATGACCCTCACTCCTTATAAAATTCTAACCAAAACCGCAATAATGGTGGTGGCAAAAAGGGCCAAAATTGGAAAAATGACAGAAAAAACTGCGGCAGCAGTGGTGGCGGCAGCGGCGGACGAGGTGGGGCCCAACATGGGACTAGGACGCAACACCATTGGCAGCAACCTTGGGCCAGTGGACAATGGCTGTATGGCTGGGGCCAGTGGGTAGTGGCCTATTCCTCATTTCCCCAGTCCAACCAAATATTGGTCCAGGCACAATTATCACTAGCAACATCCGGTTCGGCAGAACTAGGCTTGGCAGCAGCCTGGCCTGCTTGAGCCTTGGACACAATATGCCTTCGCTGTTGCGGGCCCAGTAGCAGCCCCGACCCACATGAATATCGAGGTAGCGATGCATACACTTGGGTTAAATGCTCCGGATACAAATTGGTACATAGACACCAGTGCTATTTCTCATATGACATCTGCGCCATGTAATCTCTCATCTTATTTCAATTTGAGCAAAAATCGTGGCATAATTGTTAGTAATGGTAATTGAATTCCAATTCGTGGTTATGGTCACACAAATTTGTCTCCCCCGAACCCACCTTTAGCCTTGAAAAATGTCCTTTATGCTCCTCACTTAATTAAAAATTTGGTGTCTGTTCGGAAATTTACAACTGATAATTGAGTTTCTGTTGACTTTGACCCTTTTTGATTTTCTGTGAAGGATTTCTCGATGGGGATACCTCTGATGAGATGTGATAGTCGGGGCGAGCTCTATCCCATCACCACCACCACCACCACTAAACAATCCACACCGTCAACGTTTGCCACTTTAGCACATTCCTTATGACATGCGCATTTGGGTCATCCGGGAGCGTCTGTTCTTTCCTCCTTTAAAAATAATAAATGTATTGAGTGTAATAGTACGCGTAGTACTAATATTTGTCCTTCTTGTCCGCCTTGGAAACATGTTAAATTGCCATTTTTACCTCCAATTCTAGTACGTTGTTGTCATTTGATATTATTCATAGTGATTTATGGACATCTTCCGTTTTGAGCTCTTTGGTCCATCGCAATTATGTGTTATTTTGGATGATTATTCTAATTTTATGGACATTTTCGTTATCTAAAAAGTCTCAAGTTTATTCCACAATCATATTATTAAGAGCATTCATCTGTACCTAATTTGAACGGAAAATTAAGAACATTCAGTGCGATAATGAAAGGAAATTTGATAATGGGCCATTTAGAGAATTTTGTAAGGTTAATGGTATATCTTTTCGGTTTTCTTATCCATATACGTCCCAAAATGGGAAAGCCGAAAGAAAAATCCGCACCATTAATAATATTGTTAGGACATTACTAGCCCATGCTTCATTACCACATTCATTTTGGCATCATGTATTACAAATGACTACTTACCTTTTTAACATACTCCCTAGCAAGGGATTAGCATACCAATCTCCCCTCAAAATTCTTTATAATAAAGATCCTTTGTATTCTCATCCTAGGGTGTTTGAGTGTTTATGCTATCCTCTCCTCTCATCCACTACAATAAACAAACTTCAAGCCCGCTCTACCGCTTGTGTGTTGTGGCTTATCAGTCTAATCATCGTGGTTACAAATGTTATGATTTATCTTCTAATAAGATCATAATTGATCGCCATGTAATTTTTTATGAAACTCAATTTCTGTTTGCTTCGTTGCATAATTCCGTGTCCAATTCTTATTTTTTTTTGGATGATGGGCTCTTCGCGTATGTGGTCCACCATTTGATTCAGCCCACATGACCACTGCCTGTTGGCCCAAAAAGCTCCCGTGCTCCAAATCTGCCCACATGCCCAATGCCTGCTGGCCCAAACTCCCTCTGTCATCCCAATCCACCAGCAGGCCCACTGCCTGCTGGCCAAGTTCCAGCAACACCGCCACTTCGTCCTGTAGGCCCACTGCCTGCTGGCCCAACCTAGTCCAACCATCACCCAGCCTAGGTTCTCCTAACTTATATCCAACCCACTTCTATTCTGGGACAAGGGCCTGTTACTCATAGTCAACGGGGTATTTTTAGACAAAAATGACATTTTAATCTCAACTCTAATGGCACTAAATCCACCTACCACGTAACCCTGTGTCTGCCCTTCATAACCCGAATTGGAAAATGGCCATGGATGATGAATATAATCCTCTTATTGAAAATTAGACGTGAGAGTTGGTGCCCTGTCCGCCTAGTGTCAATGTAATTCATTCTATGTAGATTTTTACTCATAAAGAAAAATCTGATGGTTGTTTTGAGAGGCTAAGCTCATTCACTGTTCTCAGTCTAGCTCTCTCAAAATCATGGCCCATTCATATACTGGATGTGAAAAATGCGTTCTAACACAACAAACTCAAGGAAATTGTTTACATGCATCAATTCTTGGGTTTCCGGGACCCCGATCATTCTAACCATGTGTGCTTGCTGAAGAAGTCCTTATATGGGCTCAAACAGGCTCCTCGAACCTAGTACAAAAGGTTTGCAGATTATGTGTCTACTCTTGGGTTTTCTCACAGTAGGTCTGATAATTCTCTGTTCATCTACTATCGCGGTACTTCTTTGACATACATTCTGTTATATATGGACGATATTATATTGAGTGCCTCCTCTGATAAACTACGCAAGTCGATCATATCTCTTCTCAGCTCTGAATTTTCTAAGAAGGACTTGGGGCATTTGAGGTATTTTTTGGGTATAGATGTAACTTGTTATGCAGGTGGTCTATTTCTGTCCTAGAGGAAGTATGCATCAGAGATTATTGAATGGGATGGCATGTCATCCTGTAAGTCATCTCCTACTCTGATTGATACTAAACCGAAGCTGAGTGCTACTTCTAGCATAGCTTACGAGGATCCATCCTACTATCGTAGTCATGCATGAACTCTTTAGTATCTTAAATTCACGAGGCCAGTTATTACTTATGCAGTGCAGCAGGTATGTTTATTTATGAATGATCCGAGGGATGAACACATGCACGCTCTCAAACGTATTGTGTGTTACATTAGGGGACTCTTTATTATGGTTTACACTTATATCCATCATCGGTATCTACTCTTATGTCTTATACAAATGCTGATTTGGGTTGATGTACAGATACCAGGCGTTCGACATTTGGTTATTATATCTTTCTTGGTGATAACTTGGTCTCTTGGTTGGCTAAATGTCAGGCTACTTTGTCGCGTTCCAGCGCGGAGGCCGAATATCGAGGGGTAGCCAATGTGGTGTCTAAGTCCTGCTGGTTGCGTAACTTTCTCTTACAACTTCATTTTCCTATTGAAAAAGCTACATTGGTCTACAACGATAATGTTAGTGCGATATCTCTCTCTTGGAATCCTGTCCAATAGCAACGCACTAAACATCTCGAGATGGATATTCACTTTGTTCACGAAAAGATAGCTCGTGGATAAGTACGTGTCTTGCATGTCCCCTCAAGGTATCAAATTGATGACATTTTTACTAAGGATCTTCCCTTAGTTCTGTTTGAAGATTTTTTAGGGACAGTCTCAACATCCGACGACCACCCGCAACGACTGCGTGGGTGTAATAGAATATACACAGTATATTTCTGTGATATTATTAGAGATATTATACATCTATAGTTATGGTAGTAATCTTTTGTATTAGGAAAATGTATATTTAATTTTCGCAATTATAGGCTAGGTTTACTATTGTATATCATGTATATAAACAAATTTCATTAATGAAAATAATCAAGAGATTATTCTCTTTCACATATAACTAAATGTATGATATATATAACTAAATGTAAATATATAATGTCATGTCTGGCTAAAGTGTCACGTTATGATAGAAAAATAAGCACGACACAAGAAGAGTTAGCCTATGGGCAAGAAGGACAATTTCATAAAGTACACACAAAAATTTCCCGAATCCATGATATCATAAAAGTTATAATTACATGGAAGATCTAGTTTCCTTTAATGTACACCACTACAAAAAAGTTGGAGTTAGCTACTAGCTTCATCTCTAAATTGCTCATATCTATTAGAATTTTATGATAATCTTGTCACACCCCAACCTTGGGGGTGTGGTCGGCACCCGGCGCCTGAACGACCCGAGAGTACCACCTATATATCATAACCTATTTACATAACCGTCAGGACCGACAAGGACTCAAGAATGACTATACAATAGAAGTCTGAATAGGACAACCTGTAACATAAGACAACTAACCAACAGATGTATATATAACGGGACTGGCAAGGCCCTAACAAGAGTACCGATACCGGCAAGAAGGTCGTCAAGGCCGTAGAAACAACTATATAATAACCATCAGTCTGCAAGACTCTAAGAGTAGTATAATAAGTCATCAGGTCGGGACAGGGCCCCGCCATACCCAAAATATCTGTAATTATAAGTAGTATAGCCTACCACTCTCTAGATAGCAACTCCGAAGGAAGAGGAGTGCGACGACCAACTATTGAGCTGAGCAGCCTACTGAGGAGATGCGTTTGTCTATCTACCTGAACCTACGGGCATGAAACACAGCGCCCCAGCAAGGGGACGTCAGGAAGAAATAATGTACTGAATATGTAAGGCATAAAGAAACATAAGTAAAAGCAACAATAAATGAGGGAACTAAGAGATGCCACTTGAAACTCAAAAGTGTCACTATGGATCAAACTGTATGTAAATGTGATATTATTTCGTATATAACGTCGTAGACCTCTGTGGGCAATATCCTTTATATAGTATATCGCATATATAACACTGTAGACCTCTGTGGGCAATATTATTATTATCAATACCATAACTGTATAAGTTGTGTATATAATGCCATAGGCCTCTGTGGCCAATATAAATACATAACATATACTTATAAAGACCATATGAAGAACATGTCATACTCACTAATCCTATCAAAGTGACGTAAGGTAGTTACACTTCCGACTATCCTTATGCGGATCACATTTTACCTTTCCATTCCATATAAATCAATAAGAAATGATAAAACTTACTATTATTAGTTTCTTGGAAGGACATCAATGAACCTTGTTTCATCAACATAAAGATGATACTATCGAGGGCAAAACATATTCCGGCGAGGGAGAGATAAGGTACAATAATCAGTTGACGGAAAAGAGTACAAGTAATCCTTTTAACGTCTAAGAATAGAGCCTTTATTGGGAAGCATTTGTAATTGTCATTATTAAATCGATCATGCCAAAAATAGAGAAAAGTAAGCCCTACATACCTCGTTGTTGTGGTTAAATGGATCCCACAAGCCCTTGTACGTCCTATGAACGATTATCGACATTATGCGAACAATTTGTATCAATAACGGATTCATAACTTATAAAAGTTCATTTACACATCTTACCGAACACCTTGTGCGCATATCGTTTGTAAGATATTTTATAGCTTAATCTATACATGTATCATCACAACAACCTTCTCTACTACTCTTCCCCATCTTCACACCTTAATCCACACTTAACAACTTCATATCATACTCTCACACCACATAAAACAGCCCAACAATGGCATACCTAGCTCTTAAGGTTCAAGAGAACTTATCACATGAGATTTCTTAACAATCACATTCTAATCAGTTGTAAAACATTAATAATAGGAAGAAAGAGGTATAACGTACTTTTAACTCTAGAATCACACCAAAACAAGAGTTACTTGACTGCCAAGTATTCTTCAAAGTTAACACAACAAAGACGAAGATGATCTAACGATGATCACGGGATTTTCCACGTCGGATTTGTGTAGTTTGCATTTGATTTCACATTAAATCATATAAGGCTTATTATAGAGAGTTTAAAAGTTGTTAGGGTTGGAAAATTGAAGTAAAATGAGCTTAAGGTCTAAATATAGCCTTATATAGGAAGAGGATAAATTTACACCGACCCTGATCTACGGTGCAAACTACGAATTGCAAAACAGGTCTGCAAGCCTCATACTAGGTTGCAGAATTACCCAGAATGTCAACAAGGTTCTGTGACATTTTTCTATCAATTTGTGTCTCACAGACATGGTCTCTGATTTGCAGTCCATGTTCTGCGGTTTGCAGATCACTCCGAGCAGCGATGTCTTGTCGAACATTCGTCGAAACACACTTCCTTTGATCTAATAATCCTTAAACCCTTCTGAAACTTACTCAACATCTCTGTGAACCTTTATAAACCTCTTGGAGAGGTCTTACCATCTCTGAGCTTATGTTGGCTATGTTATGTTAACTACAATGCATGAAAACACGAGGTGTAACATCCTTCCCCCTTAAGAACATTCATCCTCGAATGTAGTCGAAAGATTCTAACTAACATGATTTCTAAAAATTTCGACAGAGTTTCCTTTATAAATAGGACTATCCAAAATCTGTCAAGGAGCCAAAATACATATCTAATGCCACACAGGGCCAAAAAAACAAAACATAATAATAACGACCCCACACGACCGTCTATCTATCCAGAAATCAAAAAGGGTTAGACATAACTCACCTCAACTGACAGTTGCCGAAGTTTGGGATGCATCAGTCACACCTGTCTCAACTACATAGCCTAACAATATATATAAGATAAGCTTGATGGATAGGATAGAAATAGATATATCGTACCGTATGAGTGTCGATATAAACCTATAGTTTGAAACAAATGGGGGTATTTGGACTTCATGTCCTCCTTAACCTACCATGTAGTTTTTCCACATATTATTCCTCCATAGTACACCGACGCTACTTCCTTGTTACATAACTTACGGACTTAATGATCTA
The DNA here is from genome assembly GCA_034509755.1 of Anisodus tanguticus. Taxonomy (NCBI): domain Eukaryota; kingdom Viridiplantae; phylum Streptophyta; class Magnoliopsida; order Solanales; family Solanaceae; genus Anisodus; species Anisodus tanguticus. The sequence goes on along the minus strand of CM067560.1, from coordinate 18,404,942 downwards.
AGATGGTGACAAGAATTTCATTTTACGATAAGTCCTTTGTGACCTGGACATCCTATATAGGGGTAATACTAGAGAGATCACCTAAGCATTTCCAAAGCATATATACATGGATTACTAGATGAACTGCTTCTAATTCTGGGGGTAATTTAAGTTTGTAAGCTACTTGGCCGATTATCTTAACAATCTTATAAGGTCTGATGTACCTAGGTCTAAACTTAACCTTCTTGTCGAACCTCATCACGCATTTCATGTGAGATACCTTCAAGAACACCCAATCTCCAATAGCAAACACTAGGTCTTGGCATCGATTATCATAATAGGACTTCTGCATACTTTGGGCAGTCAACAATCGCTCCTAAATCAACTTCACCTTCTCTACTGCTTGCTGCACCAAATCAGGTCCTAATAACTTTGTTTCACCCACTTCGAACTAGCCAATCAAAGACCTACACTTCCGCACATACATAGATCCATATGGTGCCATCTTGATATTGGAGTGGTAGATATTATTATAGGTAAATTCAATAAGCAGCAGATGATCTTCCAAATTTCCTTTGAAATCCAAGATACATGCTCGTAGCATTTCCTTGAGCGTCTGAATGGTGTACTCGATATGTCCGTCTATTTGTGAATGGAAAGTTGTGCTGAGATTAACATGAGTAACTAATTCTTTCTGGAAGGTCCTCCAGAATTGGCTATAAACTTTGCACTTCTGTCAGATATAATAGAAACCGGAACTCTGTGAAGTCGAATTATCTCCTTGACATATAAATTGGCAGAATTCTCAGATGAGTACGTAGTTCTGACAGGTAGAAAATGGGCTGACTTTGTAAGCCTATCAATAATAACCAGATGGAATCAAATTTCCGACGAGAGCCAGGTAACCTTATAATGAAATCTATATTGATTTCCTCCCATTTCCATGTTGGAATCTCTATATTCTAAAGCAACCCTATAGGTTTTTGATGTTGAACCTTAAACTGTTGGCAATTTTTACATTGTACCACTAACTCTGCAATATTCTTCTCCATATCATTCTACTGGGAAATCTATTGAATGTCATGGTACATCTTAGTAGAACCAGGATGGATAAAATACATGGACTGGCGAAACGCAGCCATAATTGTCCCTTGGAGTCCCCCAACATCAGGTACACATAATCGACCCTTATATTTAAGAACCCCGTTCTAACAGCTCAAACAACTGCTTCTTCTGAACGGGAATCCCTTCTCTTATTCTGACCAACTCTGGATCATCGAATTGTTTTGCCTTTACTTCAGCTACTAATGATGATTATGTGACATTCTGAATTATAGAACCTCTGTCACCTGAATCAAGCAATCACACTCAAGCTAGCTAATTGACGTAAATCTTTGTCCATCTCAAACATATCAACTTCCAGATGCCTCGGGCTGCCAATGGACTTACGACTCAACGCATTGGCTAGAACATTTGCTTTGTCTCGATAATATAAGATATTCACATCGTAATTTTTAGAAACTCTAGCGATATCCTTTGCCTCGGGTTCAACTCTTTCTGTTAGAATATACATTGTAAGCTCTTGTTATTTATAAACAAATTGTCACGAACCCCATATAGACAGTGACACCATATCTTTAGGGCAAATATAATGGTTGTCAACTCAATATCATGAGTCGGGTAATTCTGCTTGTGTTTTCTCAGCTGCATTGAATCATATGTTATAACCTTGTCATGCTATCCCAAATCGACTCTAGAGGCATCACAATTAACAACATAACCTTCTGAACCTTCTGGAAGTGACAAAACGGGTGTTGATATTAATTTACCTTTCAACTCTTGAAAAATCTTCTCACAAGCATCTGACCATTGAAACTTATCCACCTTATGAGTCAACTTCATCAATGGAGCGACAATAGAAGAGAAATTTTCTACAAACCTATGATAAAAACTTGCCAAGCCTAAGAAAATACGTATCTCAGTAGGGGTTGTGGGCCTCAGCCAATTCTTCACCGCCTCGATCTTCTGACTATAAAATTTGATGCCTTCTTCTGATACTATATTCCCGAGGAAGGCCACCAAATTCAACCACAACTCACATTTTGAAAACTTAGCATATAGCTTACGATCTTGGAGCATCTGTAATACCGCTCGCAAATGGTCCACATGCTCTACCTCTGATCAAGAATACACCAGAATATCATCTATAAACACAATTATAAATATATCCAGAAATGGCTTGAACACCCGATTAATCAAATCCATCAAAGATGTTGGTGCATTACTAAGACCAAAGGACATAATGAGGAACTTATAGTAGCCATATCGGTCCCGAAAGCAGTCTTTGGAATATATTTCACCTTAACCCTCAACTGATGGTATCGGGATCTAATATCGATCTTTGAGAAATATTTGGCGCACTACAACTAGTTAAACAAGTCCTCGATCCTGAGGAGCGGATATATAATCTTGATAGTGACCTTATTCAGCTGACTATCATTAATACACATCCTCAATGTGCTATCTTTCTTATGAACAAACAATACAGGTGCACCCCAAGGCGAAGTACTGGGCCTAATAAAGCATTTCTCAAGCAAATCCTTCAGCTACCCTTTCATCTCTTTCAACTCAACAGGGGCCATCCTATAAGGAGAAATAGATATAGGTTAGGTGTTCGAAAACACATTAATAACGATGTCAATTTCCCTTTCGGGTGGGATGCCTGGAAGCTCATCGGGGAATATGTCAGGAATCATTAACAATAACGACAAACGGAATGGTTGGAGGTTCTACCTCCGCATCCTGTACTCGTACCAAATGATAGATATATTCCTTCGAAATCATCTTCCATGCCTTAAGTTGGGAAATAAACCTCCCCTTAGGCACTATATCCATTCTCGGCATAGTAGACATTCATTTCAAGGTGATGTCGTTGACCGATCGGCTATCAATACACATATGTCAAGTTTCATCCTTCTTTGGCACCAAGAAGGCGGGTGTCCTGTATGGGCTAAGGCATTTTTGGGCATTGTCTTTCCTAATAACTCTTGCTCTTGTCCCTGAAACTACTTAGCCTCTTCCGGATTGCATCCATAGTTTTGGTGATTAGGTAATGAACTTCATGAAAATAAATCAATAGCACGTTCAATACCTGTCATCGGTGTTGTTTCGGGTACAAGATAATTCGGAAGTTCCTTCATGTTGGCATTTCCAACCGTATCTCCCATAAGACTCGCATTCTCCTTGTACGCCCATACACCTATAGAACTCCCCTTCTTTAACTTTTATTCTATCTTCCGTGCATCAAGAAAGGGGGCCTCAGTCTTGCGTTTCTTGGCATTTTGGATCTTCATTTCCTTCACCTTACTACGTGACAATGGCATCAACCGGAACTCCTTATTATCCTTTCGAAAAGAATATGTATTCTTCTCTCCATCATTTTGTGTCGATTATCTTAACAATCTTATAAGGTATGATGTACTTGGTCTAAACTTAACCTTCTTGTCGAACCTCATCATGCATTTCATGTGAGATACCTTCAAGAACACCCAATCTCCAATAGCAAACACTAGGTCTTGGCATCGATTATCAGAATAGGACTTCTGCTGACTTTGGGCAGTCAACAATCGCTCCTAAATCAACTTCACCTTCTCTACTGCTTGCTGCACCAAATCAGGTCCTAATAACTTTGTTTCACCCACTTCGAACTAGCCAATTAAAGACCTACACTTCCGCCCATACATGGCTCCATATGGTGCCATCTTGATATTGGAGTGGTAGATATTATTATAGGTAAATTCAATAAGCAGCAGATGATCTTCCAAATTTCCTTTGAAATCCAAGATACATGCTCGTAGCGTTTCCTTGAGCGTCTGAATGGTGTACTCGATATGTCCGTCTATTTGTGAATGGAAAGTTGTGCTGAGATTAACATGAGTAACTAATTCTTTCAGGAAGGTCCCCCAGAATTGGCTATAAACTTTGCACCTCTGTCGGATATAATAGAAACCGGAACTCCGTGAAGTAGAATTATCTCCTTGACATATAAATTGGAACAATCCTCAGATGAGTAGGTAGTTCTGACAGGTAGAAAATGGGCTGACTTTGTAAGCCTGTCAATAATTACAAGATGGAATTTAATTTTCGACGAGAGCCAGGTAACCCTATAATGAAATCTATATTGATTTCCTCCCATTTCCATGTTGGAATCTCTAAATTCTAAAGCAACCCTACAGGTTTTTGATGTTGAACCTTAAACTGTTGGCAATTTTTACATTGTACCACTAACTCTGCAATATTCTTCTCCATATCATTCCACTGGGAAATCTATTGAATATGGTACATCTTAGTAGAACCAGGGTGGATAAAATACATGGACTTGCGAATCTCAGCCATAATTGTCCCTTGGAGTCCCCCAACATCAGGTACACATAACCGACCCTTATATTTAAGAACCCCGTTATAACAGCTCAAACAACTGCTTCTTCTGAACGGGAATCCCTTCTCTTATTCTGACCAACTCTGGATCATCGAATTGTTTTGCCTTTACTTCAGCTACTAATGATGATTATGTGACACTCTGAATTATAGAACCTCTGTCACTTGAATCAAGCAATTACACTCAAACTAGCTAATTGATGTAAATCTTTGTCCATCTCAAACATATCAACTTCCAGACGCCTCGGGCTGCCAATGGACTTACGACTCAACGCATTGGCTAGAACATTTGCTTTTTCCGGATAATATAAGATATTCACATCGTAATCTTTTAGAAACTCTAGCCATATCCTTTGCCTCGGGTTCAACTCTTTATGTCAGAATATACATTGTAAGCTCTTGTAATTTATAAACAAATTGTCACGAACCCCATATAGATAGTGACACCATATCTTTAGGGCAAATATAATGGTTGCCAACTCAATATCATGAGTCGGTTAATTCTGCTTGTGTTTTCTCAGCTGCCTTGAATCATATGTTATAACCTTGTCATGCTATCCCAAATCGATTCTAGAGGCATCACAATAAACAACATAACCTTCTGAACCTTCTGGAAGTGATAAAACGGGTATTGATGTTAATTTACCTTTCAACTCTTGAAAACTCTTCGCACAAGCATCTGACCATTGAAACTTATCCACCTTATGAGACAACTTCATCAATGGAGCGGCAATAGAAGAGAAATTTTCTACAAACCTCTGATAAAAACCTGCCAAGCTTAGTATGTATCTCTGTAGGGGTTGTGGGCCTCAGCCAATTCTTCACCGCCTCGATCTTCTGACTATAAAATTTGATGCCTTTTTCTGATACTATATGCCCGAGGAAGGCCACCAAATTCAACCAGAACTCATATTTTGAAAACTTAGCATATAGCTTTCGATCTTGGAGAATCTGTAATACCGCTCGCAAATGGTCCACATGCTCTACCTCTAATCAAGAATACACCAAAATATCATCTATAAACGCAATTATAAAAATTTCCAGAAATGGCTTGAACACCCGATTCATCAAATCCATCAAAGATGTTGGTGCATTACTAAGACCAAAGGACATAATGAGGAACTCACAGTAGCCATATCTGGTCCTGAAAGCAGTCTTTGGAATATATTTCACCTTAACCCACAACTGATGGTATCTGGATCTAATATCGATCTTTGAGAAATATTTGGCGCACTACAACTAGTTAAACAAGTCCTCGATCCTGAGGAGCGGATATATAATCTTGATAGTGACCTTATTCAGCTGACTATCATTAATACACATCCTCAATGTGCTATCTTTATAATGAACAAACAATACAGGTGCACCCCAAGGCGAAGTACTAGGCCAAATAAAGCCTTTCTCAAGCAAATCCTTCAGCTACCCTTTCATCTCTTTCAACTCAACATGGGCCATCCTATAAGGAAAAATAGATATAGGTTGGGTGTTCGAAAACACATCAATAACGAAGTCAATTTCCCTTTCAGGTGAGATGCCGGGAAGCTCATCGGGGAATATGTCAGGGAATTCATTAACAATAAGGACAAACTGAATGGTTGGAAGTTCTACCTCCGCATCCCGTACTCGTACCAAATGATAGATATATTCCTTCGAAATCATCTTCCTTGCCTTAAGCTGGGAAATAAACCTCCCCTTAGGCACTATATCCATTCTCGGCATAGTAGACTTTCATTTCAAGGTGATGTCGTAGACCGCTCGGCTATCAATACACATATGTCAAGTTTCATCCTTCTTTGGCACCAAGAAGGCGGGTGTCGTGTATGGGCTAAGGCATTTTTGGGCATTGTCTTTCCTAATAACTCTTGCTCTTGTGCCTGAAACTACTTAGCCTCTTCCGGATTGCATCCATAGTTTTGGTGATTAGGTAATGAACTTCTTGAAAATAAATCAATAGCACATTCAATACCTGTCATCGGTGTTGTTTCGGGTACAAGATAATTCGGAAGTTCCTTCATGTTGGCATTTTCAACCGTATCTCCCATAAGACTCGCATTCTCCTTGTACGCCCATACACCTATAGAACTCCCCTTCTTTAACTTTTATTCTATCTTCCGTGCATCAAGAAAGGGGGCCTCAGTTTTGCGTTTCTTCGCATTTTGGATCTTCATTTCCTTCACCTTACTACGTGACAATGGAATCAACCGGAACTCCTTATTATCCTTTCGAAAAGAATATGTATTCTTCTCTCCATCATTTTTTGTCGATTATCATAACAATATTATAGGGTCTGATGTACCTAGGTCTAAACTTAACCTTCTTGTCGAACCTCATCATGCATTTCATGTGAGATACCTTCAAGAACACCCAATCTACAATAGCAAACACTAGGTCTTGGCATCGATTATCAGAATAGGACTTCTGCTGACTTTGGACAGTCAACAATCGCTCCTAAATCAACTTCACCTTCTCTACTGCTTGCTGCTCCAAATCAGGTCCTAATAACTTTGTTTCACCCACTTTGAACTAGCCAATCAAAGTCCTACACTTTCTCCCATACAGGGCTCCATATGGTGCCATCTTTATATTGGAGTGGTAGATATTATTATAGGTAAATTCAATAAGCAGCAGATGTTCTTCCAAATTTCCGTTGAAATCCAAGATATATGCTCATAGCATTTCCTTGAGCGTCTGAATGGTGTACTCGATATGTCCGTCTATTTGTGAGTGGAAATTTGTGCTGAGATTAACATGAGTAACTAATTATTTCTGGAAGGTCCTGCAGAATTGGCTATAAACTTTGCACCTCTGTCGGATATAATAGAAACCGGAACTCCGTAAAGTCGAATTATCTCCTTGACATATAAATTGGCAGAATCCTCAGATGAGTAGGTAGTTCCGACAGGTAGAAAATGGGCTGACTTTGTAAGCCTGTCAATAATAACCTGATGTAATCAAATTTTCGACGAGAGCCAGGTAACCCTATAATGAAATCTATATTGATTTCCTCCCATTTCCATGTTGGAATCTATATATTCTAAAGGAACCCTACAAGTTTTTGATGTTGAACCTTAAATTATTGGAAATTTTTACATTGTACCACTAACTCTGCAATATTCTTCTCCATATCATTCCACTGGGAAATCTATTGAATGTCATGGTACATCTTAGTAGAACCAGGATGGATAAAATACCTGGACTTGCGAATCTCAGCCATAATTGTCCCTTGGAGTACCCCAACATCAGGTACACATAACCGACCCTTATATTTAAGAACCCTGTTCTAACAGCTCAAACAACTGCTTCTTCTGAACGGGAATCCCTTCTCTTATTCTGACCAACTCTGGATCATCTAATTGTTTTGCCTTTACTTCAGCTACTAATTATGATTATGTGACATTCTGAATTATAGAACCTCTGTCACCTGAATAAAGCAATCACACTCAACCTAGCTAATTGATGTAAATATTTGTCCATCTCAAACATATCAACTTCTAGATGCCTCGGGCTGCCAATGGACTTACGACTCAATGCATTGGCTAGAACATTTGCTTTGTCTGGATAATATAAGATATTCACATCGTAATCTTTTAGAAACTCTTGCCATATCCTTTGCCTCGGGTTCAACTCTTTCTGTCAGACTATACATTGTAGGCTCTTGTAATTTATAAACAAATTGTCACGAACCCCATATAGATAGTGACACCATATCTTTAGGGCAAATATAATGGTTTCCAACTCAATATCATGAGTCGGGTAATTCTGCTTGTGTTTTCTCGGCTGCCTTGAATTATATGTTATAACCTTGTCATGCTATCCCAAATCGATTCTAGAGGCATCACAATAAACAACATAACCTTCTGAACCTTCTGGAAGTGACAAAACGGGTGTTGAAGTTAATTTACCTTTCAACTCTTCTCACAAGCATCTGACCATTGAAACTTATCCACCTTATGAGTCAACTTCATCAATGGAGCGGCAATAGAAGAGAAATTTTCTATAAACCTCTGATAAAATTAGCCAAGCCTAAGAAAATACGTATCTCAGTAGGGGTTGTGGGCCTCATCCAATTCTTCACCGCCTCGATCTTCTGACTATAAAATTTGATGCCTTCTTCTGATACTTTATGCCCGAGGAAGGCCACCAAATTCAACCAGAACTCACATTTTGAAAACTTAGCATATAGCTGACGATCTTGGAGCATCTGTAATACCGCTCGCAAATGGTCCACATGCTCTACCTCTGATCAAGAATACACCAGAATATCATCTATAAACACAATTATAAAAATATCCAGAAATGGCTTGAACACCCGATTAATCAAATCCATCAAAGATGTTGGTGCATTACTAAGACCAAAGGACATAATGAGGAACTCATAGTAGCCATATCTGGTCCTGAAAGCAGTCTTTGGAATATATTTCACCTTAACCCTCAACTAATGGTATCTGGATCTAATGTCGATCTTTGTGAAATATTTGGCGCACTACAACTAGTTAAACAAGTCCTCGATCCTGAGGAGCGGATATATAATCTTGATAGTGACCTTATTCAGCTGACTATCATTAATACACATCCTCAATGTGCTATCTTTCTTATGAACAAAAAATACAGGTGCACCCCAAGGCGAAATACTGGGCCTAATAAAGCCTTTCTCAAGCAAATCCTTCAGCTACGCTTTCATCTCTTTCAACTCAACAGGGGCTATCCTATAAGGAGAAATAAATATAGGTTGGGTGTTCGAAAACACATCAATAACGAAGTCAATTTCCCTTTCGGGTGGGATGCCTAGAAGCTCATCGGGGAATATGTAAGGGAATTCATTAACAATAAGGACAAACTGAATGGTTGGAGGTTCTACCTCCGCATCCCGTACTCGTACCAAATGATAGATATATTCATTCGAAATCATCTTCCATGCCTTAAGCTGGGAAATAAACCTCCCCTTAGGCACTATATCCATTTTCGGCATAGTAGACTTTCATTTCATGGTGATGTCGTTGACCGCTCGGCTATCAATACACATATGTCAAGTTTCATCCTTCTTTGGCACCAAGAAGGCGGGTGTCGTGTATGGGCTAAGGCATTTTTGGGCATTGTCTTTCCTAATAACTCTTGCTCTTGTCCCTGAAACTACTTAGCCTCTTCCGGATTGCATCCATAGTTTTGGTGATTAGGTAATGAACTTCTTGAAAATAAATCAATAGCACTTTCAATACCTGTCATCGGTGTTGTTTCGGGTACAAGATAATTCGGAAGTTCCTTCATGTTGGCATTTTCAACCGTATCTCCCATAAGACTCGCATTCTCCTTGTACGCCCATCCACCTATAGAACTCACCTTCTTTAACTTTTATACTATCTTCCGTGCATCAAGAAAGGGGGCCTCAGTCTTGCGTTTCTTGGCATTTTAGATCTTCATTTCCTTCACCTTACTACGTGACAATGGCATCAACCAGAACTCCTTATTATCCTTTCGAAAAGAATATGTATTCTTCTCTCCATCATTTTTTGTCGATTATCTTAACAATCTTATAAGGTCTGATGTACCTAGGTCTAAACTTAACCTTCTTGTCGAACCTCATCATGCATTTCATGTTACCTTCAAGAACACCCAATCTCCAATAGCAAACACTAGGTCTTGGAATCGATTATCAGAATAGGACTTCTGCTGACTTTGGACAGTCAACAATCGCTCCTAAATCAACTTCACCTTCTCTACTGCTTGCTGCTCCAAATCAGGTCCTAATAACTTTGTTTCACCCACTTCGAACGAGCCAATCAAAGTCCTACACTTCCTCCCATATAGGGCTCCATATGGTGCCATCTTTATATTGGAGTGGTAGATATTATTATAGGTAAATTCAATAAGCAGCAGATGTTCTTCCAAATTTCCTTTGAAATCCAAGATACATGCTCATAGCATTTCCTTGAGCGTCTGAATGGTGTACTCGATATGTCCGTCTATTTGTGAATAGAAATTTATGCTGAGATTAACATGAGTAACTAATTCTTTCTGGAAGGTCCTCCAGAATTGGCTATAAAATTTGCACCTCTGTCGGATATAATAGAAACCGGGACTCCGTGAAGTCGAATTATCTCCTTGACATATAAATTGGCAGAATCCTCAGATGAGTAGGTAGTTCTGACAGGTAGAAAATGGGCTGACTTTGAAAGCCTGTCAATAATAACCATATGGAATCATATTTTCGACGAGAGCAAGGTAACCCTATAATGAAATCTATATTGATTTCCTCCCATTTCCATGTTGGAATCTATATATTCTAAAGCAACCCTACAGGTTTTTGATGTTGAACCTTAAATTGATGGCAATTTTTACATTGTACCACTAAGTCTGCAATATTCTTCTCCATATCATTCCACTGGGAAATCTATTGAATGTCATGGTACATCTTAGTAGAACCAGGATGGATAAAATATATGGACTTGCGAATATCAGCCATAATTGTCCCTTGGAGTCCCCCAACATCAGGTACACATAACCGACCCTTATATTTAAGAACCCCGTTCTAACAGCTCAAACAACTGCTTCTTCTGAACGGGAATCCCTTCTCTTATTCTGACCAACTCTGGATCATCGAATTGTTTTGCCTTTACTTCAGCTACTAATGATTATTATGTGACATTCTGAATTATAGAACCTCTGTCACCTGAATCAAGCAATCACACTCAAGCTAGCTAATTGATGTAAATCTTTGTCCATCTCAAACATATCAACTTCTAGATGCCTCGGGCTGCCAATGGACTTACGACACAATGCATTGGATAGAACATTTGCTTTGTCTGGATAATATAAGATATTTACATCGTAATCTTTTAGAAACTCTAGCCATATCCTTTGCCTCGGGTTCCACTCTTTCTGTCAGAATATACACTGTAAGCTCTTGTAATTTATAAACAAATTGTCATGAACCCCATATAGATAGCGACACCATATCTTTAGGGCAAATATAATGGTTGCCAACTCAATATCATGAGTCAGGTATTTCTGCTTGTGTTTTCTCAGCTGCCTTGAATCATATGTTATAACCTTGTCATGCTATCCCAAATCGATTCTAGAGGCATCACAATAAACAACATAACCTTCTGAACCTTCTGGAAGTGACAAAACGGGTGTTGATAGTAATTTACCTTTCAACTCTTGAAAACTCTTCTCACAAGCATCTGACCATTGAAACTTATCCACCTTATGAGTCAACTTCATCAATGGAGCGGCAATAGAAGAGAAATTTTCTACAAACCTTTGATAAAAACCTGCCAAGCCTATGAAAATACGTATCTCAGTAGGGGTTGTGGGCCACAGCCAATTCTTCACCGCCTCGATATTTTGACTATAAAATTTGATGCCTTCTTCTGATACAATATGCCCGAGGAATGCCACCAAATTCAACTAGAACTCACATTTTGAAAACTTAGCATATAGCTTACGATCTTGGAGCATCTGTAATACCGCTCGCAAATGGTCCACATGCTCTACCTCTGATCAAGAATACACCAGAATATCATCTATAAACACAATTATAAAAATATCCAGAAATGGCTTGAACACCCGATTAATCAAATCCGTCAAAGATGTTGGTGCATTACTAAGACCAAAGGCCATAATGAGGAACTCATAGTTGCCATATCTGGTCCTGAAAGCAGTCTTTGGAATATATTTCACCTTAACCCTCAACTGATGGTATCTGGATCTAATGTCGATCTTTGAGAAATATTTGGCGCACTACAACTAGTTAAACAAGTCCTCGATCCTAAGGAGCGGATATATAATCTTGATAGTGACCTTATTCAGCTGACTATCATTAATACACATCCTCAATGTGCTATCTTTCTTATGAACAAACAATACAGGTGCACCCCAAGGCGAAGTACTGGGCCTAATAAAGCCTTTCTAAAGCAAATCCTTCAGCTACGCTTTCATCTCTTTCAACTCAACAGGGGCCATCCTATAAGGAGAAATAAATATAGGTTGGGTGTTCGAAAACACATCAAAAACGAAGTCAATTTCCCTTTCGGGTGGGATGCCTGGAAGCTCATCGGGGAATATGTCAGGGAATTCATTAACAATAAGGACAAACTGAATGGTTGGAGGTTCTACCTCCGCATCCCGTACTCGTACCAAATGATAGATATATTCCTTCGAAATCATCTTCCATGCCTTAAGCTGGGAAATAAGCCTCCCTTAGGCACTATATCCATTCTCGGCATAGTAGACTTTCATTTCAAGGTGATGTCGTAGATCGCTCGGCTATCAATACACATATGTCAAGTTTCATCCTTCTTTGGCACCAAGAAGGCGGGTGTCGTGTATGGGCTAAGGCATTTTTGGGCATTGTCTTTCCTAATAACTCTTGCTCTTATCCCTGAAACTACTTAGCCTCTTCCGGATTGCATCCATAGTTTTGGTGATTAGGTAATGAACTTCTTGAAAATAAATCAATAGCACGTTCAATACCTGTCATCGGTGTTGTTTCGGGTACTGGATAATTCGGATGTTCCTTCATGTTGGCATTTTCAACCGTATCTCCCATAAGACTCGCATTCTCCTTGTACGCCCATGCACCTATAGAACTCCCTTTCTTTAAATTTTATTCTATCTTCCGTGCATCAAGTAAGGGGCCTCAGTCTTGCGTTTCTTGGCATTTTGGATCTTCATTTCCTTCACCTTACTACGTGCCAATGGCATCAACCGGAACTCTGTATTATCCTTTCGAAAAGAATATGTATTCTTCTCTCCATCATTTTTTGTCGATCATCTTAACAATCTTATAAGGTCTGATGTACCTAGGTCTAAACATAAGCTTCTTGTCGAACCTCATCACGCATTTCATGTGAGATACCTTCAAGAACACCCAATCTCCAATAGTAAACACTAGGTCTTGGCATCGATTATCAGAATAGGACTTCTGCTGACTTTGGGCAGTCAACAATCGCTCCTAAATCAACTTCACCTTCTCTACCGCTTGCTGCACCAAATCAGGTCCTAATAACTTCGTTTCACCCACTTCGAACTAGCCAATCAAAGACCTACACTTTCGCCCATATAGGGCTCCATATGGTGCCATATTGATATTGGAGTGGTAGATATTTTTATAGGTAAATTCAATAAGCAACAGATGATCTTCCTTTTACATTGTACCACTAACTCTGCAATATTCTTCTCCATATCATTCCACTGGGAAATCTATTGAATGTCATGGTACATCTTAGTAGAACCAGGATGGATAAAATACATGGACTTGCGAATCTCAGCCATAATTGTCCCTTGGAGTCCCCCAACATCAGGTACACATAACCGACCCTTATATTTAAGAACCCCGTTCTAACAGCTCAAACAACTTCTTCTTCTGAACGGGAATCCCTTCTCTTATTCTGACTAACTCTGGATCATCGAATTGTTTTTCCTTTACTTCAGCTACTAATGATGATTATGTGACATTCTGAATTATAGAACCTCTATCACCTGAATCAAGCAATCACACTCAAGCTAGCTAATTGATGTAAATCTTTGTCCATCTCAAACATATCAATTTCCAGATGCCTCGGGCTGCCAATGGACTTACGACTCAACGCATTGGATAGAACATTTGCTTTGTCTGGTTAATATAAGATATTCACATCGTAATCTTTTAGAAACACTTCCATATCCTTTGCCTCGGGTTCAACTCTTTCTGTCAGAATATACATTGTAAGCTCTTGTAATTTATAAACAAATTGTAACGAACCCCATATAGATAGTGACACCATATCTTTAGGGCAAATATAATGGTTGCCAACTCAATATCATGAGTCGGGTAATTCTGCTTGTGTTTTCTCAGCTGCCTTGAATCATATGTTATAACCTTGTCATGCTATCCCAAATCGACTCTAGAGGCATCACAATAAACAACATAACCTTCTGAACCTTCTGGAAGTGACAAAATGGGTGTTGATGTTAATTTACCTTTCAACTCTTGAAAACTCTTCTCACAAGCATCTGACCATGGAAACTTATCCACCTTATGAGTCAACTTCATCAATGGAGCGGCAATAGAAGAGAAATTTTCTACAAACCTTTGATAAAAACCTGCCATGCCTAAGAAAATACGTATCTCAGTAGGGGGTTGTGGGCCCAGGCCAATTCTTCACCGCCTCGATCTTCTGACTATAAAATTTGATGCCATCTTCTGATACTATATGCCCGATGAAGGCCACCAAATTCAACCAGAACTCACATTTTGAAAACTTAGCATATAGCTTACGATCTTGGAGCATCTGTAATACCGCTCGCAAATGGTCTACATGCTCTACCTCTGATCAAGAATACACTAGAATATCATCTATAAACACAATTATAAAAATATCCAGAAATGGCTTGAACACCCGATTAATCAAATCCATCAAAGATGTTGGTGCATTACTAAGACCAAAGGACAAAATGAGGAACTCATAGTAGCCATATCTGGTCCTGAAAGCAGTCTTTGGAATATATTTCACCTTAACCCTCAACTAATGGTATCTGGATCTAATGTCGATCTTTGTGAAATATTTGGCGCACTACAACTAGTTAAACAAGTCCTCGATCCTGAGGAGCGGATATATAATCTTGATAGTGACCTTATTCAGCTGACTATCATTAATACACATCCTCAATGTGCTATCTTTCTTATGAACAAAAAATACAGGTGCACCCCAAGGCGAAATACTGGGCCTAATAAAGCCTTTCTCAAGCAAATCCTTCAGCTACGCTTTCATCTCTTTCAACTCAACAGGGGCTATCCTATAAGGAGAAATAAATATAGGTTGGGTGTTCGAAAACACATCAATAACGAAGTCAATTTCCCTTTCGGGTGGGATGCCTAGAAGCTCATCGGGGAATATGTAAGGGAATTCATTAACAATAAGGACAAACTGAATGGTTGGAGGTTCTACCTCCTCATCACGTACTCGTACCAAATGATAGATATATTCCTTCGAAATCATCTTTTGTGCCTTAAGCTAGGAAATAAACCTCCTCTTAGGCACTATATCCATTCTCGGCATAGTAGACTTTCATTTCAAGGTGATGTCATAGACCGCTCGGCTATCAATACACATATGTCAAGTTTCATCCTTCTTTGGCACCAAGAAGGCGGGTGTCGTGTATGGGCTAAGGCATTTTTGGGCATTGTCTTTCCTAATAACTCTTGCTCTTGTCCATGAAACTACTTAGCCTCTTCCGTATTGCATCCATAGTTTTGGTGATTAGGTAATGAACTTCTTGAAAATAAATCAATAGCACGTTCAATACCTGTCATCGGTGTTGTTTCGGGTACAAGATATTTCGGAAGTTCCTTCATGTTGGCATTTTCAACCGTATCTCCCATAAGACTCGCATTCTCCTTGTACGCCCATGCACCTATAGAACTCCCCTTCTTTAACTTTTATTCTACCTTCCGTGCATCAAGTAAGGGGGCCTTAGTCTTGCGTTTCTTGGCATTTTGGATCTTCATTTCCTTCACCTTACTACGTGACAATGGCATCAACCGGAACTCCATATTATCCGTTCGAAAAGAATATGTATTCTTCTCTCCATCATTTTTTTTCGATTATCTTAACAATCTTATGAGGTCTGATGTACCTAGGTCTAAACTTAAGCTTCTTGTCGAAGCACATCACGCATTTCATGTGAGATACCTTCAAGAACACCCAATCTCCAATAGCAAACACTAGGTCTTGGCATCGATTATCAGAATAGGACTTCTGCTGACTTTGGGCAGTCAACAATCGCTCTTAAATCAACTTCACCTTCTCTACTGCTTGCTGCACCAAATCAGGTCCTAATAACTTTGTTTCACCCACTTCAAACTAGCCAATCAAAGACCTACACTTCCGCCCATACAGGGCTCCATTTGGTGCCATCTTGATATTGGAGTGGTAGATATTATTATAGGTAAATTCAATAAGCAACAGATGATATTCCTAATTTCCTTTGAAATCCAAGATACATGCTCGTAGCATTTCCTTGAGCGTCTGAATGGTGTACTCGATATGTCCGTCTCTTTGTGAATGGAAAGTTGTGCTGAGATTAACATGAGTAACTAATTCTTTCTGGAAGGTCCTCCAGAATAGGCTATAAAATTTGCACCTCTATCGGATATAATTGAAAACGGAACTCCGTGAAGTCGAATTATCTCCTTGACATATAAATTGGCAGAATCCTCAGATGAGTAGGTAGTTCTGACAGGTAGAAAATGGGCTGACTTTTTAAGCCTGTCAATAATAACCAGATGGAATCAAATTTCCGACGAGAGCCAGGTAACCCTATAATGAAATCTATATTGATTTCCTCCCATTTCCATGTTGGAATCTCTATATTCTAAAGCAACCCTACAGGTTTTGGATGTTGAACCTTAAACTGTTGGCAATTTTTACATTGTACCACTAACTCTGCAATATTCTTCTCCATATCATTCCACTGGGAAATCTATTGAATGTCATGGTACATCTTAGTAGAACCAGGATGGATAAAATACATGGACTAGTGAATCTCAGCCATAATTGTCCCTTGGAGTCCCCCAACATCAGGTACACATAACCGACCCTTATATTTAAGAACCCCGTTCTAACAGCTCAAACAACTGCTTCTTCTGAACGGGAATCCCTTCTCTTATTCTGACCAACTCTGGATCATCGAATTGTTTTGCCTTTACTTCAGCTACTAATGATGATTATGTGACATTCTGAATTATAGAACCTCTGTCACCTGAATCAAGCAATCACACTCAAGCTAGCTAATTGATGTAAATATTTGTCCATCTCAAACATATCAACTTCCAGATGCCTCGGGCTGCCAATGGACTTACGACTCAACGCATTGGATAGAACATTTGCTTTGTCTGGATAATATAAGATATTCACATCGTAATCTTTTAGAAACTCTTCCATATCCTTTGCCTCGGGTTCAACTCTTTCTGTCAGAATAAACATTGTAAGCTCTTGTAATTTATAAACAAATTGTCACGAACCCCATATAGATAGTGACACCATATCTTTAGGGCAAATATAATGGTTGCCAACTCAATATCATGAGTCGGGTAATTCTCGCTTGTGTTTTCTCACTGCCTTGAATCATATGTTATAACCTTGTCATGCTATTCCAAATCGACTCTAGAGGCATCACAATAAACAACATAACCTTCGAACCTTTCCGGAAGTGACAAAACGGGTGTTGATGTAAATTTACCTTTCAACTCTTGAAAACTCTTCTCACAAGCATCGACCATTGAAACTTATCCACCTTATGAGTCAACTTCATCAATGGAGCGGCAATAGAAGAGAAATTTTCTACAAACCTCGATAAAAACTCGCCAAGCCTAAGAAAATACGTATCTCGCAGTAGGGGTTGTGGGCCTTGGCCAATTCTTCACCGCCTCGATCTTCGACTATAAAATTTGATGCCTTCTTCTGATACTATATGCCCGAGGAAGGCCACCAAATTCAACCACAACTCACATTTTGAAAACTTAGCATATAGCTTACGATCTTGGAGCATCTGTAATACCGCTCGCAAATGGTCCACATGCTCTACCTCTGATCAAGAATACACCAGAATATCATCTATAAACACAATTATAAAAATATCCGAAATGGCTTGAACACCCGATTAATCAAATCCATCAAAGATGTTGGTGCATTACTTAGACCAAAGGACATAATGAGGAACTCATAGTAGCCATATCTGGTCCCGAAAGCGATCTTTGGAATATATTTCACCTTAACCCTCAACTCGATGGTATCCGGATCTAATGTCGATCTTTGAGAAATATTTAGCGCACTACAACTAGTTAAACAAGTCCTCGATCCTGAGGAGCGGATATATAATCTTGATAGTGACCTTATTCACTGACTATCATTAATACACATCCTCAATGTGCTATCTTTATTATGAACAAACAATACGGGTGCACCCCAAAGGCGAATCGGGCCTAATAAAGCCTTTCTCAAGCAAATCCTTCACTACACTTTCATCTCTTTCAACTCAACAGGGGTCATCCTATAAGGAGAAATAAATATAGGTTGGGTGTTCGAAAACACATCAATAACGAAGTCAATTTCCCTTTCGGGTGGGATGCCTGGAAGCTCATCGGGGAATATGTCTGGGAATTCATTAACAATAAGGACAAACTGAATGGTTGGAGGTTCTACCTCCTCATCACGTACTCGTACCAAATGATAGATATATTCCTTCGAAATCATCTTTTGTGCCTTAAGCTAGGAAATAAACCTCCCCTTAGGCACTATATCCATTCTCGGCATAGTAGACTTTCATTTCAAGGTGATGTCGTAGACCGCTTGGCTATCAATACACATATGTCAAGTTTCATCCTTCTTTGGCACCAAGAAGGCGGGTGTCGTGTATGGGCTAAGGCATTTTTGGGCATTGTCTTTCCTAATAACTCTTGCTCTTGTCCCTGAAACTACTTAGCCTCTTCCGGATTGCATCCATAGTTTTGGTGATTAGGTAATGAACTTCTTGAAAATAAATCAATAGCACGTTCAATACCTGTCATCGGTGTTGTTTCGGGTACAAGATAATTCGGAAGTTCCTTCATGTTGGCATTTTCTACCGTATCTCCCATAAGACTCGCATTCTCCTTGTACGCCCATGCACCTATAGAACTCCCCTTCTTTAACTTTTATTCTATCTTCCGTGCATCAAGTAAGGGGGCCTCGCCTTGCGTTTCTTGGCATTTTGGATCTTTATTTCCTTCACCTTACTACGTGACAATGGCATCCACCGGAACTCCGTATTATCCTTTCGAAAAGAATATGTATTCTTCTCTCCGTCATTTTTTTCCGATTATCTTAACAATCTTATAAGGTCTGATGTACCTAGGTCTAAACTTAAGCTTCTTGTCGAACCTCATCACGCATTTCATGTGAGATACCTTCAAGAACACCCAATCTCCAATAGCAAACACTAGGTCTTGTCATCGATTATCAGAATAGGACTTCTGCTGACTTTGGGCAGTCAACAATCGCTCTTAAATCAACTTCACCTTCTCTACTGCTTGCTGCACCAAATCAGGTCCTAATACCTTTGTTTCACCTACTTCAAACTAGCCAATCAAAGACCTACACTTCCGCCCATACAGGGCTCCATATGGTGCCATATTGATATTGGAGTGGTAGATATTATTATAGGTAAATTCAATAAGCAGCAGATGATATTCCTAATTTCCTTTGAAATCCAAGATACATGCTCGTAGCATTTCCTTGAGCGTCTGAATGGTGTACTCGATATGTCCGTCTCTTTGTGAATGGAAAGTTGTGCTGAGATTAACATGAGTAACTAATTCTTTCTAGAAGGTCCTCCAGAATAGGCTATAAAATTTACACCTCTGTCGGATATAATAGAAAACGGAACTCCGTGAAGTCGAATTATCTCCTTGACATATAAATTGGCAGAATCCTCAGATGAGTAGGTAGTTCTGACAGGTAAAAAATAGGCGACTTTGTAAGCCCGTCAAGAATTACCAGATGGAATCAAATTTCCGACGAGAGCCAGGTAACCCTATAATGAAATCTATATTGATTTCCTCCCATTTCCATGTTGGAATCTCTATATTCTAAAGCAACCCTACAGGTTTTGGATGTTGAACCTTAAACTGTTGGCAATTTTTACATTGTACCACTAACTCTGCAATATTCTTCTCCATATCATTCCACTGGGAAATCTATTGAATGTCATGGTACATCTTAGTAGAACCAGGATGGATAAAATACATGGACTAGTGAATCTCAGCCATAATTTTCCCTTGGAGTCCCCCAACATCAGGTACACATAACCGACCCTTATATTTAAGAACCCCGTTCTAACAGCTCAAACAACTGCTTCTTCTGAACGGGAATCCCTTCTCTTATTCTGACCAACTCTGGATCATCGAATTGTTTTGCCTTTACTTCAGCTACTAATGATGATTATGTGACATTCTGAATTATAGAACCTCTGTCACCTGAATCAAGCAATCACACTCAAGCTAGCTAATTGATGTAAATATTTGTCCATCTCAAACATATCAACTTCCAGATGCCTCGGGCTGCCAATGGACTTACGACTCAACGCATTGGATAGAACATTTGCTTTGTCTGGATAATATAAGATATTCACATCGTAATCTTTTAGAAACTCTTCCATATCCTTTGCCTCGGGTTCAACTCTTTCTGTCAGAATAAACATTGTAAGCTCTTGTAATTTATAAACAAATTGTCACGAACCCCATATAGATAGTGACACCATATCTTTAGGGCAAATATAATGGTTGCCAACTCAATATCATGAGTCGGGTAATTCGCTTGTGTTTTCTCAATTTGCCTTGAATCATATGTTATAACCTTGTCATGCTATTCCAAATCGACTCTAGAGGCATCATAATAAACAACATAACCTTCTGAACCTTCTGGAAGTGACAAAATGGGTGTTGATGTAAATTTACCTTTCAACTCTTGAAAACTCTTCTCACAAGCATCTGACCATTGAAACTTATCCACCTTATGAGTCAACTTCATCAATGGAGCGGCAATAGAAGAGAAATTTTCTACAAACCCTCGATAAAAACCTGCCAAGCCTAAGAAAATACGTATCTCAGTAGGGGTTGTGGGCCTTGGCCAATTCTTCACCGCCTCGATCTTCTGACTATAAAATTTGATGCCTTCTTCTGATACTATATGCCCGAGGAAGGCCACCAAATTCAACCACAACTCACATTTTGAAAACTTAGCATATAGCTTACGATCTTGGAGCATCTGTAATACCGCTCGCAAATGGTCCACATGCTCTACCTCTGATCAAGAATACACCAGAATATCATCTATAAACACAATTATAAAAATATCCAGAAATGGCTTGAACACCCGATTAATCAAATCCATCAAAGATGTTGGTGCATTACTTAGACCAAAGGACATAATGAGGAACTCATAGTAGCCATATCTGGTCCTGAAAGCAGTCTTTGGAATATATTTCACCTTAACCCTCAACTGATGGTATCTGGATCTAATGTCGATCTTTGAGAAATATTTAGCGCACTACAACTAGTTAAACAAGTCCTCGATCCTGAGGAGCGGATATATAATCTTGATAGTGACCTTATTCAGCTGACTATCATTAATACACATCCTCAATGTGCTATCTTTCTTATGAACAAACAATACAGGTGCACCCCAAGGCGAAGTACTGGGCCTAATAAAGCCTTTCTCAAGCAAATCCTTCAGCTACACTTTCATCTCTTTCAACTCAACAGGGGTCATCCTATAAGGAGAAATAAATATAGGTTGGGTGTTCGAAAACACATCAATAACGAAGTCAATTTCCCTTTCGGGTGGGATGCCTGGAAGCTCATCGGGGAATATGTCTGGGAATTCATTAACAATAAGGACAAACTGAATGGTTGGAGGTTCTACCTCCTCATCACGTACTCGTACCAAATGATAGATATATTCCTTCGAAATCATCTTTTGTGCCTTAAGCTAGGAAATAAACCTCCCCTTAGGCACTATATCCATTCTCGGCATAGTAGACTTTCATTTCAAGGTGATGTCGTAGACCGCTTGGCTATCAATACACATATGTCAAGTTTCATCCTTCTTTGGCACCAAGAAGGCGGGTGTCGTGTATGGGCTAAGGCATTTTTGGGCATTGTCTTTCCTAATAACTCTTGCTCTTGTCCCTGAAACTACTTAGCCTCTTCCGGATTGCATCCATAGTTTTGGTGATTAGGTAATGAACTTCTTGAAAATAAATCAATAGCACGTTCAATACCTGTCATCGGTGTTGTTTCGGGTACAAGATAATTCGGAAGTTCCTTCATGTTGGCATTTTCTACCGTATCTCCCATAAGACTCGCATTCTCCTTGTACGCCCATGCACCTATAGAACTCCCCTTCTTTAACTTTTATTCTATCTTCCGTGCATCAAGTAAGGGGGCCTCAGTCTTGCGTTTCTTGGCATTTTGGATCTTTATTTCCTTCACCTTACTACGTGACAATGGCATCCACCGGAACTCCGTATTATCCTTTCGAAAAGAATATGTATTCTTCTCTCCGTCATTTTTTTCCGATTATCTTAACAATCTTATAAGGTCTGATGTACCTAGGTCTAAACTTAAGCTTCTTGTCGAACCTCATCACGCATTTCATGTGAGATACCTTCAAGAACACCCAATCTCCAATAGCAAACACTAGGTCTTGGCATCGATTATCAGAATAGGACTTCTGCTGACTTTGGGCAGTCAACAATCGCTCTTAAATCAACTTCACCTTCTCTACTGCTTGCTGCACCAAATCAGGTCCTAATACCTTTGTTTCACCTACTTCAAACTAGCCAATCAAAGACCTACACTTCCGCCCATACAGGGCTCCATATGGTGCCATATTGATATTGGAGTGGTAGATATTATTATAGGTAAATTCAATAAGCAGCAGATGATATTCCTAATTTCCTTTGAAATCCAAGATACATGCTCGTAGCATTTCCTTGAGCGTCTGAATGGTGTACTCGATATGTCCGTCTCTTTGTGAATGGAAAGTTGTGCTGAGATTAACATGAGTAACTAATTCTTTCTAGAAGGTCCTCCAGAATAGGCTATAAAATTTACACCTCTGTCGGATATAATAGAAAACGGAACTCCGTGAAGTCGAATTATCTCCTTGACATATAAATTGGCCGAATCCTCAGATGAGTAGGTAGTTCTGACAGGTAAAAAATAGGCTGACTTTGTAAGCCTGTCAAGAATAACCAGATGGAATCAAATTTCCGACGAGAGCCAGGTAACCCTATAATGAAATCTATATTGATTTCCTCCCATTTCCATGTTGGAATCTCTATATTCTAAAGCAACCCTACAGGTTTTGGATGTTGAACCTTAAACCGTTGGCAATTTTTACATTGTACCACTAACTCTGCAATATTCTTCTCCATATCATTCCACTGGGAAATCTATTGAATGTCATGGTACATCTTAGTAGAACCAGGATGGATAAAATACATGGACTAGTGAATCTCAGCCATAATTGTCCCTTGGAGTCCCCCAACATCAGGTACACATAACCGACCCTTATATTTAAGAACCCCGTTCTAACAGCTCAAACAACTGCTTCTTCTGAACGGGAATCCCTTCTCTTATTCTGACCAACTCTGGATCATCGAATTGTTTTGCCTTTACTTCAGCTACTAATGATGATTATGTGACATTCTGAATTATAGAACCTCTGTCACCTGAATCAAGCAATCACACTCAAGCTAGCTAATTGATGTAAATATTTGTCCATCTCAAACATATCAACTTCCAGATGCCTCGGGCTGCCAATGGACTTACGACTCAACGCATTGGATAGAACATTTGCTTTGTCTGGATAATATAAGATATTCACATCGTAATCTTTTAGAAACTCTTCCATATCCTTTGCCTCGGGTTCAACTCTTTCTGTCAGAATAAACATTGTAAGCTCTTGTAATTTATAAACAAATTGTCACGAACCCCATATAGATAGTGACACCATATCTTTAGGGCAAATATAATGGTTGCCAACTCAATATCATGAGTCGGGTAATTCTGCTTGTGTTTTCTCAGCTGCCTTGAATCATATGTTATAACCTTGTCATGCTATTCCAAATCGACTCTAGAGGCATCACAATAAACAACATAACCTTCTGAACCTTCTGGAAGTGACAAAACGGGTGTTGATGTAAATTTACCTTTCAACTCTTGAAAACTCTTCTCACAAGCATCTGACCATTGAAACTTATCCACCTTATGAGTCAACTTCATCAATGGAGCGGCAATAGAAGAGAAATTTTCTACAAACCTCTGATAAAAACCTGCCAAGCCTAAGAAAATACGTATCTCAGTAGGGGTTGTGGGCCTTGGCCAATTCTTCACCGCCTCGATCTTCTGACTATAAAATTTGATGCCTTCTTCTGATACTATATGCCCGAGGAAGGCCACCAAATTCAACCACAACTCACATTTTGAAAACTTAGCATATAGCTTACGATCTTGGAGCATCTGTAATACCGCTCGCAAATGGTCCACATGCTCTACCTCTGATCAAGAATACACCAGAATATCATCTATAAACACAATTATAAAAATATCCAGAAATGGCTTGAACACCCGATTAATCAAATCCATCAAAGATGTTGGTGCATTACTTAGACCAAAGGACATAATGAGGAACTCATAGTAGCCATATCTCGGTCCCGAAAGCGAGTCTTTGGAATATATTTCACCTTAACCCTCAACCGATGGTATCGGATCTAATGTCGATCTTTGAGAAATATTTAGCGCACTACAACTAGTTAAACAAGTCCTCGATCCTGAGGAGCGGATATATAATCTTGATAGTGACCTTATTCAGCTGACTATCATTAATACACATCCTCAATGTGCTATCTTTCTTATGAACAAACAATACAGGTGCACCCCAAGGCGAAGTACTGGGCCTAATAAAGCCTTTCTCAAGCAAATCCTTCAGCTACACTTTCATCTCTTTCAACTCAACAGGGGTCATCCTATAAGGAGAAATAAATATAGGTTGGGTGTTCGAAAACACATCAATAACGAAGTCAATTTCCCTTTCGGGTGGGATGCCTGGAAGCTCATCGGGGAATATGTCTGGGAATTCATTAACAATAAGGACAAACTGAATGGTTGGAGGTTCTACCTCCTCATCACGTACTCGTACCAAATGATAGATATATTCCTTCGAAATCATCTTTTGTGCCTTAAGCTAGGAAATAAACCTCCCCTTAGGCACTATATCCATTCTCGGCATAGTAGACTTTCATTTCAAGGTGATGTCGTAGACCGCTTGGCTATCAATACACATATGTCAAGTTTCATCCTTCTTTGGCACCAAGAAGGCGGGTGTCGTGTATGGGCTAAGGCATTTTTGGGCATTGTCTTTCCTAATAACTCTTGCTCTTGTCCCTGAAACTACTTAGCCTCTTCCGGATTGCATCCATAGTTTTGGTGATTAGGTAATGAACTTCTTGAAAATAAATCAATAGCACGTTCAATAATTGTCATCGGTGTTGTTTCGGGTACAAGATAATTCGGAAGTTCCTTCATGTTGGCATTTTCTACCGTATCTCCCATAAGACTCGCATTCTCCTTGTACGCCCATGCACCTATAGAACTCCCCTTCTTTAACTTTTATTCTATCTTCCGTGCATCAAGTAAGGGGGCCTCAGTCTTGCGTTTCTTGGCATTTTGGATCTTTATTTCCTTCACCTTACTACGTGACAATGGCATCCACCGGAACTCCGTATTATCCTTTCGAAAAGAATATGTATTCTTCTCTCCGTCATTTTTTTCCGATTATCTTAACAATCTTATAAGGTCTGATGTACCTAGGTCTAAACTTAAGCTTCTTGTCGAACCTCATCACGCATTTCATGTGAGATACCTTCAAGAACACCCAATCTCCAATAGCAAACACTAGGTCTTGGCATCGATTATCAGAATAGGACTTCGCCGACTTTGGGCGATCAACAATCGCTCTTAAATCAACTTCACCTTCTCTCGCTTGCTGCACCAAATCAGTCCTAATACCTTTGTTTCACCTACTTCAAACTAGCCAATCAAAGACCTACACTTCCGCCCATACAGGGCTCCATATGGTGCCATATTGATATTGGAGTGGTAGATATTATTATAGGTAAATTCAATAAGCAGCAGATGATATTCCTAATTTCCTTTGAAATCCAAGATACATGCTCGTAGCATTTCCTTGAGCGTCTGAATGGTGTACTCGATATGTCCGTCTCTTTGTGAATGGAAAGTTGTGCTGAGATTAACATGAGTAACTAATTCTTTCTAGAAGGTCCTCCAGAATAGGCTATAAAATTTACACCTCTGTCGGATATAATAGAAAACGGAACTCCGTGAAGTCGAATTATCTCCTTGACATATAAATTGGCCGAATCCTCAGATGAGTAGGTAGTTCTGACAGGTAAAAAATAGGCTGACTTTGTAAGCCTGTCAAGAATAACCAGATGGAATCAAATTTCCGACGAGAGCCAGGTAACCCTATAATGAAATCTATATTGATTTCCTCCCATTTCCATGTTGGAATCTCTATATTCTAAAGCAACCCTACAGGTTTTGGATGTTGAACCTTAAACTGTTGGCAATTTTTACATTGTACCACTAACTCTGCAATATTCTTCTCCATATCATTCCACTGGGAAATCTATTGAATGTCATGGTACATCTTAGTAGAACCAGGATGGATAAAATACATGGACTAGTGAATCTCAAACCATAATTGTCCCTTGGAGTCCCCCAACATCGGTACACATAACCGACCCTTATATTTAAGAACCCCGTTCTAACAGACTCAAACAATCGCTTCTTCCGAACGGGAATCCCTTCTCTTATTTCGACCAACTCGGATCATCGAATTGTTTTGCCTTTACTTGACTACTAATGATGATTATGTGACATTCGAATTATAGAACCTCTGTCACACCGAATCAAGCAATCACACTCAAGCTAGCTAATTGATGTAAATATTTGTCCATCTCAAACATATCAACTTCCGGATGCCTCGGGTGCCAATGGACTTACGACTCAACGCATTGGATAGAACATTTGCTTTGTCGGATAATATAAGATATTCACATCGTAATCTTTTAGAAACTCTTCCATATCCTTTGCCTCGGGTTCAACTCTTTCTGTCAGAATAAACATTGTAAGCTCTTGTAATTTATAAACAAATTGTCACGAACCCCATATAGATAGTGACACCATATCTTTAGGGCAAATATAATGGTTGCCAACTCAATATCATGAGTCGGGTAATTCTGCTTGTGTTTTCTCAGCTGCCTTGAATCATATGTTATAACCTTGTCATGCTATTCCAAATCGACTCTAGAGGCATCACAATAAACAACATAACCTTCTGAACCTTCTGGAAGTGACAAAACGGGTGTTGATGTAAATTTACCTTTCAACTCTTGAAAACTCTTCTCACAAGCATCTGACCATTGAAACTTATCCACCTTATGAGTCAACTTCATCAATGGAGCGGCAATAGAAGAGAAATTTTCTACAAACCTCTGATAAAAACCTGCCAAGCCTAAGAAAATACGTATCTCAGTAGGGGTTGTGGGCCTTGGCCAATTCTTCACCGCCTCGATCTTCTGACTATAAAATTTGATGCCTTCTTCTGATACTATATGCCCGAGGAAGGCCACCAAATTCAACCACAACTCACATTTTGAAAACTTAGCATATAGCTTACGATCTTGGAGCATCTGTAATACCGCTCGCAAATGGTCCACATGCTCTACCTCTGATCAAGAATACACCAGAATATCATCTATAAACACAATTATAAAAATATCCAGAAATGGCTTGAACACCCGATTAATCAAATCCATCAAAGATGTTGGTGCATTACTTAGACCAAAGGACATAATGAGGAACTCATAGTAGCCATATCTCGGTCCCGAAAGCGATCTTTGGAATATATTTCACCTTAACCCTCAACCGATGGTATCTCGGATCTAATGTCGATCTTTGAGAAATATTTAGCGCACTACAACTAGTTAAACAAGTCCTCGATCCCGAGGAGCGGATATATAATCTTGATAGTGACCTTATTCATTGACTATCATTAATACACATCCTCAATGTGCTATCTTTCTTATGAACAAACAATACGGGTGCACCCCAAGGCGAAGTCTTGGGCCTAATAAAGCCTTTCTCAAGCAAATCCTTCAGCTACACTTTCATCTCTTTCAACTCAACAGGGGTCATCCTATAAGGAGAAATAAATATAGGTTGGGTGTTCGAAAACACATCAATAACGAAGTCAATTTCCCTTTCGGGTGGGATGCCCGGAAGCTCATCGGGGAATATGTCCGGGAATTCATTAACAATAAGGACAAACCGAATGGTTGGAGGTTCTACCTCCTCATCACGTACTCGTACCAAATGATAGATATATTCCTTCGAAATCATCTTTTGTGCCTTAAGCTAGGAAATAAACCTCCCCTTAGGCACTATATCCATTCTCGGCATAGTAGACTTTCATTTCAAGGTGATGTCGTAGACCGCTTGGCTATCAATACACATATGTCAAGTTTCATCCTTCTTTGGCACCAAGAAGGCGGGTGTCGTGTATGGGCTAAGGCATTTTTGGGCATTGTCTTTCCTAATAACTCTTGCTCTTGTCCCTGAAACTACTTAGCCTCTTCCGGATTGCATCCATAGTTTTGGTGATTAGGTAATGAACTTCTTGAAAATAAATCAATAGCACGTTCAATACCCGTCATCGGTGTTGTTTCGGGTACAAGATAATTCGGAAGTTCCTTCATGTTGGCATTTTCTACCGTATCTCCCATAAGACTCGCATTCTCCTTGTACGCCCATGCACCTATAGAACTCCCCTTCTTTAACTTTTATTCTATCTTCCGTGCATCAAGTAAGGGGGCCTCAGTCTTGCGTTTCTTGGCATTTTGGATCTTTATTTCCTTCACCTTACTACGTGACAATGGCATCCACCGGAACTCCGTATTATCCTTTCGAAAAGAATATGTATTCTTCTCTCCGTCATTTTTTTCCGATTATCTTAACAATCTTATAAGGTCTGATGTACCTAGGTCTAAACTTAAGCTTCTTGTCGAACCTCATCACGCATTTCATGTGAGATACCTTCAAGAACACCCAATCTCCAATAGCAAACACTAGGTCTTGGCATCGATTATCAGAATAGGACTTCTGCTGACTTTGGGCAGTCAACAATCGCTCTTAAATCAACTTCACCTTCTCTACTGCTTGCTGCACCAAATCAGGTCCTAATACCTTTGTTTCACCTACTTCAAACTAGCCAATCAAAGACCTACACTTCCGCCCATACAGGGCTCCATATGGTGCCATGTTGATATTGGAGTGGTAGATATTATTATAGGTAAATTCAATAAGCAGCAGATGATATTCCTAATTTCCTTTGAAATCCAAGATACATGCTCGTAGCATTTCCTTGAGCGTCTGAATGGTGTACTCGATATGTCCGTCTCTTTGTGAATGGAAAGTTGTGCTGAGATTAACATGAGTAACTAATTCTTTCTAGAAGGTCCTCCAGAATAGGCTATAAAATTTACACCTCTGTCGGATATAATAGAAAACGGAACTCCGTGAAGTCGAATTATCTCCTTGACATATAAATTAGCGAATCCTCGGATGAGTAGGTAGTTCGACGGGTAAAAAATAGGTCGACTTTGTAAGCTTTGTCAATAATAACCAGATGGAATCAAATTTCCGACGAGAGCCAGGTAACCCTATAATGAAATCTATATTGATTTCCTCCCATTTCCATGTTGGAATCTCTATATTCTAAAGCAACCCTACGGGTTTTGGATGTTGAACCTTAAAGCGTTGGCAATTTTTACATTGTACCACTAACTCTGCAATATTCTTCTCCATATCATTCCACTGGGAAATCTATTGAATGTCATGGTACATCTTAGTAGAACCAGGATGGATAAAATACATGGACTTGTGAATCTCAGCCATAATTGTCCCTTGGAGTCCCCCAACATCAGGTACACATAACCGACCCTTATATTTAAGAACCCCGTTCTAACAGCTCAAACAACTGCTTCTTCTGAACGGGAATCCCTTCTCTTATTCTGACCAACTCTGGATCATCGAATTGTTTTGCCTTTACTTCAGCTACTAATGATGATTATGTGACATTCTGAATTATAGAACCTCTGTCACCTGAATCAAGCAATCACACTCAAGCTAGCTAATTGATGTAAATCTTTGTCCATCTCAAACATATCAACTTCCAGATGCCTCGGGCTGCCAATGGACTTACGACTCAACGCATTGGATAGAACATTTGCTTTGTCTGGATAATATAAGATATTCACATCGTAATCTTATAGAAACTCTTCCATATCCTTTACCTCGGGTTCAACTCTTTCTGTCAGAATATACATTGTAAGCTCTTGTAATTTATAAACAAATTGTCACGAACCCCATATAGATAGTGACACCATATCTTTAGGGCAAATATAATGGTTGCCAACTCAATATCATGAGTCGGGTAATTCTGCTTGTGTTTTCTCAGCTGCCTTGAATCATATGTGATAACCTTGTCATGCTATCCCAAATCGACTCTAGAGGCATCACAATAAACAACATAACCTTCTGAACCTTCTGGAAGTGACAAAACGGGTGTTGATGTAAATTTACCTTTCAACTCTTGAAAACTCTTCTCACAAGCATCTGACCATTGAAACTTATCCACCTTATGAGTCAACTTCATCAATGGAGCGGCAATAGAAGAGAAATTTTCTATAAACCTCTGATAAAAACCTGCCAAGCCTAAGAAAATACGTATCTCTGTAGGGGTTGTGGGCCTTGGCCAATTCTTCACCGCCTCGATCTTCTGACTATAAAATTTGATGCCTTCTTCTGATACTATATGCCCGAGGAAGGCCACCAAATTCAACCACAACTCACATTTTGAAAACTTAGCATATAGCTTACGATCTTGGAGCATCTGTAATACCGCTCGCAAATGGTCCACATGCTCTACCTCTGATCAAGAATACACCAGAATATCATCTATAAACACAATTATAAAAATATCCAAAAATGGCTTGAACACCCGATTAATCAAATCCATCAAAGATGTTGGTGCATTACTTAGACCAAAGGACATAATGAGGAACTCATAGTAGCCATATCCGGTCCCGAAAGCGATCTTTGGAATATATTTCACCTTAACCCTCAAGCGATGGTATCCGGATCTAATGTCGATCTTTGAGAAATATTTAGCGCACTACAACTAGTTAAACAAGTCCTCGATCCTGAGGAGCGGATATATAATCTTGATAGTGACCTTATTCAGCTGACTATCAATAATACACATCCTCAATGTGCTATCTTTCTTATGAACAAACAATACAGGTGCACCCCAAGGCGAAGTACTGGGCCTAATAAAGCCTTTCTCAAGCAAATCCTTCAGCTACACTTTCATCTCTTTCAACTCAACAGGGGCCATCCTATAAGGAGAAATAAATATAGGTTGGGTGTTCGAAAACACATCAATAACGAAGTCAATTTCCCTTTCGGGTGGGATGCCTGGAAGCTCATCGGGAATATGTCAGGGAATTCATTAACAATAAGGACAAACTGAATGGTTGGAGGTTCTACCTCCTCATCACGTACTCGTACCAAATGATAGATATATTCCTTCGAAATAATCTTTTGTGCCTTAAGCTAGGAAATAAACCTCCCCTTAGGCACTATATCCATTCTCGGCATAGTAGACTTTCAGTTCAAGGTGATGTCGTAGACCGCTTGGCTATCAATACACATATGTCAAGTTTCATCCTTCTTTGGCACCAAGAAGGCGGGTGTCGTGTATGGGCTAAGGCATTTTTGGGCATTGTCTTTCCTAATAACTCTTGCTCTTGTCCCTGAAACTACTTAGCCTCTTCCGGATTGCATCCATAGTTTTGGTGATTAGGTAATGAACTTCTTGAAAATAAATCAATAGCACGTTCAATACCTGTCATTGGTGTTGTTTCGGGTACAAGATAATTCGGAAGTTCCTTCAAAGTTGGCATTTTCTACCGTATCTCCCATAAGACTCGCATTCTCCTTGTACGCCCATGCACCTATAGAACTCCCCTTCTTTAACTTTTATTCTATCTTCCGTGCATCAAGTAAGGGGGCCTCAGTCTTGCGTTTCTTGGCATTTTGGATCTTTATTTCCTTCACCTTACTACGTGACAATGGCATCAACCGGAACTCCGTATTATCCTTTCGAAAAGAATATGTATTCTTCTCTCCGTCATTTTTTTCCGATTATCTTAACAATCTTATAAGGTCTGATGTACCTAGGTCTAAACTTAAGCTTCTTGTCGAACCTCATCACGCATTTCATGTGAGATACCTTCAAGAACACCCAATTTCCAATAGCAAACACTAAGTCTTGGCATCGATTATCAGAATAGGACTTCGGCTGACTTTGGGTAGTCAACAATCGCTCCTAAATCAACTTCACCTTCTCTACTGCTTGCTGCACCAAATCAGGTGCTAATAACTTTGTTTCACCCACTTCAAACTAGCTAATCAAAGACCTACACTTCCGCCCATACAGGGCTCCATATGGTGCCATCTTGATATTGGAGTGGTAGATATTATTATAGGTAAATTCAATAAGAAGCAGATGATCTTCCAAATTTCCATTGAAATCCAATATACATGCTCGTAGCATTTCCTTGAGCGTCTGAATGGTGTACTCGATATGTCCGTCTATTTGTGAATGGAAAGTTGTGCTGAGATTAACATGAGTAACTAATTCTTTCTGGAAGGTCCTCCAGAATTGGCTATAAACTTTGCACCTCTGTCGGATATAATAGAAAACGGAACTCCGTGAAGTGAAATTATCTCCTTGACATATAAATTGGCAGAATCCTCAGATGAGTAGGTAGTTCTGACAGGTAGAAAATGGGCTGACTTTGTAAGCCTGTCAATAATAACCAGATGGAATCAAATTTTCGACGAGAGCCAGGTAACCCTATAATGAAATCTATATTGATTTCCTCCCATTTCCATGTTGGAATCTCTATATTCTAAAGCAACCCTACAGGTTTTTGATGTTGAACCTTAAACTGTTGGCAATTTTTACATTGTACCACTAATTCTGCAATATTCTTATCCATATCATTCCACTGGGAAATCTATTGAATGTCATGGTACATCTTAGTAGAACCAGGATGGATAAAATACATGGACCTGCGAATCTCAGCCATAATTGTCACTTGGAGTCCCCCAATATCAGGTACACATAACCGACCCTTATATTTAAGAACCCCGTTTAACAACTCAAACAACTGCTTCTTCTAAACGGGAATCCCTTCTCTTATTCTGACCAACTCTGGATCATCGAATTGTTTTGCCTTTACTTCAGCTACTAATGATGATTATGTGACATTCTGAATTATAGAACCTCTGTCACCTGAATCAAGCAATCACACTCAAGCTAGCTAATTGATGTAAATCTTTGTCCATCTCAAACATATCAACTTCCAGATGCCTCGGGCTGCCAATGGACTTACGACTCAACGCATTGGCTAGAACATTTACTTTGTCTGGATAATATAAGATATTCACATCGTAATCTTTTAGAAACTCTAGCCATATCCTTTGCCTCGGGTTCAACTCTTTCTGTCAGAATATACATTGTAAGCTCTTGTAATTTATAAACAAATTGTCACGGACCCCATATGGATAGTGACACCATATCTTTAGGGAAAATATAATAGTTGCCAACTCAATATCATGAGTCGGGTAATTCTGCTTGTGTTTTCTCAGCTGCCTTGAATCATATGTTATAACCTTGTCATGCTATTCCAAATCGACTCTAGAGGCATCACAATAAACAACATAACCTTCTGAACCTTCTGGAAGTGACAAAACGGGTGTTGATGTTAATTTACCTTTCAACTCTTGAAAACTCTTCTCACAAGCATCTGACCATTGAAACTTATCCACCTTATGAGTCAACTTCATCAATGGAGCGGCAATAGAAGAGAAATTTTCTACAAACCTCTGATAAAAACCTGCCAAGCCTAAGAAAATACGTATCTCAGTAGGGGTTGTGGGCCTTGGCCAATTCTTCACCGCCTCGATCTTCTGACTATAAAATTTGATGCCTTCTTCTGATACTATATGCACGAAGAAGGCCACAAAATTCAACCAGAATTTACATTTTGAAAACTTAGCATATAACTTACGATCTTGGAGCATCTGGAATACCGCTCGCAAATGGTCCACATGCTCTACCTCTGATCAAGAATAAAGTAAAATATCATCTATAAACACAATTATAAAAATATCCAGAAATGGCTTGAACACCCGATTCATCAAATCCATCAAAGATGTTGGTGCATTACTAAGACCAAAGGACATAATGAGGAACTCATAGTAGCCATATCTGGTCCTGAAAGCAGTCTTTGGAATATATTTCACCTTAACCCTCAACTGATGGTATCTGAATCTAATATCGATCTTTGAGAAATATTTGGCGCACTACAACTAGTTAAACAAGTCCTCGATCCTAAGGAGCGGATATATAATCTTGATAGTGACCTTATTCAGCTAACTATCATTAATACACATCCTCAATGTGCTATCTTTCTTATGAACAAACAATACAGGTGCACCCCAAGGCGAAGTACTAGGCCTAATAAAGCCTTTCTCAAGCAAATCCTTCAGCTACACTTTCATCTCTTTCAACTCAACAGGGGCCATCCTATAAGGAGAAATAAATATAGGTTGGGTGTTCGAAAACACATCAATAACGAAGTCAATTTCCCTTTCGGGTGGGATGCCTGGAAGCTCATCAGGGAATATGTCAGGGAATTCATTAACAATAAGGACAAACTGAATAGTTGGAGGTTCTACCTCCGCATCCCGTACTCGTACCAAATGATAGATATATTCCTTCGAAATCATCTTCCGTGCCTTAAGCTGGGAAATAAACCTCCCCTTAGGCACTATATCCATTCTCGGCATAGTAGACTTTCATTTCAAGGTGATGTCGTAGACCGCTTAGCTATCAATACACATATGTCAACTTTCATCCTTCTTTGGCACCAAGAAGGCTGGTGTCGTGTATGGGCTAAGGCATTTTTGGGCATTGTCTTTCCTAATAACTCTTGCTCTTGTTCCTGAAACTACTTAGCCTATTCCGGATTGCATCCATAGTTTTGGTGATTAGGTAATGAACTTCTTGAAAATAAATCAATAGCACATTCAATACCTGTCATCGGTGTTGTTTTGGGTACAAGATAATTCGGAAGTTCCTTCATGTTGGCATTTTCAACCGTATCTCCCATAAGACTCGCATTCTCCTTGTACGCCCATGCACCTATAGAACTCCTCTTCTATAACTTTTATTCTATCTTCCGTGCATCAAGTAAGGGGGCCTCAGTCTTGCGTTTCTTGGCATTTTGGATCTTCATTTCCTTCACCTTACTACGTGACAATGGCATCAACCGGAACTCCTTATTGTCCTTTCGAAAGGAATATGTATTCTTCTCTCCTTCATTTTTTGTTTTCCTATCAAATTGTCATGGTCGCCCTAACAAGATATGACAAGCATCCATTGGTAGGATGTCACACCATATCTCATCTTCATACCTTCCAATCTAAAAGCTAACGAGATCTTGTTTTGCTACCTTTAGCCCGTTGTCTTTGTTCACCTATCGGAGCGTATAGGGCTTAGAATGGTTGCGTGAGGCAATGGTAATTTGTCCACCATTTATATGAAGACCATATTGGCACAGCTTTCTCCATCAACGGTCATGTTACATACCCTATCATTTACCTTGCATCGAGTGAAGAATATTTGCTCTCTTTATGACTCATCATGTCCTTTAAGTTGAACACTCAAGACATGTTGGAGTACCAAACTTACACCCTCTTCTGCAAGAACAACATCTTCCTTTTGGGCCTCTTCGATTTTGGGTTCCTCCGAGCAACATCGTATCATGTTATTGATTTGGGAGTGGTTCGCCTACGTGGTGGGATTATGTAGGTGCCACTCTGATTCCTAAAAAGGGTCGTGACAAAGTTGGTATCAAAGCCCTATGTTTAACTGTCTTAAGTATATGAGAAATATATAGTAGAGTCTCGCGGATCGGTGTAGAGACGTCCGTACTTATCTTTGGGAGGTTATGGGACATTTAGGAAATTTTACTTTCTTCATTCTTTTCGTACTAAGTTGAATCAAATTGGTATATGACCTTTGTTTCTATTCTCTCATTTATGGTGAGGACTCGTACCGATGTGGCAAAAGAAGAGGGGCACCAACCATGTGTTGATGTGGTAGAGCACGCACTCGAGGCCGAGGTAGAGACAGAGTAGTAGCACTAGCTAGGGGCGGAGCATAGAGAGACAGTCAGGCTCATGTTAGGTTAGAGTTCCCAAAGCCTTATATTGAGCCTCAAGATGATATGTTAAAGAAGGAGATGGGACTAGCCCAGGATCAACTTAGATTTATAGCTATACCGGTGCTACAAATACACTAGTCAGGGTGTTGAGTGTTTTAGATAGATTTTCTCAGACAAATGCACATCCTACTACTTTGGGAGGTTCTCAGACCTGTATAGGATGAGGGCAGACTTAGACCCTCTAGTTTTGTATGCCTAGTATTCATCCTGCATCTATGTCAGCGCTATGTATAGATGAGGTTCATACTCCAAAATTTGGTCCCCGACCTATTGGAGTGACAGTTATGACCCACGATGAGCGGAAGATTT
This sequence comes from Anisodus tanguticus, assembly GCA_034509755.1. NCBI lineage: Eukaryota > Viridiplantae > Streptophyta > Magnoliopsida > Solanales > Solanaceae > Anisodus > Anisodus tanguticus. Next base: position 18,368,192 of record CM067560.1, on the reverse strand, counting down.
AGGAGCACTTCTCGAACATGAAGCCTCAAGTGTTGTACGGTCAACCTGAGGAGGGCGTATAAGTTCATAATGAGCAACCATGAGAAGTTGCATACTCTTGGTATTGTTGAGACTCATGGAGTCAGTTTGTGACCCTTCTATTTCTAGGAGATGCAAAGCAGTGGTAGAGGGAATATGTTGATTTTTTGCCCGAGGGGACACCTCCATTGACATGGGTTAGGTTCTATAAGGTCTTCTTAGAGAAGTATGTGTCGTTGAGCTTGCGTCTATGCAAGTGTGATGAGTTTCAGAAGATCAGCCAGGGAAATTCTTCAGTGGTTCAGTATGAGACTCGCTTCCATGTCTTATCACATTATGCGGCACCATTGTTACCTACCAAGGTAGAGCGAGTGAGATGTTTTATGCGAGGATTGAGTATTCCACTCCAGTTTCTACATT